>JAWMRA010000078.1:102385110-102459381 GCA_035584735.1 Pseudotriccus pelzelni | reverse complement strand
CCCCCCCCCCCCCCCCCCCCCCCCCCCCCGCTGTGTGTGTGTCTAGTCTCTGTCTCTTTAGTGCAGAAAAAGAGAAAACCAACTCTAAACCAGGCAAACAATAGATGCGCCCTGACCAGTTATCTACAGAACTGCTGCCTGCAAAGTTTTGGTGGAAGGCTAATTTTGCCATTGAGCATTTCTCACAAACCTTGGAGGCCCCAGACTTGCTGACTTCCAAACTAAAATAGTTTTGGATCTTGGACAATGCAGTAATCATCTGTGTCTCGTTAACTGAGCTGTTTTGGACAACAAGAAAAACCACACATGCTGATTTCTGTAGCATCAGCTGTCTTCCATAGAATCATAAAATTATAGAATCCCAAAATGGTTTGTATTGGAAGAGGCATTAAAGATCATCTAGTTCCAACCCCCTAGTGGGGGCAAGGACACTGTTCACTAGACCATGTTTCTCAAAGCCCCATCCAATCTGGCCTGTAACACTTCCAAGGATGGAGCATCCACAGCTGCTCTGGGCAGCTCATTTCAGTGCCTCACCATCCTCACAGTAAAGAATTTCTTCCTAATATCTAATCTAAACCTCCCCTCTTTCATTCTACATGCTTTCATCGTATATACATATATTCATCTTATAAAGAGTCCTTCTCCAGCTTTCTTGTAAGCCCCCTTTAGGTACTGGAATGCTGCTATAAGTGGTTCCCAGAGCCTTTTCTTCTCCAGGATGGACAGCCCCTACTGTATCACCTTGTCTTCTTATGACAGATGCTCCAGACCTCTGTCATCTTCAAGGCTTTCCTCTGGACATGCTCCAAGTGGTCCATGGGTTTCCTGTGCTGAGGACAACAGAGCTGGATGCAGCATTCCAGGTGGGGTCTCATGAGCACAGAGTAGAGAAAGGAGATGAAGGCAGAGACTGAGATGGAGAGAGGAAAAGAAGCAGTAAGGGCAGAAATAGTTAAGGTTGTGTTGCCAAACTGACAATTCCCACCACCCCCACCACCAAGAGCAGTTCTTGGGATGGTGCCTGAGCAGGCAGGTGTGAGGAGGAGGAGAAGGGCTGCCTGGCAGGCTGAGTTTGGTTAGGACGTCTGCAGGGTGGGGGGTGTCAGGGAGCAGAACATGCTGGAGGAAGCTCTAACACCTGTCTCTGCAGAGCTGGATTGAGCTGCTTCCAGCACTGCCCTTCAAAGAACCCAGGTATATCCCCATCTTTTCCAGCTTACCACTGGCATGTGAGCATCCTTGACCCCAGATTAACATTTGTTGTGTAAAACCATGGGCGTGTGACTTTCTAGGAAATATGTGGAAGAAGTTGAGAGTTCCTGGTTTAGGTCTGGAGTCTGATAGTGCTGACATGAAATTTAACAAGTCCAAATGCTGGATTTTGCAGGTAGGATAGAGTAATGCTGGGTACAAGTACGAATTGGGAAAGGAGTATGTGGAGAGCAGTCCTGCAGAGATGGACCTGGGGGTGCTGGTCAGCAGCAGGCTCCGTGTGAGGCAGCAGTGTGTGCCCCAGCAGCCCAGAGGGCAAACCCCATCCTCAGGTGCATCAAGCCCAGCATGATCAACTGACTAAAGAGGTGATTATCCTGCTGTATGCAGCACTGGTGGGGCCTCACCTCGAGAGCTGTGAGCAGTTCTGGCACCCACAGTTTAAGAAGCATGTGAAGGTCCTTGAATGTGAACAGAAGAGGACAACAAAACTGGTGAAAGGGCTGAAAGGCAAGTCCCATGAGCAGTGGCTGAGGACTTTGGTCTTGTCTAGCTTGGAGAAAGGAAGGTAAGGGGTGGCCTTGTTGCTCTCTACAGCTTTCTGAGGAGGGGATGTGAAGAGAGATGTGCTGAACTTTTCTCACTGGGATCCAGTGACAATAGTTGAAATGGCTCAAAGTTGTGCTGGGAAGGTTTAGACTGGACAGTAGGAAGCATTTTTTTACTGAGTGGGTGGCCAAACACTGGAAAAGTCTTCTCGCAGAAGCAGTTGATGCCCCAAACCTGTCAGTATTTAAGAGACGTTTGGACAATGCCCTTAACAACATGCTTTAGCTTTTGTCCAGCCTTGTATTGGTCAGGCAGTTGGACTAGGTGGTCATTGTACATCCCTTCTAACTGAAATAGTCCTCTTCCTCCCCTCCCCTCCCCTCCTCTCCTCCTTCTGTTTCTTCCAAATCCCAGTCAAAAGAACCATGACTCCAGTAGCTGACAGAGCTGTTAGCCTTAGCTGTTATCTATGTGACCAATCTGCTACTATTAGTCACAGTGGAGTACTTTGTCACTCTGCCAAGGCTGTGTGTATGTGTGTGTTTGTGTTTTGGTACGCATCTTCTTTCTATTCACTAGTGTCAGTGTATCTGTTTATGCAACTGAAACAAGTATTCAACTGTACTACATTTAATTTAATTGTAATACTGAAATGAAAGAAAAGATGCAGCAAAATCAGCAATATCCTGGGAAAATAACTTTTTTTCCCTACTGTTGTGCTTGTCCGGATATGGAACTTATCAGTGATGCAAAGCAACAAAGCATCACTTTCACAGCTGTAAGCTTGCTTCAGGAACATAGTATATCTATCACAAGGCCTAATGCTACACAGTACAGTCATAACATTTATAGCAAGAAAGCTATATTATCTGCGCAACTAGGACAGTGTCGCTAATTGTCTGCTTATCAATCTGGTTATAATGCCATGTTAATGAGGTTGCACGGCTTCCAATGTTGAAGCTGGATTGGTAGCTGAGGGATCTCACCAGTTCTCTGGACTGTGCTGGAAAGAAATAGTTGCAGGCTGAGTAATGTGATTGGTGATAGACAGAGAAAAATTGGAGGGGTACAATTGCACCCACTGTATCATCTGTGCCTTATTCAACTTGTGTTAAGCAGATAACTACTACTGTAAAGTGCCTGGAAATCACGTCTATCTGAAGCTGAACTGGGTCCACAACTTCAGATCTGGGTTTCAGTATGATTGCAAGGAAGAACCCAGCTCCAACATTTAGACCTATGTCTGTGCTATCATCTGAGAGAGTTCATACGTTATAAATAGTGTCTGGTCTGTTTCTAATCAAAAGAGCTTAATTTTCAAATTAAGGAGAAAAATAATCTAGACAATTTAGGCAATTCTAACACCTGGAACTGGTGTGGTCAAACTATGGAGGTGGTGGGTTTTCAGTCAGGAGTTAAACCAAGACAACCTCTTAATCCAACTGTTTTTGTTCTTCTGTTACCATCATAACATGCTGCCTCGTATGTTCTTCTTATTTGTATCTGGTTCTTCTCCCTCCCACTCACAAGCTGCATCTCTTAAAAATAGAAACAGTGTTCTCAGCCCAAGTTTAGCGATATTTCAGAGGGAATGAATGGCAAGTTCATGGGGCCAAACAGTCCTTGCTGTGACTGTTTGCTACTATGGATTTAGGCAATGATTAACTCTCCCCCTTTTCATTCTGTTTAGGTTTTTTTTATATACCAGAGGAGGCATTACGGGGAGTAGTAACTTCAGAGGAGGCCTGAGGGAAGAGGTAGCTGAGTTTTGTATCTGGTTGTATTTGCTTGCAGTTTGGTTCAGATGGTATTTTTAAGGATCTACATGGAGAAAAAAAGATAACTCCCCCAATAAATTCCTGTGTCCATGAATTTGCTTACATTAAAAGCCTGGATATTGAAAGGGCCTACAGGTACCTAGGTATCCTAGGACTGGAGGCTGTGCTTCAACCTCTGTCCATTAAAACTGGGATGGTGGACAGGTTTGCACAGCAACTTTTGCATGGGGTTGCCTCCCAAATTCAATTGTAAAGCCCTAATACTTAGGCAGTGGCAGCTGGAGGCTTTGCAGTCTTCTACAGTAGGGGAGAAGCAGGTCAGCCTGCCTGGTGGAGTGCTGTAGGACTGAATGTGAGGCAGACCATTGCTGAACATCACCCTAGAAAACTGACATCTGCTTCCAACTAGGGTTTGAAATTGCCTGAGAAATGGAAGAGGAGCTCTGGGATCTGCTATTGCTCTCACTGTATTAGAGAGATAGATGTTCAGCCACTGGGCCGCCACCATTAGCTGTTCAATACAACCGTTGTGTTGAGTTCAGTCTGTCTCACAGAAAAAGGGGATTAATTTCAGTAGTCTGAGCTCAGCAGTGAGACACAGGCACATCAGGCCAAAAGTCCTTGAAAGGTACAGTGTGCATAAAGCATCCAATATGTTCTGATTTGTCCACTTCAGTTATGATTTCTCAGCCCTTCGGTGGCTTCAGTTGTGAGATTATTTCATACCTCAAACAAGCAGCGGTACACCTAAAGAACAGCTATAGGGATGTAATTGTTAATTATGACAGTAGGGTTCATTTGAGAATGTTAAGTATTATTATGAAAGCAGAAAAAACAAGCTCTGACTGAAAAGAGGGAGTGACAGTAGACATTTTTGTGTTTCTTCAACGAGGTAAAATATTACTGCCAAGGTAATTTTGTTTGCAGAACACATATATTTAGTGAATTACTTTGCTTTCTAAGCCAGAATATAATATTGGAAAAGTGTGATTACACGCTATTCCAAAAATAACTTTATAAAATACTTGTGAGTTCTCTTGACTGTCACTTTGTATCACTAAAAAGCTGACTGCTCTGTTCACATACTGAGCCAATGACGTCATTCTTACTCACTCTCTTACAAAAGCAGGGACACCACATTCTCTTATTTACTCAGTCTTGCACTTTTCAAAGATAACAGGACTCTTCATAGTTTGGCTAGACTTCAGCTAGGTATTTTTAATGAGCAGTCTCTTGTACTGAAAATAAACAATCATCCAGTGACGGGGGATGAAAAGGTGTGAGCCAGCAGAGACTGCTGCCTTCCGTATGGTCAGGACAGCTTCTGTTTCTCTGTTGAAGGCGGCCACAGATCCACTTATCCTACAGATTCAGCCTTTAATTTGAACCTTTCAGATGAGTAAACAAAGGTGCATTTCTGATATCTGACAGTATCATCCCAGCTTCACTGACAATAACTCATTTTTGCAGCATTATATTACAAGATTAGTACTGGTATATAAAACCTCCTCACATATATAAAACCTCCTCACACTTCAATATAACAGGGTTGTGATTGCTTCTGTGGAAACAAATCCAACTCATTTTAAGAGCTGTCGTTGGATCAGAGGTGTGGAAGGAAAAAGATAATTTTCAAACTCAGGAAATAAACGTATCCCAAACTTTTTCTTCCTGGATCCTTTATCTCAATTTTACTGCTTGACTTCTTCACACAGCTGAAAAATTTGCAAAGAAAGATTATCTGAATATGCTTAACAAAGCGTGTCTGGTGAGGATTACACTGTAGATCTGCTACAGACAATGTACAGCTGAGCATCAGAACACTCCCTCTCTATGAACAGTAGATCTTCCATCACTGGAATGACTCTCTAAAACCCTAAACCAGTAAAGAAAAACATCACTGCTCTGAGTGCTTAAAAAAACTGAACTGGACCAGAGCTGAAAATTTCTGATATATCTTTAGAAGTCATTGAAACAGAACATTAGAAGAATAATTGTATTTTTCTATCCACAAGCAAGTCAGAAATTTTTCTCTAAAAATATTTATCCAGTCCTCCTAACTTCAGAGGCTCAAATCTGTGAATTGTAGGGCTTTCCCCCAGTTACCTGCAAACTAGGAGAAAGGTGTGAGAAAATGTGCTGCCAGAAGACAATTCCTCTGCTCTTGTGGATTCTTGTAGTTCCATCAACTCTTCTAACAGAATTGTACAGGTGCAGAGTCTTGATCTAAATGTCTTAAGCCTGCCTTACCACAGTGATTCTCCTGATGTTCTCAAGGCTTTACAGACTGCTAACTGAGACATTCAGTTTTAGATTAAAAGCCTTTCTACAAAAGCTGGGCTTGGAGTTTCATGGCTGCTGCTGAGCTGCTGTAACTTGTACCATTTGCATGTCAGCTTCTCTTAATAACAATAATTCTCTCAGTAATAGAAACCTATTAATATTCTCAAAATAATTTTTTTTCTTTTCCAGTCATTTCTTCTTACCTTATATTTCACAGAAAGTTAATATGAAGCTGTGAATAAGATTTTCTCATGTGTTGTAACTAACACTTTGAGTCAGTTCTGGAAAAAGCCTACATCCTTTTGTTTCCTGGCATCTCTAGCCTCTATTTAAAATCTACTGTGTTTTGTGATTAAGAGATATGAAGCCCTGGACCACTTTTTATTTTTTTTTCTTCTTTCCTTCCTATTGGGTCCTCAAAGACTCGTTGTGAGACTCTGCCAAGCTCACTTTCTTATGCTCTTAGTTGCATAATGATAAAATACAGATTGGGACCATATTCCTGCGTCCATTTCAAGCAGAGAGCTGGGTCATGCTCTGCATTTAAATTCTGTATTGTAATCCATTCCTTACAAGTTGTCTTTGAGGTTGAGCAGCAGCATAAGTTGGAAGCCAGGCTGCCTTTACAGTAATATGTTTGTTCAGCTGGGAATAGATAGTTGAAATCAAAGTCCAACACAGTTCAAGCCTTGAATGTATATACCTATTAGCAGTCATATGAATATGTTATTCATAATATTTTTATCTGTTCCTTCTCTGGCATTGCTTTTTTTTCTACTGAAACTTGATTGTATAAATTAACCTATTTTTTAATGCTTTTTAGAAGTACATGACTTCTAATGACACTTATTTGTAGTATGTCAAATGACAGCAGGAATGCCAGTTTGATATTAGTTTTAGTTCATTTTTTAAAGCCTGCTTAGACAATGTCCTGAAGGCAGTATATAGCAAAATATACATTATTTTCCTAAAATAATGTATATCTGAATTAAGATACTGAAAGACCATTGCGTTTTCTTGATTCTAGAAAGATCTTGCTAAACCAGAATGAACAATTCGTAAGAGGAGATCCATTAAATTTATTCTGCTCTGTGCTCTATTCATCTATGAATAGCCCGTGAATTCAGTTGGATTTAGTAATTATTTCAAATTGTTTTCAGAGTGAAGGCTTTACGAAACTGGACAAAAACACAGACAGACCTTGCCTGGTTACTTGAAAGTAATAAGTAAATAATTTTGTTTAAACTACATGTTATTGCATCTGTTTTCTCATTGGTTAGGTGTGATTCCTGTGTCAGTTTTCTATGAAAAGGCTTACAGGCATCTATAATAGTACTAATGAGCTTGAAGTAAAAGAAATACCTAGCATATAAGATTAATTTCTCAAATGTAAACCCTTAAATAATTTTATATTAATTGTTGGTTTTGCAAAATGGCAAACGGTATCAGTTTTGATTTTTTTATAAGGATATACTAGGAAAGAAAATGCATTAGGAAAAGATTTGAGCTTTTTAACGTACTGATAAAGCATGTTGGTTTTGCTAGTTTAAACCAGAAATGATAGAGGATTTCTAAGATTCCTAGTGAAATGCCTACAGTTTTATTACCGCCTTTGGGCTTTGCATTGCTATTTTGTCTCATCATAAGTCAGATAAAGCTCATGAGAGGAAAAAGCCAGCATGGATTCACCAAGGGCAAATTGTGCTTGACAAACCTGATCACCCTCTATGACAAAGTAATCTGCTTGGTTGATGTGGGGTAAGCAGTGGATATTGTCTACTCAGCTTTGTCCAAGGCTTTTGATACACTTTCCCCCAGTCTCCTCCTGGAATAAATGATTTGTGATGGTCTGGATGAAGGGATCTGTGCAGTGGGTGGGGACCTGGCTGACAGATGCCACCCAGAGGGGAGTGGTAAACTGGCACCCTATCACAAGTGCGATCTCCCAGGGATCTATATTGCGACCAGCACTGTTTAATATCTTCATAAGTGATCTGGATGATGGGTTTAAGTGTACTCTGATTAAGTTTGCCAGCGATACCAAACTGAGTAGGGAAGTGGACATTTCAGAAGGAAGAGCCACCCTGCAGGAAGGCCTGGATAGACTGGAAGATTGGATGAATAAGAACCTTATGAAGTTCAACAAGGACAAATGTAAGGTCTTGTACTTAGGTAAATGTAATCCAGGTGTGCAACACAGGCTGGGATCTGCTGGGCTGTGGAACAGCTCTGTGAAAAGGACCTGGACATCCTGGTGGTCAGCAAACTTAGTAAGAGTGAATAGGGTGCTGCTTTGGCAAAGAAAGCCAATGGGATGCTTGGCTGCATCAACAAGGGCATTATCAGCAGAGGTAAAGGAGTCATTATCCTATTCTACCCAGCTCTTTTCACACCATACCTGGAATACTGCATTCAGTTTTGATCCCCACTATACAAAGAGATGTGAACAAGCTTGATAGGGCTAAGAGAAGGGCCACAAGGATGACCAAAGGAGTGAGAATCCTGCCTGTCATGCAAGGAAAGGCTGAAAGAACTGTGGTTTTTCAGCCTTGAGAAAAGAAGGTTTAGGGGAGACCTTATCACCATGTTCCAGTATTTAAAGGGTGGAAGATGGAGACTTCCTTCTTACAAGGAGTCACATGGAAAATATGAGAGGGAATGTGTGCAAGTTATGCCTGGAGACATTCTGATTAGACACAAGAGGAAAATTTTTAACAACGAGAATAATCAGCCATTGGAATAATATCCCCATGAATATTCCCCAGCATTGGACACTTTCAAGATTCAGCTGAACAGTATGCTGGGCCATCTTTTCTAGATTGTGCTTTTGCCAAGAAAGATTGGACCAGATGATACTTGAGGTCTCCTTCCAACCTGCATATTCTATGATTTTGTGATTCAGAAAGAGAGAATCACCAATGAGACTATATTTTTCTCTCATTAATTACTAATTATAACACAGTTCTCAAGTTTTTAAGCCGAACTTTCTACAGTGGAAGTGTAGTTCTAATTATTTACTTCTTTGTTAGCTGTCAAATTCATTCCCCAGTTGAAAATTAAGTTATTAGATTTATAACAGGAAAGAGTTTTAAAATAAACTAGACAAATTACAATTTAATAGCATTTACTCAGGGAATCTGAAGGAGTTTTAATAAAGATGAGTGCCCTATTCACAACTCCAGTGTTTAAGAAAAAGATGAACTGCACACAAAATATGATTCTACATCATGTCTCTTCTCTAAACTGCTACAGCTTAGGCCTCCAAGTCTGGTTTACATGTAGCAGTCTTTTTCTGGTTTCTTGGGCACTCTCAGCATACATAAAAGACTTAAGTGGACATTGGAAAGCAAGACAAGGAAGCATAACAGTGTAATTCTGTGATTAGGATAAGGTCCATTCCTTGCCTTCTTACTTCATTTATGTGGGATTGCCTTTGGCTAATGACATAAGTAATTCTTTGGGATCAATAAATGCTTCTTCCACATAGTTTAGTGCTCTAATTAAACTCCAGAGTCATGTTCATTCTTATTGTCCTTCGGTCTGGCCAGTGTTTGTTTCTTGCCTGTATGGTCACAAAGCTGTGAGTGTCTAGAGAGTGAGGGCACCTCACAGAAGCCTATGTCCCTGTGGCCAAGGAAACATATTGAAATAGCAGATGTTGATGTGGCTATTTGAATGTTGTCAGTGTTTCCAAGTTTTTGACAGTTTAAATGGGCTCAAAATTCCACATGATGAGTCCCGCAGGGGTTTAACAAAGCAATCAAGAGTCTCTACTTTTTTTTTTTGTTCCTTTCAAAGTGCAACAGATGAGGTTCCTTTAATTTTATCTTTCAGTATGTATGCTGAATAGAAAATTTTGTTATCACATTGTCAAATCTTATTATTTAGGAGTGTGGAAGAAACAAGATAAATCTATTGTATTTACCTGCTAATGAGCCAGAACATGAGGAAAAATAGAACTGTTAGGGGCTTTGGCTGCTGAAACAGGAAGAGTCGTTAATCTAGAATGGCCTGTTGACCTCACTTTTGCTAGCAAAATTTTTTTAAAATTAAGTGACATTTTACTTTCACTTGGAGGGTTAGCATATATGATGGTCTTACTCCAAATAGCAAGGTTACTGTAGATAGTAATTTTGTCTTGGAAAATGATCTCTCATTTTTTTTGGGAGCTGACTGAATATCTGACCCTCTAGGGCCTTGGAGGTGTTTTGCAAATTAATTTCTTTGGTTTACTGCAAAAGTTTGAATCTCTGGGCTCAGTATATCCAAGATATATCTCTAGATATATACAGAAAAAAACTATGCTGACTAAAATATTTGTGGTGGATCTGCAAGTACAGTAGTGCAATATGTTGAAACTATTCGGATTGTCAGGAATATCATATGTGAACACAGGGATTGAACTCAGGAAGTAGTTGTCTAGCAAAACAGACAACAAGGAAGTTTTAAAATGAACCAGCAAACAGGTAAGATTTATTTCATAGTAATGACAGAGCTTTTGAGCTCTGATGATTTTTGCAGCCTGTAGGATTGTTCTCTGCTCAAAAAGAGTTAAAGCCAAGACATAGGGAAGAACAAAGGAAAAACCAGAGCAAAACAGCAACCAAAACCGCTGGTAAGATATAAAAAGGTTTTTTCTACAGAAATATGCTTCACTTGTGATTTATCAAACAGGTACAGAGAAACCGCCTAAAGGATCAGAAGTAGGTCTGCTTAGGTCACTTTCAAAAACAGCAGTATGTGCATAAACTATTTACCTCTTTTTCCTCTAATATTTACTACTTTTAAAAAAAAGGGTTGTTTTTTGAGAAGCCTTTATTATTGCATAAAGATGCATATGGACTTCTGGAGAACAGACCAGTACTGGCTCAGACCAAATGGGATCTGTAGGTGGGAAAGTTTCAGTGAAAGCGCATTACAGTGTGAGGGTTCCCAACAAGGTGGGGTAAGCAATGAAATAAGTATAGGCACCAAGTCCAGTACTGGCAGGGATAAACTTGGAGGGCTCAGGAAGACAGTAACATGTGGGTATCATCTTGAATCCGCCTAGTGAAGGAGTCGTACCATCCATTTCAAGTGCAGAAATGGAAGTAAACTTCTGTAAGTTGGTAAAATGTAGAAAAAAATCGATAAGGTGATGCAGATTCTAAGCCTTGCACTGAGAAAGAGTAATCCTCATTACAAATTGAATTTTAATGGTTTATATTTGTTGAATACTTGCTACTGTCTTTTTAATCACAAAGCAAACCATAGTGAATTTAAGGCAGCAATTGCAAAGGGACAAATTAATTAAATAGTTCATGTTTACTACTCTGACAGCAACTATTAGTTGCAATTAAGTCTTAAAAAACACTACATCAACCATAGTGATGAACTTTATATCCTCAGAGCTTCCATACATCCCGACTCCTGAGAGCAGTTGTATTTTGAAATCCCAACTTTCAGTAGGTCTTGGACTGGTGAACCATAATTTACTCATATTTTATGTAGTCTGCATCCCTGAATTTGAAATTTGGCAGCCCTCAACATACACTTTCAAGTTTTTCTGGGTTTGACAATTAATTAGTTTAAAACACACTTGATTTAATTAAAGTTATTACTGCTTCTGAGATAGCTGCATTTTGAAGATTGCCTTTTCCATCAGTGTAGCAGAAGATATTCTACACTAGAGAAAATTTTGGATTTCTTATGATGCATCTTTCTGGATGTATGTTTATTTTACGAGTAAGGTTAGAAACCTGATTTGCCCTATCACTTGTTTTCCCGGTAATATTGAAAATGAACCTTTTTCCCTTATTGGAGTTTAAATATAGTAAGTCCAGGTGATGCATCTTTTCTTGCTAGAATATAGCCAGTATATGAGCTTCTTATTGAGGTTACTCGTGCCATTAATTTGCTGACAATAGTATGACATATAGGTGACATATCACTCTGACTGGACAAAAGATTTTTCTGCTCTCATCTACATATTATCACTGAAAGACTGCATACTTTTTGGATGAATTGCACAGGCTCCAAGTCACTTACTGATTCGAATTTGTAGTTTCTGAATTTGAAGAGCTATTGGCTCAAAGTTTTAATGTTTCAATCAGTTTTGCTAACTGTAAAATAATCACTTACCTAGACAACAAAAGTTTGGAAATTAATTTTTATTTATAAAAGGCTTTAATGATAAACACTTGGATGAATAGGCTCAAAACAAAATAAAAAATCAGATGCCCTTGATTTTGATCTGAAAAGATCAGGGACTGATCAGTGCCTTATCCATGGGTTCTGCTTCAAATAATATATTAATGAGAATGGAATAAAACTCTACAGCCATATCTATTTGAATGAGTCCCAAAGTGGTGAGACTCCAAGAGTCTAGCAGAGAAGATGCCATGAGCTTCTTTCTTTGTAAGTCTTACAGAGTTCCTGCTCAGCTGGTGCTTTGGAAAGCCAGAATTATTCCAAAGTACTTAACCTTTCTGTAACGGTGTTTGAAGTTGATGATCAGGTGCTTAAAAGAAAGAGTCAAGTTTTGGCTTCTGAATCGTGGAAAACATTCAAGTTTTCCAAACAAAACCAAACAAAAACAAGTCTCTGGTTTGTAAACAACTAGAGAATAGTTGTCGCAAGGAAGAAAAAGCCATGTGTTACGTGTTGCTCCTCTTGTCTCCAGGAACCTCAATGCTTTCACTTGAAGTATGCATCTACCTTGCTGTCTGCACTCCATTACTTAGCTCAGTGATATATATTTATGAACTGTAGATGTGTGTTAAGTGTCATGAAAGCTAGTAGTAGCAAGTTTAATCATAATTCAGTGCACAAATTCAGCCCTAAAGCTTGTTGTTGCAGAGCCGTCATTACACTTCTTGGAAGCACATTTTTTATATGCTCATGAGAAAACTATCTATAGCAGGCAAGTAATTAACTTGAGCATTCTTAAAATGAGAAACCAAGCTATGTGAAATCTCTCCAGTGCTAGAAGAAACTATCTTTAGTAATGTAAATGTTTCGTTTTCCTACATGTCTCTTCTCTCAAGAATAGAAATGCAGAGAATCCTGTCTGGAAAACGAATGCAATCGTAGTGTAAATGTAGTGCCAACATATTCAGTGTCATGGATTTAAAAGATTGTACACCAGTGGTAATACATTCCTTTTCAATCATATTGGAACACTTCTGTAGCTCTAACCTTGCAGCTTGGCACTGAAAGGCATGATAGTGCTGCCCATACTGTAAAGTCCCATCTTCTACATTAGACTTGCAAAGTGCTTAATTTAAAAAAAAGCGCAAAATCAAAATCACCAAAAACCCCAACAAATGAATCAAAAAGCCCCCCCCAAAATTCATTTGTGAAACACATTTGCCGCTAATGTAATTTAGTGCTATAGATTTGTTTTTTCCATTAAGATGATCTTTTGATCTCTCCTGCCTGACTCTTGCCTTTCAATCAAGACATATTAAATCATGATTTTAGTTAATAAAAAGGCTTTGAACTTTCAGAATCCCCAGGCATTTTCCCCTCTGTAGCCTAGAAGAGATGCCAAATTTTAAAAGGAACTTAAAAATTTTAACGTGTCACTCATGGGAAATTGCTGGAACTATAAATCAAGGAGATTTATTTTTGCACAAGTAATGGAGATACAGTAAGCTACTTTTCTTGTTTTAGAAATCTTTATATAGCATAGACATTTTCTCACTCTATTGGTAGTGATGGGGTGGAAAATGAATGAAATAATGTTGGATAAATGACTCTGATGTTATCTGACTACTAGTACCATTATCTCTCCTGGAGCTGTCAGAAATATTCCATTATATAAGACAGATAGTGCTCTAGTTACTGTCTAGAAGACTGGAATACAATGATTATACTGGCTAAAACTAACCTTTCGTTTCCTATATAGGAAGCCACTATTTCAAGACACTTACTTAAAATATGTTATTTCTGGCAATTGTTATTTTTATAGTGAATTGTATCACTGTTAAAAAAAAAATTAAAAAAATAGCTTTAAGTAGTATATGATGGGCTGAAATGAACACTGAGTTTTCTCTGATTTCATTCTAACTTGCACGTTTGTATTTAAATTACAGCAGTCCCAGAAATTATAAAAATACTTAGATAATATATTTGTGAACTCCTGACTGATCCACAAATGTTTGTGTCTCTAAAGGAATCTGTGAGACCAGATATTTCTCATGTGTTTTGGTATGACTTTTATGTAGATTCAGGTAAAACTGGCATTTGAAGAACACACTATCCTTATCTTAAAACAAATGTTTACACAGGTATACTACACATTTGACTCAAGGAGGTATAATGACAAACTGACTGCTCCCATGAAAGCCCTTGAATGATGCTGGTTCATCAGACTTACTATCTTCCCATCCTAGACCCGGTCAAATTATCAGTATTGTACAGTGCAGCAGTCATAAATAAAGACGACTTTGATGCTCAGAAAGTCGTATTTATGGAAACCACTCTGTGAAGCCTTTGGGTCCATAGCCATATATCCGCTCACAGACGGGATGAACAAGGGTCTTTGCAGGGGTACCCCAGCCACCATGCCAGTAAACACCATGTTGTCCGATTGCATTGCTTCCATCTCCAGTGAAAAGAAAGCAGTTATTGTGGTATAGGACCCTATGCACAGCAATAATGATTTTCAGTTCTGCTTTTTTTATTTTCTCTTTGCCAGCTCATAGTGCGGAATTTGTGCCTTTGCACTGCTGAACTGCAAAAATTCTTCTGCTCCCTTAGGCAAATCAAAGCAATGGCTGGGTTACCATCAATTAACCTTCTGATGTCAATAATATACCTCAGAATGCCTTTTTCAGTGGTCGTTTACTTCTCTCAGAGTGCAGATCACAGAAGCTGTGCACCCAAAGAAACCAGTATGGTGAAAATTATGGTATAGTGATTTGATATACAAATTGTTAACATCTGAAATGTTCCTACAGCATCACAACATCTTTATTATTTTTGGTACCACAAACCTAAATGCTTTAACTCAAGTTACATGTTATAGGCATTGTAATTCACTGTGAATAACAGTCATTGATTGTTCAGTCCATTCTCCTGCTCATCTGCACCTAATGAACTATCTTGATTTTTGATGGGATATTTGATGTTATTTGCACTTTGTTCATTAAGTAAAGCAAGATCTTTAGTGCTTGGGTAGTCTAAGAAAAAAACAACTGCAGTGTGTAAACTGTATGCAAATTGTTTATCAACAGAAGCCTGACACTCTTCAATCTGCAGCCTAATCAAAAGGAAACAGGAAATTATTAATTTCACAATCTTAAGATCGTATTTTATTGTTATACTGATTTCTGAAGCTTTTCAGACTCTACTTGTAGTTTTATGGAATGATAGTAATTGCACAAATATTCATAAATCACAAATAATGGCCCTACAGAAAGGGAGACTGGAAGTTGTCTCTTTCATGTGTGAGCCAAGATATTTATAGCTGGCCTCTGTCCAGCTACAGAACAGAACACACAGGCAAGACAGAAGTGGCTGCAGGCTTTTAAGACCATCAGCATATTCAACTTATGCATCATTAGAGAGCAATTCCTTCACCAATAATTTAAGAGTGATTGTTATTATAGCTTGTTATTACTTGAATACCTAACTGGAGACAGTATAAGTTAGTTATTATCTAAATAAACAACTGTTTAAACAGTATGATTTTGCTACTTTTTGCTGGTCACATTTGTGAATGCAATGTAAATAGCTTTTCCTTTAATGAATAATTAATAAATAATTCATGGTACTGAAAACCTTTTAAATAGATGAGAGAGAAGGAAACCCTGTGGTGGAAAATATATGGTCTGTTCCAGAGACCCAGGGTTCAGAACATATGAGAACAGGAGACAGAAACATTTGCCCTAGGCCTCATACATAGAAGAAGAAACACACAGCAGTAAAAGAGACTTCAATTTGTTTTGGACTATCGTTTGATTTTTCTTCTCACATTTATATATAGAACAAGGACAATTTACATATCCAAGAAGCAGAGTCTGAAGCTGTAGAAGTATGAGACAGAGGAAATATCATGGCTTCCTTGTGATACCACACAAGAGCAACTTTTTTCAAAATCGTATTTCAGAAAGTTGAACTAAACCGAAGCTTAGGGATGTGACTACCACAACCGAAGACTACTGAATCACAGAAATCACCAGATGTCAGGAAGTCATCTAGTCCAAACCCATATCCTAACTCAGGATCAAGCTGTACCTGGGTTATTTATGAAAAATGTTCATTTAATGTATTCTTAAAGACACTGAGTGATGTAGATTCCACAGCTTCCTGGGACATTGTACTCCAGAGATTTTACTGCTACTGGGAAATGCTGCAAATTAAACTCAATGTTTCTATTCCTATACAAAACTGAGGCAAAATATTTGTTATTTCTCTGGAGTACTTCTTTACATGTTTTGTGATTGTTAGCACATCTTTTCTCAGTCTTCTGTAGAATTAAACAAACTTAAGTCCTTAAAGCTCTCTTCGCAGCCTTGCCATAACCAGCTGCTGTGATCAAGATGAATGAAATGTAGTGGTTGACTGGTCCCCAAGCAGATGCAAAGTAATTGGGCTCTTTTTTGAATTCTGGATGATGCTGGGGATGCTTCTGACCCCTCAGGGTGACAGAAAGACTAAGAAAAAGCCCAGAGATGAAGAGAAGAGCTTAAAAGGGAAGGAAATAAAATCCTTTTTTCAATGAGTACTGGTTTCCCCTTTCTCTTTGTCTAGCAGGGTAAATAGCTTCAGCCTCTTTAACTACTGCTTGTTGTCAGTCCTGTGTTTTCTCAGAATTCTAATGGTGTGTTTCATGCCTGAAGAAATCAGTATTCCCTCATGGAGTTTGAAACTAAATAGCAAGAGAAAGTGAGCAAATGCACAGAAGTGTAATCTGTCTGAAGTTACAACTCCAAGAAACTGTGAGAGTAATTCAGGGGCATGTGGTGCTGTGCTTATCCTCTTCTATTGTTCTTTAGGCATTGTGCCTTAGCTACTTATCCCTGTCAGAGACAGGTCTGTTGTCTGTGTAGATCTTTGGGGTACATTTCATACCAAGGTAACTGTGCAAATTTAATTCTCCTTTCAGTCAGAACATGGTGGACTCCAAAGAGTCATGAGTCTTTGTCTTGTTTCTGTGCTGCATTTCACTTGGTGTTAAATTTGAGATGTTGTCTGCAAAATTTAGGGAAAATTATACCTTTGGCATAGTGTAGATGGCTTTTCTTTTGCCTGAATGAATCGTTTGCCCATGTCGGACTTCATTAAGAAATAGTTTGGCCTTTGACCTATTCTTCAGAAGGGGGTGTTTCATATATTCCTTCCTTATTTCCCCTTTGACTACTTCCAGGTCTAAATATTTATTCATAACAGATAAATATATCCTAATACATATGCTTGGCAGTTCTTTCTACTGTCTGTTTTTAAGACGGTTTAATCAGGACCTTATAATAAAGTTACTTGGAATAAGTGATCCATCAATCTCACTGTAACAGAATTATCTCTATGAGTCTAACAATACAGCCCTGAAAGAGTCTGTTCTGTGATTTGACTGGGGAATTAATATAGACGCTTTCTCTCACTGTATGTGAAAAAGGGATTTGTGCTTCCTGGTGTTTTGCCTCGAGCTCTCAGGTTCCACTCACAAATGAAGCAACAGATTCACTGTCTGCAGGAGGTGAGGTGTACTGGTGCCTCCTGCTCCTGCCCAAAGGCAGTCTAAGGGATGGAGAGATGCAGTTCTACATTGTGCAGCTTTATAAGTATTTTAACAACTTTATTTTGAAACTCTGATGTTCAAGTGCAAAGGCATTTGGTTCAGGGCTCACTTGAAATCAGTTCTTGGTCTGCTTGAAAATTTGTCAAGCTTCAGTCGAGCAGTGGTCCTTGGCTGCGGTTCAGATACCTACAGAAATGTTAAAAACTGAGTCGCTGCAGCAGTTTTTCAGGCTTATAGTGGGTCTCCTGTAGATATGTCAGGTGTTTAGTGACTGCTATAATGGAGATATTAAAACAATAGTAAGTCCTTTACAGAAGTTCTGATCTGCTCTCATCTGAAGAGGATATCCAATGAACTGAAAAGTTTGCACTCTTTTGAATTAACTTTTAGTTTTTATCGCATCATTTTTTTTCTTTTTTAATAGAAATCAAAGCAGCCATAAGCATGCTTTCTTGAATTTCAGGGCATAAAAGCCCATACTTACATTCTTTTTTAAGTCTTCTGTCAGCTTTTTTTCTCCAACCCGTGTCTAGCAGCTTCAAAAGGACACAGTAACTTGCATCTCTGACAATCTATTGGTCTGTACTCACTTATGTATGAGGCTGACTCAAATTCACCAAGAATCACATAGAGTTTTATAGCCTTTGTAGCCAACATCAATAAATTAAATTGGCTAGAACAAATAAGGTGACAAAGGGTAATGATGAGTGGCAGAAGAAATGAAAATCCTACAATTTAAGGACTGATAGAGTCCTTGGTGACCATCAGTTACAGTAAGTGTGTTTTCAATGAGATATTTTATAATTTCAGGCTTTTTATTAGCAGGCTCAGTTTTACCATCTTGTTCAAAGGATAACAGGGCATGATGACCTTTTATTTGAATAAACTGCTTCAGCCCTTCCGACTTCTGTTGGCACAGTTATATTCCTGTTTCTGATGCAGAAAAATGCAGCTGTACAGACATATGCATAGTGTTTTGATTTGTATTTGACATTTTAATTTTGCTTCTAAGAGGGAGGGGGAGAAAGCTTAATTTGTCTTTTAACTGTATTGCTCTGATAACACTCTCACTGGCTGCTGTTCAAAATCAATATTAACAGTCGAAGGATTTTATTTGCTTGAGGAAATTGACAGGAACCGCAATAGCTTTTCCAGAACAGCTCTTCATGGGGGTACTCAGAACTACTGTTCATTTCCCTGTGTAGATAAGCTCTGAGTCAAATACATGTGCATTTTGCTGCCTCCTTACAGAGTCCAAGGAAGTTAGCAGAAATCCCAAAGAAATAAGTTCTTGGTGCAATTTATGCGCTATGCACAATTTATTACTATTTGCATAGTTCTCAGAAACTCAGTATTCTGGATCGAAAATAATCCTTTAGTTACATAGGGAAGGCTGGAGATGGAAGGCTCTTTCACCCTGCAGTTTATCCCACACAAAGTGGTTTTTTGCCCTCTTGCTTTTGCCTGCCCTACCTCCTTTCCCTCCCCTGGCCTTGTGAGGGGCAGAAGACGAATAACCCCTTGCACACCCTAGAGGAGGTACTTAAGGTTTCCACCTCAGGGGCTCCTTAATGTTAAATCAGAGATGAACCACTCCAAATTTCATAAGGAGATGAGCCTTTCTTGTAAAGCAAAACTGACTCTGTAAAATTCTATGAGTGTTTTCAATCCAATTTTAGATATATTGCCTAGTTTCAGTATAATCAGACTCAGTTATAGCAACTCCTCATTTATAGCAATGCCAGCAGAAAAAAATCCTTTAGTTCAGTAGTAATCGCCTCTGTGAGAATTAACATACCACACAAGACCAATCCTGAAGACAGTAATCTTGTTTGTCTTGCCTTTCCCAGTAAATGCTATATTTAATATCTAAATATGTTTCTCCTTATGATCTTACTCTTTCAACATTTAAATGGAGTTCTGAATATGAAATTGCCTCCCTAAAACTATTGTAAACGTATAATCAAGTCAAATTTGATCTGTCTTTATAATGTTGATTTGGCAAATGTCAAGCCCGTTATTGGGAACAGCTTTCCAAAATAGCAAACATTCCTTCAGATCTCAGGAGTTTGCTGTACTGAAGCTAGCTGGTTTTTAGTTTCTTGACAACTTTCTGTGTGGTGACTCATCTGATTTTTAATAGAGATTGCATAACACTGGTTTTCATTGTGCTTGTTTTGTTTTCCACCATATGGAGTTTCTCAATAAGAATATACTTTAGAAGAAGGAGCTGATGTAAATGCACTGTTCCTTTACAATTCTTTGTTTTCGGGAAGGTGAGCAAAGACAAGTTATTATTCATATGCAGAATGACTAACAGGCTAAGGGCAATGGAACTTTCAGCATTTAATTTTATATGCTTTTCTGTGGGAGATTTTGGTACTTGTGAGTATTTCAAAAAGCAGAAAATCCAGTTAATTCCAACTATCATTGGGCTAAAAATAGCCTGAAAGACACAAACAAAACAAGGTTCTCTCTTACATCGTGTACATAAATAAATAGACTTCTCAGTATTGAACATTACTGAAAACAGAGAAACTGGGTTTCAGACTGGAAGCACAGATGATTGCACCGTAGATAGACACTGGATGATTTTTCTTTAATAGTGATTTGAATTTTTCACAGTTTTTTTTTGTAGGGTATTGGGGATCTACTAAGCTGATTTAGTGTGCTTTCTCCCACATCTGCCTTTGCACAGCTCACTGGCATCTTGCCCCTCCACCTTCTGATCCACTTTTAGTCCTTACTCAATGCCATAATACTTTTTAGCTCCAGCCTTCATCAGGTTTCTCTTTTGTTATTTTGTCCATGGATAACCTCACTTGAAACCCTACATTTTATCTCAAACTGGGTAGCAGATGACCCTCTTTTGAAAGCTTTAGTTATTTCAAAAATAAGGACAACTTACTGTATGAATTGGAGAAAACAACCTGCTTGCTGCTGTTCGGCTGCATTCTAGAGCTGAACTGATGAACTAATAAAACTATGATTTTTTAAGAGAAAACAAATGCAATTATAGTTATGGATTAATTCATTAGATGATTCAGCTGTTCCAGTTTTGAAAGTATAGGACAGTGAGCTGAGATCATGAAAGCAAAACTAAACAATCTTTCATTTAAATAAAAGGAATTAGCTTTACCTCAAGTGAAAAGAAAAAGACTATTTTTAAAGAAAATTAACAACATACTCAAAAGTTCTTGTTCTATTCTAAGAACAGGTGCACAGTAGGTATATCATACTCATCAGCTTTATTAGAGTGCAACACTGTAAGGCTCTTTTCCAGTTTATAATGCCATAATTAATTAATTAAATATTTTCCATTGCCTTTACATTTGGCATCTTAATACGAGGTTTTTTCATTGTCATTTGACCTGAGTTTTCACTACTCATGAGAAAAAACTAAGGAGTTGTGTTTAGTCCTAGTTTCAGCAAAGCCCATTAAAATATAAAGCTTGAGCTTGTTTTATTATGAATTCTATCTTGTTTTCCCCTGTGTTAAAGGTAATAAACCTGAAAACAGGTGCATTGGCTCAGCTGGCTTATTTTCTGCTTGCTCTCAAATGGTTCTTTAGCAAAGATGCATAGCATAATGGTACACTGTCTGCTATCCAACAGTGTGGTTTGAGTTTTCTAATATCCCAGCAAAATTGTCAGCAGGCAGAATTCTAGCTTTTCAGAGCAAGCAACATTTTACTTTTCCACGTAAAGACAATTTCCTAGCTTTGCCTATGAGTAAGACTAAAGTCAAGTATGCAATATAAAGTTGGCCTAAGTCCAGCAAAGCCTCTGTACATATTCTGCTGTGGCATGAACACCTCAACATCCACTAATGTAGACTGAAAAACAGCTGGGTAAATTATGTCCTGTGTTTGTAATGACCATTCTTCGGAATGTTCAGCTAAAGTGGTATGCGGGTACAGCAATTCTGACATCCATCTTCTGTACCAAGGCTTATACTGTGAGCTTAGAAAAAGAGGAAAAAAGGTTTAAGGAATCACAAAACTTCTGTTAACTCATGCCATTACTTAGCTTCCAGGGTTAAAGCCTTAACAATCCACAGAACACACTAAAATAGGGTTTATTTCCACTGCAAATGGCAGGTTCAAATTTTTATTTATTCACAAAAATAAAAGTGTCCAGTTTTCTAGTAATTAAATAATTTGATACATTGAGAAATTGCCTAAAAATAGGATCCTACAATAATTATGTCATTACCATATATGTGATATCACTGCTACGTGACTCGGTGTGCTACAGCTTATGCATTTCTATTATGGACCCCTGATATTTTACATTTAAATTAATACAAAACAGCAAAAATATAAAATGAAAAAATAAACCAAAATAATAGCAGTAACAAAGGTAAATTCTGAGAATCTACCATCTGTAATTTAAATGAAGACAAATGTAAACTCTTTAGAATAAAAAAAAGAATGCCATTATTATAAGACTGTGGTCTTACTCTGGTAAAGAAGTAGTTCCAAAAAGTACTCAGTCTATTAGGTAGAGACCATGTTCTGTCAGGGCAAAGTGGTATTTCAGAAGATGAATGTAATTTTTGGACAGAGAAGTAGAGACAACTCAATTAGAATGGAAAAGATTATTTAACTCTGTAGAAAATACTCAACTGCCTCTGGAGGACTGGCTTTTGAGACCCTCTGTATTTTTTCAGAGGTTTGATGGAATTTGGAACAGTATTTAAGATGCTTGATGCCCAGAAAAGACATGCTAGTTAGAAAATCAAAGGATACTCGACAGGATTAGTATATTGAAAAGCAGATTGGAGGTTTACCTGATTAGCCTCCTAGTATTTACCTTCTAGAATAAATTTCTAATAATAGGCTTTTATTTTGTCTAACAGAGAATCACATAATGACAGTAAAATGTTGGAAAAAACCTTCAGACTAGAAATATGAACAACCCTTAGCAGCGATGGTAAGTAACATTGGATAGCATTATTTAAAGGCAACTAAAATTGCTGATGTGTTTCAAAATCAATTTAACTTGGAAAGTAGGAATAGGCTTTCTCTGCACTGTGTGTGCTTACAGTAATTTCTGATTTTCCTTTGTGACTTCAAAATGTATGCATCTGTCAGTGACAGAAACCAACATCCCCCCTTCCTCCTCATTTAAGGGTTCATGCAGCAGTGGTGCTACCTTAAAAAACTCTTGATTCTAAAAGAATCTATGAAGGCTTATGAATTTTGCCATTAAAAGCAAAGATAAAACATCACAGTGCATTTCTATATTGCATGTGCTGGTTATGTAAGAGCCAAAAAGACCTCCAAATACTCTGAAACTGTGATGACTGGGAGATCGTTTAAATTTAAACTAAATGGATTGATTTATTAGGAAGTGAATCACACACACTTGGATGTTCGTCTGCTACCCTTCAACACTGTTTTATTATTTTGCTAATTCTAGAATGCTGTGTTCATTCTCAGCGGAAGACTATTGAGTATCAATACGAATTTGTTTTCCTGCCCGCTGGGCATTTGTTTTTCCAGCCTTCTGCTTTTCAGAACCGCTAAACAGCTTTTGCTCCTTATCTGTTTCCACCTACTGGTGCCCAAGAAGCTATAAACGAGAGTTTTCCAGCAGTGCCCATCACAGAGGATTAAATTTATAGGGGAAGATACACTGTAACTTACCACCACCACCCCCGTTGCAGCCACTGTTAACGCCCAGCTGTTTGCCTAGAACGCTTAGCTCCCCCTAGCATGCTGAAGGTTGCTGAGGTAGACCTTGATGAAGATGCAGACCTGTTGCTCCAAGTCCATGCTCAGAACCTTTATCCCCCGCCATTATCAGAGTCCTCTTGTAAAGGGAGAGCTACGGCCTCCCACAAGGTGGAAATAAACATCCTCGCACACAAGGCACACTCACAGAGCTACATGCAGCAAGGTGTCCTCTCGTCAGACACCTGGTAAGTCTCCTTGGCCTTTACCACAACAGGGTCTGCCTTGCATCTGTCAGAATCCTTTTTTTTTTTTTTTTTCTGTCTCCCATCAACTTTGCTTTGGCTCTTGCCCTTCCCCTTCAGTGTGAAGAATCATTAAACAATAACAAATGTAGGAAAGGCCATTTTTAAAAAACTGTAAGAATTCTTGTATCCTTGTTATCCATATTGCGTATCACTTTTGGTCAGGGTTTCCGAAGTCCCATTGACTTCAAATGGAGCCAAGTTGAGTCCTTCTTATCTCAAATCTTTTTTTTTCTGTCCTTCCTTCTCCCCAAATGACAACCTGCAGAAAACGAATCTGTATGCTGAGACAGCATCAACATAAGCACAGAAGGGACATTTCATGTAGAAAAAATTATAACATTCATCTTCCAATGAGGTACTTTTCTTTAGTGGTCTTTCAGTATTATAGATGATTAGAATCTAAAGAGATCCTAATTGTTGCAACACATGCACACTGGGAGACGCTTTGGATAGGTAATAAATAATTTGTGCTATTGCTGAATTTTTGATCTCCCCAAAAGAGGGTGGAAGCCAGCTTTAAGTACCTCAGAACCCAAATCTACTGAATTAGATATGAATATTTCACATTCCTTATTTGTCTGCATTACTATGCGTTATACAGTTACAAGTATAATAGTATGCTTGATTTATACCAGGATAAAACTTTTTAAAATCAAATTCTAAAAGGGAGATTCAGTTTGGACCTCTAATTTCAACTGGTTTGGGTCAATACACTTTCCTGCTTTTCCAAACTGTAATTCACATCACAGCATCTAGAATTTTATGCTTTGTGAAAATTCTTCTACCAGTGGAAGCCATGCAGGCTAAACAAGCACACAATTTTCTTTGGGAGGGCTACGGTCTTTATCAAGCCAGGAAATTTCTATTATTGAAAGGTTTCATGCCAGAGCAAGCTGCACACATCATCACCCTCATACAGTTAGAAAGCTGCTTGCTGAAATCCATCACAAACCAAACCAGACTCAACCTGGCATGTAATGAGCTCACCCAGGGGCAATGTAATACAGATCTTTATCTTGAAAGTAAAATCTATCCTGGTGCTAACATTTATGTTTTAATATAAAGCTGTGACATTACATAGGTTTTATACTTCCTTGATTTGTGTTTATAGCACAACTGAGGATTATTTTCCTTTGATGGATTATGCTCTTTGGTATTCTCAGGTATGCAAACTGAGCTTACTTTATGGTAGTTGCTAGGGTGTGTTTATTTCAATGCAGTGCATTATTTTTGAATTAATTTTTTCAGTTTCTGGATATTTACAAAGTATCTACAATTTGTATTTAACTTTAGGTTCCCATCTGATACAAAACTATTTTGACCTGTATCTCAATTATAGGAATATGTTGTAAAGGAGATTTTAATTTAAAAAAGGGAAATGTGACAGTACACTCTCATCTGATTTTACAAAGGTAAAAACAAATGAGATTTTTTTGCATATTCCTCTTTCCTTTCTATCCAAAGCATGTTATTCTCAAATAACTAAATAACAGGTTTCTCTGAACTGTCTTTTCCTACATCCTGCTTTGTGGAGGACAAAAAGTGGGGGCAGGGAGGCAGAGTTTAAATGTATAAGAGAAAAAACCGCTACAATGTAGAATAATGTTTGTGGTTCCTCAAAACTCTTCTTTTCCACTGGTTGTGGCAGGCACTGCTGGGCTTCTTTTTTTCATTCTCTTGTTCTACCCTATTTCATCCTCTTTTAAGATAACCTGAAGTTTACAGAAGTTCTTATCTGTTCTAACAGGGTACTGGAATCTGCTGAGGTCTCACTGAAAGCCATTTTGGAACAATGAGATAATCAAACCAAATGTTTGCTGACCTCTTTCAGTTTTATTAAGGCACAATCAGGCTAATAGGAATAGCGTTTCAAAATTTAATGCTAGGAAGTGGGAAATGCAAGCTAACTGCAGGTCTTGTGGCTAATCTGGATGCAAGACTTTGCAAAGAAGACATATTAGTAAAGTAAATCCCCACATCTGTGCCTTCAACTGTATCATCAGGTTTGTTTCTGCATTTTTCTAAGGTCATTGGCTTTACTGCATACGTGTTAACAAGCTTGTGGCCTCCAGTTTGGTGTGACTCTACTACTTCTGTTAATGAGAAAGCTTGAAAGACAAACCAGAGAAGATTTTCATGTCAACACTGATACTCTGCAAGAAAGGTAACCAAAGTGACTGGGTTTTAGGGAAAGGGTAATTTATTCTACACTGAAATGTCTTACATACCTATAAGGAAACATGATGGATGAGGGCAAGAGGAGCCAGGGTGCAGGTAGAAGAGCCAAAATTGAAGTTCAACCATCAGCCTTGCTGATTAGTGTTTCAGGTTTCCATAAGAGACACAAGTGTGCCAGACTTCCATCTGACCTGCAAGACTTTGTCCCTTGAGTGCTTAGTCAAGATCTGGCTGAGCTCATTGGATGAGAAGAGAGTTTATCCTATTTTGCTGTCTCAGGTGACTAGTCCCCCACCCCCCACCCCATGGTACTCTGCATCATGCAGCTGTGTGTTTTGGGTGTAACTGCAGAGCTTCCCACGGTAAACTCCTGTCAACCTCTTTCCATTTACTATATAGAGTATAGACATTTCCCCAAGTGCTGTGAAAAACTCCACTCACCAGTACATTAATGAATGAAGCTTTGACCTACAGCTTAAGAGACATCCTCTCTCCTTTCTCTTCTTTTCTCCTTCTCTCCCACTTCATGCCCATCTAGTCCAATGTAACCTTTGGAGCCCACTGAGAAGAAAGCTATTCATAACATCCTGTTTTGTCATGTTTAAATCAGTCATACCTTTTGATTTCCAAGTGTTTCAATGACAGTTTTTCATCAAAACAAAATTCTTGGAATAAATGTTTCACTTCTAGGCAGTGGTGACATGCAATCCTTTCTCTTCCTCCTGCTGAGAGTTGGAAGTTTTTCACACACTGTGAGAAGAGGAATCACAAAATAGTTTTGTCCTTCTCCAAAGTTATACTGTGGCATTTTAGACTGAAAGTTTGCAAGATGCTTGGTAGTGGTAATCGAAGCAGGCTACAGAAGGTTAATATGATAATGGTATTTCCGTGGTTAGTCTTATTTACAGCCAACAAAACCCATGATACGTGCAGGCTTCTGTTCTGTACTTTAAATGTTTGCTTATATTTCAAAAGTGATTATAGGTAGGCAGGTTATTTAATCAGAAACATATTAAATGTATCAGGTTGTAAGACAGCATTTGTATCTTCTGTGTCTAACAGAATAATTAACTATATATACCTGAAGTACAGATTTACAGCATATTTAGATTTTTTCTATGTCACAAAATTTTTGATCTTAATAGTATCTATTCACTGTTTTACTTATAACAGGATTTATAAGTATTTTTACTGAAAGAAGAAATCAAGCTTTTCCACTCTGTATTGGAGAAACATCTGTTTAGGTACATCATCATGGTGGAGGTCAGGAATTAATGTTTCAGGAGAAAATATAAGTACCAGACATTACGAAGATGCAGAGTAGTTTGTACTCCAGCATAAGTTTAACTTTGAGTTTGACTAGAAAGAGATATATGTAAAACTCAAGGCAGGCGGTTTGATATTTTTTTTTGGTAACTAATAGAGTGCAACAAGAAGAACTTCCAAGCTTATTTGAACATCACTATCCCTCTTGAATCTGGGTAGGCTTATAGCTTGAGTGACCTGCTGTCTGATTAGGCAGTCGTAGACTATGAGAGGGCATTTCCATTCCCCAGTTTTGAATTTATTACCTTTCAATGCCATTAAATAACTCGTCACTACCTTTCCACATCAGGAAAAGACCTCTTGTTTTATTTTCTCTCTCTTTCATTTATGAAATGAAGAACAGTAACATTATATGGAATGCAGCTTTCAATCTATAGGTTGTTCTCTCTACAGGAGATACCTTTCACAGCCTAAGCTTTTCACAAATGCTCTCTCATGTTGTGGATGATTGCTCTGGCTTCTTGCAACTGATCCTCAGATGAGTCCTTGCTCCACCAGCTGCTGCTGTGGGTAGTATTGCTAAAGGCTATGATATATTTAGTGACCTTGAGTGCTGTTAAATTAATAATGTGAACAAACAGAGAAACAAGTTTTCCCCTCTGCTTCAATTTAAACTTTTTCTTGTACCATCCGCAGTGGTACTGAGATAATCATACATTTACACTTTAAAAACTTTTGGCATAATTGTAGCATTTTCTTCCTTGAATCCTCTAATATTAACCCCCAAAATCTCCTAAAACTCTTTCAGTATCTCCTCATAAATGTTTCTTTTAATAGTAATAGCTAACAACTTTTTTTACAGAATTAAGAATATTCTTTTAAACTCCACGGGACCCCTTTCACTGCAAACAGTCAAACTAGGAGGACATTATAATAGCATCAAGAACACTTACATAAATTCTGCTCTACGGAATAAAGGGAATAAACAATAAATGATGAAGAGTCTGTAAAGAGATCACAGAAAGCTTGTAGAGTTGCTGCCTTTTTTCCTTCTCCCAGAATAAATGTAAAAAATACTGCCTGTTTTAGAATACACACTGCAGTCCTGGCATGAGAAGTGATGCTTTTTTTCTTTCCCCTCCAGTGAAGTTTTATTATTTGTATCTTCATGTATTTATTGTTTACTTGGTTCTGCCTGTGACTGATTCACAAACAGATGGACACAGCGAATTCCTGGAGAAGTCCTGCAGTTTGATTGGATTGTTTATTTGCAGATTTTGGCTAAGCCTAGGGAAATATAACAAGGAGAAAAGCCTAAGGTCAAAATTTAGATGCAGGTGTTTTCATAAGCTTTCAGCTCTAGTGCTGACTTTCCATATGGGTATGCATTTGTTCCCATGTTTGCTCACATGGCCCTTGTAATTTTATTTTTATTAGTAATAACCTTTCTTTCAACAGCTACATTACACATGATTTGTTTGGTTTGTATTTGAGAAAGAGTGCCCAACTTTTTTATAAGGCACAAATTCTTCACAGTCATGCAGAATTGTTATGAGACATAATCTCCACCGTCCCATGATATTAACGTGTATATGATCAAAACTTGAAGTGTCTGCTTCATCAAATCACCACAGGTTTTGGCCAGAACATGGCTGAAACTGAATGGGACCCATGACAGCATACAACCAAACCATCCTGTATCTCTCAGCAGAGTTTCCTTTTAGCCTGTGTATCAATTTCTAAGACTGTTAATTATACACAGCCCTTCCTCCCAGCATTGTTGGGAGATTAAGAAAGACTAAATAAAGTGACTTTGTGCATAGTTAAAGCAGTTGTTATGGGCTGGTTCTTTTTCCATTATGCAAATGTTGTTTACCTGAGGACTGCTGCTATTAGTCACACTACACTGTTAATGGGTGAGATTTGTTGTTTTGGTTTCTCCCCTCTAAGAGGGTTCTGGTGTGTGGATTCGTGCTGTGTATGAACCCACTTGCTGAATTCCTTTTGTATCACAAGCCCAAACAAATCTTACTCCCATGGAGTCTTGCATGCAAGTGCCAACTAAATTATGGTGAGGAGTCAGGTGGTTCTGCACTGATTTTCCAGCTACTGCTTCCTCTAAATAGAGGAAACCTTGCATTTCGTTACTTTACATTGAAAGATAGGTTTTATATCTTTAACATTCTCTGGGGACCAGAAGAGAGGGCATGAGTCCTTGGATTAAAGACATATCATAATTTACCATGGCAATTTCTATATCGTATCTTTATCCTCTAGAATTTTCAGCAGTCAGTAAATAATACACTTAGTTGTACCAAAACAATCAGGATTACATTATATTAAAAATGCCTGCTGAGAAGTATAATCTTGTCATGCGTATCCTTTTAAATATTCAGTTTCTGAGTGAAAAATTATCTAATTTTGGATACTAGATATTGCTGAGATAAGGAAGCAATGCAGTGGAGTGGCATAATGCATAAGCGATAGTACATCCTTTCCATATGAAGACCAGGATATGGTTTATTTTCCTCAGTTTAATCAGTCATATAAAACTTACAAGTCAATATCATATTTAATCATAAAGAATTATTTTGCTATTAGTATCTTTGATTTGTACTGTGATTTGACCTTGAATTAAAAGTTTCCTGTGTGCAAGCATATAGTCAATAGATAACTCCAATTCCAGCCAAGTGTGATGAAGTGATGAAGGAAGCATTTTAAGGAAGCTTTAGTACTTCTCTGTAGATGAGACAGATTAACTCATCAAGAAGATAAAAGCACCAGGAAAAATGGTAATTCTATCTACTATGGTTATCACTTCTACAGGACAGTTCACTTTCCTGGTGTTATAAGAAGTTTTATGGGTTCCAGTCCCTTAGGTCATTGTATCAAGAGGAATTATAATTCTGTCAAACCTAAACCCTTCAAAATTCTTCATGAATGGCCTGTCAAGAGCTCTGTGGTTACCTTAAAAATAGCGAAACTTTGCAATAATAAAACAATTTCTGTTGTAATCCATCCCCAAGATTTTGGGCCTTCAAAATGAATTTTCACTTCAATCAGGAGGACTCAATTTTTTATTTTTGATTTTTATTGTATGACACTGGGAACTAAGAAAAAAGGTAATACCATTGCAAAAAGTGTGAGATGACAAAATGATAATTAGACCTGGTGAGTTTTGGAAGCTGTATGTTGCCATTGTCCTATACCTTTCCAAGAATGTAGTGGACATGTCATACTATAAAGAATAGGAGAAAAGTACATTGAATGCTGCTGAACTAAGAATGGCATGTTGAGTTCATAAACACTTAGTAAAAATCTGATCTATCACATACAGCACTCTGTAGCCATAGAAGGAAAAATGGTGCTCCACTGCTCCCAGCTCTTGCAGTTTCTGCGTAGGAGGAGACAATGAGCATTGAATGCTGACTAACTGGCTTTACTGGACCTCGGCTTTGTGCCAGCAAAGGTAGCTCAGGCTCCTGTCTGTTTGATCCATGTAGGCTTCTTAACTTGGGCCATTGCTGTGCCTGTGGCAACAGACTGATGGGGAAGAGACTGTGAAGAGGGTGCAAGATCCAAGGTGGAGAACCACGAGGTAGTGGCAGGGATGCAGCTTTTGGGCAAGGAAGCAGGAATCACAGCAGTGGCTAGAAAGGTGGTGTTATCAGTGTTAGCAATTGGTTAGGGGCCAGGGTGGGAGTTGCAGCTGACTCAGGGTAGGGGGGAAAAAAAAACAGATGAGAAGAACAGTGATGCAGTGGGAGAGTGGATGAGATACATAAAGTTGTAGCAATAAAGTTTGGATGAACTTTTCTTATGGTGACAGTCAACTTTTTATTGCAACCCTCTGCAGAACAGACTGGATCACTTCTACCTAGCAAGTCTCTAACAAGTTTGGCTAACCTGTTCCTCTAGTGAAAGAATTTCTATTTTTACTATGAGTCTGAAATTAAGAAAAAACAGTGCAAATAAATAAAGGAGAAGCAATATCTGAGTATCATAAGTGATGTAATGGAAAACAAAACACTGTAAGAACTCTTCCTGACAATTTACTGCATTAAATAACACATATAAAATAAATATAAAAAGGTATGTTTGATTTGGCTTTTTTTTTTTTTTTTGTCTTGCCAAGACCTTGACACTAACATTATATTACTTTGCATTTCTATGTCAAGATCTGTAAAATAAATTCTGGCAAGAAAGGTACCTGCCAGAGATCATATAAATCACATATAGAGCTTGCTTTAAATGCTTTGTTTCTCATGTATGATATGTACTCTACACAGAAGATGCTGAGTGGTACTTAAGGTGCTCAATGTGTGCTGGTGCTTATTTTCCTATTCACTCCACATCCAATACTGATTTGAGGAGACACCTTGCAGGCTGCCAGAAGTTTAGTGGCACTCAGAAGCTCTGTGTCTGTTGCTTGCACTTCTGCTTTACTCTTCTTAAAGGCAGTTTCAAGCCAGTGGATGGGTAGAATTAGGAAAAAATACAGGAGGATCAGACATACTTGTTCCCGGAAGACAGCAGCCTGGGATTTTTCAAGCATGGAGCCATCCTGCCTTGGTAGACTGGTATGTGCATCAGCAGCAGACCAGACACTGTGAACACTTTAGAGGGCGAGCTAAGCAAACACAAGGCTGTGTGAGTGCAGATGTGCTTAATGTCTATGCACTGTGGCTGCGGTCGCAAGATTAATGTCTCCAGAAGAGATTCACAAAGGAGACAGGGATACCTAGATGAATTTAGAGGTTGAAAGTCAGGTTGATCTAATGCATGACAAGTGCTTATAGGGAATTCTTGCTGTCAGGTTAATGCCGGAGCAGATCCATGTCAGAAACATTTCACTAAAGGTAAGAGAAGACTGAAAGGAAAACTAGGTGTGTTACAATAGTGAATTAATGAAGGTGAAACTTGTAATGAAGATATCATTCCCGTTGAGGGTAGGGGCAAGGTGGGAAGAGAATTTCACCCAGCAGGAAAGAAACAAATAGTAGGCTTGGCCAGAGTTCAAGTGCCCTATAAAACCTGATGGTGACTCTTATCAAGGATTCTTTGGACTGATACACTAGGAACGCTAATATCAACAACACCATTACGGGTGTGGCTCTATGGAGACCCCTCTGTCCCACAGGTATCTACCCGAGGACAACGTGCATGCTGAAGGACTGAACATGCTGTTGCCAGACTTCATCAGGCATGGTTGTATTTTTCAGACTCCCACCAGAAATCAATTGCTAAAGCTGAGCCCAGTATAGGAAACACTTTACTCGGGTAAGTACTGACTTACACCAGTCAGTTAGTTTAGCTTAGATACAGCTGTCAGCTACTCAAGCTCTCCTTTTCAGATTGAAGAGCACCTCCACTTTTCTCCCCATCAGAAACAGTCTCTTTAGAAGAAACTCTTGCAGCCTTACTTATTTGGCCACACATTTCCCATAGTTTAGGGGCAGCCCTGGAGGTACAAGTTACTCTTGTAGTAGACTTTGGATAGAAAAAAGTTGAAAGAAGAAAGGCTTTTAGAGCATGAAAAGAACCACTCATGCACTGGCTCCCTCTCCCGTCTATGTGCTCTGCTGCTTGTTAAATATCCCGCTACGTTTAATCCCTCTGTGTTTTTAAGAGTAAAGGATAGCAAGGAAGTGATTATACTGATTTTGCATTTTTACACCTGACTGATAACAAGTTTAGTAATTTATCTGTGCTCAGTAAATTATTTTTCGTTATTTGATTAGTATAATAAAAACAAATGTAAACAAATAAAGAACCAAAATTCACTGGAGTTCATAGAAACTCCTACAGTCTGTGCATTTAAAAATACAGTTCTAATTTAACTCTGTTTCAAACCATGGAACCACTGTATGTTTTTCAAGATTTCCTGGACCTGAATTTATAACAATAACAAAAAGATCTAAGCCAAAGAGATACAAAATTTTCTGAGGAAAGCAAGGAAGAATGTTCTACTGATATAGCTTGAAATATTAAAAAATGAGAATTAAGTTTTCAGGTCAGAAGAAAGACATCTCAGCGAGAAAATGTTACATGCTGTCAATACAAGGAAGCCTTTCAAGGAAATAGGCTTTATAAAAACAAATGGGAACTAGAGGTGAACAGCTTTATAGGGCTGCATTCAGCAAAGAGGGATTACACAATGACAAGAAAAACGATAACTGCATTGCAGAAGTCTGAGAAATTTCATCCAGTTCTGAGAAAACATTAACGTTCAGGTAACAGCTCAGTCTCTGTATGAACTTGAGAAACTAGGCAAGGATTCTCATGGCAGAAGATTTAGTCAGGGACAGTGTTTTCTGTCTGTGGCCTTTTCTGAGACATTGTTGTGATGAGTTGACCCTGGCACACTAGGTGCCCACTAAAGCTGCTCTTTCACTCTCCTCTTCTGGACACAGGAGTGAAAAATAAAGAAAAAAGGATCATGGGTGGAAAAAAAGACAGGGGAGATCGCTCATCAATTACCATTACAGGCAAAACAGACTCAACTTGGGGAAGTTATTTTAGTTTATTACCATTCTAATCCTTCCCCCAGACATGGGAGAAGCTTCTAGCAGCTTTTCATAGAAGCCCCCTCGGTAGCCCCCGCCCACTTCCAAAACCTTTCCACACAAATGCAATGCAAATTTGAGGCCTCTTACACTAAACAGGGACTGAGGTCAGAAAATGGGAAGAAAACAGAATTATTGGGGAAGAAAACAAAATTATTTATGGTATATTTACAAGTATGTGCATTCATTATGTGCCTTCTTACTTAAACCCTACCAACCAAGATATATCAAGGAAAACAGTAGTGTTGGAATATTCTGGAGAGAAATCAGCTGTAATATTTAACAGCATGCACCTCTGTGAGGATATCTCTCTCTCTCTGTCACTTCAAATTTTACTGTGTATCTCATTTGAAAGTGAAATCATGAGCCAGAGGCTCACATTAAGGGTACACACTGCAGTGCTGGGAGCTGGGGAGAACCGTGTTTTATCCCATGGTGGCAGGCTCAGGTTGAAGGGTGTCAGCAGGCTTGGCCTGTCAGCCACAGGGTTTTACTTCATACACAAGAAAAAGACAGCTCAGATCAGAGAGCAAAAATAGTCTATTTTCCTTCAGATCACCCATTAATAACTGAGCAATGAGTCCACAGGGAAGAATGGGAAAAACTTCTTAAACACAGGAACACCCTATGCACATTTCTCAGTGTCCCTTTCCAAAACCCACTGCACTATATGTCCTGGGCTGGACTTACTTGAATTTCTATCCTATTGCAAGTCTCTGTGCCTAGTTTCAATGCAGAGCAAGAACCAGTTAATTTACTATTTCCCTGAAGAACCCGTGCTCTTTGCTTTCCTTCCAAAAAGGAGTTAAGCTCCTTTACTGAGCAGATAACCAAAGCGCTGGAACTATGACTCAAAACACACAGCAGCTGCAGGAATCTGAACAGGGTGAGAGTAAGGCTGTGCTGGAGGATGAGCATTATGGGACAAGCTACCAGGGAGGGGCAGGCTGGAGACAGCAGAAACACCAGAGAAGCTGACAGCCAAGGCGGTAGAAAAATCAGAGATATTTTTAATATGACCCGAAAAAACTCTAGAGACAGAGTTTGTAGGGAGAGTATTGTTAGGGAAGAGTTTTGGAGATGTTAGAAATTTCACAGAATATTCTGAGTTGGAAGGGACCTACAAAGATCATTCAGTCCAGCTCTTAAGTAAATGGCCCATGTGGGGATCAAACTCACAAGCTTGGTGTTATTAACACTGTGTTCTAACCCACTGAGCTAATCTCAGGGTCAACCAAAGCCATCAGCATGAGGAGGAAAGGGTTTGTCTCCATTCTCCATACAGAAACAGTTCTTGGCCAGAGGTAGCTGAGGTTCAAGACCCACCAGCAGTGCTCGTGTGACTGCTCAGGTGATCGACCACCTCAGGACTCAGCTGAATTGCAACAGTCAAGCTTAGAGAAGTTCTTACTTATATTTGTAGCACGTCATCTCACTTGGCTTGTTTTTATTGAAGAGGAGGGTTCTTGATTGAATAGTTACACCTGCAGGTCCACAGGTCAGTAACCTCCAGCAAAGTGATGATGGCAAACAGCTTGGAACACGCCAGGGCTGACAATGTCTTCACTTGGCTCTGCTGCAGTTGTATCAGGATGCGTAACCACAGCCTCGATATGCTGATCAGCCACTCAGGTCAAAAAGGGTAATTATCTTTGGAGATGCTTGCATTGTTATTCTGATGCCCATGTGCTAAATTGTGAGAAACTGGAATGTCAGATTTTTCTCCCTTACTTGGTTCTTGAGAAAGAAGGAGACCTTTCATCATTCTTCTGTGACTACAGTGTTCAAAAAGTAGCTTAATTTCTATTTATTAAGAAGATCCAGAATCAATTATTGAGAAACCTCCTGCTGTTTTTCTAGACAAGCCTGCAATTTGCTGGATGCCCATCATCATCATCATCAAGGCTGAAACTGAAAAGAGCTTTGACCTCCCTTTCATTGAAAGTTCGTGCTCTCCGTTTACCCTTCTCGGCTGTAGTGAAGGCAATGACCTCTCCATGTGGCAGTTGTGCTCCCTCTGTCATATCCAGTGCTCTGCTTTGCTACTGTGGAGATCATGCAGGGCATTTTTTTCTTTTCCTCCTCTACTTCCTGGATGTACTGTGTCATGTTTTTGTTGGGTAATTTTGTTTGGCAATTTGACTCTTACTGTGTCAAATCGCCCATCCCCACCATTTTGGCTTCCCTTTTCTTTTGGAGTGTTCTTTCCTCCTGTAGCCTCAACCTCCTCCTTCCACATCCCTTCTTTCATGATTATGTGGTGTTGAAGCTGTGATGACTCAGAGGGACTCTCTGGGCAGCTGGAGTTGCAGCAGAGCTGAACACTATGGTGGAAGGACAGAGGGTTTAGGCAAGGTATGATGTTGAGCTCTGCAGTTGGGAGACTTCCTGGGAGCCTTACAGGCCAGCTCTGGAACATCTGTGTGTATTTCTTTCAGTTGTGGCTAAGCACTTTCTCCCAATCAAGTTTTTTAAATTTTCTTCTATTGCCATCAGTGACAAAACTGAGGTTTTTCATTTGGGAAAAAAAAATGCAAAAGAAGGTAGAGAGCAAGACAGATTTTCACCAAATTTTAAAACTCCTCAAGAAAGGCTCTAGGAAATAGTTATCTGTAACGATGAAACAGCAGGAGAAGAAAAACTTGTTGTGAACTTGTGAGTTGGCTGTGTACTCTTTGTTGCTTAGAGTGGTACCCTATAGATTTCAGATCTGGAGAAACTATACCCTCTCAGAGAGAAGGAAGGGGTGCTCCAAAGAAGTTTGCCTTCTTTTCGTCTACTTGCTGCAAGCTACACTTTTGTGTGTTAACAGTGGTGCTACTCAGAAGGGGCTGTACTGGTTGGTGGCCAAATACAGGTTCAGGTTTATAAAATAATATAATATGTTTCAGGTATATAAAGATTCTAATTTCCTGCAGCTTTATCAATGTAAAAAGGCTTTCAATACTTAAAAAAGCTTGATTTTCAGTGTATGACTTGTAGTTTTGATAATAGTACTGTGATGCTGTTTTTTCTGGGTTTGCTTTAATAATCTCTGAAGCAGGTACACTGCAAATCTGGCTGTTCTGTAGGAATGAAGCTGTTCGTCCCTTTTATTAGAAGACTTCTGTTGGTTCCAGATTTATGGATGACTGATGTTTTCTTGTGTGGGATTTGCTTGCAGTCAGGCTACTTGTCAGAACTTCCTTTCCTATCAGTGGAGGGTAATACAATTTGCTGAAGTATGAGTCATCTCATCCTTCAGCAGACTTCTAAGACAGGTCAGATGAATCATTTTTCTTGGTACCTGCTTCTCCCTGCTAACAATAAAGGGACTCTAACAGAGCAGCTCTGATATATCCTGTGCATGTTGTAAGTGTCTAAACCTACTTGAGATGAAACCCACCTCCAGCATTTGTGTAAAGCATACATAATCTATCAACATGAATTGATTTCTGGGTGAAATGGAAGCAAGCTATGGATACATAACCTGCTAGCAGAGGTCTGTCCCCCAGTAAGGTAGTCCACACAATCACGTTGCCTATACTTGTGACTTTTGTCTCTTCAGTAGGTTTGCCTTGTACCAACCAACACTCTATGCAGAAGGGCTTCCTGCTGTTTTTCAGGAGGGAAAAAAGAGAGTATGCAGCCTGATGAATTTCATCAAGCGTATGGCACTTTTCCAGCAGATCTTCTCATGCTTATTCCACTTAATTTGAAAAAAACTGGCCTATTCTAATTGCGGCATTTGCTATCATGTAGAGCAGTAACATGGGCTATCCTCTGAAATGGGTTATCACAAGTGTAAGGTAGGAAGTAGATCAGCTATACAAATTAATATAGATGTGGTAATGATGTTCTGATTGCCTTTCATGGAAGTATCCACTCTTGTTCATAGATTATATAAGGAAATTAGGCATTTAACTTTGGTCCTCTGATTTGCATCTGACTTAGATGTTGGCCATAACTGAATAGCTGAACTTGTGGCACCTGCATGGTACCTAATCAATGTAAAGAATTATGTTGCGGACTTAATTAAGCAGTAACAGACCATTCAGTAATGTTAATGTGCACACACACATTCAAAAAGACTGATTAATCTGACCTGCAGCTTCCTTCATCATTTATTATTAAGCATTTGAGAATATAGCAAAATGTATGATAGACTAATCAGATACGGACCTTTAAAATGAAAATATGGACTATGTGAACTGAAGGCTAAAATTTTAAGACCTGGACCATTCCTTTTAGAATCTTAATCAACACAGGCTCCTAAATAAATGTGATATGACTGTCAAAAGTGCTGAAGACTTTTTAAAAGTCAAAATCTTAAGTCTTCCTACTATTGATGAAGACATCCTGTTATTAATTCTGTTCAACACTAGCATTTTGTAGTCAGAATTGTTGCATTTTCCCACGTAATTTGCAATGCTCTTCATGGATGTATTCTGCACTCAGACCTTTCTCAAGAAAATGGGAAATACACAGTGGCTTGCATAACCCAATGCTGATTATGTAAGAACTGGGAAGATAACTTTCCATGGGATCTTTCAGGTTGGAAAGATCTAATAACTACCCTAATATACTGATCAAAGCAGAGTTAGTAGTGAATTCAGCATTCAGACCAGGTTGCTCAAGGCTTTGTTGACTCAGGTCTTTAAAACCTTCATGGCAAATAAACAAGGTGAACTCCACAAATTCCTGGGCAGCCTGTCCTAATGCTTGGCTGTCCTCACAGAGAGCTTTGGACAATTTGTTTCCTTGGACCCAGTTAGAACTTCCCCTCTTTTAGTCTGGTACTGTTGTTTCTCATCCGTCTAGCACGTACCTCCATAACAAGGATTTGCATTCCTTCTAACTTCTCTGTGTTCCCAAAGTCATCTTTAGGTTGAACGGGCACTGATCTTGCAACTTCTGCTCACAGGGCATGTGCTCCAGCACTGACCATTCTGGTGGCCTTCACTCAGGTCACTCCAGTTTACTCATGTCTTGTATTAGGAACAAAAACTGAGAGTAGAATTCAATATGTGGTTTAATGAGTACCAGATAAAGGTACTCACTTTCCTTGGAGAAAGGTGAATCACCACTAAAGGAACTGATTTTTTTTAATAAAGCCCTGTATGCCAGCACACACTGCTGACACATGTTTAGACACAAACATACATTGATGTAGTACCAGACTATTCTGCTGCACTGAAGGATCTTCAGGCAAACACTGTTTTTCAGTCAGAAACAGCATCTTTGTCTAGACAATCTTGCATTGTTCATGAGAAAATATGTCAAACCTGCCTGGCTGTCTGAAATCAACCCAAATAAATCAGATGGTCTCACAGTGAGCAAATCTATTGTATAGAACACATGCCAAGGGTAAGTTTATTATGCAAGCGTAAGATGACTTTGATACTTCCCCTTTTCTTTTCTTTTTTCTTTTTTGTTAAAAGTTTAGATATACCTAAGAAAACCTTTCCTAAATAAAAGAACCCTATTCCACACAGCTGCTCCTTATTCATGGAAACTGGCTTAGAAACTGCTTAAAGGAAGAAACCCAGAAAAGACCAGATGAGCTCTGATTGCCTTATCTGGAACACAGTGAATCTATCTCAGCTCTTTTTTGGTGCCAAGCTGTGAGTCCCAGAAGATTGGGTCCGGAGCCAGCGTGGTGACACCATACTCCTCTGTGCTCCTGTGTCCAGGAGGACAATGCAGATGCAGCCACACTGGCCCAGTGCAGGTCTGGCAAAGCCTACTATCTGGGCTTTGTGCCATTATTCCCTGGTAGGTAATAAAAATGTTTCCTTTCCACAGATTTATTTAGTACTTACGTTAGTTCTTTACTTAGGTGAAGGTGCTATATTTGCCAATATAGCAAAGCTGACCAGTTTTTTACTTGCTCTGTGGTAGCCAGTGAGACTAGCTGTCTCCTATTTCAACTCCAGCCATAGGCTGAAGACCTTTTTTTTTTTTCACATATACTTGATCTTCAGCTGACCATAGTTCTGTGTCCTGCATGACTTTCTCAAACTTTCCAGTTCTTTAATTCCTCAGACTTCTGAAAGTTGACTCTAACTGGAAGTTGGATATGTTCCTCTCTATACAGGGTTTTCTTTGTGTTTATTATTTAATTGTATACTGAGTTCCAACCTTTTACCCTCAATGCATGTGGCTTTTTCTCCAGTGCTATACCTCCACTTTGCCTGTGGCCTCAGTGTTTATATGCCATTAGTTTTCATATTTATAATCCTTGGCTTTAGGCTACAAAATTAGCCACTGCTCTGGTCATCCTCTGCTCATGCTTTAAGTGTGGTGCCAGAGTTTGTAAACACTGGGAAATTTAATTCAAAACTCAGTCTCCTTCCAATACTTGGTATTGTCTTGGATCATGATGTTTGCCACACTGCAGTCAGCTCCATCTGTAGTTGGGAGATTCTGACTTGGCTTCTTATTGGTCTTTTTCCTTCTGATGTTTTTTGTTTTCACAGCTGGCTTACATATCTATCTCAGAGGATTAGTTCACATTCTGAAATCTTAAATTTAATCTACAAACTATAGAAGTTTTCTTAAGCATTCTTCCTGCATCTTCCTGTAGTTTATGTTTTGCCTCAGAGTCACCCCAGATTGGTAGTTCAGATTTTCTGTCTACCTACCTTTTCACTGACATCTTGCATTTTCAGATTAAGTGTGACAGGACTGTTTAGTTCTTGCTGTACAAACATGAAACTGTGTGTTTATGTGTGCTTGGTTTAGTGAAAATTGGATAGTTTAATTTTTCTATATAATAACATTTAATTTTAAATAGAATATGCAGTTAATGTTCATGCTACCATTTGAAATAATTAAAAATATTTTCCAAAATAACATGCCTTTTTCAAATCCCACCTGAAGAAAAATATTTGGAACATTAATTTTTTTGAGTATTGAAGCACAAGTAGCTATACAATCTTTGGGATTTCCCCAAGAATGAAATTTCATGTTCTAAGCTGATTCTCTGGTTTCTTGCAAGAGCATCTGTCATAAAAACTGTGTTGCCTATGCTAATTTATGCATCATTTGACTAAATAGATTTCATCAATGAAGCAGAGGAAAATATTTACATCTTTTGCTCCAGTGCATTTCGCTTTTTTTCAAAGAATTCTCACAGGCCTAGGGTTTATAATTATTCTGATAAGTATTGGCACAGGTAATCCTCAGCCAGGTTGGGGACTCATTGTAGTAGATGCTGCACAAACATACATTGTGTGCCAGCCTGTATCCCAGAGCATTCACAGTTTGAAAACACAAGCTGTAACAGGTGGATGACAAACAAAGAGAGAAGTGAAGTAACTCTTACAGCAGAAGGCTTTAGTTAAACTAATTAGTTGTGCTACTGAAAGCCCATTGGTGACAGCAATGAAGAAATGTTTCAAGGAAGACATAAAACTCAGTACCTCCTTCTGTTTCAGTTTCCTGATAATATAACCAAATCTGCTGTCAGCAATACTTTACCAAAAAATTGTCCATTTTTGGCAATAACGAGGCAGGATGATCTACCCTGCTAAGTAAACAGCCTTTGAAAGACTGTTGAGAGTTCATAAAGCTTTTCTAAAGCATGGACTGTAAAATAAAAATGAAATATTAGTTTAATAACATTAGACCAACAGTTTAATGTGCTTATAATTTTCAAAGACCCTAAGCAGTAAGCATCAAGAGCTGATATTAAATTCTGTTTTGTTATTTTAAAATTACTTTACATTCCCTGATGGGGACTTTAAAGATTTGCTGTTGTATTCCATCTGAAGAGACTCATGAATGACAGCACATCAGAAAACATAAAAGTTGGCAAAATCAGGAATATTAAAATGGGCAATAACTGGCAATATTTTGGTTTTATTCAATTTGATGTTAGACTGCCTAATAATTATTAAGTTAGTACTTCCAGTAAGGCATAACTTCTCATCTCCTGAAAAATCCCTTAATCAGAGAATTTTTGAGGTTTAAGTTTTGGATTTATTTATTTATTCACTTTGTTGGTTGGCTTGTTTTTTTCCAATGCTTAATGAAGTGCAGATGGATTATAGAACATCTCAAAATTTGTTGAGGACTTCTAATCTTTTATGATGTCTTTGACAAGTCAGCTGAAGTAGGAACCTAGAGATGTCTACTCCTTCAACACCTGACTTGTACTGTGGGTACACAAAGCATAGCTACCACAGTGACGTTGCTTCATGGCATCGTCATTGTATTACATAAATATAATTGTCAGATTCGGACCTACCTTCTAGGGGGTGCTTCTTAGGAACAAAGCAATCTTCATCCCAGCTTATTTTAAATCCCAACCAAGGGGATCCCTAAGAAAAACACCAGGGATTATTGCCTGAATGAAGTAAAACTAAAAGCTAATAGATAGTTTCCAGGTGTAGATTCTGTTATACATATAGCTTTACTCTTAGGAGAATATATTTCTAATTCATGCAAGTTTTTAGTATGCCATTTTCATTTGGTTGCACAAATAACTCCATATATTTTCTGAAAAGTCACTAAATATGTGCATGGAGAAGGACCAGTTTTCAAGGCTGTGAGTATTTTCATAAAAGAATAAAAGTAGAGTTTAAGGGAACATATTTTCTCTCATTTTGTTTACTGCATGTTTTCCTTTAACAGAAAACAGTATCTTTTTCTGCATCAATCTTTATTGATTCGGAAAGCACAGGTAGTATTTAAAGTTTTATATTGAAGGGTAGGACCTCGTGAATGTAACTCAGGAGACTACTGTTCTAAACTTCGGGATGCTCAGAATCCCAAGGAAATCAATGACACCTTTTTTTGGTGTCACTGATTTCCGAGGTTAACTTTTCTTTTCCCCAACTCACCAGTGAGATCTTATAGCTACGTGTCTTACAAAATGCACTGCCAATTCTTTTCCCAGGGTTATTGCCCTCTTCTTGGTGTGAATGGCCTTCCATTTTTAAAAATGTGCACTGTTTTCCAAGAAATAAAAGGCAGAGAACTAAACAGGGAGGAGGGTGGCTTTTATTCTTGCTTCCTAGTGTTTTTGCAAGGAGAGACAGTAAGACCTGAAGGGTTTTGTGAGACATGATAGAGATTTCTTTCTAGATTCTGCAATTCTGCCTACTAGGGCTTTCTTTCATGCTGTCACACATGGAATATTTTGCACGTTAGCATTATAGACTTTTTTCAATTTTTGTTTGTTGTAAAGACTTATAAAATTTCTTCTAATTGCAACTACCCTATTGATCATATCAATCTTACATTCACAATTTGGATTTTTCATATTATACATAACACATATTATAATATAACATGATATTATGTTATACATAATATAATGTGATACCTTATAACATATACAGTGTTTTGTAATATCCTCACTTGCATTTTTACAGCAGATTAATTTAATGAAAACTCTATCGTGTACATCCAGAAGAAATTTTTGTTTCTGATCATTGAGAGGGTTTATGATAGTGCCTGGAATATGCCTTTACACTATGAACAAGTAATCTAGTAATTGCTCTCTATGTCAACCAAATAGTAGGTAGCACTGTGAAGCCAGTCTGGCCTTTTGATTTACCGTGCATGATTTTGTTAGGCAGAGACTTCATTTTGGTGAGCTGGGTTATAACCTAAGCCTAGGTGAGGAATGGGGTCTAGTTGTTACAACTGCACACCGTGGAGGGCATGCAAACAAAATCACACATAAATAGTAACTCTTTTAAAGATAGAACCAGAGCCTTCCTAATCAAGAGTGTACACCTTGGTCCTCTCCTGTTTATGGTCATGCCAAAAGTGTGTGGTCAACCCATCCATCTGCTAGCAGCCCAGGAATTCTCAGTCTACAGTACATACTCCCTGCCCAAGAGTGAGCAGGCATGAAAATAATGGCTGTGAAAACCACTGACTGTACCCCTGTGGCAATTTGTGCTGTCCACTCTCCATTTACCTCTTTCCCAAACACTCCTCAACTGAGTTCAGGGAGCAGATTGTGCATGCAATGAACTCTTCTGTCACTGGCAACCACCCAGTTAATGGTTATTAGTAGCTCTTGTTTTTCCAGGATTGGTTTGACATGTAACATGTTGGTTGATCTATACCATCGTTGATACATACCATCACCCAGACAGGTAAGCTTTCCCAGGAAAAATGCTGGCAACCGAAGACCCATGCACCTCACAGGTTTCTTTCAAAGGACTCCCAAGAAAGGAGAACATATAAAGATCCACAAGTCAGGTGAATTGCCTTGGCAGATTGCAAGTAACTGAAAGAAAAATGGTAGATCCCTGTGCTGTATGCAATAATATGCACATATAAAATGTATATGTCATGAAAACCTTGGGGAAAAATATTGCTCAAGGAGAAAATAGCCATATGTATGGATATCTTTGATTATGTGTGCTTGCATGTGTTATTTAAAAGAAATTAATTTTCATTCTTCTTCCTTCTGCCTTACAGAGTACTAGAAAAGACCTGTTTGCCCCACAGGTTACTTTTATGTCATGTTGAGGACATTCCTCCTTTGCAGCATTTCCATTCATAAAAAGATCATTGTAGTAATTATTCACGTGACTCACACCATTCTCATCTGACTCTCAGCTTCTTAAATCCTGGTGGATAGTGGGCATTACTCCAGTGCTTCTGGGCCACTGAGAAGCTGTGCACAGCACGGTGCTCAGGCTCACTGACACTCCGCTCTGCCTATCACCAGTCATGCAAATAACTCCCCCCCTGCTTCTGGGAGGACACCCTTTAGCAGGGCTTCAATGTTTGTTAAGTCCCTTCACAAGATAAAGACGTCTCACCTGTTGTAATGAAAAAATCTACCAAATTTGTACTTGTCACAGGGACTGTCACTGTATTTGTCATTTGGGGATGCTTACAGTAGTCAGGAAATGCAGGAAATCTGTTTGTAAGAGCTTTTTTTCCCACAGTTCTTGTCCATGCTTTATCTGTTTAATGGAACTACATTTTTACAACTCCAACTTCAGTTGAGGTTATAAACATCTTTTTGATCTAATGGATCATTTGATATTCCACCCTACCCTTTCTGTGGGAGTACTCTTGCTTCCAGTCACAAAGCATTCCTCTTCTGAGTAAGTAGCCTTCTAAAATATTCTTCCCCTTTAACATCCTATTTAAGGATGATAAAATTGGTGGTAAACCAGAAACACTTACAAGTGATTCCACTTTTCATGTTTTCATGTTTTTACTTATTTTTCCTTTCTCTTTAGTCTGATAAAATAATACAACTTTTACTCTGACATACTTGTTATCATGGCAGTCTCTTGAAAGGCAGTTCTTTGAAATGGGTTTCCACTTCTTGATTTGCTTTCTAAAATGTTTACGGGCTTTTAGGCATAAATTTTTTTCCAGCAATTAAAATATACATAAATTCTTTCTAGGTAGTTCTCAGGTATTAAGGAGGAACATCTTCTGAAAGTGCAAAAGTCGTCTTTTTAATTTTTCTTTTTTTTTTTTTTTGTACAGGCTCTGCATCCCATGAGATACAGACATAATCAGTGCTAGACAAAAAATATGCTCCTTAGCTGTAGGATGAATCACTTACCATGTCTCCTGCTCCTGTATCTTTCATCGTAAGTTTAATAGCCTCTCATACTTTGGTATTTTCTCCTTGAGAATCTATATTTACCCCTTCATAAATCTTATGCCTTGTTAAAATCCATCCACTTATCCCAAACCTGGTGATTAAAGTATCCTGCTAAACTTTCCCAAAAGTTGGACTGAGGTCATAAAGTCTAGCCTGAATTACAGTTGTACTCGGCAGAGATGGAAAGGGCCACATCTGAGCTAAAACATCAATTGCAAAGGCTCACTAGACTGGGTAGGAAGAGTTAGATGCCTCTGACTTGGACTAACCAGAAAGATGGATCAGAAATGGATTTATTTGCTTGGTAAGTTGAATTGGGAAATTGTTTAGGTTAGAGCAGAAACTTTAGAGAGTTTAAACAAAATTCTCCATTGTACCAAAACTTCAATTTCTCACTTTGAGACTATATGAAAGACATAAACTGTCAGTGTTTACTTAAACATACATGTTTTCATGCCTTTTTTGCCAATGAAAGCTTAAGCCACTTAAAAGTAAAAATGAAAATTTCAAGAAGAAATAGGAATGCATTAGAAATTGTAAACCAAAACAGTTAACTTATAATCAGTTAAAATGAAAAAAATCTATGGTTTTTACATTGCTCCCTCTAGGTTTTCTTTTTTCATTTGTTCATTTTTAACTATTATTATTTTAAATAACTATTTGCCATTTCCTGAAGATGTTACTTTTCCTTTTCCTTTTAAGTTCCATTTTAATTCTATGTCCATTCTGTTTGCTGAAATAAAAGTCCAGTTAACCCCAGCTAATATTCTAGGTTAGAACTCTGGAAGTTATCCACTAGGATTCACTAAGGTCAGGATTGCATCTAATTATTGTTTCACTGCAGGACAGAGATGTCTCCTTGTGGTTCTCAAGAAAAATATCTCCTTCATCTTAAGGTCCATGGCCTTGAAATGCTTTTTGGACTGTGTTGCCTCTTTGCTTTTCTTTCCAAACAAAAGTGGAGGTCAGTAAGTCTTTCAAAATGCTGTCATGCAAAGAGGAAATGTTGGTTGTCCTTTTCCTTTTAGTTCATTACTTGCTTAGTGGTGCGCATCTAGACTGGAGTGAGAGACAGTGGAGTTGTCCCTTCAGAGTGATGGACAAAGACAGGCAGATAGAAATATCAGAGGGTCTGAAGAGGGAAGATTACTCAACAAGGAGGCCATCATTCCAGCAAGCAAGACTTCGTCTGTTCTGACATTTCTGAGAGACAGGTTTTCAGACAATTATGAGGAAATTTTTATGGTGTTATAGGACTTCTTACAAATGCAAGGGCTCCGGTGAAGTCACGGTGCTGGCTTTTGGAGACACAGCAGGCCAAAAGTAGACATTAAAGGGGAGACTGATTAGATGCTGGAGACAAGTTCTAGCTAATGGACAAGGGATGTTGGGCAGGATGCTAGGTAATATGGCTAATGTCCCTCACTGTTCTTAAAGGTAAAATCAAGTAGCTTAAATTTGATATGGGAGACACCTGAAAGGTTTCCAGAACACTTAATGGAGCTAGAACTAAGGACCTGTTTGCTTGCAAAACTGAAGAGAAAAATCTGTAAAGCCATATTGGCAAAGAAAAGCTGTGTAGAAATCTAGGAAGCCAGGCTAAAGCCAGTGAACTACCACCTCTTTTAGTTATTATCTCATGCGTTAGGGTGGCTACTTGGTACTTACGAAAAGCTTTGGCAGTGGGAAAGAAATTCCAGAGCTCACAGGGCTGAAACAATCAATTTCATTGCAGAAAACCAGGCCAAGAAACAACCTGATGGCTATGATAGATACTTGGACGTTTAAAGGTGGAAAGGGAGGTTTTAGACACTGCCAAGAAGTCCAACAATTAAATGAAGATGCTTTTTGCTGCTGAACAAATGGCACGTTTGTGGCCATGGCATTCAAAACACATACAATGCCAGGAGGACCCAGGGCTTCCAGAGCTACTCAAGCTTAATTCTTCAGAAAACATAATTTACGTTCCTACTTCAGACATAGGTTCATCAAGACTCTTCAGCCCATGCTAAAGTCAATAATTTTTCAACACGAATTTGCAATTAGAGCATATGTTTTACAGTCCTTGTTACTTGAGAAGCTTAGCCATTTTTCTGATCAGCCAGCTGGTAAGTTATCTATTCAGTGAATGCAACTAATTTGAAAATGAGGTCCTGAAATATTGCATGCTAAAAGCAGAACAACTCAATAGTGCTTTTTATCTATGTATTTATTTTTAGTCCCTTCTGCCTAAAATCTCCTTCAGCTCCTTGTCACCTGAATAAATATTCTTCTGCTTACTGTGGCTAAAAACTCAGGTACCACTCAAGTAAGTTAAAGCAGTATTTGCTACTGAAGTCTTCACTACTATCATATAACATAGGCAGAATCAATGCCACTTTGTCTTGAAATTGTAGGTGATATTTTATTAGTAGTAAATGATATTATTATTTAAAAATGTGTGTCTATATATTTATAATAATTTTAAATAATCAAGCTGTGACATTAAAAATTATATGATAATCAAAGTCAGTTAATGTATATTTAATTTCTTTATAGGGTGAAAACCTGGTGTCAGAGAACAAGTGCTTCTTTCAAGGTGGACATGGCTGATGTTATAGCAGTTGAAGGAAAGCAGACAAGATGACTGACATGTCTTATTTCTGTAATTAGATGAATGAATCACTGTAATTTATACAGTTTAATAGCTTATTGCAATTTATTAGTATATTTTGTTGTGCTTAAATGATTTTTATTTTCATTTGATAGATTTATCTGTGAAAAATTGTGTTTTGAGATTTTTAATTTACACAAAACCAGTATCTGTTTTGCCTGTGTTTCTGATCATCAAGTGAAAAAAGGAAAAATATATTATTTCAAGAGAGCTATGATGTTTAGAACCCCTAAGTATTGACAAAGATATTTTCATTGGTTTAAAGCTGATAGTCCATTCTTTCTGAAACGTTGTGTGAAAGTGAGATGGCTTTTGGAACATACAAACTGCATTTGTACTTGCCATCACAGAGGATGAGTCAATGGAAATAGAACACAAAATAAAATTAATTGCAGATTAATTAATTAATAATAATAATTAATGCAGATTTTTCATGAGGATTTTTAACTCAGCAATGAAACTTTCATGAACAGCATCTAATGAGGCAAGAACCTCTAATGAAATATATTGGTGGATCTAGTCACATCTATCTTTGAAGTGTTTTGGAATGCCATACTGAGAAACTATAGCTTCTGTGAAAAAAATGGCTAATTGAAACTGGAGTATGGTTAAAGAGAATATAGAATAACATAATGTTCCTGGAAGTCTTCTTAAGAAAGACTCCATGTTAAACTTAAGATAAATATGCTTCTATGTATTTGATTTCTTATTTGTTTTCAAATCTGAGTTCCTATTTGAACTTTCTGGCTATATATAACCTCCTTCTGCAAAGGATTTCCAGAGTTCTGTTCCAACACACTAACCTTAAGAAGTGTTAGTCATTTCTGATATTTAAAGCTTCTGGTAGAATGATATCTTTCCTGTAAATAGATCAACGCAAAAGGCTGAAAGGGACCATCTAGGAGATTTTGTTCACAGTTTAAAAGGCAATCTTCTCTCTGCTTGCTGAATGATTTTTAGATATGCACCAAATAATTTCCCCTACAGTGAAGTTTATTGTTATTCTCTCATTGTGTTCCAGTGGCCCTTCTCTTCCCAGTCTACCAGGCACTCTACAGGAAGTTCTCTTTTTCCCAGAGTTATGGCAGTCATGCAGCAGAGAGGGCAGATGACACAATGAAGACTTTGGCTCTACTCCAGGGCTTGCACCTTCTGTGTTGAGTTCCCGTTACACATAACTTATCTCTTGCAATTTTAGAAAGGTCTAGTCTAGCTAGAAAATCACCTTTGCTATTTATGCCTCCGTTTCCCTACCTCCTCCCTCTATTGACAGCTGAGAGTATACGCTACATGGGAAAAGAGAACTTCCTAAAATGGTGGCTCTTGGAAAGGAAATGCAGAAAACTACATCTCGGAGGAAAAATCTAAGATCAAGTGACAACCACAAGGACTCTGCATGCTACAGTGTTGCCTGCATTTAAGGACTATCTTTGCTAAAACAGAATTCCCGATTTCTTGAATCCTAGTTGAACATCCGGCATACCATATTCAACTATATACAGACATTACCACCATAAACATATATAAATATATGTATGTAATGGATTTGAAGCATTCTAAAATGCTCTACTATACCAAACAGGCCAGGTTCAGTTCTTGGGTTTTCTGCATCTTCTTGGTATCTAATAGTGTTCCCATTTATGGCTGCAGTAGAAATCACAAACTTTATCATGAAAAGACCAATGTTATCTCAGGCAATTGGCAAAATGAGCAGACGTTACCTTGCGATTACCCAGATAACGAACTCACTTTTTGGTTTGAGCAGGCTTTAACCGTTACGCTCTTATATCCTGTGTTTGTAGCTCTGTCTCCAAAACATTCTCTGTTGAAGAGAAAAACATAGTAATCTGCATTTTCCCCTTTATGTATTTCTAATCCAGGCAACATAAATGAAAATGAAATCGCACAGGATAATATGATCAATAGCAAGGAATAACTTAAGAGCTGATGTGATAAATAATAAATAATTGCAATGATAAATAATTCCATTAAGGCAATCAAACAGTTTATGATGCCACCATTACTCAGATACAGCACTGATTTCAGGTAACTATAATTGTACAGAACTACAAATTTACTGTGCAGTGATTTTCTTAATTATGATGGTTTAGAGCTGAGGAGGAGGACAATATAAATGGGAGGAAGAGCACAGCATGTGCATGAATCTGAAAAACCTCGCTCTGTGTTGCAGTACATTACGCTCTAACTGTTCATTTAATTATCGGGTTCATGTAGTGTTAAGTATGGTAAGAATAGATGGTCCCCATTCATTTAACTGCTTCCCATCCCTCTTCAGCCAACTGTTACACATCTCCACAGCTTATTGCCTGGGCCCGCGCTCCCATGTTCCCTTCTAACTCCTCTGAGTCACGATTAGATTTTCTACCCTTTAGCTGCAACTCGCTGGCAGATGGTTTTGGCTGAATTTAGACAGGCACAGACACCTTCATGCTTGCTGTCTTTGCAAACAAAAAAAAAAAAAAAAAAAAAAGAAAAAAGAAAAAAATAGCTACAATTTTACCCCATTTTCTTTTCCTTCACTCTTTGTGTGTATGAGTATCTCTGTGTGCTATGTCTCAAAGAGACCTATTGTACTGACAAGTAATAACAACTGACACATGTATTTATGTTGGTTTATCTTTGGAAAGACTAGAAGTTTATAGATCATTTACAGGTCTCATTTAGTATGCAAAATACTTAGAAATTGAACTAGAATTAGTAAATCCTTCCCATGAGTCTATCACATGTCTGATGATCTTCTGTAGACAAGTTACAGTTCTTTCTTTAATTCTTTAGTGTTTTCCTATAATTCTATTCTTCTCAGCTCTTAGTATTTAACTCAAGGAAGGAAGGAAAATGTTGTTAGCATTTAAATAACATGGAGAGAAGTGAATGCAGTTCTTGCAGCCTAAATATTTGCAGAAGAAAACTTCCTCAAAATAGTTACACATACACATGTTCTTAATTGTGCCTCAATTAAAGCAAATCTAAAGACAAAATCATAGATATTTCAACACAACCCCTAATCTTCTGTAGAGAGAGTAAACAATAGTTTTAAAATTCTGTAATATGAATCCCTCATCGAAAGAAATTTTTAGTAAGGAGTAGAGACTATACAAATCAAAAACAAATCCTGAGGTATAAACTTGAATTTTCCCTCTCTAGCCTCCTACTTGGTTTCTATATATGCAGGTTTGCAGGAAATAAATCCTCCCATCTCCTAGCTAGGACCTACAACATTCATCCTAAAACTGGAACTTGGATACTCTCTTATTTGTATAATTTTTGCATTCTGTATTGCCACTTTGCCATCTTGTAGAAGTCAGTGTGAAAAACTGAGCTGCAAGGCATGCATCTAAAATAAGGATAAAGAAACATCAAGGGACACCCTTTCTTTCCCACAGTTGTAGAAACTAAAGAGTGGCCATCTGGCCATCTTTTTCCCAAGTAATTCAATAATTTTTTGAGAAGTAATGAAAGAAACAGAAGTACTCTTTTCAACTAATCTCCAAAAGTTTCTGAATCTAAAAGTCTCCAGCTCCTGAAACAATTTGCTGTACATCTGATCTATTTAATGTTTTATCAGTAACTCATAACTCAACAAACTTCTTTATTGTGTTTGTGCACTTAGGTTTTTGTACTTGAGTTTCTGTACCTATATAAGAGATGAGAGCTAAAACTGGAAGAGGAAAATGGTGTAACATGGATCACTAGAGGCAAATAGAAACCTACAAGGCAATTTATTCAGCTGGTTCATGTTCAATTTGCATTTGAATAAGGTTCATTTCACCTGAGCATCTAAATCTAATCTAAACTCACATCTAAATCTAATTTTAGCCAGAGCCAAATAGTTTGGGGACTTGTTATTTCTGCTGAGAATTTTACCCAAAACATGAAAAATCATAATTATAGAAAGATTATTTTTATGACAAGATTTGGTCCTGGTTTAATAAAAGTAAATGCAGATCAGCAATACAGTTTTTTGAACCTGCGGGAAGCAGCCAAAATTAATTCCCTGTAGAAGTGGGATTGATTTAATACCTCTCCAGTAGATCCCTCTTCCAGAGGCACAGCACAGAAAATGGTGCAGCTTTTGTGTGAGAAGTTAATGAATCAAAACATTTTAGTTATCAGTGTTGTAAAATAGATATAAACCTGCAGTGACCGTGAAAAATAACTCACAACATGTGGATGGCCTACATGGGAAAAGCAGCAACATTAGTGCATTATTAGAAGTACGACTACTCTAAACGGTTTGTCACTTAAGGACTTACCACATAATATCCGAGTGCTTTCCGGGGAAACCAATAGCATCAAGGAAGTGTATGAGAGTTTCAGTGAGCATCTGACCTTCCCTCTCTATTCATGGTGAAATCTTTGTTTCTTCATTCCTTAATGTTTGAATACAGCAATACTTGGAAGAGGACATCTTTTTTTGTGACTGTAAGTGAAGCAAGATTTGACTCCCATCATTGGGTACACCAATCAGGCAGCTAATACGAGAGAAAACTAAGGCAGAAAAAGCCAGCATCAACAGCAAGCCAACCTTCAAGGTCTGAGCATTGACTGAGTGCATTTTTTGCCATGTAAAACTATGAGAAGAGCTATCTTTTGCAGGCAAGAAGAAGAAGAGTTTGTAGAACTGGTGATTCAAAAAAGCACTTCACTATTTCATATTTTTTTTAATGTGTTTTCTGTTAGAAAACGCTTGCCCAGCTGTAAGAGATTTTTTAACATAAACTGGATCTGGACACTTGACAGAGCTGAGGCTACATCAAATTCTGAGTGCTCCTATCTCTATTGGAGCTTGTGTTTCCTTGCTGCCATGTATATTCCCAAAGACTGAAAGTCCATCTTTTTTCAAAAAGGTTTGTCTGTCGTAACAGCACTGAGGCTGCCTGCAGACATGGCACCTGTATGATTAATGAGGACCTACCTGTTTGGTAGTTGCATTATTTGGTCCTTCTTTATGGTAAGCAGGAAAACTTTAAACTCATTCTCCCAGCATATTAGTGGTTATATGTGATAGACTGCTGCATCACTTGGGGTTTCAGCATGAAATAAGAGACAACTCATCTTCATTTTACCTTGGCATTCTAAACAACATCAATATTTAGAAAGAAGAATAGCTCAGAGGTGTTTCTGTACCTTCCTGTAACCATGAAATTTCCCAGCTTGTGAATCAAAACTAGCAGTTCTTCTCTGCTCATTCAGTTGTACAGGTCTGTAATGTCTCCCACGACATGGTGCACATTCTTTATATATTTTCCTTTTTGTGTTATCCTAGAAAGCTTTGCAACTCTTCCCAGGACAGGTTTTTTGATGATCATTTTTCTGGCAAAAAATTTGCATTTTGTCTGTTATGGGCATTAAAAATTAGATACATTTTTGATGAAGTATATTTAAGTGTCTTTAGCTAATAATTGTTTATGAAGGAGATACACTGCTTACAGAAGTATCTTCCTGAAAGAAAGAGAGAGTAAGAGATGCTAAGGGAAGGAAGGAAAGAAAAAAGAGACTCTAGATAAGTATTCATAAAATTTACAAATTTTTTGAAGCTTTTGAAAAAAGAAAGAAACAATGGATATTTTGAAATTATTTCCACCTTCAAATTTCAAATATTTCCTCTTTATGGCCTCACTGGACTCTACACTATTTTAGGACATCTGATGGCTATTAAACACAGAAGTGATTCTGAAGTTTGGTGTCAATATGCTTTGCACAACTGGAATTACCCAGTGCTCACTATTTGCTGCTGTAGTTACATGCATTAAGTCTGATCCTGACCTGAAGGATTGGGAGTGCACTCACAGACTTCCACAAAGATTCTTCTGTCCAGTGTCATACCAAAGGCTCGTGTAGTAGTTGAACTGTAAGACAGTTAAACATTTGAGACACTTTTTTTTGCTGACTCTTACCCAGTAGGATAATTTACTTAATTATTGTCTGTGCTCTCCTGTAGGGTGCATAACCCAACTACTCTTACCTCATCTTCATTTATCTGATTTTTCTAATTAATCTTCCATTATATTCTTTAAATTAAATATATTACGGCAAATGATAGCACAATAGATTATTGAGGAAATTAATGGAAACTCGGTGACCACCTTTAACCAAATCACTGGCAATCAAAAACTTTCTTATACTCTAAACTGAATATACTAGTTTCTGCCTCTTTATTAATTTTTACTTATAATTATACTTGCTAAAGTCAGAATTCAAGAAATACTGTGGAAAGAAAATATTCTTGGGAGTGGATATGGAGCTGGTGAAAATATCTCATTCTGGATTATTCTGGGCAACAATCAGTCAAATAGCCCCACCTCTTTAGCCCCGTTTTTTAAAGGGGATTCAAGAAATAGTTTTGAGAAAATAAATTTTTTAAAACTTTTTAAAGGTTTAAAAGGCATGATTATTAGTACTTTTTTTCCTTTGTCAATAAATTACATCTCTTGATAAGAATTTTTACAGAGGAAAAGCTTTCATGTCTCCCTTTGCCACTTGGCAACTCTTGAAAACTTTGAGGTGAAACCCAAATAGCCCTGTAAATAAAGGAAATAATGTAAGTCTTTATTTTACCACTGGGTTTTTTTTCCTATTGAAAAAAGTTTTGAAAACTGGCAAGGTGATAAAAACAAGAAAGTAAAAAAGGAAAGCATATAAAAACTCCCTAGATACTATTCATTTTATTTCCGTTGAAAGCAAGATGAAAGTAAGGAAATACTGTCAGCATTTTTGAGAATTTTATTCCATTTTTTCAACCAGATGTAACTGTAAATCTCACCAGATTTCAAGATTTCAAGGTGCTTTAAAATTAAATTATAATTGGAACAGAATGCAGAAAACCAATTAGAGATTTAAACAGCGTTTTTTGTGTAGTCCTGTTTGTATTCATGAGGAGATGGTAATTCATGTGCTTAAAATTAAGACTATTTCTGAATTTTATCCTGGTATTTCTTTGAAATGATTCTATTGCACTGCAGTGATTTTTATCCAACTTTAGGTTACCAGTAATTTTAATTGTACTTAAGTTCCTGAGATGCCCATTTTCCACAGCATTTCAATAATGTTGACTATTGAAAGTGTTCAGGAAACACTGCAACTATTAGACTATCCCACATATAGTGAAGTAATACAAGTTTGATACAATCAAAAAATTTAGGAATTTTTACATCTCATCACCTCAATAACCCCAGTATTGCTGAGAGGAGGATTTTTTATCATTAACACGGAATTCAATTTTTTTTGGAGCAGACAGTCAAAACGAGCTAAGGATACTGCTCACGTTTTGAAACACGAGCACCTCTAAGTTTGGAAATGTTGAAATTGAATCAATCTACCTGATCTTCATTTAGCCTTGCACTTGAAGGCAGAAGCACATTTGAATCTTTCCATAGATGCCCAGCATCATTCAGTGGCTGGCAACAGTGCTGCTCAGATCAGAACCATATACTAAAAAAAAATCCTATTTTCTCCTAATCTTCAACCTTCTCTTTCTCCTCACATCTAATGTACCAAATACTACTTGTGCACTGGTGTATAGACAGAATTGCTTCTTTCCTTACATGCTTTTCAAAAGCATTTGTCAGTGTATTGCTCCAGGAATTAACCCATGTATCTGATAATGTATTAATAATTAATTTGCTCATTTTCACAATTCTTGTGATGTATTATCTTACTTTTATTGCCTAGGAGCCAAGGCAATGAATATAAAACCTATCCACTTCATTTGGACCTATCCACTTCATTTAATTTCAAACTTTCCGGAGGATAAGAACCTAAACTCTTGCTTTAGACATTTAAAGCACAGTCCCAGATGACACATACGTCTGTGCACCTCAGAGTATCAGGCAGCAGCACCACTAGTCAGTTCCCCCAGATAATGAGCTGCTTAAATTCAAGCACCTTTCCTTGGCATCGTATCTGAGGCAATTCAAGGAGCAGGTTCTTAGGGGCAGGATGCAATTGATGTGCAAGGAAAACTGTCCTCTCTCCACAATCTGTTTCCTGCCCAGTTCCCGCCTTACCTCTCTGGTTTTGCACACGTAAAGGCAGGGTCCTGCAGCTGGCACTTTCTTCCACTTCACAGTCCCCAATAATCCCCCTTGTTGTGCAATAAGTGGGGCAGGGGAGAAACAGAGTGTGTAGTGTAAAAGCAACCCACAGACCTGGGCAGAAGGTGACTGATTCCCTGTGCCTAGCCCAAACCTAGTGCACCCCAACACAGTTCAGAGCTGGGAAATGTCCTACTTAGCCCAGAACAGGATGGTTTTGTGGAGTTTTCAGCAGCAACAATTTAGGATGTTTCTTTGCTACACATGTGAAACAGGGTTTTCCTAAAAAATAAGAAGTCATATACAGCTAGGATTTTTGCAGAAGTTAAAAGCAGTATATTTATCATGGAAGATACTCCCCTGTTATGTATTAAGCACAAACTCCAGGATGCAAAGACGTATCTTTCTGGAGGGAAGGTTATCTACATTCTTTACGCTGGAAAAAACATTTTCCTGTAACCCTCCCAGATTGTTTGTTTGTTTGTTTGTTTGGGGTTTTGGGGGGTTTTTTGTTTGTTTTCTGAAAGAACTAAAATATTCAGCTGTAACTGTAGCTGGGTGTGTATGCAGATATGTATGTCTGAAAAATTATTTTTAAATAGATGACCACAGTGAAACATTGCAGTTAAGATTTTACAAGTGTTGTAAAGTTATCTACAAATGAAAACAAGCTGAGAGAGCTTGAAGCACACTTCAGAGAACTTGTCAGCCTGCTTATAGAAGTGTTACAGAGCTAATATTCTCTTTTAATGCTGAGAATAAATAAAACCCTGATAAGAATGAATACAATAATTTGCAATGATTCAAGCAGTTTATCCTGACATATTTTTTGCTAATTAAGCTGTGAGAATAATTGATTTTTCTGTGCAAAATGTGAAGTGAAGCAGTTTGGTGACAGCGTAATTACAGCAACACGAATACCTGAAAAAAAATGTAATTTTACTTGACGTGTAATGAGCCTTTTGATCTTAAGTGAAACTTTTATATTCTAGTACATGTTAAACATCAAAATAATGATGGTAATATGACCACAAACAGGTAAATGTTTAAATGTCTTCAAGAACAAAATCAGTGTTGTCCAGTAATGATTATTAAACTTAACATGGGGAGGATATTGGCTTTATTTGCTTCTTGTTTTTTAAGCAATTTTGAGCCATGTGCCCAGGCAACAAATTATTTCAACATTTTATGGTTAACCTGTGGGGCTCAGGAATGTTTCCAGTCTATCAAGACCACACACATACCCCATTGCTTTCCTTTTCCTTGTTGGACAGAGATCTTCACAGCCTGGCGTACCTTGGTTTCCCCTGGAAGAAAACATGGGCAGATGCACCAGGAGAGTGCAGCATGCATCAGTCAGGCTCCTAAGGTAAATGCAAATGCACAGGGGATGGACCCGGGCATCCAGGGTGCCTCTAGACATTGGTTCCTGAAATTGAGGACCATTGGTTTCTGCTGTAGATACAAGCAGTGTTCACCAGAGCGGGGGACTAGAAGACAGCTATCCCAGCCTGTGCAATTGTCCTAGCAGCATTTAGGCCTAATAATAATTGAATTATTGTATATTGAGATTTATTAGGAGTAACTGAGAGTGTCTTCACCTCAAAAGTCTTGTAACCTTGTGGGTAGGTAGGATACTCACAAATAATTGACCTGCGTGCTCAAATGTATCAGGAGAAGGTGTCTCACTCTGCCCTGGATGTCTCACCCTGACCACTGGCTGCTTAAGGAAAGGGGGACAATGCACAGTCAATCTGCCTCGCTGTCCCCTTTCAGATTAGTTCCCAGACACTAACTGGATTTGATCATAATTTGTGAATAATTTAAGGGGAAATGAAACTTAATTTTCAACCAGTTTATTATTCTAAAATTAAATTAATCCATTTCTACTTATTCAAATGCTGGTACTTTGCATATAGCCTTTAATGAAACAATGGGTGCTAGTCAATGCTTGATGGATAAACATTCTTTCCTCTCTTCGTTTGGGATATCTCTCCTATTTCTGTTTCACACCTTTGGTCTTTCACACCTTTTATCACTTCATGCCTTTGATGTTTTTTATATTCTTTTGCCTCTCTTTATTTCTCTTCTTCATCAGTTTCTTCTATCCCACAACACAGTAAAAATGGACTAAAAAGGCAATGTGCCTGTGGTATTCAGCATCTTCTGTTGTTTGAGTTGTAATGGCTTTTTATGCTTCCTTGTGTGAAACTAGTAGTATTTGTCAGCTGGATTATTTTCTGAGTTTGTTGTCACTGTACCTCCGTATTTCTGCTTTTGTCACATGTAATGAATGGATAAATTTCTTGGGACAATTATTTTCCTATATCAGTGTTAAGAAAGTGATGACAAGTTTATTGTCTGTATGGGATTTTATTCATCTTTTTGTAAACCCCCCATTTGTCTGTTTCCAAGTTCCCCTCAGATGGAGCCATGTTTGATTGTTCATGATGGATTTCTTAATGCAAAAGGCTTTCTCTTATGTTGTTGACACTTGTCCAAGACTGCAAGTGTAAATGTAAGTCTAAATTAATTGCTTCACATCATGCTGCAAGTTTTTAAGAGACTGATCTCTTGACACAAAACGAGCCAGGCCTTGAAAGTTAAGAAGCCCACCATCACATTAGAAAAATAAACAACACTGATTTTTTTTTTTTGCAAAATGTTCTTTAAAAAATGCCTTTTAGTGAATTATGAAGGATGCATGTTCCCGTTCAGAATGCCAAGCACACCACAACATAGAGTATCACACAGCCCAGCTACGAGTGACAAATCCAGTTTCCCAAGCCATGAGCAATTAACAGCACTGGGAAAACAAAGCAGATAACAGATAGGAAGAGGTTTCTAGAAGCAGCATGACAATAAGATTTACCCAACAGTTACTACACAACTTTTTAATTTTTTGGTTTGTTTTATTTGCACATCACATACATTTGGCACTTGTTACTGCTCTGCTTTTCAAAAGTGTTATTCCTCCTGCAGTTGCACTGTTTACTCCCTGAAAAATAAAATACAGCAGTAAAACTTCAAAGTAGTGTTCAGTCATGAGTCAGCTACACCTCAAGGCACCCTGCTGAGACTTCTTCCACAACCATTACCGTGATTTATGATAAGGTGGTAAAATATTCCATCCTGGATAACTCAAGAAGGAATTAAGATTCTTCATGCACTTAGAAAAGGCAGAGCAACCTCAGAGCCAATATGTCTGGGTGCTCTGAAAGAGTGAATACTTAATGCAAAGTATAAAGCAGAACATTGTCAGGACTATGAAAGCACCTCCTTATATTTTTTCCGATTTCCCCACAATGTCCAAACCTCATCTTGCAAGCAAGCACTGTGTTGCTGGTAGCACAAGCCAAAGCTGACAATGTGACTTTCTAAATTTGTGTACAAATATTTTCAATAACTCAGGAGTAAGCTTGTTGGCAGGCCTGGATCCAGCCATCAGTCATAGGACAGCACCGGGCTAAGCAGAATACTGAGAAGAGTAAAATATTATTATTCTGTTACCTAGTTTGGCAGACCTGAGTTGCTAGAAATCTGGAAATTCTGTCTCCTATCTGCTCACAAGGGAGTTCCTGCATTGGCAAAAGGATGTGAAGCTACTTATTGCCTGAGGGTGGAAAGGATCTTTTGGAAACAGTGATTGCCACTACAATCCTCCTACATATCAAATTATACAGGTGGCAGCAGAGCTGGCTCTTATGTTTGCACTGCCCATTTTCAGCCTCGCTCTTCTCCCCCCTGTGGCAGAAAGGGTTTTGATCCCATATCAGCCATTCTGCATGGAACCTGTAGCAGCATGGGACATTTGCAGGGGAATTTGTATGTTGCAATGTCCTGCCGAACTTCTAAGTGCTACTGGAACTTCCTGGATGGCTTTTAGTGAAAATGAATTTCAGTTTTTCACAGTCTTTCAGGTCCTTTAATTCCTTGTTTCTCTTTGTACCTCTCCTTTCAACTTACTCCAGCGTTTGGTCTCTTTGTCAAGATCTTTCCTCCTTTGTTATGTGTTTTTTCTGCTGAACACAATTCAGCCACCTGCCAACAGTGTTTGAGTCCTGGGTCTCTGGTAGTTCAAAGTAGCAACCTGAGCATCTTCATGGTCTCTTGAAGACTGCCAATTGCTCTCCCAGCACACAGATACTGCTCCTGACACTGGAATATGCATAAGTCAGTAATAATTATTACTGTAGACTTTCAGCACATTTTTAAGCTCAGACTGACAAAAGCATTTGTTTGTTCTCGGGAAGTTCTCTGACAGCCATTTTTGTTATTGAAGAATTTTAAAGATGGGCAAGACAAATTATCTAAGTGCTGTGAAACTCCCTGTTTGGACAGATGATTTCCATAGGCTTATGTACAGGTAAGTTTCTAAAAGTCAGTAGTCTAAAATTTTAGAATAGAATAGAACAGAACAGAACAGAACAGAACAGAACAGAACAGAACGGAATAGAACGGAATGGAACGGAATAGAATAGAATAGAATAGAATAGAATAGAATAGAATAGAATAGAATAGAATAGAATAGAATAGAATAGAATAGAATAGGACTAGAATAGGGTAGAAATGTTTGTGAAACTTAGGAGGTTAAAATTTGTAATGAAAAACATCCACGTAAAATTTTCTGATATAAGGCCATAGGATGGATAAACAATACACAATATTTTTAAAAGGTTTTTTTACACAATAAATTTTAAGTGAAAAATGCATTTAAAATTTTCCATTTATGAACAGCTCCTTTCTTCTTTGTTAAAGAAAAGAGGGTTTCTGTTTGCCTGATGCAGCAAAAAGTGGTTTTTCATGAGAGTACTTAGGTACTCTCATGGATCCATGGTAGCTGTAGGATAAATATCCATTTGAAAGTAAGAGGATGAATTGTTGGGCACTTCTTGATAAGCCTGTAAGATCTGAAGTACAATTTCAGAACCACAGTAAGCCCTTATGCACTGCTGCCTGTGTGTGCTTGCCTGTTCCAGCACAGATTAAAGGATTTATTGTGGCCTATCTGCTTTGACAGTACAGTCCTATTCTAGAATTTGTAATATCTTGTGTTAAAGCTCTGTCTCCTGACGATTGTTGTGACAGCCTGTTGCCTCATCCAGAAATCACGAAAACTGATAGAAAGGAAAAATGAAAAGCAGCAAGGGTTTACCTCAGTGGATTTTCTATTTAGATTATTAAGAATGGGAATATTTTCATCTTCCTACATGACCTACCAGCTGGTTAGGCTCTCAATATGTCAAAGTATTTTTTTTTAATCTTTTGTTTTGGCTTTTCAGAAACTTTGTCAGAAATATTCGGTTCTCCAAGTGCCACTCTCACTGGTCCCAGTTACCTCTCTAGAGACCAACTCTATAAATTTGGGGTAAGAAAAAATAGAAACCAATATTTTCTCCTCTTTGAAGCTATTCAGACAAGGAAAGTACATTGTCTAGATAGTCTATAAATCATAGAGATTAAAGGAGTAAAAGAAAAGAATATATTGATTTACTATATATATATATATAATTGTCTGAAGATTCACAAAAAAATATTATAGCAGAAGTGAAAGAAACACAGTGCAGATTAAGACATTAATAATACTGCTACTAAGTCACAGGTATTAGAGATGGCACCAGTGGCAATTACTTATATCCTCTGCTTTATGTCCTTACCATTGTACCAAAACAGCTTTTGGAGGCTAATTTGAAATTTTCAGAGAATTACAGATCATCGAGTGACTGAAATTGAAAAGGTTCTCTGCAGGTCTTCTCATCCAAACCCCTTCTCAAGCAGGGCCACCTAAAGCAAGTTGTTCAGCACTGTTACAGGTGCCTTTGGGGCAACTTGTGCCAGTGCTTGGGCACTCTCACAGTAAACAAAAATAAATTGTTTCCTGATGTTTATAGGGAACCTGCTGTGTTTCAGCTAGTGCCTTTTGTTCTGGCACTTGGGTGCTGTTGGAAAGAGCCTGGCTCCATCTTCTCTGAACCCTTCCTTCAGTTGTTTGTACGCATTGATAAGATCTCCCAGAGCCTTCCCTTCTCCAGGCTGAGCAGTCCCAGCTCTCTCTGCCTTTCCTCACAGGAGAAATGGTCCAATCCTTTCATCATCTTTGTGGCCCTTTGCTGAACACTGTCTAGTATGTCCGTGTCTCCCCATGTACTGGGGAGCCCAGAAATGGATCCAGCACTTCAAGTGTGGCCTCACTAGTGCTGAACAGAGGGGATGAATTACTTCCCTGGACCTGTGCAGCCCATGCATTAGCCTTCTTGTCACATTGCTGCATCATGTTCAACTTGGTGTCCACCAGAGCTCCCAGGTCCTTGTCTGCTGTCTATCCAGGTGGCCCCCAGAATGAGCTGGTGGTGACTAGGGCTGCTTCTCTCAGGTGCAGGACTTTGCCCTTCCCCATGCTGAACTTCATGAAGTTTCTGCCAGCACATTTCTTTAGCCTGTTGAGGTCCCTCTGGACCAGGGAACAGATGTATCAGCAACTCCTCACAGTTTTGTGTCATCAGCAAACTTCCTGAGGGAACACTCTGCCCCATCATCCAGGTCACTAATGAAGATGCTGAATGAGAGCAGAACACAGGGGTACACCGCTAGCCTCTGGCCTCTGACTAGGCTTCATGCCACTGATCACCACTCTCTGGGCTCAGCTGTTCTGCCATTTGTCAATCCATCTCATTGACTTCTCATCCAGCCCACAGCTTCACTTCTCTGTGAGGATCTTATGGGGAACAGTGTCAAAAAACATTACTTAAGTCTGCTGATTCTGTCCGTTGATCTCTATCTTTGACCATTTCCTTTTGGTGCTAGTAACAAGCTAACAAAGACCTTTTATTTGATAGTTTAAAGTAGTTATGAACTCTGCAGCAAGCTAAGCTTTAAACCTATACCCTCCTGCATTTTCAGTCAGTTCCAAGTAAACGAAAATGGAGGTTTCTACTATTTAAAGGTCACAAATAATAATATATAGCACAAGATTTCCTGTGTTTGGAATTTTCATATTACATTCAATTTACCCTTCATTGTGTTTTAAGAGTCTGTATTAATAAAGTTTACTTCTCATGAGGTGCTGGAGAAAGTAGAAAAGTGGAAGTTTTGGCAACAGGCATGGGGACATTTCATCAGTTACCAAGTGTGGGAAGCTTGTAATGGAATAAGCACATAAATTGCACATGTTTTGCTAAACCCACCATTAGTGACATTTGTGAAGTCTGACATTTAATTAATCATCAGTGGGTCCGAAAATCAGAAGTCCACAATCGTCTATGCTATGGTTTCAGGCACATTGCAAATTCTATTTTTTAATTTTATGGTTTTCAGGGGTTGATAACCTTCCACAATGAGAAAACTTGTTAAATTCCTCAGTTTTGCAAGAGTGCACAGGGCCCTGCCTGTGCCAAAATATAAAAGTATATAGTATTTTCTTTGTGGAGATTTTATAACCTTAAGGAAATTCAGGAGACAAGCAATTTTTCTTCTGGCAGGAAAACACATTTTTCCTTGTTAATCCTCATACTTAAGAATTATGGGGAAAATTAAGACATATATCAAATCAGCAGATTACAGAGAACTAAGAGAGCAAGAAAGCTGGATCCAACCACTACTTCTGTCTTACTTCCACAAGCAGTATTTTCTGTATTTGTTTCTAAACAAGATATATGTAGCTTTAATTTAGGAACACTGACTATGCTTAATAATATGCAATTTATTCTGAGAGTGCATCTAATCTGTATGTCCTACATTGTGCTATCATCCATATGTGTTAAATCTTGGCAAACCTACCTAAATAGTTATGTTACAAGCAAAGGAAAACCAAAATATTGCAGATGAACTCGAAATTCTCATTTTGGCTGTGTTATATGTCAGGTAACAGTCTTGTTACAGGAATAATTGAAATCAATACGACTGTAATAAAAATGCTTTGCACTCTATATCTCCCTTCGTGGAACTGAAGAGGTTTTATTCTTCTGATTTTATAACATCATTTATATGAATGGTGCTGAAAAAGTCATGAGTCTCAATCCAATAAAGACAGAAATGATGCTGTAAATTCTGTGTTAGCAATGTAATATAAGCAATAGTATCTTACAGAAGAAGGAGCAAAGGGAAGGTGTGTTGACACCACTGCTCATTTTATTAAGCATTATGTAGGTGACAAAGTAATTTCAATATGGCTGAGAAACACAAGTACAGTCCTTGTCTTCAAGAGCTTACAATCCAACATCCTCACTCTGCTGGACTGTTACAGTCCTACCGTGCCTTGGGAATATCATGGTTGCTTGCATCCTCTGAGGAAAGGGAAGAGGTGGCTGCAAACACGGGAGCCACAGAAGCCTCCATTGAACGGGAAGGCAAAAGAAGAGTAGCAGTTTGAAAAGGGAAAGTGAAAAGACCTGATCGGACTGGTAGACCCTCACCGGTGTCATGAAAGAACCTGCATGAGGATGAGGGAAATAAAACACCAAAGCAATACTGATGTAGAAAAGAAGTAAGGATAGAAGGGGAGATGGCAAGGCAGAGTTTGAACACCAGGAATAGTGTACAAAAAATACATGTCTCTGAACAGACTACTGTACAGGTACACATATATGTCCTTGCATGTCTGCATTTCTGGAGAAACTGAGTGGAATGTTTCTTACTAAACTGTCTCTCCTAGACAGACAGATTCTTCCAGATAGATTAACCTTTCCAAAAAGAAGGAAAAAGAAAGGGCCATTTTTCCTCATTAAAATCTTATGCATTTTCTTTTAGGAAGCAGTAGACTTTCTGTGCTATCATTGCAAGATATTTATTAGTCCTGTATGCTTTTGCCATTCTATTATAATCTGTTCATCGTTGATAAAGTTTAAAGAAATCTGCTAGCCATTTTTCAGTTGCAACCCCCATCTCATAAGGGACTCATAAGGGGCTTATAAGCACCAGGACTTAGAGGAGAGAGGTTTAAATTTTTGCACAGCCCAGGGCTCTTCCATCCATACCCAGAATTTAGACAGCAAAAAGATACACACCACAGAATGATGAGGTAGAAAAGCAGCAATGAAACACAGTTCTAGGTTTGGAGGAGGCTGTGGTGGAAGTCTGTAACTGGCTGGTTTGAAGGACTTAGAAAAGGGACACAAGGCCTCTGGATATGGGGATTTTCAGAAAGCAGCGAAGACCTAAGGGTTAAAAGGTTTTCTAGAACTTTGAGCACTGTGACTTTGGGGCAAGTAGTCAGGGACTTACAAGCTGAGCAGACATATCTAAGACTGAGAGCCTCAGAGGCTGCCATTCCATGCAGAGGGAGTGGTCATCAAGGCATAGGAATGTGCTAGAAAAAGAAGATGTAGAGAAAAGACAGAGGCTGCCAGTATTTGAGCAGACAGTGGAGGGGCTGAACGGGGTGTATGGTTTCTGGATCCCAACTGGGCTTGGAATAAAAGAGAATAAAACTGTAGCTCCAGGGACTGAGTGTGAAGAAGGACACAGCAGTAAATATTAGAGAGAAGCAGCAGTCCAAAATGGAGTCACAAATAGATTACAGCTTGCTTCATTTTTTGATTTAAGCATTTAACTGCCCAGTTTTGCTTTTGGCACTTTCATCCTTTATTGGAATTCATCCTTATAAAATGTTGGCTTTTTTGTGAATTGGAATGATACTCTAAACAGCATTAGCTTAGGTCCTTAACTGCTCTGTGAAGAAAATAATCACTTAGTACATTTATTAAGAGATTTAAATGGTTTTTGCATTTTTTAATCTGTGTTGATATGGTCACTACTATTTAACTGTAGAGTTACTTCAGGAAAAGAAACCTTGTGCTTAAAAACCAATGGGATTGAAGCCCTTTCTTACATGGTTAGCATGGAAGATAGGTACAACCACAGTTACACCTATTCTAAAATATTAATACCAAATTAAATTGAGAAGGATGAACTCAGGGGCTCTGTGGTTCTGTGCACATGCAGTACAATTAGTTTATGATTTTGCTTTGTCTTTATTTTTATATCAGATTTTTTTCTTTCTCCAAGAGTAAGTCAACTTAAGCAACATTTCTTAAGTTTATGATCTGTAGCAGGAATTATAAACCCACAAAATCTCCACTTCTAAAATCACCAAATCCCGATGATGATAGCAGATGTCGGACATCTGTAGGTATTGGTCTTGTCTGACAGTTTTCTGCAAAAGTGCAGGGATCTCTCCCCAGAGTTAGGGTATACATCTCCCATGCTCGATATCCCAAAGGATTGTACAGAACAAAATATCTGGGCAAACTTTTAACGAAGACAAGAAAACCCAGCTGTGCCACCTAAACCTCACTTTTTCGTGTGCGTAGGTGAAAACACCGAAGAGGAATTTCGCAGCTTTCCCCTTCTTTCCAGGCGCAAGCCCAAGCCCTCTAGTGGTGCGGGCGAGCGGAGCCTGACCCCGGGAGCCGTCTCCAAGTCATCAGAGCAGCTGATTAATCACGGCAGGAGCCTGGGAGAAGCAGGCAAACAAGGTAACTGACTTCGTACTTGATTGCACGCTGCTTGCAGCTACAGCTGGGAAGAGAAAAGATTTCGAGAGGCACCTCCTCCTTCAACCCTCGGTGTGTCCTGGTCTGGCAGCTACGACGCAGCCTCTGCCCCCTTTCTCCAGGTTCAGCATCTCCTACCAAACCAAGCTGGGGTTCAGCCACGGGGCTTTTCCCCTTCCAGGTGCCACACAGCTGACAAAGCTGGAGGCTGCTGTTTCAAAGGCTGCTGAAAGTCCTGGGCAACGACTTTCGCAAGCCCCATGGCCTCTAAATGCCCCACAGGGGAAGCTGGTGAGCCTTCTTGGCAATCTGGGAAAGAAAAAGGGAAAAAAGATAGCTTTTAACCTGAAGTGGGCCATTCGAGTTCTCCCAACAATCCCTGATTTCTGGAAAAATTCTGTAAATTTTGATAAATCAATACATTCCAACCTTTTTCCATTGGATTATTTTTTTCCTAATTAACAACACTTATAACCTTCTCCTAGCACCTGTTTGTAACCATTTAAAGGTGTCACTTTTTTTCTAAGTATGTTCATTGACAGAATGGTGCAAAAAATGTGTGAACATCTATTTATGTAAACATGGGTGACAACACTCTTCTGTGGTGATCTGAAAACCTCCCTCCCAGTTAGGGAGTCTAGAGCAGGACAACTATGTGATTCAGAGGATCCACACAGATAGCAAACTGTGAATAAAAATGAAAATAATACCAATAATAAAAAGTAGAGTAACACTCTCCTGAGCAAGCTACAGGCTGGTTGGTATGTTTAATGAAACCACTCATTGCAGAATTTTAAATAACAGCAAATTTGGGATCAGGGAAAGATGTTAATGCATTTAAAACTTTCGGGGTTTTTTCCCCCCCTTGCTCTAAGTAGTTTTTTCAGCTTTATTAAGTAAAGCTTCTATGTGCTGGTGGAAAGCCCAGCTGTATCCTGTTTTAAAGGTACCCTGGAAAATTCTGAAAAGAACTGCTGAGAGAGAAGGGCTTGAAATGTCCATCATAATAAATTATCCTTGCCACAGCAGGCATAGGTACTGATGGCTTTCTTACACCAGGGAAAATCAGAAATACTTCTCTGACAGAGGGGAATGACAGTGGTGTCTAATCTGTGGGGGAGGAAAATGAGGACAAGTGAGTTCCAATCCCACTGTGGGGGCTGCCGTGGGCTGTGCTCTTCCTTTGATGCCCTCATGGACACTCTCTCTGGGTGACAGTGCTGCAAGCCCAGCTCTGCCCTGTGGTACCGGCTGAGCCAGAGCATCGCAGAAGCAAGATGAGGCTGAGGAGATTAAACCCCAGCAGGAATTCCAGATGAGATCGCCAGATGCCGGGTCAAACAACCTCCCTACCTGAGAAAAACAAGAGGCATTACTAGATTTTCCTGTGGACATGATTGAGTTTAAATAGGCTCACCTGCACCTGATTTAAAACCAAAACCAAAATAAAAACAAAAAACCACCAACTTTAATATGGCAGAGCAGAAAGAAGGCTGTATTTTAAAAAAAGTGGGCTGTAATATTCTGCATGAAAATGAACAGATCTGTTCCTGTAACCGGGCGGAATGCATTGTTTCCTGAAATAATAAGCATGGCTTATTTTCTCTTGCTTTTGCACAAGAGTAAATCTCCTTCCGTTGTAACCAAACTTCATGATTTTTTTTTAACTTGAATTCAGAGTTATCATTTATTTTTAGATGCCAAGATTACAGATTTGCCATACTTACCTATTAAATATATTTTATCCTTTTTTCCCCCATTAATTTAATGAAAACTAATTAATATCCAAGATCTACCTACACAGTTTCTGTCATTAAACCTGGAAAAAAGTAATGTATAAAATCTACCTAATAAAAGAATTGCTATCGTATAAAACCCAATTAAATGCAAAGAGGCAATTTGTAGAGGGGGAGGGAATATATATATAAGTATATCCTATTAGTAGGAAAGTGCTGTGTTAGAAATGTGGTAAAAATTAAATGATGTAATAAATAACACCACAGTCTTTTCAAAATTTGAATGTTTTATGTTTAACCAGTATCAACAAAATACGTTTGGAATATGTTTTGCATGACAAATATCCTTCTACTTGGAGATATTTTTGTGTGTGTATGTTACAGTTTTATTTTAATTTCTCAACTGAAGACACAAGGCTAGTCGGGATACTTTCCAAGTTTGCAAGCTATACCTGTAGAATGAACTTCAGTGCAGCTATGCTCTGCTTAACTTTATGATTTGGTTAAACACTGCTTCATTAAAGTGGTCATGAGTGGTCCACATCCTGGAATTCCTCTCCTTTCTTTTCCTCCTATAAAACTGAGCAAACAGAAACTGAAGATGTGAGGCAGATGGTTTGAAAATAGACAAACATTTCAATTTAAAAGTGATTTTGGGACTCTAAAATCCCATTTTTATTTGTTTTCATGGCAAGGAATTAATCTGAGAGCAACATACTTATATTGAACTATTTGACATAAATAGCTTTAATAATACGTTAATGCCATCTGCTGTGTTGGGTCATCTCATCCCAAAAGTCCCCAGGCAAACAGCAGTAACATCCCATGAGTCAGAAGCAGAAACTGGTGCTGGGAAGCAGAGAGTGACTGAGGGAGAAATGGAGGTACCTGACCATCCTGGACTGTCACTGCTTTTCACTGTGGCTTTGAAAATTCTGGCTGACAGCAACAGACCAGATTTCCAGGAGAAGGTTTTTTGCCTCTTTGCTTTTTTGGAGCTGTAAATCCAAAACTTAGATGTGATAAGGTCTTTACTTGGCTTGAGGGTACCACCCAGGATGAGAATGAGAAAAGATGAGCCCCACATAGCAAATTCTTTACTGGAAAGCATTTCTTTATTGGACAGAGCTAGAAGTCATGGTTTGTAGGCGAAGAGGCTTTGGGTACAAATGCACACGATCTATAAGATCTGCAAAATGTCCCTTTTTATAGCGTCTTCACACAGTGTCCCGTGACAAGATGCATACAATTGGTTACAGGGTTCTGTCCAGATGTAAACATGCATTACAAATACACTTTTAATTGGTGTATAACAGGTATGTGGTCAGAATGAGATAATTATTTACCTTATCAAACTCTGCCTTCTTCTTGGCACTATGTTCCCTTTGTTCTAGCTAAGAGGGTCGCAGCCATCTTAACAATTACAGTTTACAGTGTGTATAAAGCTATATTAAAACAGAGTTTATAAAACTATAGAAAGCAATACAAAATTGCTCATATCCATCATGTTCCTGCAACACCCGTGTTATCAACCGTCGGCACTATCTGCACCTCAAGGCTAACCAGGCCCACTAGGCCTCACTCCTTCACCCGGGCAGAATGACAGCAAGGAACCTTTGCCTCCAGTCTGCTGGAAGAAAGAGAGCGAAAGCTTCCTCTCCCTTCTTATTTATACACTTGTTTACGTAAAAATTGTATGGAATACTGGGAGCATGGCCTTGGTTCCTTGGTTACAGCCTGGTTACCAAGGAAGGCCTAAACTCAAACCCACTACAAAGCTTCAGTGACTGGGGCAAAAACAATCAGAAGGTAGAGAGGTCATATCGAGGAAGACTACGGAAGACCCCAGCCCCACAGGGTGAAGGACCAGATGTACCTCCAAGAATGGGGCCAAGAAAGGGCTCCGCCTGGACTCTGCCCAGACTCTACCTATTATCAATATGTACGATTAGATGTTGTAATCATATGAGTATGTATGTTAAGATGTTGTAATCATAGGAGTTAGTCTGTATAAATTACCCTGTTTTGCACCAATATCTTAGAGCAAGAGCTTTGTGGTGCGAACCACACTTGCTCCCGACGTCAACAAATAAATACTTTTGCTGCTGAAAAGACCCAAAGGCTTCTGAGCAGTTTCCTTACTGGATTTCTTGGATTCAGATCCTTTCAAGTGTCAGGCTCAAAAGGTTATAGTGAATGGGATAAACATCAGGCTGGCAATCAGTCCCCAGCAGGATTCCCCAGGGTTCCATCTTAGGCCCTGTGCTCTTCAATGTTGTTATAAATTATCTGGACACAGGAATCAAATCTACATTAAGTAAGTTTGCCGATGATACCAAATTAGGAGGAGCTGTGTACTCCCTCAAGAGTAGAGAGGCCCTGCAGTAAGATCTGGATAGACCAGAGAGCCGGGCAATCACCAACTGTATCAAGTTTAACAAGGGCAAGTGCCAGATGCTACACCTGGGATGAGATAATCCTGGTTATACATACAAATTGGGGGGCAAGAAGCTGGAAAGCAGAGAGATGGTTGGGTTGATGGCAAGTTGAATATGCCAGCAGTGCCCTGGCAGCCAAAAAGGCCAACTGTGTCTGGCAGGGGCATCAGGCAAAGCATCACCAGATGGTCGAGGGAAGGGATTGTCCTGCTCTACCTTGTGCTGGTGCAGCCCTACCTCTAGTGCTGAAGGCAGTTTTGGGAGCAAAATAAAAAGGACATCAAACCTGTGTGTCCAGAAGAGGGCTCTAACTGAGCTTTGGTTGCACAAATTTTCTTCATGGAATCATACAATGGTTTGGGTTAGAAAGGACCTTGAAGATCATCTCGTTCCACCCCCTGCCATGGGCAGGGACACCTTCCATTAGACCAGGTTACTCAGAGCCCCACCCAGCCTGGCCTTGAAGACATCCAGGGACAGAGCATCCACAGCTTCTCTGGGCAATCTGTGCCAGTCCCTCATCAGCCTCACAGGGAAGAAATTCTTCTTAATATCAAATCTAAATGTATCATCTTTCAACTTAAAGCCATTCCCCCTTGTTTTATCATTCCATATTCTTGCAAAAAATCCCTCTCCAGCCTTCCTGCAGGCCCCCTTTAGGTACTGGAAGGCTGCTATAAGGTCTCACCTGAAGCCTTCTCCAGGCTGAACAGTCCCAGCTTTCTCAACTTGTCTCCATAGAAGAGGCGCTCCAGGCCTTTGATCATCTTAGTAGCTTCCTCTGGACTCGTTCCAACAGGTCAATGTCCTTCCTGTGCTGGGCACCCCAAAGCTGGAGGCAGCACTGTGGGGGTCTCACAAGAGCAGAGCAGAGGGGCAGAATCACCTCCCTCAGTCTGATGGTCACGCTTTTATTGATGCAGCCCAGGACATGTTTGGTTTCTGGGCTGCAAATACACACCGACAAAGATGTTAAACAGCGCCGGTCCCAACACCCACCCCTGAGGGACACCACTTGCCACTGCTCTCCACTTGGACACTGAGTCATTGACCACAGCTCTTTGAGCGTGACCATCCAGACAATTCCTTATCCATAAAGTGCTCCATCCATCAAATCCATGTTTCTCCAGTTTAGAGACAAGGATGTTGTGTGGGACAGTGTCAAATGTTTTGCACAAGTCCAGGTAGATAACACCAGTTGCTCTTCCCTCATCCACCACCGCTGTAACCCCATCATAGAAGGCCACCAAATTTGTCAGGCACAATTTGCCCTTAGTGAAGCCATGCTGGCTGTCACCAATCACCTCCTCATTTTCCACCTGCCTTAGCAAGGTTTCAAGGAGGATCTGCTCCATGATCTTGCCAGGCACTGACTTCAGACTGACTGGGCTGTATTTCCCTGGGTCTTCCTAATTTCCCTTTTTAAAAATGGGGGTTATGTTTCCTCTTTTCCAGTCAGTAGGAACTTCACCACATTGACACAGCTTCCCAAATATGATGGATAGTGGCTTAGCCACTTTCTTCACAAGTTTCCTCAAGACTCGTGGATGTATCTCTCTGTATTCCTCCCAGCCTACCTGTCCTTGCTTCCACCTTACATAGGCTTCCTTTTTGTGGTTGAGTTTGTCCAGGAACTCGTTGTTCAACCATGCAGGCCTCCTGGCATTCTTCCCTTATTTCCTCTTTGTAGGGATGCATTGCTCTTGAGCCTGGAGGAGACAATCCTTGAATATAATCCACCTCTCTTGGCCCCCTCTTCCCTCCAGGGCTCTGTCCCACTGCACTGTACCAAGCAGATCCCTGAAGACACCGAAGTCTGCTCTTCTGAAGTCCAGGGTAGTGAGCTTGTTGTGCATTGTCCTCGCTGCACAACAGCTTCCTACATTGGCAAACAACATCTCTGCAGTGCCCCTGTCTTGCCTGCCCTTGCTTTGAAAGTCTGTACACTTTCCTTTTCCACCTAAATTCTAGAAGATCCCTGCTCAGGCAAGATGACCTTCTGCCCCACTTGCTTGACTTTTGACATTTAGGAATTGCCTGCTTCTGCTCTCATAAGGGATGCCTCTTAAAAAAATCACCAGCATTTATGGACTCCAATACATTCAAAGCAGATTCCCAGGGAACCTTAATAAATAGCTCCTTCAGCACCCTGAAGTCTGCTCTCCCCATATCCAGGGTTGAATTTTTGCTGACTGTTTTTCTCCTCCCTACTTCGTAGTCACTGTGACCAAGACAGCCAGCAATCACCACTTCACCCATAAGTCCCTCTCTGTTTAAAACCAACAAATCTAGGAGGCCACATGTCCTAGTTGGCTCCCTTAATACCTACACCAAGAAGTTGTCTTCAACATGCTTTAGAAATTACCTGGACCTGTTTGTGTCTGCTCTATGATATTCCCAGTTGATGTCTGTGGTGGTCTAAGAAACAAAACTAGCACGATCCCAGCATGGGGTAAAACTGGAATGCTTACTGGACAGAAAACACATTTTTAAAGGCCTTAGGGGCTGGACATGTTAATGGGAGGACGGGTTATGATAATTAAGAAGTTACACAAGTTTTTACTACAGTTTCCAAATAGGTTAATTTTTCTTCAAGCAGGATCAAAGGAATTAAGGGGTTTTAGACATAGTTTAATAACATAATCTCAAAAAGCCCTTTCTTGATTCTGCTGGAGCCAGCCCAATCTATAAGGTTGTACTTTGATAGATACTGTGACAGGGGTCCAGCTTCTTAGATTGCAGGATGTTTGTCAACCTCTGTTTTCCAAGGTTTGCCACTCAAACCCTGCAAGCTGCTTTCTGCTGACAGCTTGGTTTGGACCACTACAGATGTCTGGAGAGTTAAAATCAGCCATAAGGACAAGGGCAGCTGGTCTAAAGATATCCCTTAATTCCTTGTGGAATAATTCATCACTGGTGTTTGTGGTGGGTTGACCTTGGCTGGGTGCAACCCAGCTACTCTATTGCTCCCCTTCCCAGCTGTAAAGGGGAGAGAGAGTAAGATGGAAAACAACTCGTGGGCTGAGGTAAGGCAGTTTATTTAGGCAAAAGCAAAGCAAAAGCTTGTGCACCCAGAAGCGAAGTGAAAAACAACAAGGTTTATCCTCTACTTCTTATCAGCAGCGATGTCGAGCCACTTTCCCAAGAAGCAGGGCTTCAGCACACAGAATGCTTCCTTAGCAGGCAGTCATTGGAAACAACAAATGCCCCCCTTCCTGCTCCTTTCCTCAGCTTTTATATCTGAGCTGATGTCATATGGTATAGAATATCCCTTTGGTTTGTTTGGGTCAGCTGGCCTACTTGTGTCCCTTGCCAGAAGGAATGTTTCAGTGTTGATGCTGTGCTCAGCAGTAGCCAAAATATTGGTGTGCTATCAACACCCTTCTAGGTATCAATGCAAAGCACAGCACTGTAAGGGCTGCTAAGGAGAAATGAACTACAGTTCAGTCAGACCCAGTACAGTGTTGTTCTGGTTGGGTGGTTGTGCTGGTTTAAAAGTTAACCAGCCGGGGAATTGAACTCAACTCAAAAGAGAGATTATAAATGAGAATAACAATTTATTAAAATAATAGAGTAAGTGCGATTATACAGACAGACAATTGGTTTTTAACCCACAAAACCCAAATGCATAACCCAGCACCCTGGGGCATGAACTAAAGTGGTGTTCCTTGGCCCCCCCACCCCGAGTCCAAAGTAAAGGGAGCAGGGAAAAGGAAACCTGCTGGTGGGAGAGCTGCTGCAGTCTGGTCAAAAAGTGGTGATTGCAGTCCAGTCGAGGGTGG
>JAWMRA010000078.1:102368259-102385010 GCA_035584735.1 Pseudotriccus pelzelni | reverse complement strand
AGCTATATTAAAACAGAGTTTATAAAACTACAGAATGCAATACAAAATTGCTCATATCCATCATGTTCCTGCAACAATGGTTCCATTTAGATGGGAGACTACCCTGCTGTGCTTTGGTATGATCCCAGTCTGCTGCATAAAATTCCCTCATGGCTCAGGAGAACTGCTTGGTTTCTGATACTCTGCCTGCGCTGGGCATACACTTGTTCTGCTCCTTTACCCCACTGGACATTCAAACATGCCAATAAGGTGTTGTTTAATGCATTAGTCATGGTTTCTAGTGTTCTTCAACAGAAGAAGACCAAAATAAATATTTTACAGCACAGTGATTAGGGCAGTCTTTTGGGGTTGAAAGAGTTTTGGGCTCCAGTTCTCTCAGACAAAGAAAAGTGTTTTATTTTTTCTTTTATATTTATGTAATTTTTTTATTTTTTTTGGCCTCAGTTAAGAGCTCCTCACTACAGCCAGCCAGAAAGCACACTGTTCCTAGAGTGCTCAGCTGTACTTGGCTGTCTGGGTTTACATACCCAGCTCAGCTCAGTTTGCGAAGCCTATTCCAAGACAGTACCATCCTCCATAGGAATAAGATACCTAAATGTGGGCATGGTGCTCTGTGGACACCTTCCAGCTTGCTCTCTTCTAAGAAGTAATTAACTACATAGAAGTAAAACAGGGGCACAAACCACTCTGGTTTGCCAGCCATGTCCAAGCAAACAACTTTGCCTTGAGTAAAGAGATATAATTAGACAAATCAATACAGAGGTGTTATGTAATTGTTTTCTTGGCATGTGCAGTTATTCACTGTCATGTTCTATAGGCACACTAGGAACAAAAGGAATTAAATAATAATAAAAAAAGCTATGCTATTTCATTTTTTATTGCATGGAGGGAAAATGAAATTTAGAGGAAGTGGGTGTCTTGGAAAAGGGGGAGGAATATAAAAATCTGTGTGTCTGCCTCTGAACCATAGAAATAATTTTTGAATTAGATTTATTCTGTGCCATTCAGGAGCAGAGATGGAGGAAAAGATTAGATTATTTAATTATGCTTTAATGTAGATATTTCAGAAGTCATATTAAGGGATTTCAATAGATAGGGAGAAACAATCCAGAAAAAATCCCAATATTGACTCACCTGTGGTCTTCACCATGATATACCAGTGATGTTCAAGGTGTGGTGACCCTAATTATATCAGGGAGAGTCTTCTCTGGACGTTATTTAGACATGAAGAACACTAGTAGATAAATTAGATGATGTGGAAGGCATCCTGTGTTGCTAACCAGTGTAAATGTGGGAGATGCAGTTAGGAAAAGGAGTTGTGAAATATCTGATTTTACCCCAAAGGCTACTTTCAAGAGTATTATTGTAGTTCAAAACCTGAAAAAGGGAATTAAGCCAATGTGAACACAAGTTAAGAAGAAGCTTCACTATATTTAAAATTCATCCATTTTTTTTCCTGGTGTTGTCTGTTCATCAGAAAAATAAGCATTTTAAAAAATGAGAATCCAAGCTTATCTGTTAACAGAGACCTCCACACCCACCATCTTAAAGACAGTATAGGAAGCAATCTCCTGCAAATGATGTTGGGAATGATGTTTAGAAAACTCTTCTCAAGCATAAAAAAATCTCCAACAAATTTCTGTAATTCTTGTAGCAATGTGTTGCAGTAGTAGCAAAGGGCTTCTATTTCCCTTCTCTGAATCATTGCATATTAGATATTGGTTTTACTTAAGCTGGAAATTCCAGTACGATTCTGTGACTCTGAAATTGAAATGTTTATCTCAGTGGCCAATCTAAGCAACTCTGTCTGAGACTAAGGGATTTCATGGGCGGGGGGAAGGAGGACTCTCTCTCCCCTCCCTCCTTCCCTTCCTTGCCTCTGTCCCTCCCTTTCTCATTCTTTCTCTCCCCATCTTGCTCTCCCTTGTCACCTTTTCTCTTCCTTCACCTTTTCTTTCCCTGTCCTAAGACTGACCAGATTTCTTCACCCTGGGTAGAAAGAGGAAGAAGCAAAGGTCAGACCTGCTAGCCTCCTCATCCCCCTCAGCCTCCCCATCCCTCTCAGCCCACTTTGGAGCATGGCTGCCATAGTTCACACTAAATGTGCCCAGTCTATCTCATCTTCCCGTTAGCTCTAAGCAGTTTTTATTCCTCTTCTGATGCTCTGCCAAAGGTAACACAGGCTGATATGCACCGGGCTTGGGCACAGGTTCCAAAAGATGGAAAAATACCTCTCTGGGGAAGAAAAGGACTATAAATAAGTGTTCCTGGTGATCTAATCTCAAATGGCAATGTTCCATTTGTTATTTTTAAATCTGACTATTAGAGGACTTTGTGGAGGGATGAGGAATGGCAGGAGAAAATGAATAGCCTGTCAAGTAGTCTGAGCAGTAAAGCAATGTGCTGCTTCACCGTGGATTTCAGCACTTGCTTTAGGTCCACATACATCATGCAAATAGGAGCGGCCTACTGGGAAACAACCAACAAGATAATAGGATATTTACTAATTTATGCTTCCTGCTTAACTTTAGTTGGTGTAACATAGTTTCATTGACTTTGGTGAGGCTGCTCTGTGCCAGAAGTTAAAGCACGTCTGCGGGACTGAAGTTTAGTTCAGAATATTAATCCAGAAAATACCAGAAACCTCAAATCATTCCCTAGAGAATACGATTTGTGAAAACCAACCTCCTACAACTTTCGAAAGCAAAAAATTACAGAAAAAAAAAAAAAAAGCAAAATTAACCTTTCTCATTTACAACTTGTTTTTTGTGTACAATCCTTATCACAGCAGATTCCAGCCTGCAAAGGACTATATAATTAGCTTTTTTTCCTCAATTAGGAGATTGTAAGGTTGCCAAAGAAAACATATTTTGAATGTATCTTCTACCACATGATCAAAGATCACATATATCTGTGCCTATAATGAGAAGCTCATGTGCTAATGTTCTGTAGTGGTCCAAAACTTACAACTGCAAAAACCTTTGATGTATCACTAATTGGTTTTAGCACCATAGATTAGGTGCTGAAATCAGTAGGCAAGAAATTGTGAGTAGTAGGTGGAGAAGGGATAATTCTGATTCTCACCATATGCTTTGAGAAATTTAAATCATTACAGCATAAGTAGAAAAGAAGGCAGAACTTGTTGCTTTTTTATTTTAAAGAGAATCTCATAGATTATCTGTATGATCCAAAAATATGCTTTATTCTAAATCATTACAAAAATCTCCATTTCACAGTTTTTATTTTTGTAGAAACAACACCCATCTCGCCTGCAATGTGCTGTGCATTCTAACACCTAATGTGTGGTGAAGAATGTAGTAACAGGGGAAATATATCTGCATAACACATGAAAAGTGCCAAACCTTTAATTAATTTCAGACACTATGTCGCAAAATAGCAAACTCTAACTATAGACTTCATCTACACCACACAGAAACAGGGAAGGAAGGCAAGTGACGTGATACGTGCTCTCATGATGGTGGTGCATTTTATATCTTTGATAGATTCTTGGTTGTAAGGATTTGTTACTTACTCAGTAATGAAAATAGTTGGTGGCATTGCCTAAGGATTATTGACAAGATGAGAAGAGAGAGCTCTGTTCTGGATTGAAAGCTATATGGCTGGTTTACACAGAGGCTGGCCTACACAGTGTGCAGAGGCACACTGCAGCAAACATAATCTTTGGCTTTAAAATATACTCAGATGTTCAGTGGTTGTTTTTTTCTTAATGAAAATTGAGTCATTTGGATCATTCTTAACAAGTGTGTTCATACTCCCTTCCACTGTGCCTTGTTCTTGTTACCCATTTATTACCAAAACTCAAAATCTTGTGTTTACAGCAAAGGTATGGTAAACAAATGTCTCCATACTTCTTAATTTAAAAAACAAAACAAAACGGAACAAAAAAACCAAGCACCACGTAAATGTAATTGTAAAAGAAGTAACAATGCAGGAACCTTTTTGCTCTGCACTCCCACACTGCCTTTATTTAAACCATCAATATTAGTTAAAACTTTTAAAGTTTAACTTAACTTTGTAATTTAATCTCCCTTATTTTCAAGGCTTTTTGGGGTGTTTTTGTGTGCATGTGTGGAAGTTGAGATGCAGAGCATTTTAATTTTATTCATTATAAGTGGGATTTTTTTGCATGGCATGTTCAATCCAGGAATCAGTCATTGTTAGATGCTGATTTAAAGTAGATTAGGACTCATAGCATTCATTCCAAGGATTTTCTCCCTATTGTAAATAGAGGATAAAAGGGGTTGCAAACATACATTAAAACAAGGTGTCAATCCCTTTCTATTGCTTGAGCATTAGCATAAATGAGAATTTGGTTCACGATTTACAACTGACAATCCTATGTCACTCAGAACTTCCAGCCTCATTCTTTATAATAAATAGTATTTTTAATGCTACTGTAAAGGAACAAAAGAGATAAGGCAAAATGAACGACATTGCTGTGTGTTTTGCTTAAAGGTGAACCACAGGGTGTCCTCCTTTGATGTCAGGGTGAAAGCTGAAGGCAACAGAAATATGTGTCCTTTTGGCCTTGATTCAAATGCTCACTATGATAGTGTTGTTTCCTTTGTTGCTTCTCCACTTTGGTATAGTTTACTAATTTAATGTAAGATCTTCATACATTTTTCACATACGTTTTACCCAGCTGATCATCTTACTTGCATCTCAGTATGAGATCATCACATTCTTACATTGAACCAACTTTAAGTAATTTTTCATCATCATTACTCTCCTTACATTTACTTATTAAAAAATATTGCCTTCTCCTCTCCTTTTCTTAAATGCACATTTTCTTAAATGCCCATACTTTCTTAAATGCACACTTATCAGATAATATTTGTATGTGAGACAAGGTTAGTATTGTTAGAACACAGGCAATTTTTTTACACAGTGATCGTTGCAGCATCTTTCAGATCCCTCGTAAACTGTTGAGTTTCTCATGATATCTTGCTGTATGATTAGAACTTTGCACGCGTATGGGTTGTCCTACCACAAAGAGAATGGAAGGAAGGGATGGAGAACATCTATTTTTTTCACACAAAAGTTTTATGTATTCCTACAAACGAGTTTCTTTTGTGTTTGGGGGTTTTTTTAGTTGTTTTTGTTTGGTTATTTGTTTGTGGTTTTGTTGTTATTGTTGCTTTACTTTGTTGTGGTTTTTTTTTTAATTAATAAGGTATAAAGAGTGAAAGCTTAAACCTAGAATAACAGAGTCATCATGATTGATCAGTGAAGGCAACATGACAGACAAAAATTTTTTCTACTGGAAACAGAATGGATTTGATTTCCCGAGTAGTTTTATATGTATTTCAGGCCGATCCATTCAGTTTTTGCACTGTCACTGTTAAAACGATGGTGCCTGAGTGGAGCTTGGCACTGACTGCTTTCCTCTGGCTGACTTTCCCGTGGTCGTGCTGCTGTGCTGGATACCAACCTACCACTGTTGCTGCTCATTAGCAGGGCAGCATCTGGCTGAGTAGGCGATGTTACAAACGAACATCTGCAAGGATACTTTCCTTACATCTTGGGAGCTTGATGCGTAGGCCAGCAAGCTTTCTTGTCATCTCTTCCCCTTGCTTATAAAAGGTTCTTAACTTATGAAAAGTTCTGCTCAACAGTAATGAATCCTTACTCACAGCAGATTTCCTTGATTTCTCATGTTCCTTCAAAATTAGCTTTAAACCTGGATGTTGATTGTTGTTCTCTTTCCCCAGTCACCAAGGTTCAAGTATCCATGGTAATGGCCTCCATCTATTAGTCTGGATCACACAGAGGTGACCCCAGAGGTCAAAATCTCTTTTTCTTCTCAAGGCTGTAGCAGAGAAATGTGTCTATTATATTAGGCTTTACAGTGAAATGGTAAAGAATAGAGGAAATAAAATTATCACAGAAGGCACAACTCTTGTTAAATCTTTGCATGTACCTTGATGTTTCTGAGATTTGCTGTAATTGAAAGCTTTTAAGATACTCTGTAAACATGGAGTTCACAGTTGAAAATTAGTACCTGTATGATTTCTGTAATTTATGTATCCAGGCTGGTTGTAAATTAGATGATTTTGCATAGGTTATATTGTGACAGATATTGCATTAAAACTTAAATACACCAGTTAACATAGTCAGGGAGGATATTAAATATGAGCTTGCTAATTGAGTAAGTTCCTTATAAAGAAGATTTGCGTTTGCTTCCGAAAAAATACCAGTGTGATGTAAATTGCTATTCCACAGCCACTGACTATCATAGTGATGAAAATTGCACTACTGTGCCTGCAGATTTAAAAATAAACCTAGTGTGAGCATGCAGGGAGGGAAAGGATAGGTTTCCCAAAATAGGTTGTGCAAAATGTTTCCATTTTCTCTTTTTTAGGTGGTGTCGATTATGTTAGTATCAGAAAGATTTCCACCTTCTCAAGTCACTCATGATGCTTTCCTCCAGAGTCTCTGTGCTTATAGATTGACTTACCCTCAGCTGCCTGTGGACATATTCTTGCGCAATAAATCAGAGCAAAGCTTGTATAAAAAAAGCTCCTGGTAACTTCTATTATTAAATGTCATCATGAGAAAATGGGAACAACATTGCTGAACAGTAAAAACAAAAAGGAAAAGAGAGGCTTCTGGCCTTAAATATAAAAGGGCAAACCACCTATTAGAGTAGGAACAGAAAATAACCCTTTTTCTTAAAATTGACATAAAAAAAGAGAGCATCTTAGCCATCAATAGTAAGCAGAGCATTTTCAGTGACAGATCACCTAAATGGGTGGTCTTCCCTCACCTGCGAATTGCAGCTCATTATTAAATGTCAGTCTCAGACCGTTACCTTCAGCATCTCCCCAGACATGAGCTCAGCACGTATCACCACTCGCTGGGAAACCTTCTCTCAAGCACGAGCTACATCAGCCAACAACCACTTATGACTCAGAAAATGATGGATCAGTTAGCTCTGCTGTACCTGCAGTAGATCAAACACAAGAGGGATGTTGGATGCTAAATCTCATTCATCAGCCACATGCGACGTGTTGTAAAGTTGGAAAGCTTTTATCTTGTCCATCCACCTTGGACCCAATAAGGCTTAATGGGTAGTAGTGTGCATCTTAGAATAGAAACAGAGGTGGTTCACTCTGATTTCATACTGTGTGAAATGCTGCAACACCCAAGAGCAAGAAGGGGATTGTTGACATTTAGGCAATGCCCATTCTTGGACCTTACCTGAATCTAAATCTTCTGCAGGGATGTGCAGTGGCACAATCTCTGTGGGGCAGTGGAAAAAAGCACTTGCTGTCAGTTTTATGGGTTTTTTTCCTCTCATTGACAGAGCATGCTGCTGTTCCTGGGGTTTGAACCGCAGATATTGTAGCAAGTCTCATCACTGATTAGAAACCCACCCTTTGACTGGCCCATTCCACTGCATAGGTTGTGGCAGAGTCATTAAAAGAGCCTGTGATTGATACTGTAAGAAAGATTGCAATTCCTTACAGTAGGGTTTGTCTTAGAATTCCTACTTGAGGTGATGTGTTTTTATCCCTTAGAAGTTCACAGAATCACAGAATCAATGAGGTTGGAAGAGACCTCTGCAGTCATCGAGTCCAACCTATGACCCAACACCACCATATCAAGTAGACTGGGCACTAAAGTGCCACATCCTGTCTTTCCTTAAACGCTTCCAGGGACAGTGACTCCATCACCTAACTGGGCAGCCCATTCCAGCCTCTAATCACCCTTTCTATGAAGAAATGCCCCCTAATGTCCAAGGTAAACCTTCCCCTGGACCAGTTTAAGACTATGTCTTCTCATCCTGTTGCTAGTTATTGCATTCTTTTGCCAGAAAAAAAAAAAATTAAAGGAAGAAGGAATGGATTGAATAAGCAATTGTTGCCTCATCATTGGCAACAATTGGCTTTTTTATTTCCTTGAGCTTGAAAGAATTAATAAAATCCTGAATTCAAGAAAAAAACTTAACTTTTCTTCACAAATAAGATTTAAATTAAAATTATATGTGGAGGGTAGCATAATTATTTTTAACAGTTTAGAAAGCAATGAAAGGAAAATAGAAACAATATTTTTAGGTTTTAAAATCTATTTTATTAGTGTTTTAGAACTTCATCTACAGTTTCACTATTTCCTTTGCTTCATTTTTCCTGTGATAATTAGGGGAAAACAACAAGGGAACGTAAAAAACTCTAATTTTTGTGAGTCCATGACTAAAGAAAAGTTAAAAAAAAAAAAAGAGAAAAAAAATAATTTTCAAGATGTTTTTTAATGGAAAACATAAAAGATATAGGTTATTACCATAATTATCGAAAAATTATTGTATTTGAAAAATAGAGTTTCAGGTTTTGTTATTAAGAAATAAAGTCTCAGGCATTGCCACTAAAGCTTTAGACCACATTCCTTTTGAATGTGCTATTGAAATGATTTTTGTAATACTACACAACTGTAGTGAGGGCTATTAGAGAAGACTACAGGTCTGGCTCATGGTGGCTTGAAACCACTTAACATTACAACACCACATAATATACTAGATAAATACAAACAATTTATGTGTAAGAAATGTTTCAGTCTTTCTGCAAGTGAGTGTCCTCATATCCACAGGAAAAAAACAAACAAACAACATTGGGACTACTAACACCATTTGATTTTCACAAGACCTCTGAGTGTCTTTGCCAAACTAGCCTAAGTGCTCTTCCACTGAAGCAAATAAGAGCTTAAGAGCATTGGTTTCGCAATATCAATAATCATTTATAAATCCAATAAGACTGATGACATCGTTGTTCTGAATGTCCATTGTTAAGTGTAAAATTGAAACTCACAAATACAGTATTTTTCTTCTTAAAATGCATGGAATTAAGATTCTGTATTTAAAAATGCGGCTCATATTCTTACTGGGAGAGTAAGGTGTACGAATTCCTATTTCCCCTTACAGACTTAAAAAAGCTGAAGAAATGTTGAAAACAAAATCATTTAATCTATGAAAACTATTGTAAGAGGTGTTGCCTAAAAGATGTGGTGGAAACAACGATAATGTGCTAATGTTACACAGTATTTTCAAGAAGTTTAAAAAAGTAGTGATAGCTAATCTAGAGATATTCTCAATCTTTCACAAAAAATACAGCGTTGCTCCTGTGGGCAATGGTATGATAGATTATAAATAAAAAAGGTCCTAAATCCTAACCCAGTTTGAGTCACTGGTTCAATATGTGGCCCTGGGCAGGCCATTATAACCCTGTACTCTTCTTCCAGTCTATCTAAAATATGTACTAAATATCATAACCACACTAAAGAAAACTCAAGTAAGTGCTAAACTGGTCTGTATTTTTGAAAAGAATTTGAAGTAACAAAAGAAAATCTTTCATCCTAAATGTATTTTCAGCCTAAATGCAGAGTCCGTTATTTTCCTCATTTTCAGCTGATGTCACAGAAGAGCGAAAGTGTTACTTTTTGTCAAAAAATGTCAGTAAATGACATGACTTGTCAGGGCATTTTAACAACCAATATCAGATGCCACAGAAATGACAGATTTCTGTGTATTTTCAACAGTATACCCATTGATACTTTAACCCTTCCTTCACATTTTTTATTAAGAACTGAATCTGGCTAAATCTTGAATAGTATATGTGTCCATGGGCAAGATAGCTCTTTGCTGACCTTTGAAAATACCTGTAAAAATACCTGTAAAAATATGCTTCTCACTGCCCTCTCTGGAGAGATACTGATAGGCATGCCATGACCATGTCCTGGCTCTCCTGGCAGTGATCGCTGTATTTCCTAACTTGTGGCACCTGCAGCGTGAACATCCATGCTGGTTTTCAGCAGTGTGAATGATAGAGGAATATCATTTTTACATCATCAACATATTCTAGAAGTAAAAACGGATTCACTGTCTACTTGAGTGACCGCCCATGAAAGGCATTTCACTGGGAAGGGCATTAATCTAGGGATCTGTGTCCCACTCTGCCACAGACATTCCTTGTTATCTGAAAAAACGCATTTAGTCTCTCCATGTCTCATTTCTGCCTCTGCCAGGAGTATAGGAGGCATTTCCTGACCTCACATGGGTTTTGTCAAGATAAATATATTTCAGTACGGAGATTCTGCCGAGGATGTTTCTAATCTACTCTACTAAGAAAGTACAACTCAGAAAATAATGCTAGTGGAAGGGTAGAATTACAGTCAAATGAGAAGGGAAAACTGCAATGAAATACACATCTAATACTTTGGGGGTTTTGGTTTTTTCTCCCCAAATTTAGCCTGACTTCAGTGATTAATTGAAAAGTTAACAGATAGGGGACAGCTGTATTTATTCAAACTCATCACAGTCAGCAAGACTGTGCAGAGATAAAAATCAGACTCTCCAGTGTATTTTGGAAGATTTGTCATTGCTGAATTGAAGCCAATGTAACAAGCACAGTCCACAATGAAATTTGTGTCAAGTTACATGATAACTTTTTGATATTCGCTTCATCAATGACAGGAAAAAATGTATGTGGCGCAAAAGTGGTAATGGGATTTGCTGCTAATATTTTATTCTGTATGAGATCAATGACTGTCCTTCAGTTTTACAGAAACCTTTCCTGAATTCTGGCACGGAATGAGATAATGCTAACAGGATTCTGCATGTTCTGAGAGACTGTTTTGGAACACAAGTTATCTGGTACTTTGTACATGCATAAGAATAGGACCAAAAGAATATATGTCACTGAGTATACGGACATAGAAGACTGTGCTCCTGGACAGACCCTGCTGAAATTGTTTCTCTGAAATACTGAAGGAATAAAGAAAGAAAATCAGTCAGACTTCAGAGAAAAAAAGTTGACAAAAGGAAGAAAGAAAACAACCAAAAAGGTGCTGTATACTGAAAGAAAATCACTAAATGTCTCACCATTTCTTTTTTAAAAGTAAGGAAGAAATAAGAATACTGTAGGAAAGAAATAGCAAGAGAGAACTAGGTTCCTTTTGCCTGAAACCGTAATATGTTATTGAATTGTGGAATCTATTTTTTTCCTCGTTTCAGATCTTATGAAGAAAGAAAACAACGTATTGTTCTTCCTTGTGCACAAACAAGTTTTAGACTATTCTGAGAAACCTTTTAGCTGGGCATCCAAGAAATATTACCTGTGTATCATGGATATAAAAAATTGGCCAGAAGGGCCAAAACTGTAGTACAAATGTTATAAAACTTTGTAGCGATAGGATTACTGTGGTTTAAAAAGCTAGTTCTCCTTCAGAGGGTCCTATTGTGCATCCCATTCTGTCATGGTGTATTGGGTTTGCAAGGCAAGGTTTTGGTATTGGGGGGGGGGGGGGGCTACAGCAGTGGCTTCTTTGAGAACCTACCGGAAGCCACTCCCATGCCACCTGGCTCCAAGGCTGGCCAAGGTCCAGCCCAACAGCAATGGGGATAATTAGGAAGGGGTGGGGGAAAAATTGCTGCAGAACAGCAGCCAAAAGAGAAGATTGAGAGTATGTGAGAGGAAGAACTCTGTAGGTCAGTTAAGAAGGAGGGGTAGGATGTGCTCCAGGCACCGGAGCAGAATTCCCTGCAGACCGTGGTACAGACCACAGTGGGGCAGACTGTCCCCCTGCAGCCCACGGAGGTCCATGGCGGAGCAGAGATCCAAATGCAGCCTATAGTGGACCTCAAACTGGAGCAGGGGGTTGCTTGAAGGAGGCTGTGACCTCATGGGAAGCCCATGCTGATCAGGCTCCTGGCAGGACCTGTGGACCCATAGAGAGAGGAACTCTGGCTGAAGCTTGTTTGCTGGCAGGACTAGTGACCCTGTGGAGTCGTTTCTCCCTGAAAAACTGCACCTCCTGGAAGGGACCACACTGCACCAGATGAAGAGTGTGAAGATCCTCTGCCAGCAGAAACAATGTGTCATGAACTGACCGCAGCCCCCATTCCCCACACCTCTGCACTGCTGTGGGGGAAAGAGGGAGAGAAAATCAGGACTGAAATTGTGCCTGGGAAGAAGGGAGGTTTGGGGTGAAGGTGTTTGAAGATTTGCTTTTATTTCTCATTAACCTATGTTGGTTTGATTGGCAATATATTAATTTGCCCGAGTCAAGTCTGTTTTGCCCATGATGGCAATTACTTAGTGATCTCTCCCTGCCCTTACCTCAACCCACAAGTCTTTTCTTATGTTTTTTCTCCTCTGTCCAGATGACAAGGGGAGTAATAGAGCAGCTTGGTGGGCACCAACCCACCACACCTGGCAGCAAATATCCACAGAAGTGCAGTGACTGGTGTTAGTCTGTTGGTGAAGCAGAAAGAAGAGCTGTGAGAGAGATCTCAAGCCTGTGTTTTCCAGAACTCAATTCTGTGCAAATATAGGACAGCTTCTGACAGTTTACACACCACAAGGGACTTGAACAAAGTGTAGGGGACAGTGCAGGCTGACACCTCGCCTGTGAAATTCATCTGTCCATCACATAGCCCCTGCATTGCCATTGTGTGAGGCACAAAGTTTGGCAGCATTGTGATATCCTACATTTATTATAGGGAGCTAGGCACTATTACAATATTGGATATCTGTGCAAGCCAGGAATAAATTAAATGACAGACAGACTAAGCAGAGCAAAATGTATAACCTCAGTAGACTACTCTACAGAGTCCTGGCAAACAGCCTTAGCTCTACCCAATTAAATTTGCTTTTACCATACTCCAGGGGTCTAAGTGTGTAGGGTTATAGACACTTTTCAGAGGCTTGTAAATAAATTAAGAGACTTGTAAAACTTTGGCAAAGTAAATATTGATGAAGTAATTGTTTATAATGATAACAGGTACCTCACTTATGTGAGAGCCTTGATCCCTCAGAACTCTAAAGCTATATTAAAAACAAAAGTATGATCAATTTGACATTGCTGAAATAGTATTTGGACTCAGGTGGGACACAGTGATATGTTTCCTAGGACTCTGAATGCAATTCCAGGCTGGCTTTTTCCTGTGCTGTTCCGGTCTTGAGCTAAACAGATAAAAACCTCCAGTTCAAAAAGAAAGGACCAAAGAAGATGGACGTCCATATTTCTTTGACAAACTTGAATTTTGGGAATTCTGTAATTTTTTGTCTAAACTGTGGTAAGTCATAGCTGCCTGCTAGCTGTGCTCTCTAGAAGTTACAAAGCTATCTCAAAGTTTAAAATATGACTGTGCTGATAAAACTTGGTGGGACTGAGACCTGATCTGCTGAGGAAGAGAAGCAGCATACTGGTTGTACCCTGAACAAAAAAAAAACCCAACCCATTGGGAGTAAAATGGTACAGTAAGTCTTTTAAAGGCTGAAATACTAGAAAATCCACCCGTCCCTTCCTTACTGTGCTTGTTTTGGCAAGGATAGATTTTCTGGTTTGGATTTGTGCTGAAGTGTGGATAGCACAGAGATGTTTTAGACAATGGTGAGCAGTAACTAAAGGCCTTTTCTGCCTCTCACCCCACCCTTCTGGGGGTGGATAAGAAGCTGGGAGGAGACACAGCTGGGACAGCTGACTCCAACTGACCAAAGGCATATTCCATACCATACGGCCTTGTGCTTGGCATATAGAGATGGGGGAACAAGAAGGGGGTCAGGGAGGTTTGGAGTGATGGCATTTGTCATCCCATGTACCAGTGGAGTGTGATGGAGCCCAGCTTTCCTGGAGATGGCTGAACACTTGCCTGACTATGGGAAGTAGTGATTGAATTCCTTGTTTTGCTTTGCTTATGTGAGTTGCTTTTGCTTTCCCTATTAAACTATGTTTATTTCTCACCTTTACTCTTATGACTCTTTTCCCCATCCCACTGTGGCAGGGGGTAGGGAGAGGAGTGAGCAAGTGGCTGAATTGACGGCTGGAGTTAAACCACATTTGTCTTCACAACAAACAAAATAGACAAATGCTAAATTTATGAGAGATTAAGTGCTGTGCTGTAGCAACTTGAATGTTTTAGAATGTGAAAAAACTAAGGAATAAATTTAAGGAACTAACCTTAGTGGATGGTCCAAGGAGAGGAGGAGGGGTTAGATCTTTGGATACATTCCCATTTCACTCCAAAAGTGGGAAGGAAGGCTGTGCAGAAAATGCTGTGCTCACATGAAATGGGAGGTTTTGAGGCATTATTGCAGTTTAAAATACTGCGCAACAGCATGCATTGCTGAATGAAGCTAAAGGAGGGTGTGTTTTATTGCCAAGGGAACAGGAATCCTATGCAAAGCTTGCTCAGAGTGAAGAGGTTTGGGCACTGAGAAAAACAGTCAGCTGTTCAAGGGAGAAAAGCATGAAAACTAGTAGAGGAAAGATGGGCAGGGAGGGAAATCACAGCATGTTCCTAGTAAAATTAAGTTCTGTTTTGGTTAAAGGGAAACTAGCTACTACCTGACAGTAAGTGTTTATATTAGGTGGGGATTTTTATTGAAAGAGAGTTTGCATAAAGAACAGGCAGTTTTACCATCTTATAGCATTTTTTAAAGAAAATTATGACAGTATTCCAAGTGCTATTTGTTATCTTTAATATACATGCACAAGCCCTCTAGGTTTCTTGCACATTTACCTTATATGATCCTGTATCTTAATTTTCCATCAAAAAAATGACTAAAACTTTGCATCCAATAACCTGGTCTTTTACATGCAATAGCTTAGAGCTTTACTGCAACACTTCCTTGCAAGTCCTTATCAGCTAGAGCTCTTACCTGCACTTCAGATGAGAATTAACCTGACATCAGGGAATAAAGGGATGATAGTAGGGTTGTGTATAAAATTGCTTCAGAATCTCCTTACATATTACAGCGTCCTTAGCACTCTGCATCACTGAGCCCTTTATCACTCTCAAGCAGTGTTCCTTGTATGACCTGCTCTGAGGAAATGTGCATTTCAAGTGCTAAAAATATTTTTCCTGTTTGGATTTTTAAATTTTTGCTATATAAAAATACTGTAAGGACTAAGGTGAAGACACTAGCTTAAAAAAATCCCATCTCTCATACAAAAAATACAGCAGAGGTTTCAGGTATTTTATGCGATTGAAAGCACCTGTGTGTTCTGGAAAACAAGAAACATTGTTGACAGTTGGAAAGGAGTTAATCACAGGTGCTGCTAAAAAGTGATAATAAACTACAGATAGTATTACATAGCAATTTATTCCATCACTATAACCTGTTTCTCTGCATGTGCGATAACAGTTTTCTCTTCTGCTACAGCATTTGCAGAAGCACTCTAATTCATAAATGTCATTAATAAAAATAACATCACAATCCCATTTCATTAAAACTGTGCATTAGTCAGTGGATTCTACAAATGTTAATGGATTTGTCTCTTTGGACTGCTCACTTTCAGTACCTCATGAACACTCAGTATTTGAGATGCAACAGCTATTTGCAGTTGGCTGGGTAAGTCATAAGGCAGCACTTTTTGCATGTGGCTCAATAAATGTGTTGATCTACATATTGGTGCTTGTAAATGTAAAATTTTATCGCTATGTGAATATTCATGTATTTTGTATTGATATTCTCTTCCTGTTAATAGCTGTGCCAGCAAAACTCTGTTTTATTAGTATTTGAAGAAGGTTAACAAATAGAAGAGACTGTGTTGGAGGTGAACAATTTGAACATTTGTTGTAATTTTCAGACTAAGAGTTTGTCAGGATTTTCCTAGCCTTCCTTAAGAACAGCTTCCCTGTAAATAAATGGAGAGTTTCCCCCATACTTGCCTCCTTGCTTCTAGGAGAAAGTGCAGAAACCCTGTTTTCCCAACATATGTTGTCATATCTGACCTATTGTCTCTAGCAAACCCAGACAGCTCTCCAGGGGACATCAGACTGTAGGAAAAATGTTGAGAAAGGCAGCATATGTGGAGCATAAGAGGTGAGACAGAAAGCCTTTGTGTTACTTCTAATGTGCTCCTAAAATAGAAATTTCCATCCCAAGTTGACACATTTTATATCCACATGATTTTGAATAGTTGATGTCTATTCCCTTGGTATTGACCTTGCTCCCTACAGATATCTACAGCCCACTCTTTCTGCAATTTATAACAGAAATGGAGTTGTAAAACAAAATCACATACTTGTAAGTAAGCTCTGCTTTGTATTTGATGTGCTGCTGGAGATGCGCCACGACAGCCATGTTAGATTTGACATTCTTGAGGCCCAACATTTGTCCATCCAGTGACAAGACTCAATTGTCTGAAATTCCTAATGGGGTCCTTTGGAGAGCAGGTGGACTTTTGTACTGGGGCAGCCTCTGTGTGTTTCCCCCCAGTTCATCTGTGATATTCAGTGTTGCAGATGCTTGAGGCTCTCTGCCACGGTTCCGCCATGAGGAGGCTCCTGCTGGGCATTTGACTACTGCTCTTGGATGAGAGAACTGCGCTCTTGGGCAGCCAGGTGTCAGTGGAGGAAGAACAAGGGGCATGAGTGGCTTCTGCTGCACCTCTGTGGTTTAAATGCCACCATGCCAGCTCCTAACAGCGAGATCACAGTCACTCTCCATTAGCTTACGAGCTGGATGAAGCTTCACAATCCAGGACACAGACAATTTACCTGACCTTTACTTGCAACTACAGGTAATGTCCTGGTACCCTGGTGGTATTAGTTTCCCTTCCTCATCTCCAAATGACTATAAGCATTTAATAAAGTGTAATTTTACTACTGGGCAGTCTCTCTGGGGATTATTATTATTATTAATGGCCAGTCTTCGTGAACGAAGAACCGGGGAAGGTCTTTACACCTTCCAGCCTGCACATTGGATTTTTTAGGTGAGACACAGTGTGCGCGG
>JAWMRA010000078.1:102346187-102368159 GCA_035584735.1 Pseudotriccus pelzelni | reverse complement strand
GTATCCCTGGCTGGAATCGAACCCAGGCCTCGGCGGTGAAGGTCCTGCGATCTAACCACTAGGCCACCAGGGGCTCCAATGGCTATGTGAAATCCCCATGGGCAGCATGACATGATTTTCCAGGCAGGCTGAGCATAAATGTGAGGACTTTATGATTCTTCTGTCTTTCCACAAATCAGCAAGTTTCCAAACAACATTGCTTGTCAGCTTTTCAAAGATCATAGAGACTCAAATGCACCAATCTCTTTGCCAAGCTCTGCCAGAAAACTGGTGGGTCAGGAGCAACCAAGAGGGAGCACATGTGTGCCAGGGACAGAGGAAAAGCAGCCAAAACCAAGTGCTCTCTAGCCCACAATCTACTCAAATGCTGGAACAGCATTAATGGCTTCCTGAATCGCTATCCCCTCCAAAGAGGAGCCTTGCCAAGCATGATCTGGTGGGACCATGCTGCCAGCCTGCCTTCTGGAGTCACCTGCTCAGGCAGGAGAATCTGAAGGAGAATGAGAATGAGATGAAAGTCACAACAGAGAAAAACAGGGTTTTGAAGCCAAAAACTGTGGTGCATGAACCATGCCTTTTTGACTGTTAAAGTCAAGAGCTTGTGGATTTGGATATGGGAGGAGCAGCCATGACACCTCTTTCAGCTGCTGCCTCTTAGCTGTCAAGAGCTTTCATTTCACCAGAGAAATCACTGGCTGGGGACCACTGACCAAAGCAAATTCTTATGCTTTTGAAGCTGTCTAATTTGAGCACACGCCTCACCAGTTTTGGGTAATTACACGAGAAGTTATTGATGAGGAAGCATAAGAAATACGCGAACTTGGTGTGTCACACACCGAAGCAACAGCATTGGCTGAAGAGGTATCCTCTGCTTTGCTACAATCTCACTTGCTACAATCTCTCAATAAAATAAATCACTCCATGGGCAATGTATAATGCAATTTAAAATGGGATGGTTCTCACTGTTTGTAATCCAAATTGGCTATGCTCTTATTTCCCTCTTTGCCAGAGCTATCATGGGCTTAATAGCTTTCTTGTGCTTGCACGATTATTTCAAATCACCTTTGAGTAACTCGGATTTTTACCTTAAGATATGTTTGGTCATGCTTGAACTCGCAAATATACTATTTAAAAGCTTTACTTTGATAACAGATTTTATATACAATTTGCAAAATGAAACGCAACATCTACCTCTTAGACCCTGAGACTGACACCTTTTCCTCTGTGTTGGCTACCTTCACCTCAAGAATTGTCTCTGCCTCCTGCATTACTTTCATTTCGTCCCCTCTTTTTGTCATTTCAGAGATCAGTGAGCAATGGCTACATCATTCTTTGAACAACTCTGCTTGTTTCCACATTGCTGCTGCTCTGTGGTCACAGCAAATGGTGTACCAACCACACTGTGATCTCTGTTACAAATCTTCACCCCTCTGGTTAATCCTGCTCGGCTGCTGACAGAGATGATACTGCTGTGCTATCCGACTGCTCTATCCCTCACGTCTTGCTAGTGAGATTTTGTGACAAATGCACAGCATCTGCATGACAAACAGCTGTGATTCTTTCACTTGGTGAAGTTCAGTGTGTTGCTCCTAAGGGTGATGTGCAAAAATTGGGAGCTTTAATGCAGAAATATATTAGTCTACTTTCCTCTCTCTCCCTCTTCACTTAAATGATCTGACTTTCCAATCGCCTTGTGTTTAGCTGTTAACTAGAAATTCTCCATTTTTACATGAATTTCCCAGTGCAGTCCCTATTTCCATTTAACCTCTTCAAGGTCTGTTTTGGAGGACAGACAATTCAACTCGTTATTGAAATTGTGCCAGGTTTATACACCCCTTGCCATAATCTGCCTCACAGTCCATGGTGTTTCTCCTGGCTGCAACTGCTTCTCTGATGATTGCCATGGCAGAGGCATGGCTCAGCAGCCAAGCCCATCTTCATCTATCCCTTGTGTAAGTTCTGCTCAGCCTTGGACCCAAGTGCCAGCTGAGAAAGGTGCAGTGGAATGATGTAATTCACTCCAGGCTGACTAAGTGTGGATCCAGTTGCACGCAACTCTTCTCTGAGAAGGAGTTTAGAATGCAAGGGGATCCATTCTGAATCTCATGACTCAACAAGAGGGTCTCCCTGACAGTTTTGGCTGACTTTGTCTGCTATGCAGTACCTTGACATCAAATGTTGTTAAACCACTGTAACATTTATTTGAAACTTTGCTAAATCACTGGTTTGGATCAATAAACATATTGCTACTTCTGACAAGTGAAATGCATTGTTCCATCCATGGCACTAAAGCATTTGGCAAAAGAAGACATGAAAATACACCGACATGGGAAAACAATGGGATATATCTGCAGTTACTGGTGAAAACCAGCTCTGCTTCCCTCTGGAATAAGTCAGTGAGGGCCAAGACCCAACTTTTTGAGGTTCATGTAGGTGTTTCTACAGCTGTTGCAAAATATCTCCTTAACCTGAAAACTGAATAACCAAGTCTTTGCAACATGAAAACCACCTGTAGTTGTCCTGTGATTTTGAAAAACACCTGTCTTTTATATTGGTAGCATCATTGAGAGTAACATTATTTTAAAAAAAACAGAGCCAAAGATATACACCCTCTTCTGCCTCTTTCCTTATCAATATTTATGTGCCATAATCCTGACTGGACTCTGAAACTTTTATGTTGACATTGTGTTTTGACCTGTGGGTCTCAGAGGTGCAGAGATGCAGCACAGTTGCTTGGCAACGCAAACACACCAGTTCATTGGGGGTGATGAATATTTTTTAAGGAACATTTTCCTTTTTCAGCTGCTGAATGGCTAAGAGCACAGATGACTCAGACCTGGGGTTTTAGGAACATAATTCAGGGTTTTATGGATACAGAGGTCTGGCTGGCATGGGGGAGAATTTGGACCCAGACTTGACTTTCATGAACCCCGGGGATGGCGTAATTATGTTTAGATATTGAAATATTTAAGATTTGGGATTTTGCCTCAGACAGAAGAGTCTTCCTCTTAAATCCCTCTTTTAAATTCTCTGTGAGGGCAGAATGTACAATTTCAGTCTGGATAAGCTTTTGGAAAGGGGTAGAAAGGGAGTGTATTTTCTTCTGCACAAAGGCAGAGCTTGTCTGCCTGTTCTGGGGAAGACCAACCTACCATCTCCATGCATTTCAGAACCAATCTACCATCTCCACTGCATTTCAGAAATCCACACCTATATGGTGTCTGGACCTTCGATAGTCTTGAGCTGTATAAGAGGATGATGACCTGCCATTTACCAAGGTTTCAGACTTGACAAAGCTTGAAAAAGACCAACAGCTTTATCACTAGGGTAGCCAAATCTCAGTGTTTGTTTAATTGAATGCCTGTTTTGGTATGGCTCCCGTTTTCAGATCAAGAATTTCTTCTGGGTGTTCCTCCTTCTACAGTTTTTGCAAGTATAATTACAAATTTTAATTTTAATAAATTTATTAACTATTATGATTCTATAATTCTTATCATTCCTTGTGTAATCCTTCTGACTGGTTTTTGTATATAAGCCCTTGGTAAATCTGCTACCTCAGTGGGGCAAGAAATTAGTTAATTCAATAAATGTAGAAAGGTAAGTGCACATAGCTCTTGGCTTTAAGGGAATTTCAGGTAGAGATAAAGGAAACTAAGAACACTCAGATTTTGGAATATCTATATGTGTTTTACATATGCACAATACCTCTACCTTCTAAGTCTTTACTTAGAATTGATGCAAACCACAGTAATTTAGACAGCCTCCAGGCTTACTTACATTCTGAATTTAGTCCTATAACATTATTTCCTCCAAAGCAGCAATCAAGTAATCCATCAGATTTTCAGCAAATTGTCTGTGTGCCATATATTAGTCTCACTTTTCATATCCATATTCTTCTGTTTCAGTGGGAATTCGGTTGCAGATGAAGTCCATTTAGACACAATATTCTGCAAATAATGTCGACCAAGAAAGAATTAACTAATAAGGAGAAATCTGGTATCTGAGCTGGTGCTCCATGGATACACATTGCTAAATAAGTGTTGTAGCTGGAAATTCTCACTTAAAAACCCCAAGCAAGTAAAATTTGACTTGTTTCCTACTGGGTGATCAGCAGTAGGCTGTAACTTAACAGTGATATCAAATGGTTTATTTTAGCTGTCAGTTACAAAGAGAGAATTTGTAGTGGAAGTAAACATGCAGCTGACAGTGACATATTTAAGAGAAGTCTGCTTTCATACAATTGGGAAAGCACAGACCTACCTCCACTAGGAAGCAACAGAAACAAGTCTCGTGGAATATTTTATTCAAGACCCTTGTTTTTGTTCTAAGTTTCCTGCAGGGAACGGTGGCTTGTGTTGCCACCAGAGAGTGTGGATTATAGACAAAGTAGATTCGAAAAAGGAACAAGAATTTGTTCCATGTTGCCTTTCCTTATGTTTGTTTTCTCACAGCAATCCACTGATTCAAAACAAACCTTTAATGATACAGTGCATCAGTAGAGGCCCATGACACAGGAATCTTTCCAGCTTGGTTTCCTTTACAAATAAAGTCAAGGAATAAGTGTTTTGAAGCGCCATCTTTTTACCTACTAGAAAATGACCACTGAGAAAATAACAAAGTTATGGTAAAAGAGAGAAGTTGCTCAGCTGACATAGGGACAAATGAATCCTTTCATTTTCTGTCTTTATAGTAGGTCATGTAGCATTCTAGAAATGAAAGATGAGAGGTGATAAGGTTTTTGTATTTGCTTTCAGGGCATGGTCCTTCTCTGTAGGTATAGGAGTCCCTAATGAGTAAAGGGAATTTAATAGAAATATGCACAAGTTTCCTGTGGTTGAATTTCTGTGTGTTTTAGACCATTTTATGGCCAGTTCTAGACACACTTATTTGACTTCTTTTATCAGTTTATTTTAGAAAATATAATACTGATAGCAAACTGAAAACTATCCCACCAGTAGAAGAGGATTACTTATCTTGTAGTGGGAATTAAATCCATCCTATGATATTGAAATGAGGTAAGACATTCTTTTATATTTCTTCTCATGGAACAAGTGGTCTGATAGGAAATTCACCCAAGGCGCATCATGTCTCTGGACAGGCCTGAGTACTTTTTGTCCTGAAGCAAGACCTGGTGCCTATACAAGTACTGAGTAGTGGGAAGGCACTGCAATTTGCTACAAGCCCGAGGTTCTCTTGTAGTAGACGCTGGGAGCTAGTTACAGCTCCTGTCTTCCCTGGCCAACCTACTTCCCACCAAATGCAAAAAAAAGACAAGGAAAGAGAGGTGCTGAGTGTTCAGGTGCACAACTGGGTCTCGGTGCAAGATTAGGATGAGGACAGGGCTAGCCCCAAAGTTTGGAATCTTCCATGTTTGACATGCAGTGTTGTAAGAGGAGTGTAAATTTTTTTATGGTTATTTGGCTATATTTTAGTAGTCTACCTAACTTTGGTCTTTAATTTTAGGTGTTAATTGTAGGTGTTTGTTAGTGCTGAAATGAGTGAAAAAGCCTTTTAAAAACTCAGGCAGTGTTTTCCATTAACCTAAGCTCTGCGCAGGTACTAAGAAGAAAGTAAGAGAAGAAGAATGTAATATTTGTTTCCTTCGTGGACTTTTTGATATCTACATCTTGTTTGCAAAGCCTATGTCTTTTGCCATGCTTGTAAAATTTTCTTGTACACAAAACTTTGAGGAGAACTGGGTTGAGCAAGATGGTTATTTCTGTGAAACTACTTTGTTGCGGTGGAGTCAGCGTGTCATTGAGATCTTCAGGCTTATCTCACAATAGAATTATTTTTAAAAAGCAAAACAAAATCCGAATAACCAGTCAGCAGAAAAGGACAGGAAAATAACTCCTGACTTTTAAAATAAGAATTACCTTAATCTGAGGTTGGAGGAAATAAATCAATAAAAGTAATTTTGTGTTATGTGTGGAGGATTCACAGTCTTAGCTTTCAACTTTCTGACAGTTTTACAGTTTGAATTCACTTATGGAATTTTAGACCAAACCTATTTTTGTCCAGTCACCCTCTTTCTTGCAATAGTTTATGAAATCTGATTTTGAAACACATAGCGACAACGTTGCAGCCCACCAGCACTGGCCTCGTCACATGGCATGAGAGAAGATGCTCAGGGATCCAGGGAATCGTATAATGTGATGCTGGATCTGGAGGCCCTGAGGATATGGGCTGAACCGCACCTGGACTTTACAGGTGCATGGTGTACATGAAGCAGCCAGGGCAATGTGAGTTTGAGCTCTGTATGCTGTTTTCCTAAGTTAATATTTTGGAAATGTAATCAAGTAGGAGAAAAGAAATGACAAGCATTTTTTTTTCTCATCAGGCATCTGCCTCCCAAGATTTGGACGCCTGTCAGAGGAGATATGCTTCATCCAGCGTATCTATAGGTGATTGTGTCTCAGATTAAACTCTTCAAAAACATCTGAAGGAAACAGAAAAAAAAAAAAGAGCACATTTAATAACTTCACAAACTGGCTGGCTCGGTGCAGGTGTCAGTGCATATACCCTTCAAGCTTCCGTATTTGCTATATGCCTTGCAATTACACTTGGGGTAGCAGTGCTTGACTCAAAATCAACCCATAACCTGTTATTTTCTACAATGTTACCTGCAGAGCTGTGCAACTCACTGCTTTACTGTAGCAGCTGTGATTTGCCATATACTAGTGCAACACACGTTGCAGCGTTCCTGGGACACAGATCACTACAACTGGGAAAAAAGTCCCCACTTCCCTGCAACTCCACAGCAGTTTCCCCCTCATTGCAATGGCCTCTCTGCCTGGCTCATTGCCTTAAGATATTTTAGTAGGCCGGTCAGAGCAGTGACTTTCATTTAGTGATAATTGATTTCTTTACATGTGATCCCTGTGCTACTTAATTTCAGCCTCTTGTGCTGCTGTCTGCCTTGTTGAATGTGTCCAGGGGGGAAGCAAGCTCTGTACATGGGCAGCCTTTGCTCACGGCAAATAGAACAAACCCCTGGCTCTACCCGTGTCAACTTTGCAAACCCTGTGGTGGCCCAAGGATGCCCCAGAGAGGAAACACAGGAGCTGTTGAGTGGCCTATTCACCTCACCGATTGCCAAAAATGAGTGATGGACAGAAACCCCAGTAACTGGAACATTTTGGTCAAAGTTCTCTGGATGTTAAATATTTTTAGGACTCAAATGCCTTTCCTTGTAACCTATAAAAATATTTTTCAGAGCACAGTTTTCAATTCCAATTTGTTTCATGAACAGATCTGAAGCAGTGGGGCTCTCCGGGCTAAGTGGAGAGGCCACTTTACATTTGTCAGTAAATTCCCCAAAGGGAATTTTGGGGAAAACACAGAAACAGTTTCTGTTTCTGAGTCTTTAAATGAAGGAGTATCAGAGATATTGGTAGTGCTGTTTAAGAAACCTGGGGATTCATCTCTCTTTTTAGATGCTTATCAAGAAAATAAATGAACCTAATAAACATCATCACCAGCTCTATCAGCACTCTCGAGCACTCTCAAGACCAGCTTAGGGCAAGCGAAAGCACCGAAGCCCCTTTGACCTCCCGTAAACTGATTTGGGGAGAAGCGTTAAAACAACAAGCGGCCCCGGGAGAGTGTCCCCTGCGCTCCCTACGATCCGCTCCTCCTTCCCTCCGCCCCTCTCCTCCTCCCGTGGCCACCAGATGGGGCAGCGAAGCTCCGTTCCCTGCAAAGCTCGGAGCGCTCCGGCCACCCGCGCCCGCAGCAGCGCTGGGGGTCCCCAGCGCCCCACGCCGCCCCCGGAGCCCGCTCCCGGGCAGCCCAGCCGCTGGAAAGCTCTCTTTAAAAGCAGAAAGAGAGCGCAACTGCCTCCGTCCTCCTGCGAACACCGGGAGCTGGAACAGCTGCGGTTTCTCCTCGAGCGCCAAGCGGGAGAGGAGAAATCAGTACAAAACCTCTGCGCTGGGGTGAGTCGGTGGAGCTGCGTGCTCTCTGGTGTTTGGCATCAAACTGCCCAGCGCCAGAGCACCACGCATCCTGTGGGGAGCTGTAGGTTTGTTACAACGTCTCGAGATCATCTCTATGATTCCTACGTTTTCGTAAGGAAATAAGTAAATGAAATGCAGTAAATGAAATGCAGTCTATCCCACTGGTAGTATTGCAGCCGGCCTATACTTTAGGGGCCAGAAGACACCACCATTTTTCAAATACCACAGTGTGGGAGCGTATCATAAATTAATCCTCCCTAACCAGAATCACCAACATGAGGATGAAAGGGTAAGAAAAGAGGGAGCAGAAGCCCAGTACCATGAAAACCTGTGTTATGAAGTGAGCGAACTGCTGCCCACATCATTTTGCAGTTTGTTTACTTGTGGCTTCATTAAAATTGCATGCAGATCCGACGACTAGATTTTGTTAATGGCCCACGGAGGGACAATCATTGCTGAAGCCTGAACACTGCGATCCATTTTCCCTAATTATTACTTTGTAACCGTTTCTAATTTGACAGCTCCTGCTGAACAAGGGTTCTTTATTTTGTTTCATTGTTTCATATAAGGAAACATCAGATGAGCATAACAGCAGAGCAAACCCACTAATTTGAAACATACATTAATCGCATGTTAAGTGCACATAATGGCCTTCATTGGGGCTCCTGGAAAGATTTTTCATTGCAGATTCCTTTAAAAGGTATAAATCACAGGGCTGTGTTGCATACTTAACAAGGAGCAGGAAGATTATCCAATTCGTTTTCCTCCTGATCTCTATTTTATAACTGTCAAAAATATGGAATAAAGATGGATATGTTTGCTCACGACGAAGCAGTTTCTAAATTTGTCAGTGAGCTTTGAGGGCTTAGTTGCTTTCTTTAGAAAAGAAACATCTGGGGTGGTCAGGTGTTTCTAAAAATCCAGTGTAACTCATGGCTTTTTGAAGGCTTTAACATAAGGTTACATATTTCTAAAGAAGCAATGTGAGAATGTACAACTACAAGGGTCACCAAATCCAGCCTCCTGCTGGCTCAGTCAACCATATCAATATTTCTTTCATGAACCCACAGAATTCTATCTTAAATGTACCAGGGTTTTTAATTTTGATCTTTTTTTATTCCTGTAACCTAATTTTAGAAGGCTATTCCAAAACTCCATTTTATTGACTTGCCTTGAAATCTGTGTCTTAAGGAAATTTCATTATCTCACTCTTATACTTCCCATTAGCCCCTTCTTTATTCATTTTACAATATAACTAGTCCCTATCTGCAGTTTAAAAGCATTTGGCATTTGTATATTTGTTTTCCTTTCATACCCCTGACTCTGCTACTATGGTAGCAAGCTTTTTTTCATGGTGTTTACCCCACTTTACAAAAATGTGTTTGATTTCAAGATTCATTTTACTAAGCTAAACAGAACAGGCTGTTTCAATCTCATTTGGTAAGACAGGCTTATTCCTTTCCCTTATTTCAGTTTGACTTCATCTTTTTTTGAGTGAATGATTGGAATTATGCATTCTTCTCCAGAAGAAATTTCCACAATGCTTTGTAAAATGTATTAGCACACCTTTATCTCTCCTGGAAATGGTATGACTGATAAATCCTTGGATTTTTTTTTTTTAAATTTTATTTTGGGTTTTTTTATAATTTTTTTTTTCCTATTGCAACACATTGGTAGACTGTAGCTCTTCTAACAATGCTTTGGTTTGCCCAGACATTTTTATCATTTTTAGCTCTCAGCTGATGATGAGTCAGCTTGGAGCAGTCATTTGTGCTATCTTTTTACTAAGGCATGATTTGCACTTTTGCACATTGTGCTTTTAAATTTAAACTATTTCTATCTTTCCAAGCCTCGTGACCATTTAGTTATTCCCATAAAATATTCTGATCTTCCTCAGGTATTGGCAATGCCTCAAAATTCATGTCACCTGACACTCCTTTGCGTTAGCCAGTTCTTTACTCTCTCTGTGATTTAAATAGCTCCTGTCTTCTCCGGTGTGTTCTGCTTTAAATGTCTCACTGAAGTTCATATAGATTAGGTATGTTGTGCCTGCTTACTCTAGACCTTTAGTTACCTTTTCTCATACAGATATGAAGTTGACCTCATTTAGTCTGCTGCCATTGATGCTTTTTCATCTTTCTTTTCCATTCTTTATTTTTTCCTTCACAGCTTGATCTAGAGCCCTGTGTAACACAGGGGTCAGACTAATGGGCTCATGGTTGTCTGAAATGTTGGCTATTTTTAAAAATAGCTACCAAATTTGTTATTCTCTGCTTGCACAGCAATATACCTTCCTATTGTTTCAATACCTATTCAGGGAAAAAATCCATCAGCTCTCAAAGCCAGCAATACATGGGTCTTACTTCACCTGAACTTGTTCTGCCTGTACCTGAGATTTTTGTATTTTCCTTCTCTCTCTCAAAACATTGTACAGTTGTGTTTGAATTGCAACTAATGTTCACTGCTTTAAGATGGACGAGGCCCCTGTATGGTCAATACTAGCTCAGAGAAATCTGTGCAATGACCACAGGGAAAGTTAAACAGCAACCTAAACTCAGAGCTTGCCTTAGAAGATGGATTACTCCATAAGGCATGGTTTGCAGAAGCAGTCTACTTAGACAAGAGAAGTATTTTTTGCTTTCAACAAAAATGGCCCTTGCTGTTTCATTACACTCAGGTCATGTTGAAAGGACCAGCCCTGCTAGGCTGTGTTGCTGTCTCTGTACAGTGGATATGATTAGTGTGACTCACAGAAAAAGACATAACAGATGCAGTTATTTGCTGTAAGAAAGTAAAATTCCTTGCTCTCTGTTTTCACTCTGGACGCTCTCATTGACAGCATGGTACTAAAATGCCATAGAGTTGTTTTTTGCAGAGTAGGCCAGCTTTGCCCTCTCTAGCTGTGTCCTGCTGCATTACTGGCATTTATGCTTCTTGTCTTTCTCTGACTGTCTCCATCCTATCTGCTTTCCGGTTTTCTTCCAACCAATGCCAAATCAGCTTTTAACTGAATTTCCGCATTAGCTTCTTTTAGCAAGCTTCTCCTAGACTCCTAGCCAAGACGGATAAAAGGCAAGAGATCAAGCCCTGTTCATTCTGGGATAGATATATCATGATGCAACAGTTTGCAGGTAGTGAGTTTGCATGAATAGCTAGCTCCTAGAGGAGGCAGGGTGGTTAGCTGAGAGGAGTCTGCTCTCTCATGACTTTCAGGAGAGAAGAAGGGTATCAGCCCCAAACCCTATGCATCACCTGCTCTGTATCCTTTCTGATGGGGAGTTTCTGGCAAAGCAGGTAAGGAGTTGTCCTTTCTTTGCGAGAACCATTGCTTGGTTATCACCAGAGGGATGCAATGGAGGTGGGGGAGTTTATCACAGTCCACCGCTTTTTTTCCTGGTGCCACCATACACATGTTAGCCCCATTATGTTTGATTGTCTCCTGCTGGCATTCATTTCAGCCTTCTGCCTGATTGGCCAAGGTGGACAATGCCTCAGTCTCTGTTGTGTTCTGCCAGGAGCTTCCTGCTTGGCTGTGGTAAACCATACTGAACAGTGCTCCCCTGCCTGCCCTCATCTTTAATATGACCTTTTTTCAGGTAATACACTCAACACAGATTGCTGATAATTGAGCCGAGAAGTGAATTTTAGACCCAATTTTCCATACTCCATTTAGATTTCTATTCTGGTCTTTGCCTCACCATCCTGCTTGGCTATTATTGTAAGTACATTATTACCACAGGGTAGGAATATATTTGTACCTGTAAGGAGCAATGAAGCAAGATAAGACATAAATACTCTTCTTGTTCTTGCCATTTTTCAGCAACAATTTCTCCTGTAAATAAAACTTCCAATGCTTGCATTTGTTTCTTTTTTTCTACTTATTTTTAGAGCAGCTCTTGCTTTGTTGCATCCTTCTAAGTGGTGACTCACTCTGATTTCCTGATTTACATTGTTCTAACTTACAGACACTGTTTTTGCCCCCAAAACTTCCTACTTATGCCATTTTGTTATGCACAAGTTGTGTGTCTAGAATATACTTTCAGTTAACTAAGACACTTGAATGCCCTTCCGCCCTATTTTTTGTTTCTGAATTTCTTGGTCCAAAACTCTTAAAGAGCATTCCAATGAGATTGAGTGCTGAATTTGTAGGCGGCTACCCATCCACTAAAGCAGGTACCTTGGGGTGCAAACAACATCTGTGTGTTTGAGTAACCCACTAATGAAAATAAGTGAGCTCCATGTGCAAATGAATTCAGGCTCTAAATCTGGCCTTCTTCCTTTCTTTTTTCTTTTTTATATCAGAGACAGCTTCTGCCATGCATTTACTGTCTATAAAAGCAAAACTGGGCCCAGCCCAACAAATTCAGAAGCTGCCTGAAAATCTTTTCACAGCTTTCCATCTTCTGGTTACAAGCTCAATATTAAAATTATCTCTGTTCCAAAAATGTTAGTGGTACAGTTTTATCTCTTTTCAAATAGATAACATGCATGTTTTAGCTGTTGTTTATTAAAAATCTTGTCAGACCCAGGTTTCCTCCAGTATGTCAATGTTTTCCAATGCCTAATTTTCAATAGTTGTCTTGTTAGATTGCCTGCATTATTTCCCCCTTTAATTACTGTTGTTCTTAAAAAGAACTATAGCTTTCAGTTTGTGTTGTTTTCTATAACACTCTTCATTTTTGTTTAATTATCTGCAGCTTATTTAAATTGTTATGGCCTTTAGGGCAGTGTTAGTCTGAAAAAAAATTACAAGGAGCACAATGGTGGGAGGAAAAGAACTATATTACATGAGCAGCTTGGCATCACTTTAATAAGAACTTCACATTTAGCTTCCGGAAGGAATCAAATCATGTGCCTGAGAGTATCATCGAAATGCTTCTTGAACTCGGTCAGGCTTGATGCTATGGTCACTTCCCTGGGGAGCCTGTTCCAGTCCTCAGCCATGTCCTGGGTGAAAAACCTTTTCCTGGTGTGCAACCTAAACCTTGCTTGACTCGGTTTCATGCCGTTTCCTAGACTCCTATCACTGGCCATGAGAATTAAGAGATTGGTGCCTGCTCTTCCTCATACTCTCACAAGGGAGTGTCTCCCCTCAGTCTCCTCCAGGCTGAACAGACCAAGTGACCTCAGCTGCTCCTCATATGGCTTTACCTCTTCTTCTTCTTTAATAGCTTAATAGTCTTATATTGTGGTGCCCAAAACGACACACAATATTCAAGGTGAGGCCACGCCAGTGCAGAGCAGAGCAGGTCAGTCACCGCCCTTGACCAGCTGGTGACTGGTGCTGTGCCTGATGCATCCCAGGACATGGTTGGCCTTCCCGTCTGCCAGGAGGCATTGACTCATATTCAATTTTTCATCAACCAGGAACCCCAGGTCCCTTTCCATGGCACTGCTTTCCAGCCTCTTGCTCCCTAGTCTATGCACAAAACCACGGTTGCCCCTGGTTGTCCTAGGTGGAGAATCAAGCACTTTCCCTTGTTTCTCCTCATATGGTTGGTGATTGCCCACCCCTTTGTTGAGGTCTCTCAGCAGGGCCTTTAGAGGGAGTTGGCAGCTCCTCCCAGTTCAGTCTTGTCCTCAAACTTAGTATTCCTTCGAGTCCTGCACCCAAGTCATTAATGAAGATGTTGAAGAGAACTGGGCTGAGGATGGAGCCCTGCAGAACCCCACTAGTGACTGGACACCAGCCTGATGTCACCCAGTTTACTATAACTCTTTGTGCCTGACCTGTAAGCCAATTGCTTACCCACAGTGTCAGGTGGTTATCCAGCTGGACATTGTGTCCAGGAGGATATTGTGTGAGACAGTATCAAAAACTTTGCTGAAGTCCAAAAAGATTCCCTACGTAAAAGATAGTTAAGACCTTGATGCGTTTGGTGAATTTGTACATAAGAAATATGTCATTCTAAGAAGCTACTACTGCAGGCATAAATTGTGTCAAAAGGAAGTACTTAGGAACAGTTGCCCTTGCCTACTGTGGTGTAATTTGGATTCCTTCTTAGAGTGTTTCCTTTGTGTTGCCAGGAATCCCATAAGCAGTCTTTGAAACAGAGATATTTTATTAGATCTCTTATTCTGCCTTAGCTGAAAAGTTATTTTCTGTTCTCTGATGGTTAGTCAGAAAGTTTTTTGGTTTTTTGGTTGTTTTTTTTTTAAATATAATTGTGGGGGTGTATTTTTTGTTTGTTTTGGATTTTGTACTAAGTAAAGAGATTCCTACAATCAAATCTTCATTAGTCAGAAATCAAATTATCACTAGTGACTTCAGGGAAGCTACTTTGTCTTACAAAACAAATGGTGCAGATGGTATCATACTTTTTAATATATCATAGTTTTAACTGATGAAGCTAGAAACAAGATGCTGGAAGAGATGGGAAATGATTCTTTAGTCTGTATTTTGATTTGACCGAGTATCTGTGTAATTTTTCTGATCTTTACATGCAAAATCTCTTTCTAAAAATCCTTTGGATAAGGAGAATTTGCAGTCTGTGTAGATTTCATGTCCTGTCACTCACAGGATATCCCTTCATGACTGGAAAGTCTTCTGGTTCTTCTGTGCCTCTTATTAAATTATTTTCTTTACTCTTCAGAGTGCTCAGGGCACAGAGAATGACTAGGCACTCTTCTTATTAATACATTCTCCTATTAACTGTCAAAAATTGGAGATGTTTAGGTATCCTGGTTTGTACAACCCAGCTCTTTCAGTAACATGAGTATGCCATCTAAATATGGCTAGCAATTCTTATTTGAGTGCTCCGTCCTCTTCAGCTTACATATAGAAAAGGAAAATGGATCCCAGTGAAGAGTTTAATGATATATATAATCGCATCCCTTTTCCCATAGAAATGTGTCTTGTTCAGTGATCTTCTGAATTGTTTTTTCTTTTTTTTTGTACAGAGTGACTCAGACTGATATAATGAATGAGGCTTTCTGGTAATGCACCTACTCCATTCATCTGAGGAACTAGAAAGTTTAGTGAATGGCTGCTGGGAAGAGCAGTGAACCTTCTACCTAATGCTGTTAAAGAATACTGCAGTGATAACTGACTTCTTTCCTGATCTCTTCCATAGAGTCACATTTTATACAATATTTTTGTCCTCCTTCCTGGATGCCTAAGACCGGTGAAATGGAGGTGCTGAACACTTCCATAGGCTACTGGAAGAAGAGATGGAAACCTTCCACTCAAAGTCTCTCTCTGCCCTGATACACAATGTGACTTCAGACATACCAGGTTTTCTGTCTTTATTTTTACTTTAATTCCCATTTGGAGTCAAAGCAGATTTGTCACTGTAAAATTTCTGGTAGAGTCAAAAGTACACTAAAGCTCTCTGTGCAGCTCTGCTGGAAATCTTCTTTGGGTATAGTGTTTTTTCAAGGTGTCAGATTTTATATCTTCAATGTTTGCTTGCTTTTAAGTATATTTTGCATATATGTTTGTATGTAAAGTTTGAATTAGATCCCGTCTCTTTACAGTTTAAAATTTTATCAGAAGCGATTTAAGACAAACAAAAAAATAACTCTTGAAGATAACTATCTGATCCCCTATATATAAGATTTCTGTCAATGGGACTGGAGAAGTGCCTACTTGTTGATTTGAAGGTATTTCAGCTAGAGAGCTTCTGTGCTTTTTTGAACCTTGTAGTTAAGGAGTAGACCATAGTGTACTGAGACTGTACAGAAGAGCTTAGCTCTATTTGACAAAATAGCTGAACATCAGCAACAGATTTTTTTCCACCAGTTCTGAAATAAAATGTCTGCTGATGAAATATGAAATTCTATTAAAAATCTCCATATCATTTAAAAAACAATTTCATTGTTGTCTGGGAGTGAAATGAGAATTTTATTTTATTTTTTTCTACCAAAAATCAGACAACTTTGAAACCCTGAAAAAAATTCTCTCACGCAAAGTTTTTTAGTGGAGGAATAATTCTAGTCTTCTCTCTTCAAAGCATGCACAGAGGGAAAAGATAAATTTTAAGGATGTTAGACTTCCTTACAAATGATTGAAAGATCCTTGCTGCTCAAGCTTATATTGGACAGCCTTTCTGTATTTTGATAACTTTTCTGTTTTTCAGAAGCAATTGGGCAAAGTTATTACTGCAGTTTCAGATTCCTTGCTGCCTAAGTGTTTCAGCTTCAGGTTTGCTCTAATGGAGCCTCCTGCCTTTTTCACATGACCGTGTTCCTTGGAAGAGGAAAGCTGATACATTCCCCTGGAAGAAAGTAAACCATGCCATTATGCTAGGGAATATGCTCCCACCCACCATTTCATCTTGGGGAAAAAGCCAGGAAAGCACAACATTACCATAAATGGCCCAATATAGCTACCTATGTACCTGTCGAAGCGGCAGTAACACCAGGAAAGATTTACAAGGTAAAAAGAATTGCCATTCATGGGGATCATCACCAACATTTTGGGCAACAGGTAAATCAATTTTAAAAATCCATATTCACAGTCTGCCTGTGCTCTCTAGCCCTGAAGGTCATGCAGGAAAGGGAACAGACTTGGTACATGCCACAAGTGACTCCTGGCGGCACACAGTCTCACCCACCAATGTCAGTACTTATCTGAAAATGCACATTGATTACATTATATTTACTGAGAATGACACTTACTTGGAAGCCACAATATTAATTTTAAAACACTGATAGTTTCCTCCCTTGTTTTAAAGGAAATGAGCCCTTTGGTTTTATTTTATGCTTTGAATATCAATCAATTAAAAAGGCCAAAAGCTATATACATCATCTTTGTGTTTTACTGTAGCTTCTGCATAATTTTTCACATGGTGTTGCATTCTGCTATGTCACATTTTCATTGTCTACAAAAATGTCCCTATCTTTTCAGTATAATTCAGAAAGTACTGCCAAAGAGAACTGAAAGGCTCACAAAAAGAAATTACTGAATGTATGAAAATCAAGAGTCTGTTCCATGAACTAGTGTAAGCACACACAGTCCCTTTCAGAACCATCGTGCCTATGAGAAGTTATCACACCAAAGCTCTGACAGATGATAATTCAAATTCGGAACCGTGCACCACAGGAGTTTTCTTCTCAGCTCCCTGGGCTCCAATAACACATGAATGGGTGGGCTAACATTTTTGCAGGTTTGTAAAATACTCTGAAAAATGCCAACCTCCAGATCCCAGCTGGGATTTGAACACAAAAATAGTTGAGCAAGGTCATAAGAACTTGTTCTTTTTGCAAAATTATCATTTTATACCCAACAGAGAGGAAAACACAGCTGAACCTAAAGCTCTGTATTTATCTGTGGCTCTTTCTTCATGCAGCGCATTCTCCGTAAGAAAATGGGAAGACTGTAGGACAGGCAGATCATTAAAAGATAATTTATGTTTTCTTTGAAAATTCCTGAAGTCTCTATTCTCTACATGTATCTCAGCAACCCACCTTGCTAATTTTAAATGGTATTACTTCATTTCCTTGCAAGTTAATAACGAATTTAGACCCTGAATATTGCTGCCAGTTCTCCATCCTCCACTGTGTCCGCTGTTCTGTCTTCTTCCTATTCCTCTTATATTTTTTCCACCTACTCCTTTTCCACCTCCTCATGTCTCAGTTTCACCATCACCAAATATTGCCTGTAGGCAATTGTTCAAGAGTTCAATAGTCATACAACTTCTTTAGTTAGTTATTGTTAGAGTATAAACAGACTTGTAAGACTTTCTCTAGAACTGGGAAAGTTAAGTGCACATTTACTTTATTTTCTAAAAATATATAATTTTTAAAGTACTTATTTTCTAATCTACAGATTTGATGTGTTCTGTGTGTGCACAACATAATTTCTTCAAAAATCAGAAAGCAGCCATTATTTATTTCCAAGTGTTTTTTTCCTTTGTGTATCCTTGTGCCTCTGTATTTTTCTTCCAATTGTTCATAGGTTTAAATTCTCTGAGCTCAGAAAATTCCAGAAATTCGTGAAGTTTGAGGAGAGCTAGAAGAGTGATTTCCAGAACCACTAAGGCAGATTGCAGTACAGGCAGGGAAAAAAGAAAAAAGGAATATATTTGTGCAAAATTACAATGGACTGAATTCAATTGGTTCTTATCCTGTTTAGAAAAATATATTAATCACTGTCAAAGAGACAAGTGAAGCTTGTAGGAAATAGCCTTTTTCTTTCCTTTGAGCAGACATACAAAGACAAATACCTTAAGCAAACTTGGAGTAGCTGCAATGTTTTTCTTTCTATGTGATTTCCTTTGCACACAGAAGATAAAACTCAGGATTAAGACATTTACTGCATAGTTGTTAACAAATATAATCAATTTTCTGGTAAAATGCACTATTTCATAGGTGTGCTGATGTTTTATCAGCTGTCCTGAACTTTAGCCTTTCTGTTGACTTGCTTTATGAGAGGTACTAATTAAGCTAACCAGGTGATGTACCCAAAATTATAAAATGAAGCCAGTGTTTGTGAAACAGAAGAAAATAGGGTAATGTTTTTGCCCCCACTGTTTTTCTGGAAATGTAGTGGGTAAGGTTTGAGTCTGGGTGGTTGCTTTCCTTTCATTTAATTTAAGCTGGTGCAGACACCTACCATGAAGCATCATCCTTTCATCATACTAGTCCACTATTAGGAACCTAGAAAGGAGCAGTGAGAAACATGGTAGCATTGTTAATCCATCACATAAGTCCATTGCACATCAGTGTCTCAAATGATGCACACAGTCCTGCATCCCCACCTCCATAAATGTGTGGTACGACTGGGAGATGTTTAGAAGAAGGGCGACAAGGATGGTAAGAAGAATGGGATGCCACTCATTGGGACTTGATGAAAAAGGACTTCGCCAGTCAGAAAAAGAGATGAGAAGAAATGCTACACACATTTATAAAACCTGAATCGCTGTGGGTGAGATGAGGAGAAAAACAATTTACTGCCTTTCTCAGTATGAAAATGAGAGAGAATCACATTTAGTTAGCAGGTGATGCATTCAAAACCATGTGTGACCTGTGACCTGTGTCACAGCTCATAGGTAAGCTTGGCACTCCCTGCTGCATGTTATGGTTGACATAATATATGTGCAGCTTCAAATAGAAGGTAGAGAAATTAGTGGGAAAGAAAAAGTCCTTGGAGTCAATCCTACATAAATAAACACCTATGGCTCAGCCAAAAAAACCTCTGAAGACCTGGGGAAAAGTTGTTTCATCTTTTCACCCTTTCTCTATACTTACCTCAATACCAACAGTGGCCAGTGGTCTTGTGCAATATCAGGAGACAATCCTGCTGAACTTCTATGGCTTTAAACATTTTAATATTTTCAGAGATTTTCCCAGCTCTGTTTTTTGTATATGTTCTTGGTGGTCAATATTCTTGCTGATAGTTAAAACCAAAGCTTTCACTTAGTTTCTTCTTCTGGTTGGAATTAACTAACTTTATGGCAGTGTTAGATATTCAGCTGGAGGAAGTTGTTTGGCTTAATAATTTGTTTACATGAAAACATACTGAAGACAGTAAGCCAATATGCCAGTGTGCATCAAACTTGTATTATGAGTGAGATATGTAGAATGTGAAAACAGTAAAATGTTATAAAAATATTTTTCAAAATAGTGCTATAACAAGAAGTGAGGTTTTTATTGTTTTGGGGTTTTTTTCCAAGAAATATTTGGAGAGAATAACTATAGAGATTTTTTTAATTTGGAAATTTTAGTAAGGAAAATGAGAAATAAATACAAAAATTATATTCTGAGTAAATTTAAATGGGTTTGTTTGAGAAAAACAATATTTTATTCTGTGTTTTTTGTCAGCTACAGAACTGCAAGATTCATTTTTTGCACATTTTTCTATAGGGTCTTAACCAGGACACACAATTTAAGAATTAATTTCCATTTTCTATCATACTAACTTAAACAACTAGTAGAGAAGAGAGATTTTTATTCCTTTACTGCTGATTACTGCCAACAAACTCCATTGTGTTTTCTCACTTTGTATGTCATTCCTTCGGCAACATTTATTTTAATTCAGAGTGATGTAATAATTCAATGAATATCAAAATTACTTCGTATTTTCACTGAAGTATTTAAAGCAATAACTAACCCACTCTTCTGAGCATACAGGATTTTTTCAAATGGGAGCCAGGAGATGATGATAGCTGGATCTAGATACATCAGTATTTCAAATCAAGGACCTATATTTGGTATCATATTATGTTCGCTGTACAATTAGTCGGTTGACCTCAGTGACTGTAAATAAGGTGATATTAAGACCACAACAATATCACAGAACATAAGATAAGCCTCATGTAACCTTTTTATCTCAGACAGTTTTTCTCAAAATCAAGAAAAATAGTTTTATGGACTTTCTTTGCTGTTGTTTTATTTGTTTGGTTGTGGCTTTTTTTTTTTTTTTAATTGAGTCACAGAAAAAACTTAAATGCTTCTGAAAGACTTTTTCTTTTTTGTATGCTTGTTCAGGTTTTTGTTTTTGTTTTTGTTTTTTGTTTTTTAATTCTAAGTACTCCAAACAATAAAATAAACTTTTATTATTTTGCCCTCTTGATCCCTTCCAACAAAAATAAATGTTTGCAAAAATAACAGCAAATGTAAAGACGAACTTAGAGTTACCTTAAGTTATGGGTACCTGGAAAGAAGAATTTAAAGTAAAATTTCATTAAAAGTATACCATTTGTGTACAGTAGGCTGGAAATAGTCTATAATTGCTGCTAGGGATCATGACTTATGAATAGTCTCTGCTGAAAGCTCTGGTTATTTCTGTCTCAATTTCTGTTTTCAGTTCCAAATGGACAGACTCAAAACAAACGTGTCAATTAAATGCTTAGGAAAAAAAGTCAGCTTTGTCCTTCTGCACACTTGTGAGCTGACTTGATCAGGCAAAAGAAAATACAGACTGCACTGTACCTCTCCTTGCAGTTAAAGAAGGGAAGGAGAGAGATTTGTAGAGGTCCTACGGCTATTTAACTGTGGTCCCTTGCTTCTAAACACTTACTGAACTGGTTCATGAGAAATGTCTTTCAACTTCCCAGTCTCTTTGTGTATATCACATTCAGTTTTCTATTTTCTGTATGAAAACCATAGTACGCCTTAGCATGTATAGTATGGAAACCCTAACATGTCACAACTTTTTCTGGAATCTAATTTTTGATTTTTTTTTTTTTAATGTGAACTGCAAACTGCCTCTTCTTTTACCTTGTTTTAGTCACATTATTTTTATTAATAGGAACAGGCTCCCCAGGAAAGTGGTCACAGTGCCAGAGTTCAAGAAGCATTTGGAAAATGCTTTCAGGCACATTGTGTAATTCTTGAGGTTCTCCTGTGTAGGGCCAGGAGTTGGACTTGATGATCCTTGTGAATTCCTTCCAACTCAGGACATTCTATGATTCCATGAACTCAGTCAAATGTACATGCTGTCTATTTGAAATGGGTAACTGGCTTATCTGGGCGTTTCAATTGCTTGATATTCAAGAAATTATAAATAGTGATTAATTTGGTCAAGTATTTAAAAAAAAAACCACACAACCAAAACCAAACACAAACAAACCAACAGATTAAAGCACAAAGCATTAAAAGTAATGAGATATTTTTTTTTTTTTTTTACCATCCACTCACAAGGACGGAGAACACATGTATCATACTTTGCAAGATTGGAGAGGAGTTTGGGAAACTTCTGTTTGACAGATCACAGGTCACTTTCCTATAAGATAAAAAGGAATGAATGAATGAATGAATGAATGAATGAAAAATTCATCTGTCAATGCATACTTGAAGATACATATTTGTGTATGTGTGTGTGTTGGGGATGAGCCTGAGAATGAAGATGACTTTGCCAAGTGGAAGGAGGACTTTCTCGAACCAATGGACTATATGGACACGGAAACCGCCAAGCAACAGAAGCCTGCCTGAGAGACTGTCTTATACATTGCAACGTGGCATAACCTAATTAATAGGTTTAGCCACCATTTTGTGTTTCTTTCCCCTGTTACATGGACTTCTGCCAGGACTCCTGGTAACAGCTTCTGATTGGGTAGCGTACCATGTGGTA
>JAWMRA010000078.1:102335950-102346087 GCA_035584735.1 Pseudotriccus pelzelni | reverse complement strand
CCACCCTATCACCTTCCCTAGTTTTGCATACTCCTCCCAAGTTCTTGAACCTTCCCTAGCCGACCCTATAAAAACCCTCCATTTTGTCTTAATAAATCGGATCAGCTTTTGTCAGCATTGGGCACGGTCTGTCCTGCTTTCTAGCAGAGATCAGCACACGACCCTGTTGCCAAAACATCTGCAATCCTGCTGAAAGAACCCGCTGGTCTCGTGTTTTCCTTTCGTTACACCGTAACATGTGTGTACCTGTGTGTATATAAATATATATGCTCAGCCAGACCCACCACAATATGTAAGAACTACACTGTCATCATAAGTCAAAGGTGGACTGAAATTTTAATATATAGATTTGAAGAAATCATCTTAATCAAAATGAAGAGAAATCTGAAAGAAAAGTTTACCCATCGTACCCATCCAGGCACAAAAACATCTGGGATTGCTAGCAAACCTTGTTGATGATTCCTGCAGCCAGAAAAGGTGCCTGGGTCAGAGGAGAGATGCCTGCAGCCCTGGTGAGGCTGAGGGGTGAGAGACAGAGTGGCTGCCATCCAATCACAGAGATTTCACTGTCCTCATCTATGACTGTGCATCCATAACAGACTTATGAAACTTCAATGAGATATTATTTCTGTAGATCATTATGAGTGCCTAGTGCAACTGCTATTGGTTGTCGTAGGTGACCTTTAGACGTGTGGGATTAATAACTTCGATATTGTTGACAGTACTGTGTTTTTTGCTGTGTTTTGTCATGTGGGGTTTTTTTGGTGACATCTGTAGGATGTTGCAAGAAAAAGAGTTTACATCCAGATTGTAAACTATTCATGAGCAGTGGCAGAGCAGGCCTTCAGGTAAGTGTTCAGCAATGGAAGAAAGAGTAGAAAATAAGATCAATCAGCCATCAGCAGCAGAGGTCAGCACCACTGTTTCCCCAGCACCAGACACAGCCCTCAGGCTGGGAGCTAGTCATTGGGTAAGGATATGTTTCTGCTCCTCTGCACCAGGGGTTCACACTCAAAGGTGAGGGCTCTCTGCTCAGCTGCAGAGCTTGGTGCCATTGTTGCAGTCTTATGCACCAAAAGCTCTCTCACGTCTTGCACGATGTGGCAGGCTCCTGTAATCAGTGGATACACACCCTTGCAGCCCCATAAGCCCTCACAGTCCTCTGCTGATCTAACCTTTGCTGAACAAAATAATCCATTCCACTGGGAAGATAGGATGGATCCTTACCTGAAGTAAATGGAAACATCCTGGTATTTCTCAGTAAAATATAGTTGCAGACATAAATATTTGCTTACAACTCTGGAAGGTATTTGCAAAATGTGTTTATTTTCGTTAATAGACAAGAGATAAAAAACTTCTTTAGAAGATTAAATACAATTCTAGTATTATTTTTCTTTCAGTTGTTTTTTTTTTCTAGATTATCTTATCTTCCTGGATCTTATGGTCATGTGAGCTATTATTACAAAGGGTCATGTCAGCAACATCCTTTATTTTAGCTTTTAAAAAAGTCTTGTTACCGTGGCAACTGCCATATCACCTCCTTGAAATAACATGCACAATACAGAATTTGATCTTTTTGCACTGTAGACTGTTCAAGAGAATGTCTTCAGTGCTCAGCACTTCTTTTTTCAAATTTTAGTGAGGTTTAAATGGTATTTTTAATCATTTATCTTTTTGCTTTTCCCTTTAAAATACTTTCTAAAGAAAATAAATGAGTGCACCAAGATGTACATCCACTCCTACTGCCCCCTTCAGGCAGTGACAGAACTAACAATACACATTGTTCTCTATGCAGATACTATAGAAATTGTATTACTTGTTTAGGTCATTGCACTCCACTTACTCTGTTTCCCTCAGATTGCGCAGACAATAGAATCATTAAGCTAAGTCAGACAGAAAGGTTTTCTCTCATCTCCCATTTATCTAAATTATTTTATTAAAATATCATAGATTTCAAGATCAGAAACGATCATTGTGATCTTCAAATCTGATATTTTGAATAGCACAAATAACAGAATTTTATCAAGCAGTTGCTCAGCAAGCCACAAATACCTTGCTGATCCACCTCACTATCCACCCTTGTGCAGCAAATGCAAGAAAACATCCAGATTGGAATCAGATTTTACTGCTGCAAGGCTGCAGGCAATATATGTATCCCCTAGGTTTCAAGCTCTTCCTTGTCCTGGACCTTCTCAGGCCTAGCCTTTGGAGCAGCTTATTGTGTCATGATTATGTGTTTCAGCTTCTGAAGGGGCACATAAGCTTTTTGGCTTCTAAGTGTCCTAAGTAAAAAGGTTGGAAGTGCCTCAACAACAACAACAGAAGCAAAATAAATTTTTATTCAAAATTTTCCATTTTTAAAAATGCACTAAGGAATATGAAATGTCAAGCAAAGCATTTGGATCAATAAGTTATGATTGTCCGATTCCTGTTCCTGGAGTTGCCAGTAATGCAGACGCTCTCTTCCCCAGCACACACTCATGGTTCTTTGCCCAATTGTGTTTGCTCTTAAACTTCATTGATTTCCTATCAGTCATTAAACTGCCAGTTATGTCTTTCAAAATTTCTGCAGACTGTACAAGCCATCTAGAAATTAACCTACTAAGGAGATGCTGGCAATTTCCAGCTAGTGAGATTTATCAAGACAGCAAAAATATATTTCTCCAGTAGTTTATAACACTTTTCTTTCTTAGTGGATTCAGAAAGCCAGCAACAGTATTTGCCAAGCCTACATAACAAGCACTTCAATGAAAATATTGTGGTCAGATTTCAAAGGAGAGATTGCTGGCATAGCAAATATGAGAAAAAGTATTTCAGTCAAAACTTCTGTCCTGATTTTTCTTTGAAAAATGAAAATCTGAGAATGTTCTATGATATCTTTTGAATATTTTTTCCTATCTGTGAGCTGTCTTTTCATTTTTACTAAAGAATTTTCAAAACAACAGGATTTAATTTTGAAAATTTTCAGTATTATTATTTGCATGCATCATGCAAAAAAGTTGGTCTTGACTCTTTTTTCCTCTGACAGGTAGCATAAGTTTGGTGAATTCAATGAAGCTACACAGTTGGAGTTTCAAGTTAAAAGAGAAGAAATCCAGTTGTTTCCTGGAAATTTGAGAACTCTGGGGGTTTTTTTTGTACACTTTACAACATCACTTTTATGGATATTAATACTTTTTATTTATTAGAGAAGGGAATTCAAAGAAATATATCTGTTCATTGATTCAACCCTGGGTTTTCTAAACCTAGCTGAAGCAACTGAGGATGACTGTAAAGCTACTAAGAAATGCACATCTTTCAGAATTGTTTTGCTGGGCAGCATGTATAGTTACGGTAATTTTCTGAAAACTTGCACTTTATAAAAAAGTCCAACATGGCACTCAGTTAATTCACGCTTGGACAAAGTGACTTTTCCACTTGTTCCAAGAAATAAAACATGAGAGAAAATGGATTGTGCTGTGGGAGGAGCCAAATAATTTGCTAAGAAAGGGAAATACTAAAACAAATCAAGTCACACTGTTTCCTCTCTCCAGATAGTTGAAAAAGGAAATCTCTGCCTGATATTGCAAATTGTCTCTGAGTTTTCCAGGATGTAGGACTGTTTTTTCACTAATAAGTGAAAAATACAGTCTGTGTTTGACTAGCTTTTTAAAGTTTCTTTCTCAGGAGTAGCCACTGTTAGACCCCTACAATGAACAGATCAAAACAACCTGCTTTAACCAGGGAATGGCAGTTCATATTTCACTGAAATTTGCCCTCTGACATACATTTTCCAGAACCAGTGGAGACTGGGAAGTGCAATGGTGTTTAAGCATGCCATGGATGTCTGTCCTGGCGGGCAAAATGCTGGCAAAACTCCCACATGAAGTTTAGCCAGGTTGGTAGCCTGCATGATAAGGATTTCCTCCAGTAAGCATGCCTTGCATAATTTCATTTGCATCTCTATATTACACCTTAGTTGCAGGGTGATGCCTGGGCATCATAAAGCATCACTGTCTAGGATTATGCCCTTAGAAAATTCTTTCTTGATTGTCTCTTCATCACTGCTTGGATGAAAGCTGAATGTCTCTTAGCTAACCAAGTATTGATAGTGCCTGGTTATACTTACAGTAGTTCCATAGCTAAAAAAACAGCAAGATTTAGGAGAGCTGGATACTTAAAATGATCTAGCACCCAGCTTTCAAATTTGCCATCCCTCTGTCTCTATCCTAGGTCTGGGTAATTTTGAAATCTTTTGTGTCTTTTTCTGCAGTATAACAAACAAATTAAATAATACCAGCACTGTCAAATCTCTTGGACTGTGAATACTGTAATAAAGGATAATCTTTTTTTAGTCAAATAAATAAATAAAATTATGTATTCATAGAAGAGACATAACTATAGAGATAAAATAGCACAAAGCATTACATAAAGTGCAAATTGTCAAAACAAATCTCATAATAACCTCATTATTTCATAATAACCTTAACAGATGCTGTCTTTTTTAATCTACTGTTTAAAGCAGATTTTCTTATGAGCTTAAAAAATTATTTTTTTCATTAGTGCTAAAAATCAGTAAAATAAGATATTCGGATGTTTCCTCCACGTTTCTTGTATGAACATCATAGAATCAGATGGGTTGGAAAGGACTTCTGAGATCATCAAGTCCAACCCTCGATCAACTACCACCGCAGCTACTAGACTATAGCACTAAGTGCCACATGCAGCCTTGTCTTAAAAACCTCCAGGGACAGTGAATCCACCACCTCCCTGGGCAGCCCATTCCAAAGTCTGATTACCCTCTCTGTAAAGAATTTCTTCCTAATATCCAACCTAAACCTCCCCTGGCAGAGCTTAAGCCCGTGCCCTCTCATCTTAATGATAGTTGCCTGGCAGAAGAGACCAACCCCCACCTGGCTACAACCTCCTTTCAGGGACCTGTAGAGAGTGATGAGGTCAACCCTGAGCCTTCTCCAGGCTAAACAGCCCCAACTCCCTCAGCCTCTCCTCACAGGACTTGTGCTCAAGTCCCTTCACCAGCCTTGTTGCTCTTCTCTGGACCTGCTCCAGCCCCTCAATATCCTTCCTGAACTGAGGAGCCCAGAAACGCCTCTAGTTTTAAAAACCTCATAAAGCTTCTGTAAGGGTTTGGATATTACTTTGTTTCATGAACATGCAAATTCTGCATAGCAAAATAACTTGAAATTAGCTTATTTTGTTTTGTTAGAACTAAATGAGTTGCAGAGCAGTAAGGAAGATACCTAATAAAAAGTGTCTTTAAAGGGGGAATGAAAATTGAGACTTACAGGGTTTGAACAAAAATATTGTTTAGAGCATACACTTGGGAACTTCAAATTAGTGCTATCTTGACTAGAGATAACAGAGAAGAAGAATCTGTTATCATAGGAAATGATAACAGTGGTGCAAACCACTTAAGGAAATGGTTTTTTTTGACAGAAGGTGTTTTGTGGCAGAAGAAAAAACTTTTGATGGAGTGGGTTATTTTGAAGGCCTCCTTAGTTGGAGAAAAGTGCTGAATGTTTCTGTATATGGAGAGTGTGTAGTCTGATGGCTGGGACTTCCGCACATAGTTTCTTTGCCTAACTCAGACCAATGCTTAGTTTTTCTGTGGCTCATGCTAAATAGCTGAAGTAAACATTTGAAGCTGGCCCATGATGGGAGGACCCAAGGGAAAGTTTATGCTGTAGCTTGGTTATTCTAGAATTGCTCTGTTTCAGTGAGAAGTTTGCCTGTGGTGATTCTTCTTCAGAAAAAAAAATAACAGTGGCAAATGCCTTTATCTATTTGTTGTGATGAAATGCAGTACAGTTAGTGTTTGGCATGTCTTTGATAGTAAACGTTCAGTTTCAGTCCTAGAAAACTGTGTGCCTCTTTTCCCTTTTTGTTAGATGGTCAGTCTTTTCTAAGTGTCATACAGACTAACTTGTTGGACCTCCTGAAATTCAGATATATGCTCCGTTTGCTTTCAGAGGAAATAAGAATTTGATACACTTGCAGAGCTCATTACCAAGGAAGCCAAGCAGCAGTAGCTACAAACTTGAGATGCTGAATGTAACCTTTTTCCTCCTCTGATAACTCTATAGTATACATTAATGCTGATAGTTTACAACCTTCTTTTGCCATGTTTATAAAAATTATGCTAAAAATTATGATGGCAAGATGAGAGTGGGTTGTCAAATGTGTGTGTAGTTAAGGTTCCCACATGTAGTTTATGTTGTGCTGTACTTAATGTAATAATAATCTGTGAGGCATTAGGTAAAAGATCATAGGAATGTGCCACTTACATATGCATACATGGTAATTTTAGACTTCCCTCAAAGATATGATTGTGCATATATCTGTGTGCTTTTAACATTTATTCTGTTCATGGTTTTCTCTGTGCAAATCAATAAATTGAACTTCTAAACTGGTCTTCAGGGAGCATCAGGATATTTAGATTTGTATCTGCCTTCTAACTTTGTGAATTTGTGGCTTGAAGCTTTTTTTCTTTCCTGTTACTAAATTTGCTATTCCATTCACAAGCTTCAAGTATGCCTAGCTATTTGAGTTTATATTGCCTTTTATTTTAATGGTCTTCTGACAATCTCTGAAATACCCAAGTGCCATGGAAATTCTTTCCTGTAAAATGATATAGACTGTCCACAGAGCATGAGAGTAGAGAAGCTGAAAATACAGAACTGTTTTTCCTTGTCTTTTGATGAGTTCAGCTGTCAGGTTTTTCCCCCCAGTGTTTAACATTATTTTAAAATCTGTTTTTCCTACAATATTGTGGTCAGCTCTATTTAAACAGGATGTAGTTAGTAATAAGGCCAAAACTACACAAACGTCTAGTAAATCTAGTGTGTGAAGGTGAAAATGATGATGGAGACTTTATTTTTGTTAATGCTACAGACTGTTAGTACAAGAGTAAGAGATGTTGCCCTCAGAAGGATGTTGCAAGGTAGCTTTGTTTTACAAGGTGATGTTTAAAGTTCATAGCCCTGTTTGTCATAAATTAAAGAGCTGCGTTGTTGAGAGTATCCTCCTATAATCTGTGAAGGGTGTGGACTTGGGGAAAAAACCTGCCAGGGCTACATGTTTTTACAGTTGATTCTTAGGTGTTGTGAAATTGTTACAGTGTTTATAGTTATGTATATTAAAATTGTCCTGTTAAATGTATTTCTTCTGTTTAAAGCTACTTAAACTGACTAATGAAAATCTAAAATCGCAGCAGTTAAACGTCAGTACATATTATTTTATATTCCATAGTCCTTTCAGGATTCTGTGTTTTAATAACTAGGCCTATTTTTTTCTTTTTTGACCTGTTTATAGAAAAAACATAGAACTGAAATTGCAAATGCTTTGATTGGATCTGCTTGCTCTGCTCTCTGCCCTTCCAGTATTCCAGAAGATGTTTTCTTTCGCCTCCCTGTCTGTGGACTCTCATATCCACTGACACAGACTGTGCAGAGATTGCCTTGAGCTCAGTTTTCATGGGAGTCACTTTTTCAACTCCTGAAGAATATTGTGCTCTTCCAGAGATGCTGTGTGGCTATTTTTAGTCTTACGTAAATAGAGAGTGAGAAGATTTTTAATGCTGGAAAGATTTGATGAATATGATTAAAGCTAAAAGAAATTTTAGGGAAAGGATCATCTTTATAGGGGAGCAGGAGTGATCAGGTGAACTAATTTTGTGTAACCAGTTTATTCCAAGACCTCAGTAGCTTTTGTTTTTATATGTTTAAGGCCAGATTAAAGGCTTTTCTAAAGGTGTTTGCTATTGTTCCACTGCTAGCAGGAGCAGTGCAGAAAACACAATATAAATTTCTACTGTATGAAAATAGTCTGCTTAGTTTGCAATTGCTGCAGGACTTGAGCTGGAGACTTTCTTTTTAAATTATTTTTAATGTTATTTATTTTTATTTTGTTATTTTTTTTGTTTGCTTTAATATTAATTTTAATGCTAATTCCATTTATTTTAAAGCTTTGTCTGGGCTAATTTTATAGGTGCCTGGCATGGGGGGAAAAAAAGTCTAGGTCTTTCTTCGTGCCTTATCCTTTTGTGTCCTAACTTTTGATAGCACAGCTGCTTCTGGTGTAGTGCTGAAGCTGAGTTAATAAATGCACACTTCTCTGTCTGTAGAGACTCTGCAGTTGCCCTGTTCGTACTGAATCTGGTATGTGACTGTAGTGTATTCCATTTTTGATGTGCTACACAGAGATACAAGCTGGAGTAACAGATGTTTGCGGGGGTTCTGCTTTGTGCTTAGCCTGTAGTGCTCTCAGGCTTTACTAGTGGTTGGGAAGTACTGCCATATACAGCCAGTCAGCCTATTTGGTGAAATTGCTCCACAGTGAAGGAGGGTGAAATCTGGAAATTATTGTGGTGTCAGCAGTCCCTAATGTAGCATTATGGAGTGAGAATGAGCAAGCATTGTTTTCTTCCCCCTTTCTTTCTCTTGGTAAACATAGGGTAGGAAAAAAAGGAGGATTAAAAAAATTGATTTTTACTGCAAGAAATTACACAAACTTTATTAGAATATGACAAATTGTGTTTGTTAAAGTTGAGGTGTATTCCATAACACTCTTTTGGATAGTTTGTTCATCAGGATCTTCTTGATCTGTTGTATTTCGTTTCTCTGTTTAGTGTGAGAACTGCATGAAGGTTTTAGCTTACAAGCAAGCTTTACAAATGAAACTTAAATGTTAGTAATTTTGGCTGTTCCACTTTTTGTCCTTGCAGTAGTAAGTTAAAGGTTGCAGATAAGGTGTAATTTATAATATTAAGATGAAGCTTGAAGAAGCACTTTGCTAAGGTAATCTGAAAGTAAGTTAGTGTGAAAGTTCATGAATACAACAGCATTTTATGCTTTTGTACCATGTTGAATTCTGTCTGTGTTATTGCAAGAAAAATAAGTTGTTGACATATACTTTGGTTGTAGTGGTGTTCTTCATGTTTTAAAAGTTTATTTTTTAAATGGTACATCCATTTCAAGTGGCAAGGGAGAGAGGGGAAATAATTGCTGAGGAGACAGGATTCTTATATGGCTACCACTGAAGATGGGGAAAAAGTGGATTAACTATTACAAGTTTTATCCTTGTGTACATGCATCATCCGACACATTAAACTTTTTACTTAAAATTATTACTGTATGACTTAAAAGTGTGATAGAAATCGACAGGTTCAAATATTTGTCTTAAGTCTTAAAGTTGTTTCAAAATCTTATTTTTCTGATCTTCAGAACGTGGGTTCAGCTTCAATGTGCTATGTTTGATAACTTCTTGTGATTCTTATGGTGTTTCCGATTAAGATATCTTCTTTCTTGATGAAATTGACTCCTTAAGATATCCATAATCATGCTTAAATATATCTCATGTCCTCATTTTGTGGGACAAAGCAAGCCAAGTAATTTCCTTAGACTTTTCTTGTTCCTGATCACCAAAATAGTTCATTGTTGCACAAAGAAATTTCTTTTCTCAAAGGAAATTTCGAATTTCTGTGCTGTTACGTGAAGTGTGATTTCTCCTCTGTCTCTTTCTATGGTGAATGAAAAATGTAGTAGTGAAGGGAAAATTGATTATACTGTTTAATATTTGATTTGGTAAGCATGAGCTAAACTAATGATAGTTGCTTTAGTTTCATTTTTTTGCAGGGAGATTTTGAAGGAAATTAGGGGAAAAAAGAGAGCTTACCAACTATGGAAAAAAGGGCTGGCTGCTAATGATGAGTTTAGGAATACAGTTAGGTCATGTAGAAAGAATATTAAAGAGACAAAGGCACACTTTGAACTCAATCTAGCCACTTCTGTTAGGGAAAACAAGAAGTGCTTCTACAAATACATCAATAGCAAAAGGAGGGGTGAGGAGAACCTCCATTCTTTGTTGGACATGAGGGGGAACATAGTCACCAGAGATGAGGAAAAGCTGAGGTATTTAACACCTTCTTTGCCTCAGTTTTCAACAGTAAAACAGGTTGTCCTCAGGACAACTGGCCTCTGGAGCAGGAAGACAGAGACAGGAAGTGGAATTCCCCCTGTAATCCAGGAGGGAACAGTTTGTGACCTGCTGAGCCACCTGGATGCTCACAAGTCTATGGGACCAGATGGGATCCATCCTAGGGTGATGAGGGAGCTGGTGGAAGAGCTCTCCAAGCCACTC
>JAWMRA010000078.1:102306640-102329859 GCA_035584735.1 Pseudotriccus pelzelni | reverse complement strand
GTCCTGCAGGGGGCTGCCAGCATCTCTCCAGAGAGAGAGATGTGTGTCCTTGAACGCAGGGGAAAGGTCACAACACCGTCCTTCAAGCAGAAGATTCAAGAAGGATGTCTTTGGTTTCTTTCCACACTCTGTATTCTTCTGCAGTCCTGAGCCTATCCGCAACATAACCTGGTTTTGAAGCTAACTTGGTCTGGTTTTTATGTATGACAAACACAGGTTTCAACCATTATGAGGTCAGCACATTTTGACTAATCCATGTTAAATGCCTCCTTATATCCACAGAATTGTGTGCAAGATTTTAGGGTGTACTGCAGTGTCTACCAAAGTAAAGACACTAAAGCTGATTGTAAAAGCCCTGTGGAGGTGTTGCACAATAAAAGGAAGCTGTTGTTCCTGCTTCTGACCCCAGACACAACTTGCTTTCTCTGGCAACCTCTGCATTGTGAGGCATTGTGCTGTTCAGATTCCTTCTTATGTTTCCAAATGTGGAAGGGTTTTAGATTAGAGGTTTGATTTCTTACACTAAGTGTTACATTCATGATATCACAGAATTACAGAATGGTTGAGGTTGAAAAGGTTCTCTGGAGGTCATCTAATCAAACCTCCCTGCTCAAGCAGGGCAGCCTACCACTGGCTGCTGTTTCCAGCTGTTAGGTTTACTTACTGACCAACCTCTTCTCCTTATTTTAGTTTCCCCTTTTCTGCAACTTTCAGGAGCTCAGATTCTTCAATTCTATCAGCTGTCTCTCTGCTGGAGGCTTTATATATTTTTATCCTTCTCTAGGCTTTTATAAGCATATCTTTCCCTTTTATAGGCTTTTCCTTTTTGGTAAGATGCACTTCCTCCAGATTCACCTCTGGTTTCCTTATCCAGATTATAGGACAAGCGATGATTTGAATCTGTTTTACCTGCACCTCCCTGGCTTTTTCCAAATGAAATTTCACTTTATGCAATCAAATGTATTTATTCACACAATTGTCATCATATTCATTTAACTTATTTACTCAAAAGTACATTTTACACATAACACGATGATAAAAAAGGTTGTATATTCAAGACTGTCCTAATTCTTCCTCTTATTTGTATATTTTTGCTCACTCCTATCATCTGTTTGCTTCTTTATCTGGGCTTGCAAACAGAGTTACTGTCTACTGTAGTGTCTGTGTCTTCAACTTCCTTCTGAGTTTCTTTCTGTCTTCAGCTGCTGACAATCAGTTCCTCTCACCTGCTTTTCTGAGGATTCTACATTTATTAATATTTAGTATTGCCTTTGATCTTGGGGTCTCCTGTCAGCCTGAATAAAACCAGGCAAAAAAAAAAAATCCGTCAACGAATCCTCCCTCACTGTGTTCCCCTGAGACCTCACTCTATTGCATCTCCTTTTTCTTAACTGCATTGTTTCATTGAATCCTGAGAAGCAAACTGCGATAATTTCAAACACATAAAGTAAGGAGCACCAGAAAGTCATAAAACAGAATTGTGTCCTCGTTCCAAAAGCCAGATAATAGTAGAGAAGATCTGTGCATTACTGTAAAATACCTCAGTAAAAATGAGGAAACTAAAATGCAGTTATTCATGACATTTCATTACTTGTTTTGTTCTGTGTGTCATTTTACTATTCATACAGATAAATTTATTCATCTATGAAAGGACACTTAATGGCACACAAACAGATGTTTCATGTCTTGCTACAAAACATAACAATTTCAGTTAGCAATAAATGAACACTGAGACAAATCCATAAACATGAATTCTGCAATTTGCACAAATTAGAATTTTACATGGAGCTCAAGGGTGAGTGAACAATCTCATTGACTTCACCGAGGCCCTAAACATACAAGAAAGCCCATGTTTGGTCCTCTGTCAAGATACTGGTATTCAGAAATAACATCACCAAGTACAAGAGAAATTTTTTTCTCTTTTTTCAGTTATGTGATCAATGTATTTTGCACAAAATATGTTTTAATACATGGATTTTCTTTGAGAACTTTGTCTGAAATCTGTATCCTCCCAGGAGATAAAATTTTATAGCATTTTTTGTCAGATTATGTGTTTGTTACAAGCAGTTTTAAAATTAAAGGCATATTTATTTTAAGTACTGAAGGGATGAATTAGATATTGCATGTTTCATCTAACTTGTCATGATGCTATAGAGCTTGTTAGCAGTCTAGGATACACACTGATTTAATGCTGGGTTCACATTCAGTTTTCTATTTCAGGCTTAAGATTTACAATTATCTTGTCACTGTATTTCAAAACAGAAGAATGCCGACTCCTTACAAAGAAAAAAACCCTAAAAAAAGAATTCACGTTATGACTTAATAAGTATCTGTGTAAGAGGCAATGATTTTTTATAAAGGGAAAGCTTCATTCATTCCACTGCCCTACTCAGATATCTTCTTTATAAAACAGGCATGAAGTTCATTACCTGAACAAATAGCTAAGTCAAGAGATGTTAATTTGGTCCACGAATTGTGTGCCTATGATACAAAAACTTTATGTAAAATTTTCTAATTTATTTTGGTGATCAGTTTCCTCACCCATGTGCTGTAGGGAAGTTAGAAACCTTACATATTCTGACATTAATTTTATGAAGCACTTTGCTTTTCTTGTCTATAATGTGTACAGAAAGGATGGTTAAGTACTATCATTTTTGTTTGCACTTGCAAGTGCAAACTTACTTTAGTTATTCTGTTCTCATGCATTTTATAAAACAGATGAGAATATGCAAATTATTCTTATGCTTCAGGTTAAAACCACATATTTCATTGACTGTAGATTCATATCTCAGCCACTGCTAATCATCATTATTATTACTTTAGCAATTAGCATCCATAAAACCAAGGTATCCCCACACTGAGCAGCAAAACGCCTCCAAATTTGCCAGGTTATCACTGGATACCACTGGTTCCTGTGGTGCTTGACTTTAAATATTCACTTGAATTCTAAAGTAAATTTCTTTAGTGGGAGAAAACCTTGATAACTACAAGTGTTTACTCTACATATATGAATGTCATGACTATATGTGTAATCAATATGTGAATAAAGGAATGATGGATGAAAGGGGAAGAATTATGACCAGACATTCACGGAGAACGGATTTTAAATTTTCACAGAAGAACTCTCATAAAACCTTTGTGTGAGTGTTGAAATGCTATGAGCTTTAGAAGGAGTAGTGAAACAGGAATAATTAGGAGATTGACTTAGAGGTATCACCTGAATCTGGGAAGGATGCTAATTGTAGAAAGGGTGGTCCAGTATTGCCATGTGAACCATATGGGTGCAGCTGAGATTGACAGCAGTTTGTCAGGCACCAGCTTCCTCAATTCACCCCTGATCCTAGTTTTCAGCAACATAGATGATCTCACAGGAAGAAACACAGGGTAAGAACTATGTCTGGTGAAAAACGAGGCTGTGGGGTTAATAGCAGGAATAGGAACAGAATACTGTAACTACTAAATGCCTGTGTCCAGCACAGTCTTCTCTAGTCCAAAGCAGACAGCAATCTCACCATCTTTGTGGGTGACTGCCTAAACAACAGAGGCTTGCCCAGACTGCACATGAAAGAACTCAGCAAGGAGAAAAGCAAGGTGAGAGACATCAGGAATGAACACTGAAGGAGAACTTGTGGGCTTTATACTAATGTGTGTCTGTGCTGTAATTCATAAACACACTGATGTTGCAACATCAAGAAATCCACCCTTCACTTGCATTAAGGTTTTCTTTTGCAGTCATATGTTTTATAACTTGCTGCAATATGTACTGGTGCCATATTGCATAGGGAGATGAAAAGATTATTTATTTAGCACAGGATAATTATGAAGTTCTTGATGTAATCACTTGCTCTAAATTGTTAATATCTGAATTTTTTACTAGGAGATAATGGCAGGGTTTTGTCTTTACTGGCCCTCTTTTCAATTAATTTTACATAAAGGATGCTTCAGGCTCTTTGCTTCTCACAGATTTTACATCCTTCATGATACACTGTGGGGGAGAGAGAAGAACATTATGTAAGTTGTGGTGCCCTCTTTTTATATAGCAAAAGTTAAACCAGTTCCCCTCTGACACTCAGTATTAGCCCAACAAGGAGAATAGCATTGAAAAAAACCATTAGAGCATAGACCAAAGTTACAGTGGAAAGGTCTGCAGAGTGGGGCTTTGGGTTACAATTGTCAATAATTTCCCTTTTCTGTTTTAATGAAACTTCCTTTCAGAGAACTTCTTCATCTGTTCAGATGCTTGCACTTTTGGGATAGCAAACATGAAAACCTATACATAAAAATGAAAAAGACTGAACTTTCTGTCTTCCTGTAAAGTTGCCAGCAAAAGTATCATTTTGGTTTTGTCCTTAAGATATGTAGTCCGTATTTGTTCCATATGATTAAGAGAGATTACCATTCAAAACATTTATTTAAAACAAACCCAACTCTTTAAATAAAATTATAGTCCAAATACTTTTTATCATTTATCACAGAAATAAGGATAAAATGCTCAGATGTTCAGATAAAATGCTCCATATATATCAGTAGGTTTAAATGTTCGTAACAGATTTAAGCAATAAAATGCACTTTTAAAATATGACATACTTGAACATTAAAAAAAAAGGAAAAATACTTGAAATACTTAAAAATTAAATACACTTTTAACTTTAATGCTTTTTTTCAGTTTTCGTGATCAGCAATGATGACACATCTAGTAAAAAGTCTCATTTAATTTATGTTTTAACATTGAAAGAACAGGGCTAGACCCTGACTAAAGTTGTTTAAGAGGTATGAAATATAAATGTGATATTTTTATGACCTATGATAAGGTTGTGTGACATGCACAGGAATGAGTAAGTTCCCTCAATGATCATTATATGTGTCTGTGCATGGTCTGTCACCTCTTAGGGTCTTGCAAACACACACATTGTATGTGAGGAAGAGAAAATAAGAGAGAAAGAAGGGATGCTTTCAGCCCATACTTTCACATTTGGGCTTATGGGACTGATGTCTCTACTGGCCACCTCCCCATTTTTTGCTGGAGCAAACCCCAGACAGGTATTGGCCTCCCTTCTCCTTTTTCCCTTTGCCTGAGGAAAGGATGGGAGTTGTGATCCCACCTAAACAGGTTATTTAGATTGTGCAGGTTGAGGTGGTGACAACCCTCTGCCCCCTCCCTGCAAGCCCCTCCAGGACAGGGTGATCTCCTGAGGAACCAGGGCTGCTTTAGGGTTGCAGAGGGAGAAGAGATTGCTTGGTTACAGAAAAAGAGGAGAAACATGGTGATTTTGTCCATTTGTAATTTTTTTTACCCTCGTTTTTTTAGGAGGTTTGCAGGTAATATCTCCCTATTTAGGCTTCAATGAACAGTAACTGCATCTCTCAAAGGGAGGTCTTGGACTCTAAGGAACTTTCTGTGTTATGGGAACATACTTAGTTTTCAGTTCTGTTTTTATCTCTAACTCACTCTTCCAAAATCTTATACTGACAGGCAACCATTCTTTTACTAAGTTAAGGGAACTGGGAAATGGAGGTATCTTCTGGGAAGACTATGGAGGACCTTCGAAAGCAGATGATTGAGTGTACTTGAAATAAGCATACAGAAGTAAATAGGACAAATAGTATGGCTATTGTGAAAAATGCAAACATGATATTTTGCTTCCAACATCAGGACAACCTGGACAGACTTAAATTTTAACCATTTTTCGGATGAACTTCAGAAGGAATGTGAATACAATAAAAAAAGAACCAAGCCACTCTTTTTAATATTAGATTTAGAGAAAATACATTTGATTCATTCCTCTCTGATAACAATCCTGTTCCTGTCAAATATAAAATATGAATAATGGCCTGTGTCAAATATGACTAACTCATATTTACAATATTATATAACTGGAGATGTACTTAATATTCTGAATATCCACAGCTGCTCAAGTAAAAATTGCAGTAAGTCTAGATTAGCAGGAGGGTTCCTGAAGTGCCCTCAATAGTGGTAACAAACATCAACAAGCTTTAATTTCAGCTGCTTAAGGTTGTGCATCAAAAATGTAGAAACATGCAAGCTAATTTCTTGAAGGTCAAAACCTCTTCATTCTTGAATTAAGAGCAACGAGTTAAAAAATTTAATTGGGAAGGGATAGTTTTCTAATATTGTTCTAATTAAAATATTTTAATTTGAAAAAAGTACTTGTTCTTTAACAAATTAATCTTGAAATAAGGAAGTCTAGTTTAAAATATTTGCTTTAATTTTGGATCATCTGGCAAAGAAAGGAAACTGTTAGAGTTAGTTTTTTAAGTAAATGTATAATATTTATTTGACCATTTTTTAACAGTGGAAGAATTGAGACTAAATTATTATTTTGTTTTAAACAGCTCAAAATGTTCTCACAATAGGATATTCTGAAAACTGTGTATAATGACAAAAAAAATTCCTTTACGTCACTGCTTCTGTAATTCACATAAATAGAGAGGCTCTTTTGTGAGTGCGACAGGTGGATTGACTCAGTTTAACTCTGCAGGAAACAATGCAATCAGTTTGACTAACAACAGTAAAAAAATCTCAGGGTAGTTCAAACTAGAAACTTCTATTTTCTCCCCCCAGAAAGCAGGAAGTCAATTTAGTCTCAAAGAAATATTTAATTTAAATGTATAACTCCAGAAGAATTTCACACACTGTAAAAACTCTACAGACAGCTAATGAAGATAGGAAACATATTAAAGACTGTTGATTTAGGGACCATCTTTCAACAGAACAAGAAAATGGGGAAAAAAAACCCTGCACAAAATACAGTGATTGTTTGTTAATTTTATATAAACTATTTGTACTCAATGAATGGATAATAATTCAGGGCTTTGTTTTCATGAAATATATTCACCTGGAGATAGCAGACTATCAAAACTTTACAAAAAATTGGAAGGCACATCACTTTTGCTACTTTATTCCAAGCAGTCAAGATTTAAAATTAGCCAAAGGGAGTACTTGGATATTTAAGGAGACACATAGAAGTTTTTTTCTTTAAACCCACTCTTTGTTTTGAAGCTTATATTCAAGTGAGACTAAAATTTAAGATTTAAACTTCTACAATTCGATGTTATCTTTCAGAGATAGTACTAGGTCTCTGAAGGGGGAAACTTGAAGTCAGCACTAGAATTATCACTGGCATAAAACTATGTTTAATTTATATTGCAACAATCAAACATTTATACAGTTTGAAATATGATAATGAGACAAAAGAGAATGGGTAAAACAAGAACGCATCCATCAATGGTTGTCGAATGTTTGATTCCAGTTTCTTTTACTTATGTATTTACTGTCTTGTGATTACTATTTATATGGGAATTAAGAACATCAGATTAATTCTAGATTTGACAAGAGATTTGAAATGTTGAATCTTAAATGCTGAGAACTTGATCTTCTATTTCATTGCTTAGTATTCAGCTTGATAGAATTACAAGATGTTGATTCAAAGTGGTAGCATCTTCCAGGTACTCCACACACCTGGGAGGGATGTACGAGCTATGCGATGCACGAAAGATTTTTGTATTCTGCTTTCTCTTTTCTGTGTTCTGTTTTCATTCCTTAAAGCTGACCTTGGAAAGACAGAGAATCATTTCTGAGTGTATCTAAGAGGTACGTTCTCCTCTATTTTATATTTTATAATTTTGGCCCTGTTTCATCTGTGTTGATTCTGAAGTTGTCAAATTACCCCATTATATTAGTTTTAGAAGTGGAATGTGTTCTTATTCTTTCTCTTTGTTGCTGAGAAAACTGGGCTTTTTCTTTTACTTTCCCTGGTTTGAGGGTTTTTTGTTTGGTTTCTATGTTTTGCGGTTTGTATTTTTTTAATGATAAAAGGCAAGTTCCTGAAGATATCTTCTATCCCTGTGCAATATTAAATGTCTCTAGAAATTATTAAAGCTGTGACTGCCATTGACCCCCTGGTTTAAATTGGTTGTATTCACTACTCTAGGGTCCTCATTAGGTGGATGTTGTATTACCCTCTATTTTTTTAATTTGTCATTCGTGGCAGGCTGCATATTTGAGTCTAATTTGGAGGATTCAAGAGCTCTCTTTACCATGGATTTTTCCAGATCTGTACAGTATCGTACTAGCACAGTCCATCTGTGTAGGACATTGATCCCATGACAAAACTGAATACTATCTAAAATAAAACTAAAATTGTTTCTGTCAGGAATTATGAACTTGTAGTTGCTCTTCTCCTTCACTAAATTTTCCTGCCTACTGATAGCAGAATAATAGGATATGAGATATCTGAGTGAACAGAACACAAAAAGAAAACACTTCTTAGTTGCAAGGAAATATAATATCCTTAGAGTAACACCACTGGAGTGTCTTTAGATTTTTTACTGGGTGTGACCAAAATCAGAATTGTGTCCATTAAAAACGAGTACTCTTCAAAGTAAACTTCTCAGCTGTCAACAAACAGCTTTTTGCGTGTTTGAAGCAGTCTCAAGCTACTGCCATATTCCTTAGGGCAGCCAGAGAACAACTCAGACAATTTCATAAGGATGAGCAGCGCCCAGATACAATGGTGGGAACTAAATTCTTTTACTACTGGCTTCCTAAAGAGATAGCTGCCCTCATACCGGTGGTAGATCTGCTGCATTGTGCAGAAGAATGGGAGGCAGAGACTTTACGTATAGGACATTTAGAGCCATTCTATGCACGCAAAGCAGTGGCTTTATTTTATGGTAAAATTATTACTGTCCATCATTGTGCTGTTGGCACTCTGATGAGGTAGCTTAAGGAAATTTGACATCCTGGTCAAACGTGAAGGTGACATGAAGAACCTACTATCTTTCTATTTAGGTACAGGTAGCACATTCAGGCTAGCAGTCATTTAGTTTGTAAGAAAGCTGAGATGGAGGTTGAAATGAAAGGTTATAATGCAAGCAGCAACTCTGCTGAGCTGGGTGTTATAATGGACATCAATATCCTATGGTCATAGGTTAGTTGTTATCTGTTTATCTTCAATAAAGCCCTTTTTTGATTGTAACATAACTCTGTTGTGGGATTTGTGTGGTTTTATGGGAGTATACTGACCTTGCAAGAGATAATTGCAGATCTGGGTGCCTTCTCACATTCATGAGCATAGTCTTATGACTCTTAGTGCCCATCCATCTCCTCTGCAGCAACAAACACTCAATTTGATCTACTTGTGAATCAAAATTAGCTCAGTTGGTTAGAGCATGGCTCTAATAACACCAAGGTCACCGGTTTAATCCCTGTATGGGCCATTCACTTCAGAGTTGGACTTGATGATCCTTGTGGGTCCCTTCCAGCTCAGAATATTCTGTGATTCTATGAAAACTGTTGAAGGTCTGATGACTGTAGGTACAGAGACACTCGAGCTGGCTTTGTGTTTCCTGTATCAGAGAAGCTACAAGGGAGAGGCATGATGTCTGAGGCAGTAAACACTGAGAGATAGAGTTTACTATATGCAGCACTATTCTGCTCAGAGGCAGGTGTTCTGCTTCAAGATTTGACATATTATGTCCCCATAGCACTGTAATGTAATGTAATTCTGCAATTATATTAGCTTCCCGATGAAGGAAAATGAAGCATAAAGATTGTGTAATTTTCCCCAGGCAAGCCAGTGCCAAAGCTAGAGACAGCATCATAACAGGTAACGATATTGTAGGAATTCTAGGAATATCACCATTGGAATTGCCCACTGTATTGCAGGATGACAAAATTATTAATTGCCGATGCTGTGCACAGTAACACAACAATGTTAGCTCTATGCTTGTAGTCCTACAGATCCTAGGGCTGCTCAAGCAGCAGTACAGGAGGATGGCTGAAGTAGTATCTCGAGCCCTGTCCTTGCTATCGGTGGTGTTTCCCTCTCCCTGGCTGTGCTGGAGCGGGGCCCAGGCATTTGCATATGTGGGTGTTGGTGGATCCCACTTTACTGGTGGATGGGAGAAGGAGGTTAACTAAGCAGAGGATACCAGAATTGAAGGAGATTCCAGCACCATTTTGCTCTCTGACTGTTTCCACCCAAAAGCAAGTCCCTTAAGTGTTGGCGCAAGTACCCAAAAAGATCAGATTGTTGAGGTAACTGGAATGAGAAAAGACTGAACAAAGTACAACCTCACTTGTTGCCAACCCTCTCTTGCCCACTGACCCATTGTTAAGGGAATTCCAAAGGGTCAGTTGGCCCCTCTCTGCTTTCAGGAACTGGTCTGGTAAATGCTGAAACAGCATTGTTTTTCATTGGAATCAAGCTCAGGTAGGCCAGGCCTTTTACCCTCGCTGGCACTGTAATTCAGTAAAGTGTCACACGTGCAACGAGTAAGAAGATGGTGAGATGTATGGGACCAAGGAGCCTGCTACAGGTCTGCTTCCCTTGGTATCCAAAGTCTGATCTAACACTGTCCTAGTCATCAGGAAAGGAGAGAAGAAAATGCTCAGAGCAGTAATAGGAAAGTGGAGGAAAAAAAGAGGGGACAGTAGGTTTTTAAAAACATTTTGGGGGATTTCAAATCTCAGTTTCAGTCTCAAATAAACTCTTCATATATCCCTGAGACTGTGTGGCCCATTAGACAGTTGCCCAGCTCCCCCAGCACATCTCAATTTCACTTGTACTTCCCATCTTCCTCAGTGTTGACAACAAAAATACTTCAGTGTAAAGCATCAAGTAATGAAAAGATACCTATAGTTGTGGTTGCCATATGACCACATTCAGTCTGATCAAGGAAAAAGTCTTTCTAAGGAAAAAAAATTTCTGAGAAAGTTCATTTTTCAGTCACCTTATATGAAAACCAGAACAATTACTTTTTAAGATGTCAATAAAGCCCATTTTCTCCTTGGACAGTAATTACAACAAGAAGTAAAAAAAAAGAAGACGTCTTTCTGATGCCATCTCACACTATTCTTTAGTCATCCTACAAACCTGAGTGCCAGTGCCTGGTTTAGAAAACAAAGCACAATTGTCAACAGACCATTGCAATTTTGATGGTTCTGCAAGGGTCATTGCTTCAGATGTGTGTTGTTAAATGGCACCCTCTAATCTTCCCCTGAGCTTTCGTAAGGGGATAGCACCCACTGCACATGGCTGAGCAGTTTGCTGTCATTGTTCCCACAGGCTAAAACTCAGGACCAAACTCAGCTGGTGATTTAACCAGACGTTTTGAAAAAAGAGTTCTTTGTCATATGCAATAATGAGTGTTTCTGCTGCCAGTACAAAGTCAGAGGTTTTAAAAGAGTTGACCAGAAAGGAAGGAATAATCATTCCCCTTATCTCAGGTCTGAAATGCTGGTTTCTATCTAGTTTTCTGGATTTCAAGTATTTTTTTAAAACATCATGGTGTCTTTAACAAAAAGAAGGTTTAATTACCATGGTCACGTTTCCTAATACCTTTATAAAATATATTTTAAATGTTTCTAATTAAATTAAGCTAGATTCCACCACCTTTTTTTTTTCTGTTGAATAACCTTTGATGCTGTAACTGATCCCATGTGAAACAAAGGCCAAGTTCTTGGAATGAAGGAATAATTGATGGGGGAAATCATGAAAAAATTTGTTCTTTAGAACTGAATTCTGTTTGTGTAGGTTTTACAATGACAAATTCCCTAAAGTTTAGGAGAATTGCTTCTTCTGGCTGTGCCCTGTCACTCCCAGACAAACATAAACACTTTTGCTCCAAAAATTTCGGGTACAAAACCATGATGACACACCCATAGATTTCCTTTAGAAGATCTGACTTTTCTGTATAAAGAGTTCGTCAATACCACAAGAGAACACTCTGAGACTATCCTTCACCTTGCCTGAGGAGTTTCATTTACAGACAGATTTGCCAAACACTCAGTACAAAAAAATCAAGACAATATTGCCAAAATTAACTTACAAAGAAATTGAAGAAAGGGTAAATGGAGAAACTGTAGAAAAGTAATTTCTGCTGACATCTGGAGCAGATATGAGAACACTGATGTGATGAAAAAGGATTCATGCACAGAACAATCTGATGAAAATATAAAAAAGTCTGTTTGTAGAATTATGACTTTTCCATTTAAATGAGTTTTGCATTCCCCACCATAGCTGAGATATTCAGCAGTGCAAAGCAACTGAAAGAACAGAATTAAAGCTGTATATATTATGCCTCTTTTTGTGATTAACATTGTCAGTTATTCTCTTTAGCAGATTCCCAGAATATTATTAGTCATGAATGAAATTACAGTACACAGTAAATTTGATGGTTACATATGTTGCTTCATCCTCTACAATACATACAGTTTTTATTTAACTGTGTGTTCAGCAGTGGCACAATAGCAAGGAATGCAGTCAGTTCCTCATGAATAACAAAATATTGGTATTACTCAATTAATACAGCCATTTAATTTTTGCTTAGCACCAGCTGTTACTGTTTTCTCAGAGCTTGTCTTTACGCTAAATGCTCAAGACACAAGTGGGAATGCTGCAGGAAACATTTGAGAAACGAGCTTGTTGAGGAGTTGTTGATTCCAAAACATGGTAAGTGAATTTGCAAAGACCAATTAGATGACCCATATCAACTTCTAGTGCTAACAAATACCATTTGTGAATAGTGACATGAGGCATATTTCTACCCCTTAACCACTAATGAAGCTACACAAGTAAATTAGGTTATGCCACTCCATCTTCATAAATGGCTGATTCAATAAATCACACTTGAGGAACAGCTGAGTAATTACAGGATGATGCTTGAAGCAAGAGAGGTTTCATTTGCATATTAACAGTTATTTGTTGCAATAATTTCTGTTCCTGGACTTGTGAACGTTAGACATGATTCATTCTCTGACTACTGTAATTTGACTTTGCAGAGCACAGGAAGAGACGACTCACCAAGGGCTGCTTGGATGTTCCTCCACAACAGCACTAAGGCCCACAGGTATAATTAGCACCAGGAACTTGCCCAGGTACAGACTCCATGAAGAATATTTTTCCACAGGGTCTTATCATGCAAAAGGTCTTGTGAAACAATCTCAAAAGGTTGGAAGAAAGGGCAAAACAAAATCATGACATTTTTTAAGCACCAAGTAAGGCAGAGTACTTAAGTGTCTAAATAGGTACAGAAAGAAGATAATAAAGCTTTCCATACAGGTTTTAGGCTGGTTTTATTTGATTTGCCAACTTCTTCACCTAGAAGGCATAGCAGCATATGTCATGTAAAGTTTCTAATGAGCTTTCCCTGAGGATTTTACTTGGTCTTGTTTGTTCTCACTGGTGGGAACAGACAACTTGACATTTATATCGTTCTGCTTGGTGAATCTGCATATATATATCACATCTAATTCACCTTAGTGAAAGTCAGTTTGCTCTCTAACGATTATCTGTTCTGCCTGTGTACTTAGAATTTCTTAGGGGGAAAACTCAATTGTTCCCTAACTGATCTAAGTGTACACCCTTTTGTGCCAATAAATAATCACGTAAGAGACAGGAGGTAGAAATGTGTATGAATAGAACCTGGAAGCTGACTTGACTTGTGGGACAAAATAATGAAAAGCTACCCAACCTCTTTGTAAAAGTGACACAGATGAACTAAAATATATGGTTCTCTGAACTGATTGCAAAGCCACATCTTGTTTCAGTTCCAGCATATTAGTCAAAAGTAATCTAATGGATTTTACTGAGCAACACGACCTAGTGTGCAAACCTGCTTGCAGAAAAATGTTAGCCTATCACTATCCTTATACTACCTTGAAGATAGAAAATCATGGGTTATTCACATTTCGTCCAGGAGCTTTATATGTTTATTGATTTTTTTCTCACACAATTAAAGAAGACCTGCAGTAAAAGACAATATTTTTTTTCCTATAAATGCATTAGCAACAAAAGGAGGGCTGCGGAGAATCTCCATCTTTTATTGGGTGTGTGGGGAAACACAGGGAAAAAGGGACAAGGAAAAGGCCAAAGTTCTTAATTCCTTCTTTGCCTTTTAGTTTTTAATAGTAAGACCAGTTTTCTCCAGACATCCAGCCCCCTGAGCTTTAAGACCTCGATGAGGACCAGAATGAAGACTCCATATTCCAAGGGGAAATGGTCATCAACTTGCTGCACACACAAGTCTATGGAGCCAGATGGGATCCATCCAAGGGTACTGAGGGAGCTGACAGAAGTACTCAGCGAGTCACTTTCTGCGAGCAGTCCAGACTAATCGGGCAGGACTCATTTGACTGGACCTTTGAAAATTGGATGCACAGCTACAAGAAGGGCTGGAAGTAGGATCCAGGGAACTGCAGGTCTGTCAATGTGACCTCAGTAGTGGGAAAGGTTATGGTGCAGATCACCTTGAGGGCCATCATGTGGCAAGTACAGGAGAGGAAAGCAAGTCCTGCTTGGCCAAACTCATCTCCTACTTCACAAAGTGAAGGGGAGCTTTTTAGGGAATGAGGGGAAGACTGTGGATATTGTCTACTTGGAATTCAGCGAAGGCTTTGACACTATTTCCCACAGCATTCTCCTGTAGAAACTGACTGCTCATGGCTTGTGCAGGTGTACTCTTAAGTGGGTAAAAAATTGACAGGATGGTCAGTCCCAGAGAGTGATAATGAATGGAGTTATATCCAGCTGGTGGCTGGTCACAAGCTGTGTCCCCAGTGCTCAGTATCAGAGCCAGTCCTTTTTAATACCTTTATCAATGCCCAAGCTGTTGACCAACTGGAGGGCAGGAAGGCTCTGCAGAGGGATCTGGACAGACTGAATCGATGGGCCAGGGCAAATGGAATGAGGTTCAGCAGGACAGAATGCTGGGTCCTGCACATGGGTCACAACAATCCTATGCAGCACTACAGGCTGCAGGATGAATGTCTGGAAAGCTTTCCAGCAGAAAAGGCCCTGTGAGTGCTGGCCAGCCACCAACTGAACATGAGCTATCAGTGTGCCCAGGTGGCCAAGAAGGCCAATGGCATCTTGGCCTGAATCAGAAATAGTGTGGCCAGCAGGACCAGGGAAATGATTGTTCCCTTGTACTCCACACTGATAAGGCCACCCCTTGAATCCTGTGTCCAGTTTTGGGCCCCTTACTACAAGAAAGACATTGATGTGCAAGAGCATGTCCAGAGAAGACAATGGAGCTGGTGAATAGTCTCATGAGGACCGGCTGAGGGAACTGGGGTTGTTTAGCCTGCAGAAAAGGAGGCTGCTCTCTACCTGAAAGGAGGTTGTGGTGAGGTGGGGGTCGGCCTCTTCTCCCAAGTAACAAGTGGTAAGACCAGAGGAAATGGTCTCAAGTTCCACCAGTGGAGTTTTAGACAGGTTATTAGGGAAAAATATTGTTCACAATAAGGGTTTTAAAACATTGGAACAGGCTGCCCAGGAAAGCGGTTGAGTCACCCTCGGAGATATTTAAAAGACACGTAGATGTGGTGCTTAGAGACATGGTTTAGTGGTGGACTTGGCAGTGCTGGGTTAATGGTTGTACTCAATGATCTTAGAGGTCTTTTCCAACCTAAATGATTCTATAATTCTGATTATGTCTCCATGTATCTTGGGAGGTCTACCTTTCTAACGAGACCAACCTTTCTATGTCTCTGCTGTGATCAGGATGGTTGGAGAACCCAGGCTCCCACAGGAGCCACTCCTTTCCACTCTTTTCACGCAACAGGAGTTACCAGACTTTTATGTATACAGACATTAATCACTACAGTAAGCTGTCTAAAGAGGTATGAGGTGAATTCACACGAGAACTGTAAAGTGTTTCCTGGTCTTAACATCCTTCTTGAGTAAAAGAGAAAAAAAGAGCCTCATTTGCATTGACTCATTTGTTCCCCTGTCTGTTCATCACCAGAGCACATACTTAGGCATCTCCAGCCTGGAAAAGCAGTGTGACTCAGACCACCTGTCAGGCCCTCTGCCTCTTCCTCGTCAAGAGTTCAGTGCTCCTTAAGTGCCATGTACATCCTGATTAGGGGCTGCTTTCAGCTGGTCAATAGGAATGGTAGGCAGAAGGGTATGTCAGACCTCTCTCCTTCCTCTGAAGCATGCATCACTGCCACAGGGACAAGGTCTATGCCCCACTGAGATCTAAGCAACCACACTGGTGTACTGAAGTTGGTTATGAAAAACAATCCCCATCTAAGGAGCATGTGGAGACTCCTTCTCGAATAGGTGCCTCATTTTGTTTCTGTGTTACGTAATTCTTCCCTGGAATTCTTTCTGATGGAAAGACATTACTTCTGCAGTAAAAAATAAGACCACAGAATCAGAGTTCCTCCTAATGAGGGTAGGGTGTTATATCTTACCAATTTCTGAGCTATAATGCACTTTCTGGTGCTGCCAATGCAAGCTCTCTTCATCAGCTCCATCCAGAAAAATACAAGCCTATTCATTTGTTAAAGAAATGTGTCCATTGTGTAAGGCTTTCCTGTCTTCCAAGCAGTAATAATGCAATACGTTCTGTAAAAGAGAACAGAGCAAATCAACTTGGGACCTAATTACCTCAAGGAAGGACAATTCCCTTACAGAGAAAACAGTCTTACTAGGATACCTAACTCAATCATATCATGAATTGCTTTTGCCTGCTTTTTCTGGGCTTTTTTGGTTTGGGAGTTTGGTTTGCTTTTTTTGTGCCGGCAGGGGGAGGGATGGGGGAGGAAGGAGGTAAGGTTTAATATTTTTGCTTTGATCAGCAAAGGAAAAAGAATTAAAGAACATTGCAATTTGAGGTAACACCTCACATTTCTCCAAGTGTCTCGCTCTGCTTATGAAGCTGTTTCTTGGAAGGTACCAAAGATATTAGCAGCAGCAGGATGAAAAGTCAAGCCTTTTATGCTGTGAATATCAAAAGTGTATCAAAAATGTATGCTGTGAGTATCAAAAATGTTTGTTTTCTAATGGCTAAAGTGACTCCTGTAATTCTCAATATTTATATTTTACATTAATTCATTTGTTGTCTTATGGACTCAGAGACACAAATCAGAGAGTCCTTGAGCAGTGGGGCTCATATTTAGCTTTTGGAATTAGCTTGAAAGATGGAAAAAACTCAGTTAATGAGACAGCTCAAACCATTCATCTTAGAGTACATTGTCGAGATGACTAGACAAATGATGGCATTATTTATATATTTATTTATTTATTCTCTCAGTGCATCACTAAGACAGAAACACAAGTGCAAAAGTAGAAACTAAACAGCAACAGAAAGATTTCCGGTGGTCCCCAAACAATACAGACTGATGTGTAAAATATAGAGAACCAGATATATTGTGTAAAGATCAAGAACTGAGTATTAATAAAGCTGTCATGGACTACTGCTCTTACTGGATTTCTTCTCCTAACAGAGCTGATTCCACAGATGATGTCAAGAGGAATATTGTTTTAAGCTCCCTACCTTTGAGAGATATAGCATAACAAACCCACAGATATACAAAGATAAACAGGTACAAAGATATATAAAACCCCTTCCCTTCAGGAAATAGGCAGAAGTTCAGAGTTCAGACAGTCTAACTTACTTTTTTGTGGGCTTCCAAAGTATCTACTTTATTCCTCCTTTTTAAATATAAGCAATGAAGCCTCAAGGGGAGAATTTTCTTCTATTAAAAAAAAAAAAAAAAAGGCCTCCTAAAAGTGAACAGGATTCTTTTTGTTCTTCTCATTATTAAGATTTCAAAAATACAGTCTGGTCTTTGAAATCTCTCAAACTCCATTTTCTTTGCTTCCTTTTTTTCATTTTTTTTACCATTGTCAAAGATAACTAGGCAAAAGCATTCCTATCACAGATGTAAACTAAGCAGCAGATTAAGTGTCCAAATCAATTGAAACAATTTCATGGAGCTTCAGTCACAGTAAATACATGAATCATGCATCCCAACTTCTCACAATACTAACGACAAAAGGGTAATACAGAAAAGTTAAATTAAATTGATTTTCATGCATACAATTTTTTACTCTGTCAAATTACATTTAATGTTTTTTACTCAACAGTTAATTATATATTAAGCTGAAATAAATTGCTATGTCAGTGCAGATACTCTTTCCTATTGTTGAGGATGTTGAACTGGGCTTTATGGTATCATGAGTTTCCTGAGTTGCATGACACAGTTTATTAAAAAGTTCATGCTGTGTCACATTGTTTCACGAATGGTATAAAACAGCTTTCTTATTTTTGAAAGATTAATGTCTTGAGATCCATATTTGAATGTTTGTCAGTACAAGATTAACTGAAAATCTATATAAAGTATAGCTTCCCCAAAGCACAGGCAAGGAAAACGCTTACTGCTGCTTTAAACTCTCCCAGATTATAAAATCTAATAAGGCCATGTTGTCACTACCTGCATCCATGCCCTTTTACATCAGGAACTTTCTGCAAAAAGTGTTCATGTAAGTAATATACATGTGTATGTATAAGAAACAGACACGAGCACCTAAGCAGAGGAGGATGATACAGCAGGATGGACATAAGATAGATCAGTTGCACTTACAGTTTATCAGCTTTTGGTGGGGGCAGTTTCTATGTAATGAGCAAATTGTGATCCCTTGGTTTCAGAAGAGAATGCATCCCTTCCCATTGTCATTTCTGCTTAATGAGCTGCCCACAGCTGCCAGCAGCTGCCCAGTGCTCTGTCAGGGTATACAGCAGCAGGGGACGAGGCAACCACCATGCCTGCACAGCTGTGATGGGCAGCTGGATCCTTGGTGCAACTGTCTGCAAATCTGAGCAGGAAATTGAGGATATCCCAGGAAAACCACTAGCAAAGTTAGAATCATAGAATCATAGAATAGATTGAGTTGGAAAAGACCTCCAAGTTCTTTTCAAGCTGGTTGCTGTGATGTTGTCTTTCACAGTTTGGTTTTAGGTGAGGGAGAAGGAGCAAGAGGACTACTGCTTTGGTATTATTTGTTCAGGGAATGCAGATGCTAATTGCTCTTGATTATGACAGACATAGTCATCATTAAGTTGCCATCACCTTCTTCCCACTTACTCCAAAGTCTTTCATTTAACAATATTTCTGAGTTCCCAGGCAGATGCTGGAGCAGGGGACATTAATTACACTCCCATATATCAATTTCTGTTGCTGAACCTAAACTTCATTTTCCTACCCACCTGGGCTGAAACTTCCAATTTTTCTGTCTTTATTCTTGTTCTATTCCTATTTTATGAATGTCGAGTTAATGGCAAATTGTGCTATCTTGCAATTCTCTTCCTTTCTCCCAGCTTTTGCAAAAATGCATTCAGCACCATTAATCACAGGACTTTGGACTCTCCTGGGTAACTTGCCAATGGATTTACCACAGTTCCCTGACTACCTCTTCATCACTAGCATCCTAACAGATGGGGACTCATCATACACTATCTGCCAGATACTTCCCAAAGGGAATTCCCCCTCTTTGCAGCAGTGTTACATCTCTACTTCTATCTTTGAAAAGAGTACTTCCTAATCCTCAAAAAAAATTAGTTTGATTTTGTTCAATTTAAGGCATCAGAAGTATTTTGATGAAGACATTTGAAAAGGAATATTACCTTGAGATCTTTTGATTAATTCCTATTTTGCACGCCCAGCTTTTGGCAGACAGAGACTGGATGGAGAGATATTAGTATGGTTAAGGTCTACACCCACAGACATTTACCTGAATTTATTTTCTTACATTTTATCTCTGGTAATGCATAAATTAATAACCATAGCAGGCATGCATTAACTTTTAATAAAATATTAAAGTATATAAATTATCACTTAAAGCTACCATTAAACAACAAATGAACATTTTAATAAGTGCAGCCCGTAATTTATGTTGGTGTGAACTGGTCCAGAGTCTTTATTGCTCCGATATCTCCAGCTATTAACAATGCCAACCTGTCTTATGCAGCCTGACATTTTCTGGTGGCAGAGACCTAATGCCTGATACCTCATGTTTCAATTTACATGCATTGAAAGTTTGGAACTATTTAGACAAAGCAAGACTGTGTGCTTGAAAAGGTAAATAAGAGTTTTTGCAAAATATACCTATAAAAAGCATCAAGAAAAATCATGAAGACAAGCACTTCAGAAAGATATGTGTGGAGTGGAGAGGGGGAAACCTTCACTACTTCAGACTTCAGAGGATTAAAGGACTAACTTCTAAGTGCAATACCTTACTCATTAAACTAATTCTTTCCTATGACATCGTGAAAATTAAAACACCTAACTTACAGATATGCTCCAGCTGGGTTTTTTTGCTGCTATTTTTTAAAAGATTTGTGGCACAAACTAAGTAATTTGAAGGGGATTTTGCATCAGTCAGTGCCCTACACACACTTTGGTGAAGAAAATATAGAGACTAGTGGGACTTAAAACCAGGAAAATAAGATATTTGGTTTAGCAGGTCTCTTCTCTGAGGTGGAGCTTGATCTGGGAGAAAAAGAGAGCTGGAGACCTTTAAACAGCAGTCTGGAAGCACTGCTAGTTACAAGATGCGGTGATAAAGTTTGTGCTTTTAAGGATGACCACAATACTGCAAATTAAATCTTGGTGGTGAAGAACATTGCTTCCTACCTTACAAGGCAGAAATTAAAGGTTTTCATGAAATCTCTCTCCAAGCAAAAGGAAACATAATGATCCTGTAAGTCCCAAGGGCTCTCTACCTTTCTCTGAATAGAGAAGATCAAAAGACAAATACATGATATTTTCATAGATTGAAGTGATAAGTGGGAAAATGAAGTTTGAGAGGATTGAAAATAATGGAAAGAAAGTCTTGATTTAAGAAGAGTTAGAGGCCTTAGGGAAGCATATAAAAGGGTTTAAATTTCCAGGCCCATCCAACTCAATCTTTCAAGCACGAAGGATTTTAAAGTGCTTTAGATGCCTCTATAATAAAGTTTGTGCCAAACTAATGATCTCCTGTAGAAATTATCTCTGTATGGAGTAAGGTACACACAACAGAGCATCATACAGCTTTACTCCCCTAGGAAATCAAAAACTTTAATTGTACAATGTGAATAGTTTATCAGCATCTCAAAACACTTTCATACTGAGATCAGGTTCAATATATACAATACTAAGCTTCTTAAGATTCTTATGTTATTCTTAGATTTATTTGCTTCCAATTTCAGAGGGTTTTTTGCAACTTTATTTTCTCTTTATTTGTAACAGTGAGAGATCAGATCTGCCTTCTAGACTATTGTGGCTCTCAGATATTGGGAATCTATACAGTGTTTTTTATTATGAAATTCAGTTTGATCATGTTTTAGGCACTATCAATACATAAATGTAATATATTAGTGATAATATGATGCTATTTCTTTCCCTCACATAAATTAATGTATTTCTGTGAGGAGTCTGTTCATCCTGCTTGGCTCCACTCATAAATTTTAATATCAGATATGATGATAAGATGTAGAGATTTATGTGAAATAATTCAGTGCTTTCAGTCTATTTAATGTGAAAAGTATAGGTGACATAAACATGGTTGTAGGTAACCTAAATTGTGACAGATTTGAAGAGAGGATGAGGAGTGATGGGGTCATTATGCCCATCACTGAAGTTGATCCCCTTATGTTTTCATGTACACTTCCCGGGGAAAAGAAGATGATTTGGATTTTGCAGTGCTCTTCCTTGGGAAGACAGTGGCCTGCCTGGTAAAAGCTGGGAGAGGCAGAACAGAGGGGGTGAGAAAAATCATTCAGCAACTGCATAGTGAACTAAAACACCTTTGCTAGTTTACTGCAAAAGCTTGTATTCTCTGAAAAACTTCCATTAAACTGTAGGGTTATTAGCAAAGGCCTAGTTTTCCAACACTTTGGTGAACGTGAATGCCATGTAAAAAATGCAGTTTGGTTTACAAGCCTGAGTATCTTTCCAGTCAGTGGAGAACGAGGGCTCTAGTGATGTAAAAAGCCTTGATTAATTTTCCTGTCCTGTCAGACTCTTTACTCCTTGAAACGTGCTGTCTCATCTGGCATTCATCATAGTTGCAGAGCTTTTTTTTTCTGGAGAATAAATAAAAGACTTCTATCTCACCTCTTAGAGGACCAGAAGTCTTCTTTTAAACTATTTATGTCCTCTTCTTTCTCTGCAGTCTGCTAAGCAACATATAAATTTTAAAGAACATTTCACAAATATCTCACAACCTTTCAAAATTGTATTGTAGCAGCCTGACATTTTTTAGCTGTTGACTTTACAAACACTTGTTTAACCACTGTTCTGGTGGCAAATATACCAGTTAAGAGTCCCGTTTCAAGAACAGACAACAGAGTTTCTTCCTACTATTTACGTGTTAACTTCCTGAGGGATTTTCAAAGAAAAGGAGTCGAATATTACATTATAACAAGCATGTCCTGTGTTTATTCACTCTGCAAGATATTCTGCCTTTCTGCATGATAGCTTATCTTTCCAGAAAAGGATAGCATGGTAGTCATGGCAGAGGTTACTGGTAACCCAGTGCTGTTCAGCACTGGGAAAATTTGCAGTTTTGCCATATACGTGTCAGAAATCCATGATGATTGTTTGTCTTTTTGAAAGTTTAAGTAAACAACAATAATCACAATAATAAATATTTAAATTAACTTCGGAAAGTGTGAGTCTGCATATGGAAGGAAACAAGAAAATACAAAGCAAAAGCTGACAGCAATGGAGAACATCTATTTTGTTTTACTAGAACTTCCACGAGGGGATTTTTGTAATGCTTTATGAGGCATGTATAGCAGAAAAGAAGAATCTGCCAAATTTGGGATTTTGATCCAGAAAATGTTGGAACTCATGAATGTGATCTGTTTCTTTTGGAGAGTATCCATCTTCTGTTTTTTCTTCAACAAGCTGTTTACTTTTTTAGGATCTCAGAGCTCCATTCATCTACTACATCTTAGGCAGTGACTTGGCAAAGTTGCCTGTTTAAAGCTACTTTTTAGGAGGGCAACAGACTGTTGTTACAGTCAACATTCATTCATTGCTGGATCAGATTAATCAACCCCTCCTCAAGCCACAAAAAGCAGAACACTTTCCCTCTGCCCTCTGCTCCCACCTCTTTAGCTCCTTCCTGTCTCCGAAATTGAAGTGGGAAGCAGATGCTGGCTACCATATAATGACATGCATTATTACTCTTTTGCAAAAGTGAACAGTGGCCCGATTGCACATTGAGCCTTTAAAGCATGCCAGTCCTATACTGGTAGGTCTATTTTCCTAACTTGTGATTGAACTTTGAACTCGCCACTGGCTACCGCAAGAGAGGAGCCCCGAAGAGGAGGTACAAGGACTCGGCAACATTGATCATCTCCACTGGTCTACTCTGGCCTCCAATCGGGAGGCCTGGAGACACAAGATCTATGAC
>JAWMRA010000078.1:102267605-102306540 GCA_035584735.1 Pseudotriccus pelzelni | reverse complement strand
CCATCAGCGCGCTTGTAGCAAGCGTGGGTAGAGCCCTTCCCAAATCTTTGTTCGTGAAGCCTAGCCATGATGATGATGATGATGATGATGATTGTAAAGTGACCTGTTCCAGCATTATCAGGCTGGAAGGAGCTGAGAGGATCATTACTGAGAGTTTGGCAACCCTGATAAAGAGGCTGTTGAGTATGCATTAGGGGATGAAATAAGAACTCTCTACAGTGGTCGTAAGGAGCAGACAAGACTTGTGGTAAAGGTACAGATCTCTTGATTTAAGGTGAGGTTTTTATCATAGAAAAAATGGGAAAAAAAAGAGCAGGCATTTTTGGAGCAAACTGACCATTTTTTTTGAAAACTCACATATGGCTCTGGATAGTTGACATTATTCCGTATTCCTCTATGATGACTGAGGATATTGTCATAGGATTATTTCAGTGTTGGTTTTCTTTCTTCAAAACCTTATTCCTGAATGATACTCGGAAATATTATTATTGCCTTTAAAAACAGTAATGAAGTATTCCTTTAGTAGTGCTTTTAGAGGCAAATCTATGCTCAGAAAGTCTTATCTGTATTTTGCAATGTTGAAAATTCAAGCTTTTTTTTTCAAGTCTAGAAGACGCTACCAGTCTTCCTGGCTTCTGAACCAATTCCTATGAATCAATGACGATGTAGTTTAATCTTGTGTTTATTTTTAATTTCCATTTGCCTTTTAAGCTTCTGATTTTTGTCATGTGTTACTATTTTTATATGCTGTATATTTTTAATGACTAAATATTGATGTACAGTGTTTCATCTTTATACATGTGATATTATGCCTAGCAATAGTACTGTGATATTCTGATTCTACATTTGAACTGGAAAAATTTACAGACTGAAATCTTTCTGGGTACAATATGGCAAATTTGAGGAACCCGAATCCATTCATTTTCATTTTACAGTTCAAAGTTTCGTGATAATAACATGGAAGTCCAAATCTGCAAGGAAAATTGCATCTTCTTCTCCATGCTTCTATATTCTAATTTGCAAACGGTTTTGCAAAGTCTTTTTTCACTGAGACTGAGGAATTGTCAGTATATGGATTAAATACAGGCTCTGGCAGTTGTCTGCCCTGGTTTTTGTAACAGCTTTTGCAAGCCTGAGAAAGCTGATCTAGACAGGCAGTTTTACATGTAAAAGGAATTCTTCAGTGTTAGTATGCCACCCAACTTATACCTGAAATACACCCATTTCCAGAGTGTGAGTGTGCTGCAAAATAGCCCCCAACAGTTTGCATTAATACATCTACCTCCCAGTAACACCTGGCAATATCTGCATGTACTTTGGACAGATAAACATTTCAACTGTACATATGCTAGGGCTCACTCCTGGACTTCTGCAGTGTCAGAATCTCAACGTGGTTTTAAAAATGAAAAATGCAACTGGTTTATGTTGTTAAAAGCCGTTCTATGAGCAAGCTAGCAGACAGCCTGAGGATGATGGAGGACTTTTCCAGTTACTGAAATGAGATCACTATCCTGAGGATGCTTTCCACCACTGTGCTTCCACGTGCCTCCTAGGGAATAGGCACGGAGTGACTCTATAAACCAAAATGAACCTGCCCATTTGGGACTGGAAGCATAGGAGAAGGCAGTGCAGGTATGTGAGCTGATGATATCTTGGCAAACCCGCAGTCCGGCTGCAAGGGGCAGTGCTGTGCCTGGGAGCCCTGCGCTGGGCTGCGGAGCGTGTTGCCTGCACACCCTGCATGGTGCAGGACAGAGAAAGGGCTCATTGCAGCCCCACTTCAGCAACCTGGCCTGCACCTCATCTGCCTGTCTCTCTTTTGTTGAAATACTAAAAAGGTCATATTGTGCATCATTTTGACAGAAATCAGATCTCAAGGCAGTGTCATAGTTTTCCTAGCTGAATTGCAAGGTTTGAAAGGAGTAAGCAGGCCCAGTTTATAGATCTGAGTGGGGTTTTTTGATTGTTTGTTTTGGGGTGAGTTTATTTTTTTGGTTTTGGGTTTGTTTGGTTTTTGGTTTTTTTTTTAAATTGGTACAGGCTGAAAAATTTGTAAATATCTTTATGAATTAATTTTTAAGTTTGGCTATTATAAAAAAGAAAGTCCCCAAGTGATTAAGTAAATCATTAATGAAATTGAATAAGTTGTTGTGTGATGAATTGGTAAAAGAGCTCCACTGATTAATTTATTCTTGGCTTTGCCATTAACATCAGCCAACATAGTAAATATCAGCTGAGCTAAAGCTTAGGACAATATTGGGTTTTACTGCAAAAGGAAGTTTTCAGTTATGCTGGATAATTTTCATACAAGGCAGCTGTGGATGCTATGAATAAGTAAATGTCTTCTTTGCCATTATTTAAATAATACATCATTATTTTGGTTATTACAATAAGAAAAAGTAAAAGAGATACTCTGGAGAAACAATGTACTGGAAGGGATGACATTTGAACCAAAATAACACTAGTCTGTGAACCAAAACATGTGATTATGTAATTAAAGGTTGAAATCAAGAGAACTCCTACTCCACTTGATTACAGCTTAGAAGATGCTTTGTTTTATACAGGATTGCAAGTCTAGATGTGGGTAATGGTAATTACAGAGAATGGTAATTCCTGTGTACAAATCCTCAATGAAATTGAATCCTGAGCAAGATAACTGATTTTTAATCTGAATATAATTTCAAGTAAGCACACTTTTTTCAGCAGCTTGACACTAGAGGCACACCTAAAGGGTCAAAATCTGCTTTTTTGTAGGGTTGTAAAGGAAAATCATATAGCAGCAGGGCTCTCTCACATAATGACACTGAAAACTGTTACAGAGCTTGGTATAATCTTTTAATTTAAGGAAAAAAATATATCTCAGATCAAGCAATACATATTCTCTGGTTTATCCTTTGCTTTTTACAGTCTTTTGCTATTCCAGTCTAAAATTCATAGCCAATTTGAAGTCATATCAATTTGTGTTAACACTGACCTCCCCTCTTTCCTTAACGTTTACCTCCTGAAATATTTATAGACTGCTATAGTATCTCCCCTCAGCCTTCATTTTGTTGAGTGAAAAAAGTTAAGCACTTCTATTCTCTTGTGTACAATAGGTTTTTTATTCTCCTGTCTATCTTCACAGTCTCTCCATGCACCTGTTTCAGATGGAGAAAATGTTTCTTGAAGGTGCGTAATGTCTGTCATACACGAGGTTTTACAAAAAATTACACTGAAGCATTGATCCTTCTCTATTGCTCTGGAAAATATTTACCTTACACTCTAAGACTGCAGGTTTGGGTGGGAGGGGGTTCAGAGTCACAGAGCATACCTCAGAGTTATTTTATCACCCCACAAATCTGTTTTTTCGCTTCCCCTTTTACTTCCAAGGAGTGATTTCCCAACTTGCAGCAGCACTTTCCATTTTGCAAGTGCAAACATCTGTACCTGAACTAGACATTAGAAGCAGGACTAAAGGAAATTGAGATGTCTATGGTTTGTGGCTATCAATGCTCTTCTCATCTTCTTTCTAACCTTGCTGACATACCCTTCTGGTATGGTACACTTCTGGTATCTTCTTCCTCAATGCACTTAGTGGCTGTCAAGATCAAGTTCACCATCTGCCCAGGTAGGGAACGGGAAAGTGAACTCATAAGGACAACATGCAGAAACTCTCCAGAGTTATCAAATCATCCCACTGGAGTCCCCAGCTGGCTTTCTGTGGGGTTTCCTGTGGATATTTTGGTTACCTGCTGGTAAACCCCAGGAAGCAGGTAAATTTGAGAGATGTAACTGTGAGAGACTCTTTTGTGTTTGCCTCTGAGAGTGGACTTTGGAGGAGATGCTGGCACTGTGTGCAGCTATTTTCCTTCCAAACACCAACAGAGGAGCACCTGAAGATGCTGCTGATGTGCACTAATTGCCTGCACATCATCTTACACATGTATGCTGGGAACATCTGAAGTTCTTGATTTTTCCATATTTCACACCCCAAACATCAGATCAGAAAACCTATCTCCTGAAACTCAAAAGCCTTTCTCTGAAACTTAAACTGAATAAAAACCAAAAGGATTTTGATACAGCTGTATACCAAACACAGATCAACAGGACCAAAATACAAGATACTGTCATTCTCTTCAAAACAAAGTTGATTATTAAATCTACAAATTATCCTTAAACACTCAAGTAATAGAAAGCCATCCATGTCTCCTATCAATTCAAATAGAATTAGGCAATGCCACTGGTGTTTTCAGTTTCAGATTATGAAAAATTTGCAAATAAACAATCTCCTCTATTATTTGTATCATCTATATTTTGGCCTCTCCTAGCATCACTTGCCATGTTTTATAGTTTTGCATTCTAATACCTGTGTTCTAACCTAGGGTGAGAGAAGTATTCACTGTGGATCATTCTTTCAACTCCAAATAATCCTGTTCATATGCATGATCCTGACTCAACTAATTTGGTACAGGTCGTTGAAACAGCACACACATAACCATGTGCATATATATTAAAGAAAAAGAGAAGGAAGGGGAAGGGAGATTAAGCATAGAGAGAGGGGGGATATCAAATCTTAAAAATCAAGACACATCCAATAACATTTAGTGAGCATTACAAGAAAATAAACGTGGACCGGACTAACCACACACAGGCAATAAATACTGTAATATCTTGCAGTAGCTTGCAAGACATTGCAGTAACAGCTTTTGATTAACTGCAATATTATTATCTAAATGCACAATGGTATTTAGATGTTTCAACACATTTTTTCTGTTGCTGCTGTTCATGACACTTAACATTAATGTCACCTTATTTTGCAGCTTTTGAAAGTGTTGGGTGTCATTGCAAGCCTGAAATAAGAAAAAAGCCAGTAATAGTATGACTCTTAAAACAGAAGTGTATTGATAAAGAGATAAGAGAAAATATCTTATTTTTCCTCTCTGAGGAGACTAGACAAGAGATGAGGTGTGTCACAGGTGTCAGTTTAGCTCCTGTGCCTATATCCACAGACTGCTACTTGTAAAAGACTTATATGCACATTGCACTGATACCGAGCAGGTCTGTGTCTGCTTATTGCCACTGAAGAAGGAAGAACATGAACAAAGTTTGCAATCACTATGGAAACTGGCTCTGTGGTTGCTGTGTTGGCACTGGCACATCTGTCAGGCACAGCAGCTGTTCTAGAGGATTTCTTCCAAGAAAGCTTTTCCTGAGACTTGTATCTGGGACCGGGCCCAGAGCTGCAGGAATTGTTTCAACAAGAATCCAAGAGTCTGCACAAGCATAATTTTTTTCTTCACTTTGCCCTTGTAAGGCAACTCTATGTTTTTTTTCAATGTTTGTAGAGCTTGCAGAGTAAAACACTGGGAGAGGTGACATGCAAATCTTTTATACTGTGTGGTTCGCAGCCTTGATATTGTGGCAAATGAAGAAACAATCCAGCTAGCAGATAATAGGGAGCTTGGCTCTTCTTCAGCCTGGTATGTGGCCTGTTAAAAGCTTACTACTGCTTAACTTAGAGTTTGGACACAAATTGTTTAGACAGTAGGTTTTTTTCTTATGTGTGGCTACTAGATATAGAATCACAACAAAGTACATTCTATATCAGCCTCAGTAGAATCATTCTGTGTGAAAGAGGAGAGCAGGGTTCCTGGGAATGGCACCACCCTAAGGGAAACCAGCCACCAGCACAGGCATAGATAATGTCAGGGCTGACATGTGAAGGCATGGAATTTTCATGAACCAGAGACTCCTATTTGTCTTTTAATAAGCACATCAATTTAATTTATTTTGTTTAATTTTAAATATGTTTTCTTAAATAAATAAGTCTTCAGAACACTGCATAGACAGATTAAAAGGAGGGTACATTTCAGGTATAATTTTCCAGTGCAAATGACATCCATGGGACTACTGAAATAAATGGTGAATTCCCATGAAACCCTGTGTACTCAATTGATAGCAGCTCAATCTTTTTGTTCTGGGAAACCTTTCAAAATCTGTCCATGACCTTTGTTTCCAGTGATAATGGGCTGTGGAATGTTTGTATCACAGAAATTCTTCACTGTTGGTACTGTTGGTACTGATGGTAAAAGAAAAACTTTTAAAAGTGTATCTTAGGGGTGAAGATATTCCTGTAGCAAATGCAGCAATTGCTCATGAAAGAATGTAAGTTTACAGAACACTTTGCATTTAAGCTGATCCATACCAGCCCAGCTTGGCTGCCTTGATTGACACAGTTATAATTTAATGTAATTAATAAGTGAAAACAACAGGAAAGAAGAGTCACACAACCAGATGATTTATCACAGACCTCCTTAAAATTCTTAGTAATTTTCCTGTGAAGAACTGGTGCAACACTACAATTTCCTTCATTATTTATCTATTAGGAGTATGTATTTTCTTTTCTTGAGGAAATAGGTGCCTAAGCCCATAAAATAAAGCGCCACATCCAAGAAAGCAAAACGTAGAATTTTTTGCTTCTGATGTATTTTCCTAATTGTACTCTGAGTGAACATTGCAATATCTAATTGGAAAGAAACTTCTAAGTCTTTGCTTTTTATGATTTATAGACCACCAGAATCCCTAGTCTGCTGTAACAAACATTTTCTTGTTACCTTGTTTATATATAATTGACTTCAGAGAGAAGACGGTATTAATTTTTCAGCCAGAAGTTTATGTAATTAATGATGCACTTATATCCATGTACATACAAACAGTACTGTTCTCTTATTTAATCCTTGAAAGCTACTAGGGTAGCACATTTTGGAGTGGTTAGAAAGAATTCAGGCACAAAGATCATTGAATTGTTGCTTGATAGTCAAATCTTTAAAAATACGTTAACACATTTATTACTGCTCTGAATTCAAATAGAAAACTTATTTCTTTGGCTTTAGTAATCACTGGCAAAGGAAAATAGATGGAAGAAAGATACCTTCTTTTCTTCCAGACTACTATTTTTGTGGGAGAAGAAGGGGAAAAAACAGGAGGCATGCTGTCTTTTGCTGAATGTTTTAATTGCAAATAGGTCTGTAGAATAAAATAAGTCCTTTTTGATGGTATTTTGCCATTGCTGTGGAGGACTATTCAGATGACATACTTCATGAAGAAAGACTGCACCTGTTAAATACAGCTAGTCTGAAAAGATCTTAGCTGGTCTATCTAGTTTCTATATTCACTAACTGTAGGGGTTGTCTTAGCATAAGTGGAATCATTAGGTCAGCAAGATCTTTATGTTTAAATTCTGCTTCTCCTTAGTTCTGGACCTGCACTTTGTATTCCATATGTGAACGGATGCATTGTGAGACATTCCACAAACATGGTGCTGGGCTGGAGCACAGGCACACAAAGGTAGTTCTCATTTGGCAGTGGAATGAGATCAAGATCTGAAGTGCTGCAGGGCATGGTCATACTTCACTCTCAGGAACAGCTACTGCCAAAGAAAATTCAAAGAGCCATGTTTACAACTATGGAGCAAGCCCCCTGTTGATTTCAATACCTGACATTACACAGATATGCAAACTCAATATAATATGTTCCATCTGTCCCTCCTCATTGCTGTCTGTAGTAGCAGCACAACAGGTAAAGTACTTTCTCCTCTCAATATGCTACCGGTCCTGCTGTGCAGCAGCAGTGAAGACCATGCAGGGACAGAAAAGGAGGAAATAAAAGACATAATCTCAAACTTTCTTACTTACCACAATACGCTGGGGTAGTGCTGGAGTGTATCAGTTTTCCCTGGTGTGAATTGCCTCAGGTGAATGCAATTGAAAGACAGAGAGAGTAGTTTGTTTTCCCAAAGCTACACAAACAAGTGAATGTTACAGGTATGGAATCAACTTGGGAGATCCTGGACTCCCTGTGTCTTCTGGACAGTGTCATGCTCTTCTGTATGCTGGCAGGTACTGCTGGCTTTTTATTATTCTGTCAAGATATTATATTACTGTGCAATATTGCAAACAAGCAAGATGTTTGGAAAGTAATTCCAGCTCAGCAGGCTTTTAGCAGAAATCCAAATTAGCCACCGGAGTTAGTTCTCTGTAAACACCCACTGCTGGAGAACCAAAGCATCATAAAGGGTGCTGTATTCTTTCTGATACCAGCATTTTCTGGAAGTATTGCTCACAGGGATGAAGATGTCCCAAAACACAGAAGTACATTTCTTCAGAAATACTGGAATTAATTTGGTTGCAGAATTTCAGAGGTCCTGCAGGAATCAGGCTGCTCAGAAGGAATTTATTTATCAAATTTTCACAGATTCACAGAATATGCCGAGTTGGAAGGGACTCACAAGGATCATTGAGCCCAATTCCTGCCCCTGCACAGGACAATCCCCAAGATTCACACCACATGCCTGAGAGTATTGTCCAAATGCTTCTTGAACTCTGAACACAGATTGCTACAGTGACCATTTCCCTAGGGAGGCTGTTCCAGTGCCCAAGTACCCTCTGGGTGAAGAATGTTTTTCTAATTTCCAACCTAAACCTCCCCTAACACAGCTTCAGGCCATTGCCTCAGGTTCTGGTCACTGGTCACCACAGAGATGAGATCGGTGCCTGCCTCTCCTTTTCCCCTCAAGAGAAGGTTGTAGACTGCAATGAGTCTCAGTCTCCTCCAGGCTGAACAATACCAAGTGACCTCAGCCACTTCTTATACGGCTTCCCCTTAAGGCCCTTCATCATTTTCATTGGCCTCCTTTGGACACTCTCCAATACCTTAATAATATCTTTCTTATATTGCAGTGACCAAAACTGCACACAATATTCAAAGTGGGGCTGCACCAGTGCAGAGCAGAGCGGGACAATCCCCTCCCATGACTAGCTGGCGATGTTTTGCCTGATGCCCCCCAGGACACGGTTGGCCCTCCTGGCTGCCAGGGCACTGCTGACTCATATTCAACTTACCATTGACCAGAACTCCCAGATCCCTTTGTGCAGCTCTGCTTTCCAGCATCTCATTCCCCAGTCTCTACAAACATCCAGGGTTGCCCCATCTCAAGTGCAGAATCCGGCACTTTTCCTTGTTGAACTTCATATGGTTGGTGGTTGCACAGTCCTGTGATTTGTCAAGGTCTCTCTGCAGGGTTTCTCTGCCTTCAAGGAGTCAACAGCTCTTCCCAGTTTTGTGTCATCTGCAAACTTGTTTAGTATCCCTTCCAGTCCTGCATCTAAGTCATTTATGAAGATGTTGAAGAGCACAGGGCCCAAAATGGAGCACTGTGGAACCCCACTAGTGACAGGTCACCAGTCTGATGTCACCCCATTCACTGTTACCCTCTATGATTGACCTGTGAGCCAACTGCTCACCCACTGCATGATGTGTTTATCCAGCTGTGTGCTGGACATTTTGTCCAGAAGGCTCCTGTGAGAGACAGGAGTGAAAGCTTTACTGAAATCTGAGAAGATCACATTAACTGTCTTCCCTTGATCAGCTAGGTGGGTTACCTTGTCCTTGAAGGAAATCAGGTTGGATAAACTGGACTTTCCTCTCTTGAAGCCGTGCTGGTTGTGACCAATGACAACATTGTCTTTCAGATGTTTTTCAATACTTCCCAGAATAATCTTCTCCACAACTTTACCAGGCACTGAAGTGAGACTGACAGTTTCTGTGGTCCTCCTTCTTGCTCTTCTTGAAAATTAGGTCAATATTCACCAGCTCCCAGTCAACTGGGACCTCTCTGGATTCCCAAGACCACTTAAAAATAATTGAGAGCTTTTGTGACAACATCAGCAGCTCGTTGTGGATTCTTGGTTGAATGCCATCAGGCCCCTTGGTCATCTGTGTTGAAGACATAGGCAAAGAAAGCATTCAACACCTCTGCCTTGTGTCTGTCTCTGTGATGTGACCATCCTCATTCTGTAACAGGCCGATATTTCTCTACTGCCTACGGCCATTAAGGTATTTGATAAAACTCTTTTTATTGTCCTTCACATTTCTGGCCAGCTTCAAGTCTTGCAGACCTTTGGGAAAACAGGAATTTATCTGTCAACCAAGTGAATTATCATGTTATACCATCCCCTTTCCTTCATTTAGTTTGCCTTCAGGGCTACTCAGAATTGCCATAATATTCATTTTCTGTTACGTTTTGTTACAGACTGAAACCTGTCAAACCCAAAAAGATCCTTTCTTTGGACTGCTTGCTCAGTTTTGCCGTTGCTGAACCACTGTGTAACCATGGCAAGTCTTACCAGAACATTGCTATCTGTCACCTATCACATATCTATAACTTTCAGTGCACTGCATTTAGGATTTGGCATTCTACTTTGACTCCATGGATTGACACATTACTCAAAATCTCTTGGTTCTGATCCCTTTTTATGAGGTCTTTCATTGTACACATCTTGTTTACCAGACTTTACCTGGTGCTTTTATTTATATGTAAATAACAAGTTTTCCCCTCTGTGTTAAACACACTCTTGTTCCCTGATTTCTCACTGGTAAGACTGTTCCTACCAGGTAGGTCTTTACTCTGAGTTTTTTCCTGGTATTTTTCCCTTCAAGTTCATTATTTCTCCATATCAGGTATTTTCAGGCATTGGCTTCAAGCAGATAATGAACTGTGCTTTTATTCTCTGCTGAAGGTTGTATGAACCTTTCCCTTCATGGCGTTTGCCATTGGAAAATGCTTAGTGGAATTTTTTTTCTCAGTAGCACTTAAACTGTAAACTACTAGCAAAGACATCTGTAACTTGCTGTTACAGATAGCAGTGAAAACATTATTAAGATACTGTGCCAAATTTGGTGTCAGTGATTCAACAGGGTTGTTAAAAGTTGCAGAAGATTTAGATAAAAGCTGTAAGAATAAACAAAGGGCTGAAAGCTGTCCTTTATAATGGTGAGAGATGTTCACTTTGCATAGATAAGGAAGAAAGTTGGAGGTATATGCTGAATTTAGGGCCAGCAGGTGCAATTAACTCAGATTGTTTTATCTATGTATTCAGAAGATATTCTAGTTGACCAACTTCCTTAATTGAAGCTCCAAGCTTCTTTCTAGCTAAGCCAGATACTTCAGTCTTCTAAAGGTTTGTGTTACAAATACTGAATGGATGAGTCCAGTTTATGACCAATGCATCTGTAATGGCAAGAAAGCTGAGTGGTGCAGTTGACACACCTGAAGGTAAGTCATCCAGAGGGATGCCATCCAGAGGGACCTGGACAAACTTGAGAAGTGGGCTCAGAAGAACCTGCACGAATTTCAGCAAGGCCAAGTGCAAGGTGTTGTACGTGGGTTGTGGCAATCCCAGACATGGGTCCAGACTGGGAGGAGAACTCATTGAGAGCAGCCCTGTGGAGAAGGGCTTTGGAGGTTCTTGTGAATGAAAAGCTGGACAGGAGTCAATAGCCTGTGCTTGCAGCTCAGAAAGCCAACCACATCCTAGGCTGCATGAAAAGCAGTGTGGCCAGCAGGTCGAGGGAGGTGATTCTCCCCCTCTATTCTGCCCTTGTGAGACCCACCTGGAGTACTGCATCTAGGTCTGGGTCCTCAGCTCATGAAAAACATGGACCTGTTAAAGCAAGTCCAGATGAGAGTTTTTCAGCCTGCGGAAGAGAAGGCTTTGGGGAGACCTCATTGTGGCCTTGAGGGGCTTACAAAAAGGAAGGAGAGGGACTTTTTATATGAGTGGATACTGATGGGACAAGGGGTAGTGGTTTTAAACTGAAAGACAGGAGGTTTAGATTAGGTGTTAGGAAGAAATTCTTTACTCAGAGGGTAATGAAGCACTGGAACAAGTTGTCCAGAGAAGCTGTGGATGCCCCATCCCTGGAAGTGTTCAAGATCAGGCTGGATGGGGCTCTGCGAAACCTGATCTAGTGAGCCCGTGGCAGGAGAGTTGGAACCAGATGACCCTTAAGGTCCCTTCCAACCCAAACCATTCTACAATTTTATGATTTGAAGAAATGATCAGACAAACTAAACCAAGATTACTCCAATAGAGAAATCATACCTTCTGGTGCACCAGAAGGCCAAGAAAAGTACTTAATTAACCCTATACTCCAATCACCATGACAAGGAGAGAAAGTGCTGTCGAACTGGTCAGACGTGAGTATGTGAGCAGACACACCAATGACAAAAATTTTCTTCAGAATAATAGACCAAGTGCTCTATTTTTATGTTGCCAACCACTGATGCTTCAGAGGAAGATGAGAAAACAAATAAACAAAAACAGCAGGAAGTTTTTTTCTGACCCCCTGTAAGCAGTTAATTGAAACTCTTAAGGTCTGATTAACATAATTAGGTTAAAGCTTAGGTATTATGGGAGTATTAAGATAATAGAAAGTATCCTGAAATCAAGTCATAAAAAAGAAATGGAATGAAGATACAGAAATGGGATATGATTTCTTAGTTCATAAAGAAGAGCATGAAATGTGAATTTACTGACAATTAGAAAGAACTGTGCAGACTGTCATGAAGCAAAAATGCCTATGTGAGATTGCATAAAAAGTGCCAGTTTTAAAAGTATAGCCTATACTACTCAAATCTGTTTATTGATAAGCATTTCCACCTAATTAAAGAGCTGAATTTTTCTGATTTCTACTGCTGAACACTGATCCTTGCAGTACCAAGAACAGCAATGCTGCAAAATGTCTTTTGTCCAGCATTTACATTTTGTATCACAACCAGATTCATCAAGCATCTCAAATTATTGTTTAAGGCACAGAATAAAACAAACTGCTTCAACAATATTGTGATCTCAACAAGGTTGATTTTCAAGTTCTCTTATCACATTTTTTACTCTGTTTTAATCATCTCTTCATATGTGTACACTTTTCTGGTTGTTGCTACCATAGCTGGATGTAGTAACCAGCTATAAATAGAAGGCTGTGTTTGCCTGTGCTGGGGTACAGAATATTTTATCAATTGCTGTCAGTGTATCACATAAGGTGCAATGAGGCTCATACAGCTGTAAAAGTAGGAAAAGTTGTACTAGTCATCTGCTGGGAATGATGGTATTTGAGCATTTCAACAATTTAGTTGATGTGAAAAATTCTTAATCAGCAAAAATATTGTGATCAAGGTTGAATGTGTCTCTCAATAATGTGCTCTGGTTCCCATTGCACTACAGGGGAGCAGATAGCAGTGGACCTTTCTGGCTTTATAATCTGTGATACCCAACCTGCAGGACCTTCTAGTACTCAGATGGCAGCCCTATGTTGACGGTATAGAAGCACAACAAATCTCTCTGTGATAGGCTAAAGAGGCTGAGATCCTCTGCTAGTTGAAGGGCAGCCTCCCTCCTCTTCTCCTTTCTTTTTTGTAACATTTGTATCTGTGGGTCTGCCAAATTCTATAAAAATGGGTCATACTTGGACCTGTAAGAGAGACTTGTCTTCTTTTGTCTTAATGACGGTGTCCTGACTGATTTATAGTCATTGTGAACACCGCAGATAAAGAATCAAATGAGGAGTTACCAAGAAATGAAGAGGAAACTAAAAGATAGATTGATTAGTGTTTCACAGAAGATTTATTGATGTGATGAATACAAATGAAAACTATTCACTTTACAGAAAACTATGCTCCAAGTGCAATCTACGTACTTTTACTTGCCCATCACCACAACTGGAGCTGTCAGCCAAGCTAACTGATAGATTTGGTCATTTTGAAATATTTTACTTCAATAGAAATCTAATATGTGCAAGAGACACAAAGGACAGACATGTTAAGGAATGCTGGGGTGAGATATTAATGTCCAGTGGGCAACAGGGACTTAAGAACCATGAGAAGATACATGATTGAGAGAGTCAGAAATTTGGACACTCCTTTCTTGCCTTCTTGAAAAGACACAGTGGGCATATTTCTCTCTCTAACATCTCTCTTCCAAAACAGAAACACCTTTTTTTCACTTCTCAATTCTACATACTCCTTCCTCCTTCAAGAACAGAGTAACTGATATTTTCTGTTTCACTTGGGTTTTATTTTGTAAGGAGACAGGTCTTCTTCTTCCAAAGGTTTGTGCAGACAAGGAGACCGACCACAAGCACTCATCTCCTTCACTCAGGAAGATCCACTTATTTCTTTGTTGCTTGGCTGAATCAATAGGTATTAATTGTTGGGGTTTTTTTTTGTTGATCCAAGGCCTGGACTTGCCCCCACTTAGGAGGTTTTCTTTAGAGTATCACAGTAGGATTCTTAAAGTTTATTTCCTCTGTTTTACCCCCTAGATGACAGAGATACAGCATTCTCCTTTTAAAATGTATATGTATTCACAGGTTGCTTTACTCTCTTTTGTTGGTGTAATGGGGCATAAAAATTTCACCTACTTCCTTTTCTCTGTCAAAATGGAGCCATGGAGGCCTGGTGTAACTTAAGAGTCAAGCTTTCCAAGTGTGCTAATTCAGTGTTTGGAAAGATGCATGATTGTAAAAAAGCAGACAGAGATGCGTGTGGATCACTGTTGCAAAGTAGAATATTACATATTTTGACTTATTTAAATTTAATGAACCCCAGAAAGCACTTTTAGTGTTTACTTTTTCCTCATTTGACTCTAATTAACCTTTCCCATGATTCAGATGTCTGACAAATGTGGAGGGCTGCAGGGCTAAGTGCTTTTTCCCATGATTGACTTTAATTAAGCTTTCTCTAGGCTGGAAACCCTTGCAAACTTAGGGAACTTTATTTTAATTGCCTTCTGCCAGATTTACTTATGCTAAACAAATATTATAAATCAAATACAACACTATTAGAAGCATGATGAGCTGACTTACAAAGTGGTAGTCTGCCATGGTGAGAAGCATTACACTACATCTGAGTATAAAGCAGTATGATGGGAGAAAAAAATTACTGATTTCATGAAGGCAACTTCTGGAGCATTGGTAGATTTTTCTGCAGGGTATGTACATGAAGGCATAAAGTTTCAAACTCTTGTTATTCTTCTACTGTTTCAGTGATATTACATCATATTCATTCATACTACGAACTACTGAGTGGATACTCCAAGAACTTATTTCATGCTTTGGACTGCTCACCAGATCTCTGTTATAGATGGTGGAATGAGGAAGCTCAGTCTTAATTAGGGGGCTTTGTCACCTAAATCATGGTATTTTTGCTCCCTGAGTCTATCCTAAAAGGGTGAGCAGCAGAACCAGACAAACAGACACCAATTCTTGTACAAGTTAATGCTGACATTATTATTCAAAATATTCCACAGAGAAATGCAGTTCAGTGGGTGTTTGCAGAAATAAATGAAAGATTGCTCATAACTTTTAAGTTATGAAAGTTTTATCCAAACCAATGTTTGTAAATTTTTTTAGTGGGTCCTTTAAATGGTAGAGTTTTAAGTTAAAATTCTGTTGGCTCACAGATTGAGAACATCCCTCCTATGCAAATGAATGGCAAATTCTATTTTAATTCTATGCTGCATTGCTATAAATTGAACTGAGAGGCATTGTGAGTTGCACAAAGGCAGTGTGCTGCACATTTTTGCTTCTTTTCCATCATACACTATGTTCTGAAGGGTCAGCTGAGCAATATTTACTTAGCTCCTTCTTCTTCTATACTCTGTGCTTAATGGGAATGATGTGACTTTCATGCCAGAATGCCATTCTGAGAAAACCTTTTGTAATTGCTGTGGTTGAAAGTGCTTATCCTTAATAGAAAAAGTTCTAAGAAGCTTTGTCTGGAAAGAAGCCTACCAAAACTGTCTTTGTGCTTAATTACAGCATAGCAGTGGTCTTGCAATAAGGGTCATCATTTTCCTTCGGTAACCAACAACTTGAAAACAAATATCAACAGAGGTCTCAGTGGTGATGACTCTGTGTTTCCTTCCAATTTTAATCCCTTTACTAACACAATGTAGAGTATTCTAAATTACAGTCAAAATTATTATGAAGTTAATTGCCAAGACATAATCCTTACACCTGAGCCCATAAACAGTATTAAAAAATGCCTACATATTTAATCATATTATATTCATATGATTAATAAATACAGATGTTTGTGTTCATCTATACACTTCTATATGCAACTATTCAAAACAACTACTTTATCTGAATACAGATCTTGCACAAAGTAGTTGACTGACAGCTCTGTTAGCTCTATTTATCCAGCTAATGTGTGTTCCCAAAGCTGTTGCAGCAAAAGGGTCTCCATGGGGACCAGCTTTGGCTTAGAAAGAATAATTAAGTTTCTGTACCCTGTTGATACTCAGCTTCCAAGAGTGCTAATAAAAACACAGTACCAAGGTGGCAACTTTCAGACCTCAGCCCAGGACAACAAAATGCCCTAAGCCAACCTAAAAGCAGCTGCCAGAGCCTGCACAAAGCTGTTAAGTGAACAGCTGTGTGCTTTCATAGATCCTAAAAGGATGGTGGTTTAGCTCCCACATTTGATATATTACCAGTCCCATTGGAGGACTTCGGAGCATTTTCAAGGTAAGTGAGGATGTATGAGGAGGGATGCACAACGTGGAATTGGTGCACAAAGGCATTTGTTTTAAAAGTACTCAGAGCCCTCTAAATAGCAGAATATTGTTTAAAAAATGGAGATATAAACTATTTGATGTACTGTGGTTTTTATCTTTGTTTAGTCAGAATCACAATTATTCATGTGAAAAAAATCTACAGCCATTTCCTAGTTTTAATTAATTCTATTTTACATCCTGACACTTTAACTTGCTCTTGATCAGCTTCTAAGTGATCTGTTTGACATGTCTATCTTTAATTCAGAGTAATTGCCAAATCAGTTTGCAATTTATCAGAAATGTGAAGAGTAACTCTAGCCAGAAAGAGCTATTTTTCTTTGAGAGTGAAAGTAAGCTATTACAAAGGGCCTGGGAGATTTAAGAAAAATAGTACTGTCATCTGAAATTTCTGAGTGGGAGACCCCCTTCGGATTTTTAGGAAGAATTTTAAGTAATTTCTGCCTTCAATAAGCTTGAAAATTATCTGACTGGAATGAAAAATATTGCCTAAATTCTACTGCCTTATTTAGACTAAGCTGAAAGCCCTACAATCTATTACAATCTATCCTATGTAATTTTTTTGTGGAGATGTTTTCAGTACCCTGCTTTTACTGGGTTGAGAGTGCTGTCGAGTGGAATTGGTCTTAAACAATACTTGCAATTACAACCTAAACCCTGATATGTCTGCCTCAAAATTTTTTTGACATATATTTAAAAAACTCCGTGCAACAATTATATGTCTGAAAAAAGAGCTTATTCTCTCAGCTTCCTCACTGTATATAAAATCCCAGGTACAGACGGTCACATTTCCTCCCTATTGACACATTGTTATTTGTGTGCAACTCGCTTTTGCCAGCTGCCAGCAGTGGGAACAAGGACCTTACACAGAAAGGTCCTTTTCCAAAACTGATTAGATGTCGACCTATGCACATTTACATTTCTTCTTCTGGTTCTGGGAAATTAAACTAGAGCTGCAGCTGGGTCAAACATTTTAATGAATTTCAATTTTACAAAACCAAACCAAACCAAACCAAAACAGAAGAAAAAGGCAGATCTAGGATAATTTTGCAGTTTAATGAAGCTGGCTCAAAACTGGCATGAAGTTTTGATTCAGAAGAAGAAAAAGTGTTTTGTTTAAAAATGTACGTCATGGAGTGTTGTGGCTTTTCACAGAAAATATATTTTTTCAATTTGAAATTAGCTAATTTCTTTAAGATTATTAACAAAATAAAAAATAATAAAATTTTAAAAAGCACAAAACCAAAACAAAACACCAGTGGCATGAAAATGAAACACAGAAGATTTCTCCAAATTTTATTTTCCTTCACATTTTGGTTGGGACACTGAGCAGAAAATCAGTCACACAGAAGCTCTCTTATGGGCAGAGTCTGATTATTTTCAGGATCACAAGCATTGCTTATTACTTAAACTATACAACTCAAAAGTCATCATCAGAAAGGATGAAACTATGCATATTAGTATTGTTAAAGACTGAGCAGAGCTAAGTATGTAGGGACTGTGACCAATGGCACAGCTGCTCTATATTCATTACCCATCTGGTAGACACTAAGAACATAGGCAGGCAGCGATTCCCTGTGGCACTCCTAGTTTGGCTTACTGACAATTAGAGGTGATGGGGACTGGTGTCACTTCCCTCCACTCCTGCCATGACTGTGCTTACTCCTCCAATGCGGGCTATCCGTTCCACTTCTCATAGCTGACAACACAATTCCTGTTTCATCCTTGTTCTAAAGTCAGCTGTGTCCTGCTACACCTTCCTTCAGTGGGAAATAGAGGGCACAGGGGAACGACAGCATTACTGTGAAAAAGAGCAGTGAAAATAGATCCCTTCATGTCCCAAGATCATGTGTTTGTCTTTCATCTGTGGTACTCGGGACTTGATTGTTCCTTCCGTTCCATGGAAAAAAACAAAAAAAACCACAAACAAACAAACAACCCCCAAACAAATAAACAGAAACAAAAAAAGAGGGGAAAAACACTCAAAAAAAATAGAGCATATAAGAAACTCTACTGAAGGGGGAAGTGAAGTGTACGTTGTTTTTAATTAAGTGGGGTAGAGGCTCTTTTTTTGAAATTCCTTTCTGAAAGTAGTGATCATTTAAAATGTAAAAACGTAAAAAGATGAACTCATTTAAAGCATTTCCTTGTTCCTGGAGTAGCGGATTAAAATAATACTGGTTGTTGCTATGAGTTTGCTCACATCAAACTTACCTTTATAAAGTAACTTGCCATACTGCTGCAGCTGGCTGGATAATGTCTGTTCCTGTGTTTGTCATTATCAAGCAAAGAGACCTGCCAAATTATTCAAAAGTGTATTGCAGTCCCAGCACCTCTTATTATTCCTTGAGCTCCTTGCTCCTGTTCCTTTCATGTTGTTCAGATACACAGGGATATAATGAAGAAGTTACATAACTAATTAAAGCAGATGTATTTTTAATAAAGGCTTCGGAATTGATTTTTTGAGAATTAACAAATTCAGTTCTCAAGTGTATCTCAAGACTATTAAAAAAAATGTTTGATTTATTCGTTTTAGCTTTGGGGAGTGCTGTTCTCATATGGATTTTTCCGAAGACTTAAGGTTTTACCTTGGGTTACTTGCACTCAGTGTGGATAACCCATGACTCTTTAAGCATGCTGTCAGATCAGGAGCAAAGGTGTAACTAATGTAGCCATCAAAGGATCTCTAAAACTGACAGACTGCCTCCGCAGGATTTTGTAATCTATTTTATTCATAACATTATTAAGATATAAGTATAGCTTAATTTTTATCACAAAGTGGATGAATGCAAGTGGTTTCTAGTCAAAAAGGGGGCTTTGGTGGATGGCTCATTTAAGTCATTGAAAAGACTCATGCTGGCTCCACTGATCATGGATGAATATCAAAGACATCCTATTGTGATTACACGTTTTAATGAAAAAGTTTGTGATTAATATCTGAAGATTTATAGTCTGCACGGGAAAGAAGGGTTAAGAAACACAGGAAAAAATACTTGTGATACAAATGAAGGGCTTAGTCTGAAAAGTGGAAGAAGGGAAGACTTGTAAATGTCCTTCTTTTTAACCAGAGATCTCAAGTAAAAAACCTTCTATTTCAAATTACTTCATTTTTCAGGTTGGATGGCTGGTGATTTCTTTTTCCATTCTTTTGATTCCTTCCTTCCTTTCTTCGTCTTGATTTCTTTTCTCTATCTTTTCTTGTATGAGGTCTGATGGGAATAATAGAGGAGAAAGAAAAGGAAAATTACATTTTGGGCTCAGGTTTCAAAACCAAAGAGAAAGCTCAGTACATTTTTTTTCTTCCACAGAAATATTTGTGACAAAAGTTTCCATAATCATTACCTACATTAAAAAATCATCATTATTAATAACAATGGAAGCAGTGGCATTTAAAGAAAAATCTCCCTCCCTCCCTAGTCACTTGTTAGAAGATAAACCTCAACAAAATATTGATATTCAAATTCAAAGAACAGTAAAGAACAAAGAACAGCTGCCACACTTTGAGTTCTCTTTCTTTTTTATGTGTTCAAAATGTTCCTCTGCATTGGAAAATTTGGTCTAGAATAGCTACTTTGACATAAAATATACATTTTAGATTGCATAATTTCAGATTTGGCAAATTGACCCCAGGATGAATTCCTCCTCCCTTCTTTTAAACCCTTAAATACCTCTTTTCATCCATACCCCTGCTATGTTTTGTTTGTCTGGAGCATTGGATTTCTTCCTCACAAATGACCAATTACATGAAAAAATTCGGGATGAGATGAAACTTCCATGGGTCTACCTCAATCTTGGGCTATTCAGTAGTGACCAGTGATGTCTGTGGGGGCACAAACGCTCTTTTTCTCTATATGAATGGCTTGTTGACAGTACTGAATACGGATTTCCAGGTTTTGATCATGAAGTTTTCTTTTTTTTTTTCCTGTGGTTTTCTAAACTTGGAAACACCAAGTGAGTGAGTGATGAGCAGTGGGGATTCTGTAATCAGTCTCCATGCACATATGTAAATGTATTTATGTAGCTCCGATGCACAGGCACAGAAGAAGAAAACCTGAATTTTCAGGTACTTTTTACTGGTGGAATAGCTGCAGGGTGACTGAGATGAATCAAATGACTTGAAAGAACAAAAGTTCAGGGAAATAGGCACAGCTGTAATCCCAGTGATTTATGAGCATTGTGAAGGATTTACCATTCTTGCATCAGTTCACATGATAGATTTGCTTTGGTCACTGCCTTCTGACTCACCATGAGAACTAATTTGCAAACCTGAGATATCTGAATCTTAAATTATTCTGTTTATTATTCATGATGAATAGAAAATCATTGTATTAGCATTCTGGGGTTTTTATTTAAGATTTAAGATTGACTGAAAATGAAAGTTGTTAAGGTAAGTGTTCAGATTGTACAAAACTTAGGCTAAATAATTTTATTTTATTCACTATTCCTGACATTGTCTTTTAGTCTTCCCTCATCTAAAGTGTTCTCTTTTTCCCAGCTTTTCAAATATACAACAGCCAAACAAAAAAACGCTTCAAATTCTTGTAAAATCGGATATTTCTCGTCTGGCTACAGCTGCAATTTCTTCAGTGTTTATGTTACTAAACCTTGTGCAGGTTTTTTGCTGTTCCATGCCTGTACCTTTGCTCTCTGCTGTTTCTTGTTCAGGAAAAAGTGTGCTGATTAGCACCCAGACAGGAAAAGTGTGCAGGGAAATGATACAAAAAGGCCACTCTGATTTATGTGAAATATTTTTGAAATTCTGTAGCAGGAACACGTATGTCACCTTCTGCCATAAGTATAAATTGCTTCAGCTGATTTCCTTCTTGAAGTGTGAGTTGTATTTATAAGCAGTGGGTTTTAATTTCTTGTTGTTATTTTGAAGGTCAGCTGGCACATACAAGCAGCATACCAATGACAGTAGTTAATCATTTAGCTATCAGAAGATAACAGCATTAACTCATATGAAGTACAGGGACAGCATCACATAGACAATCAATTTCCTTGGGAAAGCAGTATTAAATTTTTGTGTGGGTCCAGCTACGATAATCAAGAAGTTGAACGAAATGTGAATTTGCAAGTATGTAAGATACTCCCTGGTAAATTCTCATGCATCCTGTGATAATTTCACACAATTTTGGTAAATGCAAGGTACTGCACATCCTTCACTGAGGGACAGCAGCCTTTGGTTTAGCAGTATGTACTGGAGAATTGAGACAGCAACTTCTCAACTCAGCTTTGCTCCAGATAACTTCTACCTATGTTCTAAGAATGTCTCAATAATTCCTACCGTCTGGTAAGACAGGATTGGGTAGACACTGGCATTTTGTCAAAGTTTGTACAAAAGTGAGTAGAGCCTCCTAAATCACACAGCTCTTGCTAAAGGAACTATGAATTACTTATTTTCATGCTCTTTCTACTTTGGGACTTGATCTAAAAAACTGAGAATACACGTCTTCATGCATTTATAGTATAATACCAAACTTTTTTGGTCAAAGACAGCTTTGGTCAAGATTTCAAAAAATTTTCAGGAAGTGCTAAGTACTGACTTTGAAAAATAGACTAAGAAAGGTATTCGAGGCAGCAGTCATGCAGAATGAGAAACAGAGGATTCCTGAAGAAACTGTGCAGTTTTCTGGAGCTACCTCAGAAAGCTATATAGCAAACAGGAGATCTGGTTTTTGCAATACAAGGCATCACGCAATTGTCAATCATTTACCTGCCTGCTGCCAACTGCTCCAGTAGTGAAACTCATTCCTTGGACAGGACAGTCAGAAATATTGATATTGCTCCCCACTAAGATAGTAGCTTTAAAATCGGCTGAGATTTCATAGGAATACTGTAAGCTTCCAGAAATTCACATTCCCAGCCAGCCCTGGCAATACTAAAGCCAATTCTCTTTTCAGGGGTAATAATAATAATAATGTAAAAATAATAATTTTCTTTGCAATTCAGATCATGACAGAAAACTTGCCAGAACAGTCACAACACCTCGCATAATTTATGACATTAAGGAAATTTATTTGGCAAGGAAGTTGAGACTAAGTCTAGAGGAGGAATAGGATGGTAAGAAAATGAAAAAGGGATCCAGAACACTGCATGGCCACCCAAATCTGTGCAAAAGGCACCAGTGACTAATTACAGGTGTGTAAGCTTATACTGAGTGAGCACAAACAGAAAAACTAGTGCTTTCCCTTTCACTATGTGCCTTCACGTATGACTGGAAGGCTTTCTCTTCATGTTACCCCCTATTGTGATCGTTTATTCCTCAGAAGTTGGGGTGAAAATTCTCTTCCCATTCTGGACTGGTGCCGTTGTTTAACCACAGCCTCTAGCATGTGCAATGCATGCCCCAGTGAACAGATCTTCTCGTGTTTCCCACCAAAAAGTGATATGCTGGTTTGCCTCAAACTTCTGCCAGAGGCCCATGGAGAACAGTAATTCTCCCGTGATCTCTTCCAACGAGTATGATAGCTTTACCATACCATGCTCTTCCAGACAAGGAAGGATTATCTGTGACTGAAATAGTGACACGAAAGAACTGAGTGGGAAAGACTCTTTCATGAAAACAAGAACCTGCTGTGATGGTAAGTGTTTAAAAAAAGTAGGACACATTCAAAAACCAAGACTTACTATTGTATCTATCATAAAACCGTAATAATACAAAGGGGACTTCTGTCTGCTAAAGATGTTACTTGCTATATTACTTATAATTAAAGAAAAATAAAAACCATATGACAGCCTAAGCAATTCAAGCATCTAATAAGTTTTGATAAATAGCTTCTGTAGAGCTTGTGCAAATACAGATTAACTTTAAAAATGCTGTTCTCCCCAGCGGACAGATGTTCATCTACTGAAGTTGAGAGACAATCAAGGATAGTAGATTGCATCCTGAGTGATACTAAAGGGTTGTAAGTGAATATACAAATGATAACATGTTGAGGACATCAAATAATTCTCCCTGACTCTCTCAATGCCAGAAGCCTCTTTCTGACAAAGCTGCACTGCATTTGGAGGAACAGTGAGGAAGTACCTTACCAGTCAGTCTCTCCTGAGACATGGTACATTCATATGAAGACAGTTTGTTCAATTGAGGTGACCTGATATTGCCTGGATGGTTTATGTAGCTTTAGTCACTCAGTATAGTGAAAGGCTCACTAAAAATTTGAATCTCAACCATCAGACTATGCTTCTCTTTTTCAAAGCGTGCCAGTGCACAGAGAACAACCCTAGAGCCACCGGATTTCTGCAGTTCAGGGGAAATGTTCAGTCCAGGGATTAAGTCAGGGCTCAAAATCCACTTCTCTGTTGTAGTGGAAAAGCTTATATCCTTTCTATTTGTTTAATATTAAGATACAGACCTTGTGGTACTTTCCTTAATAATGGTGTATATGGTAGATTATTACAACAGCTCTAGGAATAATCAAACTTTCAATTGCTTCTCCTAGCTTATATTTTTGCACTTTTGAAATTTTATGAATTGGAAATAGTTAAGACAGCTCTCACTTTAGTTTACAGTCTTGGCTTTGTGTTCTGCAGGAGGCACTGAGGCTGAAAAACAATTCTGAAAAAACAGATGAGCTTAACTTGCTAATGATTAATTAAAACATTTATATATAGGGAATAAAAGGAGAAAAAATGCACAAAAATATTGTTGTTTGTCTTGTTATGGCTGAAACCTTGTCTCAATAATCCCTAGATTTTATGCATAGTTAACCTGTTCACATCCAGGCAATTGCGGTAGGCAAAAAAAGTTAAAACATTACTGTTGGTTCCAGTTCTTCAATGTCCTGAATTATTAGTGGAAGCTAAAGAAGAATGAAAAACTGAGCCCCAGAAGGTGATGAATGTTTCTATGAGAAGTGCTAAGCAATTGGAATAAATCATTATGAAAAGTGGGGAACATGTGAAACAGGCAACAAATGACTGGAGGGCACTTTTTTGTTACCAGTCTGTATTAAAGTCTGCTTGTAACCATGGCAACTGGAAGTCCACATTTACAGCACTGCTATCAACAAATATTGAAGAGTAACTTACAGCACTTTCCACATTCAAGCAATATTAGCTGCTTTCCCCACTGTGCCCCACACACATGTCCTCTGATCCCAGGCTTCTTCCTTCACAGGGACAATCCACAGTAGGGCCACTTGGGTCCTGCAAGTCTGCATTGCTCCCTCTTTCAGGTGGACTGGCACACAGCATTCCTTTTTTTCTCATTATTTAATCCTTTTTCAATGATAATTTTTAAGTTTTAAAAGGTGGGCCAGCTATCCCACATGGGACATAAAGATAACTTTGATTTAGCAAAGAGGCACTGTCATTCAGGACTGCAGTAAACAGTGTGATAATCAAAGACCTAATGATGCACTAAAATTTTTATGCACACCTACTCTTAAACACCATATCAAAGCATTCTGGAATGCCATGGAACAAATAGTTTGAAATAAAGCTAAGAAAAATTCTTTTTTTTTTCTTTTCTTTCCTTTTTGTCCATAGACTCCATAAGATCTGCTTGCACCCATGTCTTAAATTAAACCGTTACAGGTATTTGGTCTGAAAATATATTTTCTCTAAAACATATGGAATTCTTTTAAATTTGACATCAATTCTGAATTCCATATTTTTCTACTTGTTTTGGTGGTAGTGGGTTTTTTCTTTATTGGCCCATAATACTATCTTTATCAGAAACTGTTACCTGTTTTCAGCCAACAATTCTCTACATAACAAAACTATGAATAGAAACCATGTCACATGTCCCTGGTGATATGCATTTAGAAGTTTTGGTTAGTGGAATGGATGCAATAATGTGTTTCTGTGATAACATATATCTTGCAGCAAGCTGTTGAGCTCAGAAAAATAAAAATGCACCATGACAGACATATTTGTCGCAGGTACTTTAATTATATTTATAGTGATGAAGAGAAAAAAAGCTAATAAGTTTGATAACACTGAGATTCTAATACTGCCCTGGAAATTATAGATTCATAGAATCAAAGAACATCCTGAGTTGGAAAGGACCTACAAGGCTAATTGAAGTCCAACTGCTGGCCCTGGATGGCCCCAGGGATCACATCATGTGCCATAGAAAATATAAAGGTTCATCATTGTTTTAGGGTTTTTTGCATAGTACACTGAAATTACCTGTATTTGAGTCAGTGTGAAGTCATAAAAACATAAACAGTTGCTTCTTAGTACTATCATTTAATCTTCATAGCAAATTTTTAAATCTTTCTGCCTCGAGAATTGTTATTAACATAAAATTCTCCATCCAAATGGACATTTGCTGTATAAAAGGAGTTGTTCTTTATAGAATGTGATAGTAAAAAGGAAAAATATTTAGAATTCTGATTTTTCCACTACCATTCATCAATAGCCATAATACAGATTCCATAAGCCCATCCCTCTCACTTGCTTTTGTGCTCTAGAGGTTTCCTGAGCATTATGAAATGCCAACATGTGGCATGAATAAAAATTAATCAACCAAAATAAAACTTTTAAAAAATGTACTTTTAGGACAAATTTCCCAGTTTGGAAGTGGTTTCCCAGTTTGGAAGAGAAAAGCTGTTAACAATTCCATCTTTGAAGTAAAATACAGTAATACAAAATACGCTAAATTTTGTTTCAATCCCTAAATGCTGATTTGATAAAAACAACATGAAAGAACAAACTGTGATTTTAATTTTCAAGGAGCTCAGGCCTCTCAGCTGGTGTGGATTTAATTTAAAATGCTGAGCTTTCACTACTTTGGGGGTCCAGGCTGTGTTGTTTTCCATAATTGTCCTGAGGAACAATTATCTAGAACTAAAGAATGTAAAATACTAGAAGAAAAGGAATGAATCCAAGTTAATGTCAAAATCATTAGAACCCTAACTGGGAAGATGAACCACTCTCTTCCAGTTCCTGGGAGTTACTTGAAATGAATAATTAGACCCTTGTAATGTCCGTAGTTACAAAGGAGAAATGCAAACTGTATACTCCCTGAAATATTTGAATTTGGGATATATTCATAGTTGGTGTGACAGTGGTTTTTTAATCTGTTTTACTTATAGGATAGCTGCTGAATGGCCTGAGAAACATCCATTCTGGGAGACACTCTCATGCCTTTCTCCCAAGCAGTGTCTGCCTCCCACAGTATTCTACCAGTGCTCGTTGGGAGCTTGCAACAATGTGAAGTAGCTGTTGATAAAGGGCTGTGAAAATGCTCGAGGTGCATAAAAGGACTACCTCATCAGATACCGTGTGTGCAGAGACTCCAGTTCACCTGTTATTCAAAAGCAAGTGTAACGTGAAGAACATACAGAATATTAGGCTGTTAGTTGAATTAAGACCCTGCGGTATTAGATTAAAAAAACCATATTTTTTCATTCCAAATACTGAGTCTTAGATACTTATTTGTGACCCAAGCTCACAGAAAGGAAATCCACTTCATATATAATTGGGAGGCTGACATTCTTTTACATCATCTTTGGTTTTACTGTTTCTGAATGGGAGCAGGCCAGGGTATTGTGCAAAGACATTTCTGTGTCCCAGCTCCCTCTTTCATATGACTAAAGCAATGAGTTCAGCACAGCATGATGGAGAAGGGGCAGATTGAACAGATGATTCAGAGGTGAGATGAGGACAAATGTATGTTTGAATTACGGGGTGGGGGTGGGAGTGGTGCTTGAGTTAACTTTTATGAAGCTTTCATGAATAATTAACTTTTTTCTTATTTTCAGACTCAGCTGTTTTTTCCTGATCATGAAAGAATTGCTGGAAAATTTGTTTGTGACTACTTTAATAGTTAGCAACAACAATTCATTATATTAATTTCACACAGTTACTACTTTTTCTCAACAATGCCAAATAGTTTAGTTGAGCACAAGCTATATTTGGGTTGATTTGGTTGATTTAAAAATATTTAGTGTATTCTGTACCAAAATAATATGGAAAACACAGCCTTGGTGCAACAAAGATTTTAGTAGTAAACAGCTCAGAATAATTACTTAAGACAGGTTTTAATCTGCTTGGTCATGAAATATTCATGGTCGTACGTAAGAATGAATATCAGTACCATGACAGCTTCTTATGATATCTAAGACATTACTTCAATTGTTTGAGCAAGTATTTCCTTGTGAGTCCTTAAGTGATGTTTCTGCCTGTAGTATTGTGCTAGACAGCTTTGTGTGTGGTGCTGCCCTGCACTTTCCTAAAGCAAAAATACTCTTGGCTGACACTACTCTTATTGATGTTCACTGGATCTCATCACTAACTTCTGGAAAGCCAGTGGTAGTGCTTGCTAGTGAGCAGGGATTTGACATTTGAGGTCTGTAAAAACCTTGTTTTATATTCAACATCTTACAGTTGCATGTAAACTGAGTACAAGACAAAGCTCTTTCTTGCTTTAAAGGCAAAGCCTATTACACAGGCATCATGTCCTCTAACTAAATAGAGCAAAGTTAAAAGTTTCAGGAAAAAAGAAATTAAAAGGCTGCCTATTGTCAGAAATGTTTTAAATTCTGGATGTTGCCTTTTGCTGAATTTTGTATGCAATATTAAATTGCATGTTTACATCCAGATGTAAACAGCACACTCAGTAGGAAGTGACATTTCATGCTGGGAGCATGGAAGTCTGCAGTGGGTGGTTTAGCAATAGTGAGGCAGTTCCCAGCTGGAATAAGCTGGAGTAGGTCCCAGTGAACTTTACATCTACTGCATGTGTCCTGGTGATTATACAGCTCCAAACATATGCATAGATGAGTGTCAGAAGACAGCATGAGGGTAAAATGGACCTCTGGTCTGATTCAGTGGAGACAATTTTATGTGAATGGTGGGTTTTACTATTTTCCATTGTTATAATATTGTTAATAATGGTGGATTGATGTTATTTTTATTATTATTCTTAGAGCAAAAACCTAGGTAGGCAAAGCCTAGGCACACTCTCTGCCCCACAGATCATCATCTGCCAGGGGATGAGTTATCTAGGCAGCACTGCGACTGCACTTCGTAAGTACAGCAGAGTTTTCCCCTGTACACATGCACCATCGGAGCATCCTCACCCTTTAAAGTACCAGTGAGTTGTTGGTGTGACCCCTCTGGTATTTCACTGCTGATGTGGGAAATTATTTGATGCTGTTCCGGTGGGCTCCACCTGAACCTGCTGAGGTGGTACATGATGCAAGGTTTGCATCCTTCTCAGCCCAGGCACTGCAGGTATGGCCCTCAACTGAAGGATCGGTGTGAATATTGCAAAATCCCACTCACCTTCCCTCTGGCCATCAGCTGATGAAACAGGCATTGGAATGGAGTCTGGTGTTTCGAAGTGGAGTTTTTTCATTCAGTACATCAGCTAATCATGAGCCTATATTTATAAACATGTTCAGACTAGCAAAAGCAAGATATCATTATCTCAAACTTAGTAAATATCAATCATAATATGATGTTCTAACTCTGACAAGGGAAACCTTTATCCACCAGTGGTTTTGTCTGTATTCAGAATGGTTTCTTTCGCATATAGCATAAACTATATGTTTATGTCACTCTACACAGGTAAGGATCTGAATCTAACCCAGATTTTGCTAACTATCTGTTGATAATGAAATAGAAAAACATTTCTTCCACATCTACATTGAATTGTCTTTTTTGGGTAAGACCAATTGGCCACATATCTGTATAATGCTCAAGTCTCATGGGAGGCTAGAAACATATTTTTTTAAAAGCTTCTACCATATGTCAGAGGAGGTTTGTGCTTATTAATTAGCACCTTGAGAAGACTATGTCAAGAACATGTGTACGAGTGGTCTGATTAATTAGAGACTATCAGAAACCTTGTATCAACATAGTTTGGATGTATATTAATTTTTTGATGTCTATTATTTTATCTGGACACAGCATTTATTGTAATGCTTGACCTATTTCCCAGTTTCAGAAGCTGAGGCTACAGGGACTCTTCATATCTCAGCCAGTTTAATGAGTTGGATGTTACACAATTATCAAGAGCATCAAGATTAAAAATAGAAAAATAAATAAAAGTATTGAGGGAATGTTATGATCAAGCAGATTGGTTAGCAGCATCACATTTCCATCATGAATATGCAAATTAATTAAGAAAAAGAAAAGTAGATCACTAATACTGACCACAGATTTTTTTTTATTGTTTTATTTCCATAATTTTTTTCATGCTAATTTGTTGGCCACAATTTTTCCTTTTGCTGACAGTGAAGAATAGGTGGCCACCTGCTAAATTTTAGAGTGCAATAGCAACCTGGCGCAAACCTTCTATGTTTCCCGTCTTCCTCCTGAAAAGAGGATTCATATAGTGAATTCCAACAGAAAGGAAGGTATCATAAACAAGACCCACCAAGATCTGTATCATAGTGATCTAGTTCTTATGTTAGTGTCTCAGGTGATTCCCTCAGAGATGTATCAGCCTGTGTTTTCATGGAAACTTTCAGTGCTATGAAGGAATTTTTATTTACCAATCTTGCTATGGTTCTCCTTGCTTGATTTCTGAAGTGCAAAATACTTAGGACAAACTCCTCTTAGTCACTCATAGACCCTCATATTCTGTTTCTATGCAATCATTTTAATAAAAACATTAAAATACAGACTACTGAACATTATAATTTCTTGTTATATTTTATAAGTAAAAAAAAGGAATTCAAAAGTGGAGTGTATTAGACACCTGAGCATGAAACTTTAGCCCAGTATAAGCAAGAACAGACATTTTACTATTGCATCACCAGCACTATAATAATTTCCATGCTCATGTATTCTGCTCCTGTATTAGACCCCTACCTCAAACGTTTGTTACTTCTGCCCCCGGTGTTGTGTTGGTTCTTTGCAAGCCCAGCTTAATTCATTCAATGTCAGGGAACGGTACTTTTGAAGTAGGGTGAATTACATGAGGTGCACATTGTTTGTGTGGAAGGATGTTAACTTAAAAACATCCCCCTTGCTAGTGAATATTAGGAAGTTATCCCTGAGACCAGCAGGCAAGTTCAGATGGAGCAGATGAGGAGAGAGGAGAGCAGGGAGGAAGGGAAAATAAAAACATAAGAAAGGATATGAAGGCTATTTTCTGATTTCCCCATTTTAACATCCCCAAGCCAAAGGATTTTCTCTGCCTGTGTTCTTCTGCATGTAGAGTTTTAAAATTCTGTGCTTCTCTAAAACTAGAGATTTTGTGACCCACAAAATAAAAAAAAAACCAGGTGTCCCGCTGTCCAAGTTCTCAAATTCTTGACATTGATGCTCACAGTTTCCTATAGGAAGCTAACTCCTATGTGTAGTGTTGACACAGAAAAATCTTAACTAAAACTACAAAATTTAATTTATACATCTTTAATTTATACATCAAATCAGAAGATTTTTTTATTATTTTTAATTTTTTTATTTTCCTTATCTATTGTTTAAGTCAATATTGTTATTGTAAAAAGTATTTTCTAATTAGTTCAGTTCTTAATTTGACAAGGTATCATATCCAAGAATAGTTAAGAAATCCTACTTCCATCCTTTGGTCAATGTTATTTAGAGGAACTGCAAAATGATCAGAAGATATTCCATTTTAGTCTGGCTCCGCCCAACATAATTTTATGAACACATTTTTCCAAGTATGAAGTTTAGACTTTTAAAGAAATAATTTAATTCCCAGTAAGAAGTCAAGCACTTAACAGCCTATTGACTTGGAAAATTTCTGAGAATTAATCGAATGGTTTATTGGATGGACTTGAATCGAGAACAAACTGGGTTTGACCGGAAGTCCAGTCATTTCTGTTCACACCACTTAGTTGTTTTTAAACTAAGCATATGTTTGAGCAACTTAATAAAAGCCTAGAAAAGTTCAGTTAACTACACAGGTATCTGTGGGAGTAATGTGCTAACCTAGGCTACCAGCACATCATTAGAACAAAAAATTGGAAATGTTTTAACAACTTCAAGATATGATAAAATCACAGAATCATTTATGTTGAAACAAAACCTTCATGATCATGAAGTCCAACTGTAAACCTAACAGTGCCAAGCCCACTGCAAGTTGGATTCTAAAAAATCTTGGAAATGCGAATTACATCACTGATAAAGTAATATGAACATTTTAAATAAAATAACATAACTATGAGAATATGCATAACAGGCTACTTGAAAGTTAGTTACACAGTGCAGCAAAAATACTTATGTGACCATCTCTATTCCTCTCTAAATAAATATTGGAATCTCTTATGTGGCTTTCTACAAAGGTATCTTTTTTAGGAAAAGAAGAAGCCAAGTAATGTAGTAGATTTTTTTTCCTAATCTTAAATGCTTCAGTAGTCAAAAGATAACACATAGAATATGGAATTCAGGCTAGGGAAACAGCAAAGAGATACAAAGGGACAAATTCCCAGAGTGAATATATGCTAGAGAAATATTTACTTTAAAATAAGTCACCTTTGCATCAACTCATTGATAAATGTTGTCATTATAAAGTGTTATTATAGACCCTAAGAATATCAACTCAGAACAGAAATACATGGGCAGTTTTTGAGAAACATAATAAAAAGCCCTGTTCCTTGCTCAAGGTGCTTAGTATTCATTCTGCCAGATGACATAAAAGGTGAAGAGGCAAGCACAATGGGAATAAAAGAGAAGTATGATGTGATGATGTCAAAAGAATTTAGCAGAAAGATATTTCAATGATCATTCTGCTACTTTAGTAAATACATTTAACATGTATCTCTGCTCTTGTTTGGTGTGTAGTATTCAGAAACAACAGAACCCCTGTTTTCTGTTGCCACATCTTCATTCTATAATCCTGAACAACATACTTATATAGCAAGAGCATATTTAATAGCAACTGTGTTAAATTTTTTTGAATCTCATATCAATCTAGAAATAAGTTTTTAGAAGAGGTTCCTGTTTCACAGCTGGAGAGCATGTCACCATATAGTCCAGCTCTTGGTCCACATAATGTGAGCACAGAAGATTATTCTATAGCTTCCAAACTAGCAAGGCACTGGATAATATGTTGTATTATTATGTATTAATACATGCACAAATATATGTAGCTGTGCATGTGTCATAATATATGATACTGATAGATCACAAGAAAACATTCCTGATGAATTTGTTCTTTTGCAATTATCCTCAGGGTGACACAAGCAGTTTGAAAAGAAATCTGACAAAATGACCCATTGCAGAATAGGAAGGTAGTGCACACAAAAGATGTGCACTACTGCTGTAGATTGTTCTACAGATAGTTATTTTGACTATTGGCAATTGCTGTTATCCCATTTCAACAATATCTGTAATCATATCCTAGACCTACGCACAGCTAGAAGCAGACTGACTGAACTATATCCTGTCAGATGTAGAAAAATAGGCACCTAACATTATACTCTAAATATCCTTATTGAAAGTTGTAGACTTGAAGGGTTTTTTCAAGCCCCCTTTCCAACCCCCGCCCTCAACAATGATGAATTAGAGAGCATTTTGATGGGAGAACATATTTTTCCTGCCAAGTTATCATGTCTTCCTCTGAGTATTGGTAAACCACTTACTGATTACTGCCTGAGAGAACTGATCTGCTATATGCTAGCATGCCTGGAATTAGTCAAAAGACACCTAGGATAAGAAATGGGAATTCTTTCTGGTTCTGTGTGCCTATGAATCAAAACAAGTAAAAGTTAAGTTTACATTGTCCCCAATTAATAAGTGTCGTGTTGAGACTCAGGTAAGAGGTATTTCAGCCTGAAATGCCTGTGCCTACTAAAAAAACAGTAGACAACAATCTGTTTACTGTCCCTTCTTTTTGAACCGAACAGCAAATTATTTGCACGTCCCTGAAGAATTCAATGCATCAGTCTGTGCCTTATACCTCATATGCATCCTGTGGTCTAATTGGAACTGATGACTTTTCCCCTCTCCTGGTAACTGTGAGACAAGATACATGTTTTCTCCAGACACTTTAGATATTACATCTTTAAACCTCATTATTTGGTCTGTGATTAACTGAAAGTTAATAACAAAAGCATCACTATCCACCTTCTTAACAGATCCTTATTAAAACCAGAAGAAAATGTTTGCTCTACATTAAATGAACTTTCTACATTAAATGAACAAACACAGGTTCTTGGAGTAGTCTATCTCAATAGCCCACTGACTGGGCAAGACTAAGAAACTCACTTTAGAAACAGAGTAGATTAGACCCTTAATCAAAGGAGTGTGAAGGCAGTGATTGAACTAATAAAGGAACAAGCACACAACATAGTCTAGGTCTGAAGAGGGGACGAGCACGTCCCTGGATTCCACATCATTTTCACCCCTTTCATTAGGGCACGTGTGAGTCTGAGGGCGCAAGTGACAATCATAGTCTCCATTTGCTTTGGATATTAGAGGTGAAGGTGAGGTATGAGGGAGCCCATGGGCTCTACAAGTTCTTCAGAGTCAGGGGATGGGTAAACCCCAGCATGGCTCATTAGAGGCACTGCCCAGAAACATCTCAAGGATTTGAACGTTCACTGCGCGTTTTCATCTGTCCCCTCATTCCATCTCATAGCAAGGAGATTTGGATTCATTACCAGGGTGATTCATATGTTGACTGTCAGGGGGTTCATTATATGGCAAAAGTTCAATTAGATGCCTGAGTAGGAAAATTAAATATTTCAGGGAAATTTCTCTTCATAATATGCACACCAATAAAAGTCACGATCCACCTTTTGGAATGGATTTCTGTAATCTTTTGCTTGTTTTGTTGCATGTTGCCATCCTTGATTGTGTACTACAGACTGAACTTCAGAATATGGGCTGCATTAATAATATTCTATTCTGAAGTCACTGAGCATGGAAAACCAACTGGAAGAAAAGGAAATACTCCAGAATATAACCAAACTTTTCTCTGAAATATTGTGGACTAAAAATTGTTTTGATTTAGGACAAACATGATGGGGTCTTCTGAAACTCTGGTGCGCACAGATAAAATGGCAATTGTATTGTATCCAGACTACTCTGAATACCTGTACTACCTTGGCTACTAGATGATCACACAAACTTCTTATAATATAAAGTATTACATGGAGTACTTGGACTAGTACAAAACTGAAACTCTCTTTGGATTTTTCTGACTGTTGCCAAAGGATGTTTGGCATAATCTTCATAAATTCTGGTCCCATGAGAGGAGAATAGTTCATTAGAATGTAACTTGAGTGCCAAAGACCTATCTAGAATACTCTTGAATAAAATCTTGTTAAACCAAAGTTTTATGAATAAGTGTCCAACCTTTGCTCCTCATCCAAATAAAAATATTTCTCAGATGGTTCTGAGTGAGTGAAAGCCTGAGATTTAAAATAGAAACTGGTTTGTAATTTTTTTCTGCATCAGTTATTCCAGACATACCTGCTATTATAATAATGTCCATGTTTCATACTTCACTATATATATATATATTAGGTCATATAGGGTGTTAGACACCTTCCATGAGGATAAATACATTTTTATATTCAAAAATATGCATGCACTTCCAAGTTTAAGCATTTTCCAAAGCTTCGATTGCTACATCAATTCGACAGGTAATAGGGGAGAATGACATATATAAAGAATTAGATAACCGAAAGAAAAGGAATCAGAGTTACTAAAAAGAAGAATTTTCTAATGAATCTACTTGTTATTCTGCAGGAAGAGCATCTGGATACTTGCAGAAATAAAACATATGGTGATATGGTAAGATAGTGAGATACATATTCTTGAATATGTTGAAAAATATGTCAGATAATGTACAATCTTTATAAATATCTATAAATATTTATCAATGAAATATATTGAAATACATACTTGTCAAGTATATGTTTTGCTTTTGAAAAAAGAATTCATTATATGAAATGCTTAGCAATCTTACTAGATGACGCAGAGGAACAAGATTTCTGAGCAAAATGAGAAGTATATGACTTGCGTTGACTTCAACAAGAAAAGGATTTCATTTTAAAATTACAGACGGAATACTGCATTGTTCTGTAACTTACACTGAAAAACATCATCAGTTAGTCATCCTTATGCTGATACTGTTTATTACATCCGGAGTGGCAGTAACTATCCAGACAGACAAAAAAGCTCTTTCAAATTTCTGCCTTATGTATCGAAAGCTGTTTCCTTCCAGTTAGTTCTGACTGACAAAATCCTTTTCTGCTGGTAAGAAGCCAGTTTGTCTTTATCCCTACCCAAAATAGAGAAGAGAGTAGCAAACCAAAGGAGTATGGAGAGGTGATTATTTACCAAGTTGCCACTGTAGTGGGGAAGTGTTTGTCTGTGGGATACTGACTGTCAGCGTGATTTGTAGATTAAGCTAGAGTTAATGAGTCTATCCTTGATTTCTGTAGCAACTGTTTAGAAATAGATGGCTCCTTCTTTTCACTCAAAACAAGCTAAGTAAATATGTTCTTCTGTTCGTGGTTTCCTAAGTCTGAATGTAAGAAAAAAATCACCAGATTCTCTTGTCCCACATCAAAACAATAACTAAGGCATTCTGAGATAATTGCCCCTGGTTCCTCTTTCAGTCTGGATAGGAAAGATTCAAATCAGAAACACATTAGACTTTATTAAGATCTGCTAATTCTCCTGACCCAATTTTAATTTCTGAAATGGAGGTCTCTGTATCTGAGAGGTTCATCTCAACTTAGTAAATAATGGGAAAATGAGAGCTGCAAGCTCTAGATCTATCCTCTTTTAAGACACATAGGCATACAACAGTACTACTCTTCACTGGGTTCCCTCGCTTTGGGTAAGATTGGGTAAGATTGATAATAGCAAAGATCAGGCAGCAAATCAATAAAACTGTGGCACATTAAATGTAGACAGAAAAATACACTAGGAAATATGTGCTTCTATTTTTTAAGCTATATAAAGAAGATAACAAGTTGAAATTAATCCAAGAACTATAGCACTGTCATAAAAATAGTACCGGGTCCTGCACTTTGGCCACAACAACCCCCTGCAGCACTACAGGCTGGGCACAGAGCAGCTGGAGAGCAGCCAGGCAGAAAGGGACCTGGGGGTGCTGATTGACAGGAGGCTGAACATGAGCCAGCAGTGTGCCCAGGTGGCCAAGAAGACCAATGGCATCCTGGCCTGGATCAAAAAGATGAGTGGCCAGCAAGACCAGAGCAGTGATTCTTTCCCTGTATTCAGCACTGGTGAGGCTGCACCTTGAGTACTGTGTGCAATTGCGGCCACCTCAATTTAGGAAGCACATGGAGGTGCTGGAGCATGTCCAAAGAAGGGCAAAGCAAAGAGGATGGTGAAGGGACTGGAGCACAAGTCCTGTGAGGAGACCCTGAGAGAGCTGGGGTTGTTTGGCCTGGAGAAGAGGAGGCTCAGGGAAGACCTCATCAATCTCTACATCTACCTGAATGGAGATTATAGTGAGGCAGGTGTCGGTCTCTTCTCCCAGACAACCAGCAGTAGAACGAGAGGGCACCGTCTTAAGCTGTGCCAGAGGAGGTTTAGGTTAGACATTAGGAAGAAGTTCTTTACAGAGAGAATGATTGGGCATTGGTATGGGCTCCCCAAGGAGGTGGTAGAGTCACTGTCCCTGGAGGTGTTTAAGAAGAGACTGGATGTGGCACTCAGTGCCATGGTCTAGTTGACAAAGTGGTGTTAGGTCAAAGGTTGAACTTGATGATCTCAGAGGTCTTTTCCAGCCTAGTTGATTCTGTGGTTCTGTGATCCAGTTAGACTCATCATCCACTGCAGTATTGGGTATAGACAGCTTTAGCAAGTCTTCTAGAAGTTTTTTTTTAATTACCTCCCTCACTCTTCTTTACTCTGAGGGGAGAGATATGCACATACAAGTCATGAGTGACTTGCTTTCTATTGCTAGATATGAAAAAGACTTTCATGTATCCAACTGCTTTTAGGTGATAGACTCCACATAACAATGGAACACACTAGGAAATAACCCTAACAAGAAGAAGAAAGGAAACTTCTTAGTCATCAGACTCCCTTTTCCCACATTCTCCTTTTATTTTTATTCCGCTTTTACAAAAACTTTTTAGTGTTATTACTGCTTTTGGTTGTGACAATTTTATTTATAGTAGCTCATGTATGGAGTTACATTCTGGGTTTGTGATGGAAACAGTGTTGATGTTTTAGCTGTTTCTGAGCAGTGCCTGCAGATCAAGGTTTTCTCTCTTTTTCACTCCATCCCACCAGTGAGCAGGCACACAAGAGGCTGGGATGAGACACAGCTGGGACAGCTGACTCCAACAGACCAGAGGGGTATCCTGTGCCATATGATGCTGTACTCAGCCACAGAAGATGGGAGAAAGAAGGAGGAAGGGGGGAAATTCAGAGTGATGGATTTTGTCTTCCCAAGGCACTGTTACTGTGGGATGAAAACTGGTTTTCCTGAAAAGGACTGAATATCTGGCTACCCATGGGGAGTAGTGAAGCAATTACTTATTTTGCTTTGCTTGTGCATAGGTTTTGCTTTACCTATTAAGCTGTCCTTATCTCAACCCATGAATTTTCTCACTTTTACCCCATCTCACTGCAGAAAAGTGAGTTAGTTGGTGTGTGTGACCGAGAATTAATCCACAACAGTGTTATTAATCAGACCATTTTGGACTGGTAGTTTGGCTATGTACAAAATTTCTAAATATTTTTCCTTTATTTAAGGAAAATAGCTCCCTTGGAACATAGATTGTACTCCGTAATTATGCTATTATCCAGAATTTTTAAAATTATGAAAATTGCATACAGTAGTATCCTTTATATTCAGCAGTTAATTTTGAACTTCATTATCTTGACTGATTTAATTTTCAAACATAATTGATTAATCACTCATGAAAGACAAGTGATTTGTAAATTAAAGCCATTAGAAATCTGAAAAATGTGTCCAAAGCCAGTAGAGCATAGTAATTGATCTTACTTTTCTGCCATTTAAAATATACACTAAAAGAAAAATTTCATTGGGGGGAAAAAAATTGCTTCCTGGCTAGAACCACATGTCCCCATTAAAAACTTTCTGAGTTAATTATATAACCTTTTACAAGTAATCGTGGAAATGCTCATACATCCCTAGTGAATCAAACACAGAAAACCTAAGGGAGTGGCACTGCAATTCTCTGGTGTGGCCTTTGCTTCCTTCCAGTTCACTGTTAGCTGGTAGTGACAATTGTCATGTGGGGAGCAGAGTGTCCCAGAACATATGGGAGTCCCATCACAGATCTGGTATCTGTGCAAACACAGAGCAAAGAGGTCCTACCTGGGAAAGCAGGTGTAATGAGATGTTTAAAAGCAAGAAGAATGCATAGATATGGCTGACAAGTATCTATCCTGTTTAACATCTTTATTGATGATTTAGATGAGGGGATTGAGTCCATCATTACCAAACTTGCAGATGACAATAAGTTGGGAGGGAATGTCGACCTGCTGGAAGGCAGGAGGGCTCTGAAGAGGGACCTGAATAGGCTGCAGAGCTGGGCTGATTCCAGCAGGATGAGGTTCAACAAGGCCAAGTGCCGGGTCCTGCACTTCGGCCACAACAACCCCCTGCAGCGCTCCAGGCTGGGCACAGAGTGGCTGGAGAGCAGCCAGGCAGA
>JAWMRA010000078.1:102111153-102267505 GCA_035584735.1 Pseudotriccus pelzelni | reverse complement strand
AAGGCTGGTGAAGGGACTTGAGCACAAGTCCTATGAGGAGAGGCTGAGGGAGCTGGGGTTGTCTAGTCTGGAGAAGAGAAGGCTCAGGGTTGACCTCATCACTCTCTACAAGTCCCTGTGAGGAGGTTGTAGCCACATGGAGTTGGTCTCTTCTCCCAGGCAATCAGCAGTAGGACAAGACGGCACGGGCTTAAGCTCTGCCAGGGTAGGTTTAGGTTGGATATTAGGAAGAAATTCTTTACAGAGAGAGTGATCAGGCATTAGAATGGCCTGCCCAGAGAGGTGGTGGATTCACCGTCTCTGGAGGTGTTTAGGATGAAACTGGATGTGGCACTGAGTGCCATGATCTAGAAATCACTGTGGGGTTGGGTCAGGGATTGGACTTGATGATCTCAGAGGTCTCTTCCAACCCAGTTAATTCTATGATTCTATGGTTCTATTGCTAACTGACTTAAAAGACCCTCTACTTCCTTTTCTGCATCAGTTGCTTTTAGTTGACAAGCTCCACATGGCAGCAGGGACCAGAAGGAAATATCCCTGACAGGTAGGAGAATGGAAAAAAGTAGGAGAAAGTGTGGCCAGCTGAGTGGATTGTGAAGGCGCCATTTCCAGCCGTGTTTTGAATGGATAACAGCAAGATCAGTTTACATTTGTCAAGGCAAGAAAAGTACATTTTCCTAATTGAAAAGTAAGCTGGCAGAGTGCACACAAATTTCAGTTGTGTGGATGGTTATAAAAGAGGAGTTGAGTACACTGCAGTCACTAGTAGGGCAGCGTAATTTGGTTTATTGGAAAGTCCCATGTCAGCACAGTGAACAGCATGTGTGGACTAACCAGATATTTACTTCTTTGCTTTATATGACACATTGCAATTGTACTCAACTACCATGACAGGAAAATTTAGGTCTTCATATTGGGCTAAGGGAACAAATTTAAAATCAGTATAACATTCTGCCACTGGTATTTTCCGAATTTCTTTCCTTTTCTTTTGCAATGCCAAGAGGGAGGAGTCTACTGCATCTTTATTTCAAGCCACCTGCTTAACAAACTAAAAGGTAAGTGAAAGAGCTACTGGGTATCTTGAAGAAAAGCTTTTTCATTCTTTCCTTTCAGGTACTGTAACACATATTGCAATAAATAAACAGTAAAGCTTTTTTGTGTTCCAATGGATGCAGGCTGTGTCTGTGGAACAACATGGAAATCATAGCATTCTTTTGGTGGGTCTCTGTAAGAGTGCCCTAAAAGCCTTCACAAGCCCAGGAATTTCCCTACAGCTATTCCACATCCTTGGAAGCAAGTCACTGGGAAGGGAAAAAATAAATTTACAGGCTGTTGGGTTCATGATTTTTCTTCATTCTCAGGAGAGAACACAGGCAGGTGGCTGTATAGGTATTAATGTATGTATTAGTGGGCTGTTTTAAAACAAGTCCATCCCTCAAGAGAAACCAACATTGCTCCAGCTCTGAGATGGTGAGTAAAAAATGTACATTTATAATTACTGCCATATTACAAAACTAACAAGCCCGGGAAAGCATGCAGACCACATTTTGAAAGGAGGCAAAGCTAAGTTTGCAGGAAAGTGAGGCATGGCCATGAGGATTGACATTGTTTTGTCTTCCAGGCTGTGAAAAGAAAAAGAGTGATATGGGTGTGTGCAGCAGTGGGAGGTTTGTTCGCAAAGATGTGGTCAAAGAGTGTCTGCTCTCTCTTCCACTTTGGCTTGTCACTGCCAGAGGAAGAGATCCTGGGGGAAGAGATGCTGCAGACTCTTTCTAGAGTTTTTCACCTGTGTTAAACTGAGCTCCCAGCCACTTCAACAAAAACAGAGGAGGTAGCAATACTGCAGGGACATTCTGGAGCACAGAAACTTTTTTGATCCCTCTGGTCACATACCGTAAAGGCAGCTTGGACTCCACTGCAACAACACAGCCAGCCACTGAGTCTTCTGATATGTTGCACTTCATTGCAAATTTGCAGTATTACTTTTATTTTTGATAGAATCTTACACAGAGGCAGGTAATATAAACAGGATCCCAACCCAGCAGCTTATCCAAAAATGGAGGATGCAAAACCAGCTTTCTGTAACTCCTTTTTGACTCCTCTGCTGTCTCCTGTGTACTCTTAATTTTTTGTTCATAGGTAAAAAGTCTCTTTTAGTGTGTTATGTGCAAACTGAGGGGACTGAACTGTCTTGCCAGGCCACTGTTGGGCTGAGATGTGCAGGAAGCATCAGAAGACCTTGAGATAGTTTATGCATAATAACGGTTGCATTTTTTTGGTTTGTACTTAATAAGGTACTATTGAAAAATTTGGAAGCATGGCCTTGAGCATCATTTAACATCATGAATCATCCAAATTTAGCCTAATTATAGAAACAAATGAAGAAACTAAAGAAGTTCTCTGTTGAACTGCAGAAAATAGTTTGTAGTTTAACACAAAATGAAATGTCTGCAGGTGCTTAACAAAGAAAGTGACTCAGAGACTCAAGAAGAAAAGTTAAGCTGCATTTCAAAAACTGCGTACTCACAATGAGGTTGGCTTTAACTATTTTCTGAGAAATGCAAACAAGTTAATAGAATTATTTGCTTTATGGTATATGAAAATTTTTTAGGGCGACATTTCATTCATGTTCATGGGTATGCGTTAATAGATAGAGAAGGGTGATTTAATTTTTCAGTATAATTCAGCTCTTCAACGTCATTTTGGTAACACAAACCAAGCTTGAAAAAAGCTCAATTAAATATTGAATTATTGTATTCCTGGAAGAAAAAACATTATTGTTAGTGTGTAGCAATGACCTTCAAGGCCTCTTCCCAATATGCTAATCATGGGTAAGAAGCTGAAAGGATAGCCTGTTATGTTTGGGCAGTTTCTACCTTCTCATAACTTCCATTCTGGGTCTACTGCAGCTCCAGGGACCTTAGACAGAACCTCAGCGAAAGGAAAGTGGCAGAATAGGAAAAAGGGAGCCCAAAGGATGATTGAAATAAAATCATAAGTACAATGTATGTGTAAACAGAAGTGAGGCATATTGGATATTTGAATCCTTGCATAAAGATCATGGGTCAGCTTTATCCTTGTCTGATTTTCAGCACTGTCATTCGAAATAGTCATGATTTTGTGTAGATACTCCAAAAGAGAATGAGCTAAAGTATTATGAGTTTCTAAAGCAAAAGACTCAAAAATCTTATACAGTTAAGAATAAAACTAAGGTAGAACATACAGTAGTCTTCAAGTCTATAAACGACTGCTACAAGAAGGGAAACAACCCATTCTTCATTATCCATGGGAAATAGAATAAGAAGCAATGGGCTTATGCAAAATAGGATACATTTCTAATTTAAATGTCAGTTAAGCCCTGGAACAAATTTAGGCAAGTGTTCCATATAGGAGGGATTTTCAGTACCACTTACTTCTTAGATAGTATGTAGTCCCTCTGGATGCATTTTATTATATCTGAAGCATTACAATTCACTCTTCACTATTTTGAAAGGATGCCTCTTGTTGCTGATTGTATATCTTTATGAAAAAAATTTAAATATATATTTAAAGTCATACATAGCCAGTCAGAATTATTTATATATATTTATATATATGTGTGTGTATGTGTTACTCTGTTTTGCTCAAAATTGCCTGTGCTGTGAATGGTTAAACTAGATGAATTAATGAGAAAGGAAAAGTTTCTGGGGTTTTTTTGGGGTTTTTTTTCAGTATTACAAGCAAGGGGTTTATGTTTAAGTGGAAGTTGAATCTGTCTATGACAGAATCAGGAGGTAAAAATTGGCAAGACTCCCTCAGTATTTCAGAAATACTTAGATTTCTTAGCTCTGTGTAGAAGCCTTCTTGGCTATACTGCCAAGTTGGGAGACACAACTCTAAGTTTCTGAAGAAATGCTCTTTTAAAGCTAAAATAAATATGATGGAGAAATCACAATGCTTAGTTTGTGTCTTATCAAAGTGTATGACCATTGACTCAGCCATTATCAGAAAGATGCAAAGAGGGAAATGCTGCTAACATTTTCCAGAAACATCAGCAACATCTTTCTATGAACTGAAGTAAACTAGATCAAGACAAATATTTTTGTATTACTAATGTTTCTTATGAATATTATGTATAATTTTTTCCCAAGAGTGCACAGAGATTGTCTGTAAAATGTTGTACTACATGATAATTCCAAAGCAGCAGAAAAACATTAAAGAAAACTCAGGCAAAGGGGTGAGTCATGTGTTTGCCCCAACTAAAAATTTTAAATCTTTGAAAGTGCCCATGAATAATTAATACCACCATAACAGGATTCTACTTTTCCACACATTTAAATGAGCAAAGTTGTGGAAGGTTAGCTTTGAACTTGGCAACCTCCTACTTTGCTGAAGTATGCTGGAACATGCCTTGGAGTTCAGCATCAGAGGATGGCCTATACGTGCGTGAGGATTTCTTTCTAAGGTTGCTTTTTCTGCTCCTATGGACTCTATTACCTGTTTTAGAAGGTAGACTTGTAGTTAACGTTGCTCACCAGCCAAATTTACAACTGGTTACTGAAGAACTTGCAATTTCCTCTTTTATTAGTCTCCTTGTTTTGGTGTAAGTTCAGTTTCAGTTTTCATTTATAGATCTGATTCAAAGACTAAGCAAGGAACACACAGAAAAATTGTATATGTCTTTTCTTCTCTTAATTTTGCCACTGATCTTAGTTTTGCGAAGGTAAAGCAATGCAAATGTCTTTAGAGAAAAGAAATTAGGAAGCCATTCCAAATGTACTCTTTTATATTCTTCTTTCTTTCTTTTCTTTCTTTTTTTTTGGTTTTTTAAATCCTTCTGCACAATACCTTAGTGTTATCTTTTCTCACAGAGGAAAATAGCTGGTGAAAGCTTGTTGGGGACTAAATGGCTGTAACCAAACTCATTTAACAATAGGAAACAAACCAGTGTCTTCTCATCTAGTATTTATTTCTGGTTTCTTTGTGACTTCATGTCCCTGGAATGGCATCATGTCTAAGGCATGATTCTTCTAAACATTAGCAGTGTATTTAGTCCTCTTTACTACTTATTTTTGTATATTGTAGATATATGATGCAGAATTTTTCCTTGAGTACAAAAATAAATAATGATAACTGTATTTATATTTCAGAAAAAGCAAAAGAATGAAACTCACACTGCAGATTGTGGGTGTCCAGAATTTAAGAAAACCCACCTGTGCTGAACATTTTCTGGAACTAAATACTGTTGGATGAATGAAAACTTTTGATCCTGTAAACTGAGAATTTGTGAGTGCAATATGTAAGAACATTTTTCAGGCTTATTCTTGAGTGTTTGGGGAATTTTTTTGCTTTCCCTGAGGGTGATTGTTTAGACATAAACCAAACAAAATAAGACATACACACTGAGCACAAAATCCTTGTGATGAAAGCAGCAGATCAGTGTTCAGCTACCACAGTCCTTGAGTTCAGGGAGTATCCAGCAGGAGATATGCTCCTAATACAGACCACTGTCTAAAGCAGCAGTTAACAAGACTAATTGCACTCATATCTCGGGGATTTATGGTTCTCCGTTTTTGACAATAAAGAGATTCTTCAGTAGAGAAAAGATGAGAAACCACTACTGAGGCAAATCTGTTTGTCACACAAAGTAAATCAGCCATCTATAAAACAGTCAGGAGACAACAATGTTATGCATAATTTAATTAAATAGTGTCCAGAAAATAAAATGTAAACAAGATCTGTGGATTAAAAGATACATATTACAGTAAGTTAAACAATGAACTAGCGCTGGCTTAATTTTTTGTTCAGATAAATCTTGTGACTGAGATAAATAAAATATTACATCAGAAGTGATTGTAAAGTAGAGTGTAGACCTTCCGCAAAGGATATTTAAACCACTTTCTACTCCAATGCTGAAATCTTAGTGGTTTTCCCAGTCCAATATCAGTCCCAAATGCTAGTATCTGTAGCAGACGAATGGGAAAAAGGCTGTAGCTTTGCATTTGTCCTTAAATATTCGAGGTGCCAGTGCTCTACTTGGGGAGAAGGGGAGAGAGATAAATTACGTGAGACTGAAGAGTGTCCTTGGTTTCCTCAAATCTTTAAATTTCAGCTTAAAATCAAACATATGTTGAAGCTGAAGGAGTTCGTGTTAGGCATGTAGAGGCTACCCACATTGCCATCTGCAACTGGGACCTGCATTCAGTCAGATTTGCAATTCTAGGAATGAATCTCCTCCCTTCTTCAGATTGCTGAGCAGTCTTGCGGTGTACACATGGGATACCTCTTGGATGCAAGTAAACTAAACATGCACCAGGAGTACATTTAATAGGATTTATTTGATTTAAAGCCATGATAAAAATTGATGATTTAGATAGTACAGTTTCCTGGCAGGCATCATTTAATGGTACACCGTATATGTAAATACAGAGATACATATTCTGACTTGTTATTTTACTGTGGTTCTGAGTCTGATTCTTCAAAATAAATGCTTATGCATGAAAACAAAACAAGCATGCCTTTCAGCTAAAAGCATCAGACATTTGAGTAACAAATTATTTTTTATAAGAGCCTTGGTATTGTAAGGAAACATGAGCAAATAATCTTGAGGAGTCTAATGGTGATTAGATTTTGTAAAAGGAGATATTGGCAATTTTTGTCTCAAAAAAAATCTGCTTTATGATTTTTATTTACAAAACTGATATTTGAAGCCAGCTTTATGTTCATTTTTATAATGAATCTATAAATAATCATGAAGAAATTATCTCTAAAGCTTTCTGCTATTGGGTAGTTAACTTTGATAAAATCTACATATCCTATTAGGATTTGAAACTTTACCACAAAAAAAGTTTAAAAATATGCGAAGGAAGCAAATTATTCTAACAGTACAAATTATTCTACTAAATTATTGTTACTTTGAGACTAGAAGTAAATAGTTCTAAAAGCCTAATACTATCAAATTAAACTCTAAATACTTTTATTTTGAATATTTTTCACTCTTTTGTAATTAACCTTGTGGTTTCTCCCCTTCAGACAAACCATCATTATCTTCAGCACTCAGGCGCAGAGAAAGAACAGAACTAAATTTTGACAATAATAAACGGGCTTCCGTCTTTAGTAGTTAGGAGGGTATCAAAGAGTTTTTCTTACAGAAAACATAACCCTAATGGCAAAGTGGTTTATCCATTATAAGGCAAACCACAATAAGCATAAAATGTTCATTCAATATCCAAATTAAAAGACTAAGTATCTCAGTCTAGACTACTCTGCTCCTCTGTAAGGGATCTATCCCAAAAACCTCACAGAGATAGTTCTCTTTGCCTATGCGTCAATCTATTTCCCTAATGACATTGATGCGAGCTGTGTTTTACCGCTTGCATCTCTCCTCCCTAATCTAATCATTAGAACAACGGCATGACAAAATTTTAGGTTTAGATTTCCATTCACTGCTCAGATGAACAATATTTCACTCAGCAGCTACCAAATTAGTTTACATATCTGGGAGAGATTTTCCTGGTATACAGAATATCCCTGAGTTATTTGTCTATTTCTTTTGCCTGCAGAAGGGCACATCGGGATAGCAAAAAGCCGTGGCCATGTCTTTATTTTATAACAGTGATCTTGCATGTCGGGGAAGATCTTTTGAAATACTGTACCAGCAGAGGTTTTCCTGTTTCTCAGAAACAGCTTTAGGTATGAAAGGTACTGTTTCTGGGTCTACAAGCTGAGTCAAAGAGCAGAGCTAGAGCTGAAGTAGAGTAAAGAATAAGAGCTTGGAAAACACTGTGTTTATCAAAGGATGTACCTAGTCTGAAGGCCTAGTGTATATGAAGCAAACTTATAAAAATCTCGTTCGGCAAGAAATAATTTTGATACTTTTGTTACATAAGCATGAGGATGGCAGACTGGTATTTCTACATGATCAAGGTTAAGAAAATGGATTTTTAATTCAGGAGACAGTTTCATGTTTCTTGAGATTTGGACTTAGTCCTTTGTCTATCTGGATTTTCTGTTTTTCTGGAAGTTTATGGTTACTGATGGTTATTCAGTTCAGTGGCATTTGAAGTGTATTGGAGATTTTTCAAGAAAGTCTGTTTATGAAATTAGATTGGAATGAATACAGTCCTAGTTTCTCTCTGTAATTTACCTGCTATACAATGGGACACTCTTCTGGTACTTGTCAGTAATGTAACTTTTCGAAGTGCAAGGAGACTGCCTTGACCCTCAGCTTCAACACTGATTCATGAATATAAAACTCATGGCAAAAAGAGTGGCATTGAGCTTTTCCACCAGTACATCACTGAATGATGGTACAAACATTCAATTTTATAACGATGCCCTTGAAAAACTACTGCTATGTGTTTGGCAAAAGTGCACGTTTTGACTTACTGTTTTGTTCAACTTCCTTTTTTTCTTAGATACAAATGAAGAATCTACAGGTGAGATTTAATGACGTACAGTAAAAACCTTTCCATCTCTGTAACTTAAACAGTGTCACACATTGTATAAGTTTTCTTTAAATCGAAAAGCCTAATGCAGACACTGTGGGTGGAATTTATCTCACTAACTGGTGAAAAGTTAAACATTTTGACTTTCCCTGTAGTCAGTGCAAGCACCTTTAGAAATATGTCTCATGTTGTCCTTAGTGTCTAGAACAGAAGGATAAATTGCCCCCTGAAGATCCTCAGCTCTCTCCACTGACTTCAGAAGAAGCCTAGAAGATGGCTTAGTTGATCTAACTTTTAGATGACTAAAGTAAAGTGGGATAGGTCTGAGAGAGGGATATCCAAAGCATTTTAAAGTCAGAAGCAGCAGATCCTTCATGTGCTTGCACAAGTACACAAGTTTTTAATGCTATACTGTCTAAATGAAGATCTGGGAGTCTGAAAGTCCTCAAGAGACAGAAGCACAATGCTAAGCCACTCCTGTTACTACAGTGTGAGGCAACATTTGGGATTGACATGGGCACAGCACAGCCTTCTCTGCCACAGGTTTAGATCAAGCCTTTTTTTCAGCATTTTTTGAGGCATTTTTCTCAGCTTATTATTTAATTCACCAAACAAAACTTCTTCCTAGGAGAAGCTGAGACATGCACTGTAGGGTGCAAGCTTTAATCTAGTGGTTAGATTACTCACTTTGAAAATATTGTTCTCCTTTTAGGAGTTGTCTTAAATATATAAAGACGATACTCAAATCCTGGAGTTGTACAGTTCTTTCCTATGGAGTCTGAGTTCTACTTCACTGACTTGGGGTATGCCAAATGGCATTGAGAATGAAAGACATTTCTGCCTCCTCCTTATTGCTAAGAAAAGATCTGTGAATCCTGATGATTGGCAAACTATAGGCATCACAACCAGGCCCCCACTATTAGGAAGAAAATGGATCGCTTCTCAGAAAATCCCATAAATCTCTTCAGTAATCATGATTATTCAGTTTAGGAGCCAGGTGCCCCACATGTAAATTTTTCTATCACAATTTTTAACAGGAAGCCCATAGCTGCTCAGAAAAGATATTTACACCAAGCCATGGAGCATCTGACAGGTTTTATTGTCAAGATTTGCATAAACTTTTTTCACCTTTGAGCCTGCAGCATGTTTGAAAATATTTTCATAATAATTAGCAACTTTATGTGTGTCCCAAATTATGCCCTAATTCTAATTAGAAGTGTCATTAGAGAATCCAAATCTGCTAAATTATCTTTTTGAGTTGATTAACTTTCCCCTTCATATACCTGATTTAAAGTACGAATCTAATTATCATCTCTCTCCTGATTCAAAGCTCTGAAATATTATATGTTCTTAAATTACTCACCAGGGAATGTGCACAGTGATGGTGCTGAATGACATATTTCACAAGTGTTATACTTGCCGTATAAATTATTATTAAATTATATTCCTTGGAGTGTATGCTGTGACATCTGGGGTTGCTTCAGGCATTTGGAGTTCCATGTCTGTTACCAGATCACTATGGTTTCAGGCAGCTAGAGTAATACCATCTGTAAATTAATAAATGTCACCCTTCTGTGCTACTTCCTTTCAATCCACACTCATATCACGGCTTTCATAGCTTGATTTGCTTCCTGCAAAAGTATCATATAAATACATGAAAATTCACTGTTTTTTCTGTTGTGGTTTTTTGTTAATATACAAATGCCATAGAAGAAAACTAAAGTTCTCGTCATAATAATAAGCAGTTACAAAGAGCTATTTTTTTCTGTCTTTTTTTTTTTTTAATTTTGGGGTTTTCTCATTTGTGTCAAATTCCAAAGTAGACTGTAAGATGCTAGTTACCTGATGTTTCACAGATATTGTTGGTTTCCTGGAAATAAGAGAATTGACTACCTTTTGACAGGAGTGAGGGTTTGACAAGTGCTTTTCTTAGCAAAAGGAAAATTTTTAAGGAGGAAAAAAAAAAGGCTGAAAAAATCAGCTTCTTTGTGTAAATCTGACTAAGGGGAAATGTGACTTCATGTTTCAGAGGAAACCTTTACCGTTCAGGGATTGCATATCTGCATGCATTTTAATGAAACTTTACAGTGTGCAGCTTCGTATGTAAAGTATAATTTTAGCACAGTCAAGATAAAATTCAGTCTTTACTTATAACATAAGAGAAAAGACTTTATGCTTGTTATAGTTCTAGTAAAATGGTAAAGATTTTTAGTGACTTTTTTCATACCCCCATGTAATTCAGAGCATGGGGGACTGCCCCCCCTACTCCAGGGCCTGCTGAAAAGCTGGGTGCCTAAAGTGAAGCATCCCCGGAAACTTGGGAGACAGGAGACAAAAGCAGGCATGCACTGGAACTTTCTCTCTTCGGTACCTGGTTTTTGCTCACTGGAGCATCGTGGACATTTGGAGCCTCTTCCCAGAGATTGCCCTGCCTCACCTGCAGTGTTTTCCATCTTAGCTGCAGCTGTTTTTTCACACCAGACAAAGCGCCCCAGCCCGAGATGAGCCATCCCACCATGACCAGCCACTTCCAATAGACTGGATCTGCACAAAGCGCTGTCACTGCCCGAGACAGCCTGGCCCCAGCACTGCGCCAGGTCATCCCAGCCCCACTGTTGCCACTCCATGTGGTTTGCTGCACCAGAACCCACGTTGCCATCTCGGTGGCATAGGACTCTGCTTTGGACGAAATATCCTTCCAGGTTTTGTGATAGCCTGGGAGGGTAGATAAGTAATATTTTCAGATATTGTTTGTTTTTTTCTTTCTGGTTTTAGTAAAACTGTTAATTTTCCTTCTTCATTCAGACTCCTCATAATTTTTACTATGTCTGTATTGGGGGATAGGAAATAAAAGGGAGAGTTCATCTCATTAGACGTCTCAGCTCCTGAACATATTGTCATTAAAACAAGACAGTGGTAATAGACACACAAGGTAAAAACCACCCCTTTGAAAAAGCTTGTAACTACATTCATGCACTCAGTCCCTCTGTGCACCTCCTCTGTGCTGTACCTGGGCACATGCAAGCCATCATTTTTGCTTGTGCTGACAGCTGCCACACATACATACTATATGCTAAGGCTAAGTTATGCTATGGATGAGCTTCAAGAGCCCCAAAAGGGGGAAAATTCTGGCCCAAGCTATGCCACAGTGCAGACTGTAGGATTGTCGTTTCCCGATATTCAGCTATAAGGTTTATATACTGCCCTATGTTTCACTTCTTGAAGGTGCATCGTCTAGCCAGAGCACCCACCAGAGAAGAACTACCACCAACTGCTGTAGAAGCAATGGGGATTCTCATGGCAGAGGTCCCCCTGCATCCCTCTGTGCTAGAGATGTAAGTTTAGGAAAAGCTAAGACAGTATAACTGTGAAGACCTCTGTGCTTTTTGCCTTCAACTCCTCTTCAAAAGAGTGTTATATTTAGGTATAGCTTAAACCAAAGCTATAAACAATATTATTTAATAATATTGGGCTGTCACATGGAGTATTGGGCATCATTGACAAGGTGTTGGCAGCAGACTGCAGAGGTGAGGTCTATAAGTGAAGGACACAGCTGACTCTCTAAGCCAGGCTGGTGATGCTTCTGGGAAAACGTAATATCCCTGTGGTCAGGGATGTAATGTAATATCCCAGCTTCTTGTTCACCCACAGCATCCTCACTGTGGGGCAGTACAAGAAGCAGAAAAGGCTTGGATGCTGTGAAAGCTGTGCAAGGAATTAACAAAAACATCTCTATACTGTCAACTGTGTTCATCACAAATCCAAAACTTTGCCCCCATACTAGCCACTGTAAAGAAATCTAACTATACCCCACCCAAAATCAACCCTGGGGGTCAAGGGTTGAGAATAAAAAGAAGTAGAGAGGGACATCAGTTATAACATAAGAAGAGATTTCTGCATATTCAAAGCATTACACCTCTTCAACAAGGCTGGTCTGCAAGGACATACCAGCACCACTTTTGTGACTTTAATTTTTTAACCCTGAAAGTGTTCTGCTTTGGTCAGGTGAGAACAGGGAAATAAGGTCATCATAACTTTGTTTCCTGAGCATCATCTGAATTGTCAGACTATTATTCTGGCATTCCTTTGCTATTATGTCACTCTCCCTGTCACCTTTCTTCTTTTTTTTTTTTTTTTTTTTTTTTTTCAGTTGATTGCAAAGATACAAAACCAAACCCTGGATCAGGAAGCATCTCAGTCAGCAAATACCTGAAGCTGAAAGGATTACAGAAACAATATGCTTGCTATTCTTCTATTCCTCCCCTGCCAATCTCTATCTAAACTAGTCTAAGGCTGACCTAAGATAGTCACTCTTACATTTAGGCATGCTTTCCTATTACTTCCCTAACTTTTTCCATTTTGCCTTTGCTTCAGAAAAATTCACTTTAGCAAACCAGGATGATGTCATCCTACAAAACACTGCTGTGAGGAGAAAACCCAAGAATACTATTCCTGACCTGTCTGTTCCCCTGTCAGTTCCAGATGAAGTTTCATAGATCTTTCAAAATAGGTTCACTTTCAAAATAGGTTTCAGCATGCCTGCAAGAAGCTATATTAGAGTATCTTAAAATTGCATAGATATATGACTCCGCATTCATTGAAAATAATTCCTTTCTTACAGTGAATTGATTCTGGATTATATCTACATTTTATCTTTTCTGCAGGCCATATCCAACCCGTTCTCTGTATCTTGGTTTTGCTTTTATTCATAAGCCATCACCAGGGCGCAGAGCTCTTTCATAGTACCGAAGATGAGACTGGCATGATTCATGAAGCAAACCGCAGGACCTAGCAGAAATCTGTAAGCAATCTGGAATCAACAGGGACTCTATACGTCATCTAGCTGTGGTACCCTGTTCCATCTGCAATACTCAAGAGAAAACTGGAGCTAAAAAAAAGCTCATATTAAAAAGACACGCTGTTGGAGTGGGTGAACAGAATACCCAGAAGGCAAGGACTGAAGTGCTCAAGGAGAGACTAGGATTGCTGGAGCAAAACTTCACGAGCATAATGGAAGAAAAATTCCTGAGTGGAATTGAGCCAGTCCTAATAGATCTGATTCAAAGGGCACCAAGATCAGTGGGATCCTTCGCTATGTCCCAGTGCAAGTAGCAATAACAAAAAAAGTAGGAATATATTTTAATAGAGGGATTTTTTGGTGTCAGTTTTTCTATTGTACAGCAAAAGTGGTTCCTAGATGTCCCTGTGAAGAACATGCAACTTCTCTGAGAAAATGTTTTCGGCAAAGTAATTGCTATAGTCAAACAGAATCATATGAGGCAGCCTGGGACATGAAACGCTTTTCCCCCAAAGCTTTGTACATGTTTCAAAGGCAGCTAAACATGTCCTCCATAAGAATCACACCATTTCTAAGGAGTTGCCAGTTTTCAGATTTAAAAAGGAAAAAAAAAAGGGTTTATTAGCTGTTGTTCACAAGAATGGTACACCTTGCATGCAGCATTGTCCTTCATTAAATTGTTGCCTACAATGACATCTTTCACTCTCAGGAGCTAATAAAGCCTTTATCAAATTCCACATACTTCTGCACATTTGTTCACTTGAAGCCTGCCCCTAAATAGTTACTGCCTCAGCAAAGAAATTGAGTTTGCAAGCCAGTTCTTCAGCTGATGTATAACCAGTATACTTCCAGTGAAAATCAATGGTGTCACGGTGATACAAATTAGGTGATAGTAACTCTAACAATTTTTATGTAGGTGTTTGTACAGGCTTAGTCCTGATCATGGGATGAAGTGTAACACTCTTCAGCCAGAAACCTTTGCAGCAGATGTCTTTCCTTGTATGTGAGAAGCATGTAGCTGTTTGACTAGTCTATCCCAAAAGTAAATTATAAATCCCTTCAACTAGCCCAGCTGTCTTGGCCAACAGTGCATTTTTGAGGGGCAAAGCCCAGCACCACCCCAATCTCCTCATCCAGTCTCCACCAGCATCCCTCCAGCTTCTGGTCTGTGGATTTTGGGATGTAGTAGATGCATTTCAAAGATCCATAAAATCTGCTTCCCCTTTAGCACCCTGTTCATATCCAGATGGTCACAAAGGAGGTGTGAGATTTTCTGTTTCCCTTTAACACTGTGAATGCACACTCTGTCCAAGTCACAGTCCACAGATAATATATGCTCCATGTAATAGCAGCCAGAAATATATGGCAATTTTTGGCTGTTTTTTTGTCACAAGTGTTTTTGAGGCTATACTTCCTTTCCTTTTCCTTTTTTTTTTTTTAATTTAATTAATTCTTCCCATGATAGGAAGCAAATTAACTATTCAGCTGATAAAGGGAGAGCACAAGCAAGAGCTCCGGACAAACATGTTCCTGGTGAGCAATATCTTATTCTATGAATAATCTTTTGACTTTCAGAATTGCTAAGATGTGATCTATATGATACTATAACAATTTAAAGGTAATTTATTGAATAAAATATAGTAGTGATAATGGAGAACTCTGGTAATAGCCATTCCCTTGAGATAAAAGAAAAGCTGCAAGCTTTTTTGTTGCCTCAAATTACACTTATCAGTGAAGATTTATTCACTATTATACTGTTTTCATAAAATTCAGCTGTTTGAATCCCAGTATTGGTTTACAACAACCAATTTTTATTTATTACATTATCTGTGTGTTTATTAACTATGTCTAACATATTTTCAAAACATTTTTTCAACTGAAATAGCTCAAAGCTTTTGACATTGCTAAAGGCTTCATCCAAAGCCAGTCAAATGAAAATAAAAACTCCCCCTATCATTAGTAAGGCTTTGATCTAAGGGCATGTCTCTGTGCTCATTATAGTCTTATTAATGCTTGTCTTGCAAGATGGTATCAGACTGAACCCATGGCACTTTAGGAGACTACTCAGGGACCAAGGATAAGGCTTCAGGAGACAATACAGAAATATGAGCCTTAGGGAAGATAATTTGAAAATAATATCATTGAACCAGCTAACTAAATTCATACTTGTAGTTCAGCTTCTTGCCACCCCAGTTGTACTGAACAGAAAGGAATGATTCGTACACATGCCCCCAGTAGGGCAGAAATTCCCTGAAGGATAAACACACATTGTGTACTGAAATGCCTAAGCTAACATTAGGTGAGAGAGATGTAGAAATAAGAATTAATAAGCACTTGGACTCTATGCCACACTACCACAATTCTTCTTCTTTAGCTCCAAACTAATATGTCTGTTCAGCTCTGCTTTGTTCTTAGAGCTTCACCAGTTTGTTCAGAGCTAGTTTAGGGATCCCTGTCACACTATGGTAGACACTTCTGACAGGAACATTTGCTATGAACTGGTTTATTTAAAAAAGAATAATGTCCTTGCTCTTGCAAATTAAAAGCAGCAGCTTTTTAAAGCTTTTTACATCAGCTTTTCAAACTTTACTGTATATTAGGCCAAGCTTCACACCCTACTCTGCCACACTTCCTGGGTTATAGCCTGCTCAACAAAATAACCACTCAGAGTAGCATCACCACCATCCAGTCCAGCAAGAAAGACACTGAAGCGTACAGCATCAAAAGTTTCAGTTCACCAAACCTAGGAATCTACGAACATGGGTTATTCTTGTGGCTGAATGCTGAAGGGAATGGTTATCTGTTGCAACGGCTGTTGTTGGTCCCTTGTGCTATCTCCGTCCAATCTGGAAGTAACAAATGCTGGAGCCTGCCTTTCTGCTAGCAGAAGAAAAGGAATCAGGGACCATCACCCCTTCTCATGAGTGATGATGAAAACTAAGCAATGAATCTAAATCCATGAATTGAGTAATGGAAATATGTTTTCTGAGTTTATTTATCTATCTTTCTGTCTCCACAGAGGCAGAGAGGAGAGAAGACAAGCTCCTATGTTTTACTAACCTGAAGATTCTACATATGATTCAATCCAAATGAGAGGATCTAGGACTTCATAGGACAGGACACAGTTCTGCAGAATCAGAACAAGGAACGGAAGGAACAAAAGAAGAAAGAAAATAAGATGAAAATATGTACTGAATCAGGATGTTCACTGTGAATCTGTAGCTATATGTAAGATTAGTCCTATGCCTGATCACCTTTATACATAATTTTATACAATTAACAATAGGAAGTCAAAGAAAGCAGGTAAAAAAAGGACTTTTTGCCTTTTCAGTGTCATGTAATTTATTTGTTGCATTGCTTTGTTTTCTGAAACAGTCTGCTGTCATAATAGAATATTTAGTGGGAGACATCATAACAATAAATAACGTCTGCTGAATGTTCTGAATTACCTTACTAACCAGGAATAAGAGAGTACTCTGGGAACAATTAATCTGTTGATGCTGGAGTCAGATATCACAGTACAAAGTATTTTAGTGTCTTCAGGTTTACGTCTTATGGCTGCAGATACAACTCTCGATTGCAGTATTCTGATTCACGTTGAAGACTACTGATATCTGAGCAAAGCCACTTTGGGGAATACTGCACATGTTTTCATAGTCCCTCCTCAAGAAACCTCATTGCTGAGTTAGAAGCAAACTGACCAGTGAACTTCAATAAGGCACCACCTCAAAGTAATGGACTTATGTTAATGTTTCCCAGCTGGTAGAAGATTTTTCTAAAGTGGATAAGTAGATATGACTGGTAGGTCTACTCCATGGCTGAAGCACCTGTAGCATCTGTTATATTAAGGTGTCAGAGAGTACTTCAGATAACATGCAGCCAAAGCACTCTCTCCTTCACTAAAATCTAGGTTGGGCCCCAAATGGTCCACATTTATAATTTCTTTCTCTCTTCTTCTATTCTTTTCACTTCGTTTTCTTTCTCTCGAGGAAGCATGTCCTGTGTATGAATTGAAAGCCTAGATTCTTTCATTCAGCTAAAAGCAGACAAGGACAGGGAGGTGAACACTGGACAGAGAAAAAGAATTGTCTTATTTTGATGGTGGTTCATGAAGAGAAAGGAATTCATGTTACTTTTTAGACCCTTACTATCAAAACCTTAGAAGCAGAGGAAAACATGACTGACCAGAAATATTTGTTCTTAAAGGTTTGCGACTGTGGCATTTGAGCATTTTTCCCAGTCTCACACTGATACCAGGCTGACCTTCAAGTATGTATATGTGGAAAAGTCCTAATGAGTTGGATTTGTTGTTAGCTTCACATTTTACTTGGGATTCTTATGCACACCTAATTTATATAATGATTACACTTGGGAATTTTATTGTTTAAAGGTCTCTATGAAGAAGAGACTGAGTGCCTGATTAGAGTATGAATGTTGTCTTCTCTCTAATTTTATGTTTTCACATTAATTAAGAAATTTCCCAAATTATCAATGGGAAATGTCAGAGATGCCAACACCAAAACTTTAGAGTTGTTTGTCCCAGTTAATGACATTGTGCTCCACTGTCCTCCCAAGTTCAGCAACTTCATAGCAATTTGACATTTGTCTTTAATATATTACTTTAATGTGACTCACAATGAAAAAGGGAGGGCTATCACAAATGCTTCTTAATCAGGGCTCTGAGAGAGAAAGAGGGGAAGCCTTGTGATTACTGAGAAGATCTACACTCTGAGGACTGCTGGATTGTAAAACTAATTCTTATATGCTAAACATTTTCAAGCCATAGATTCGGAGGACTTTTCCCACTGCATGCTTTATAACCTTCATCAGATTATTGTAGGTTCTTGTGTGAGACTCCCTAACTTTGCCTATGAAACAAAACGAAGGCAGAGTTAGGAAGGAATTTAATAGCAGGCCTCAATTACTGTTTTCTCAAGATAAACCCTAACTATTTAATTTCACAAATAATGAATATCAAAGTAAGAGTTTTAAAGCTATTATACTTCTGATACTTCTTTTCTATAATTTCCTAGGGATGGTGTCTTTAAACTACGAGCATGCTTTTTAAGGTCTAAGAAAAATTTCGGCATTATTATCAGCTATAATATGTTTTCTGGTTTGTCATTTCAAAGCATTGAATTCTACACTTTCAAAACACTCCTTACCTAAAGAAAATGCCAGAGTGGTTTTTATCCAAGTGAGAGGACAAAAAATTTAGGTTAGGTAAGTGTTATGATGCTTTATTTCACTTAAACCTCACTTCTGCCTTAAAAAAAAAAGTGTTAAATATCTCTATATCCTTTTTAATGAAGCCAGGCCATCTATTACACTATGCAAATGGTAAATGGAATGGCAAATCATGGTGACATTAATATTCAGTAGTAGTGACTGTGGGCCAGCAATGTGCCTTCCTGGCAAAGACAGCCAGCAACATCCTGCAACACATTAGGAGAAGGATCATCAGACCATGGAGTGATGTGGTCCTTCCCCTCTACTCAGCACTGATGACATACACCCGAAATGAAGGGTCCAGTTCTAGCTCCCCAGCACAAGAGAGACATGGACATGCTGGTTTGAGTCCAGCAAAGTGACAGAATCATATAATCATAGAATCATGAAGGTTGGAAAAGACCTTTAAGATCATCAAGTCTGACCATCAACCTAGTTACATCACCATGTTCACCATTAATTCATGTCCTCAAGTGCTTTATCCACATGTTTTTGAATGCTTCCAGGGATGGTGACTTCACCACTTCCCTGGGCAGTCTGTTCCAATATTTTACAAGCCTTTTGTGAAGAAATTTTTACTAATATCTAATCTAAACTGCTCCTGCTGCAACCTGAGGACATTTCCTCTTGTCCTGTCAAGATGTTTCTGTTTTCTAGGAAAGTGTTTAAGAGACTGGAACATCTTTTATATGAGGTTGAGGGAGCTGGGGCTATTCAGCCTGGAGAATCGAAGGCTCAAATGGATCTCATCAACATGTCTAATTATCTGATGGGAGGGAATGAAGATGAGGGAGCCAAATTTTTCTCACTTGTGCCCAATGATAGGACAAGAGACAATGGGTACTATTGTGGTTTAGATTTTCTTGTTGAATTTTTCCATGCCATCACGTAGGTCTGGAGATCACTGGAGACACCTCTCCTCTTTCCCCTCGTGAAGGGCTGGGTGGGCAGCACAGAGGGAAGACAGAGGTTCTCACGGGAGATGCCATGAAAGTAGGTGGAATTAAAAACAGCTGGTGGGATGGGAATGCTTTTTTTTTTGTTCCTGGAATTGCTGCCAAGAGGGGGTTGCCAGCTGCTGCACCTCCCACTACCACCTCACTGCCATGCAGCACTGGCTGGACTCACATCATCTCAGTGCCACAGAACTGAAGGAGTAGTCTTAGGTGACATCTTTCTGGTATTTTTTGGTTGTTGTTTTGTTCTGTTTTGCTCTCCGTCTTTACTAGAAGTGTTATTCGTTTTTATACTTCATTCAAACACCTCATACGTTCAAAATTTTGTAATTCAGAGAGGGGGGTTTCTGTTTGTATTGGAGGTTCTGCCTCCTGGCACACATTGTTGATAAAACCAAGACTGGTACAAAGTAAGAAAAAATAGTAATTAAAATAATTTTAAAAGAGAAATTACATTTGAACACAAGAAAGAAATTATTGTTGAAAAGAAAGAGTTAGCCCAGAGAGGTTGTAGAGTTTCCATTTTGGAGATATTCTAAAGCTGCCTAGACATGGTCCTGGGCAACCTACTTTAAGTCTTCTTGAACAGAAGGTTGCACCAGATGATCTCAAGATTTTCCTTCCAATCATAATGATTCTGTGATTTCAGAAAATTATTTATATTAATTTATGTCATACTTTCCACTTGTATTAAAAGTTCTGACAAGTTGTCCCAAGCAGTTTATTTTTTAAATATATGTCATTGAGAATGTGCTGCTTGTAAGCCATCTGAGCAAAACAAAAAATATGACGATATCTTAACATCTTGGGCTTTCTGAATGAGAGTTTTAAATTAACTACCACTTTCCATTACCAGTCACATTCACATCCCAGAAGAGATGGACAACTTTGCTCTGCCAATGGAAGAGAAAAACATTGTCTCTCCAAAGAGACTACGCTTTGCATGACTAAGCCAGCTGGAGAATCCTGGCCATTTATGCAACTATATCACACAGAGGACACCAGCATGGCTGATTTAAAATGCATTAGATGTGAAAAGTTGGATAAGCAAATACAGTATGAATATTAATTTCAATTCCTAATCATAATCAGGAGGAATCAAATGCAGTAACATAACTTTGGCAGAATTCCGTGGGTTTCTCTTTTTTTAGACCTTCCTGTTTTCTGAATGTGCCAATAATTAAAACCAAAAAAATCTGGCATCAGCGCAGTGATTGAAGTGTCTCCTACCCCCAGACATTTAGCATATATATAGCAGCAGATCAGTGTAGCATTATTATCAAGGGAAACAATCTCTGTTTAATTGCCTAAGAGTTATGAATCTGAACAATATCCAGAACAGTCTGTATTTTCATATGCAGCCTACACCCAATATTTATTAGATTTAATAATGTTTCATTTTCTCAGGTTGAAGTAAATTAACATATTCTGTGCCTAGCACCATGGTAAGGATGCTTGGGTTCCATCCAGCCTGGATAAGAAGGGGAGACCTTTCTTGTGGGGTTGGCAGTGATGTGGTGTATCAGACCTTCCCTTAGCATAGCTACCAGTGTGTGATGACTCAAACAAGTCTTGCATATGCTTGAGCTAAGGCTTTAATGCTTAGAAATTCACAAGTCTGGTCCACTGCTCTCTGCTCATCCAGCAAGCCCAGATGCATGCTTCCAGAGCCTATCTACTCTTGCCTGTTAACTTCATCCAACAGGGATATCATTATGGACCTCCGAAATATTTTCACCACCAAAATCTCCAGCGCTCAGCATTGTGCTCATGGGGCCATTAAAATGGCTGAACATTTGAGTCAAGGGAGAGAGACAATATTTCTGGAGCTGGCCAGTGAAAGATTAAGTTGAGAACATCATCTTTTGAGCAGAGGGTCTTGGGTTTTATGTAGTCTTGTAAACTTGAATACCTGAAGGTGCAAGTTGCCAACATCGTCTTTCTAGAATTATTTGGGAAATTCTAGCAAGTTTTTTTTAACCTCAGAATGCTCAGGAACCCTTTAAAAGCTTTCTGTAAGTGATACAGGTGGCTCCTGTATGACTACTCCATTTTGACATATCTTTTGCAGTTGCTATTCATCCTGTTTAATTACATTTATAAAAAGCAGCCTTATTCTTTTTCTGTGATAGGACTATTTTTTATTTATAAGTTAGTGTATACTGTAAAGATATTTTAACAACATTTTACATCAGATAAAATAACATGTTTTGAAAATGTTAAAATATTCCCCAATGAAAAAGGAAGCTGTTATATCTTCCTGGTTTACATCATTTTCTTCAGAATAGTATGCTTCATCTTTATTTTGAGAAGGAACATTTTTGAAACTTAAAAAAAAAAATCTACAGAATGATTCTTGCCTTCCCCACCTTTCTGGATACCTTTCAAAAATCTTCAGCATTATGTGAAATTCTGAACAAGTGAATGGAAGAAAACCACTCTGACACAACCCTTCTGATCTACTATGTTTTCTTTATATCCCCCCTCTCCTTTTTTTTCCCCCCACAACAGGAAGGGAAATTAGAATTTTCTGGTACTTTGGCACTTGGGCTTAGGAGGGAATAGTCAATGTCAGACAGGCAAATAAGGACATTTCCTTTGGCTAGTACCAAAGAACTCTTATGTGTGGGAAGGGAAAATGAAGCACCATGTTGGAAAGGGACCTCATGGATCATCTGTTCCAACCTTTCCAAGCAAAAGCGCAATCTGGACAAGATGGCCCAGCAGCCATCATGAAGATCAATTATGAAGGTATTAAACAGAATTAGGCCCAATCCTTGGGGGACACTCTCGTGACAGGGTGCCAGTTTTACAAGGAGCTGTTTACCACTCCCCTCTGAGTGCCATCTGTCAGCCAGTTCCCCACCATCTCTGGACCATTACACATCAGTAACTCCAGGAGGAAACTGTGGGAAAGTATATCAAAAACCTTGGAGCAAGCCAAGCAGACAATATCCACTGCTTACCCCACATCAACCAAGCAGGTTCCTTTGTCATAGAAGGCGATCAGATTTTTCAAACATGATTTGCCCTTGGTGAATCCATGCTGGTTTTTCACACTCACGTGCTTTATCTGACTTCGTTCCATACATTTCCCAGGAAGTGAAGTAAGACTGATGGGTCTGTAATTGCCTCGATTGTCATTTAAGCCCTTCTAGTAGATGGAGGTGACATCGGCCTGTTTCCTAATATTCTGGGATGTCCAGGGATCTCTGCAGCTTCTCAAAGATTATGGAGTGTGGCCTTGCAGAAACAGCAGACAACTCTCCAAACACCCTCAGGTGGACATAGTCAGGGCCCACTGATTTGTGGTGGTCAAGCGTCTGTAACTGTTCCCACACCAACTCTTCCTTCATGAATAGTATGTCAGTGTTTGCATCCCCCTGGATTTTTTTCCCAAGGCTGGAGACCCAACAGTGCTGGTAAAGATAAAGGTGAGGAAAGTATTAAGAAGCTCTGTCTTCTCAGGATTATTGGTGACTAATTCACCTCTCCTATTTAGAAGTGGGACAATATTTTCCTTCAGTTTTTATCTGCTGTTTACGTACTGGAAGAACCCTTTCTTGTGGTTTTTGACCCCTCTGACCAATTTCAGTTCAAGCTGAGCTTTTGCTTTTCTAACTGCATCTCTGCACGTCCTGGCACTGTCCTGCTCTTGTAAGCCACCAGTGTCTAAGGTGCCTCTGTTTCTGTGGTTTCTTCCACAGGAACATGGTTTTGATACCACTTATCCATCTCCATCTCAATCCCTCTGATACCATGTGGCCTTTCAACTGTTTCCTGCAACTCGGCCACCTGGCACAACAGATAATCAACCTGTGCATACCTTTGCAGGTAATATCCCACAGTTGTTTCTTGGCAAGGTCCAAGACACATCAGCGTCTCTCAAATTCAAGTTCTAGGAATTCTAATATTATATATATTGTAATATTAACTAATATACAACCTACATTTCATAAAATAAAATTAAGCTTTTTTTTTTATTAAAAAAATTCAAATGTTTTAGCTATCTGCAAGGTCAGTTTAAATGAGCTTAGATAATTTAGAACATTTCAGTATCCTCTTTTGTAAAATCAGAGAAATTGAAGAAGGAGAGAAAGATTGCAAAACTATTTATTTCCATTCCACTTATATGAATTGCTTGGGAATTTTTCTTTCTTATAGCCTCCCAATAAATAATCTATAGGGAATACCTGAGTCAGGTTTGATTTTATTCATACTTTAACAAATGTACAAACACATGTAATTTGGGAAGTAAAGTCACTGGAACAAGGTAAAATAGAATAATTTTTCTAAGTTGCTATTATAACTGGACCTTGGTTTGCAGATTTCAGAAATTAAAAGTAATTCAACCACATCCTTGTAATTGCAAAAATGTATAGCTATTCTAAATAAAAGCTTACCTGTGTAACTAAGAGTTATGAAGGTAGGAAGAAACACAACAGTTACAGAAATGCTGTGCTTTGCTCTACACTGCTGGGACTTTTCAGAGGCAGGTTCCATAGTCAAAGCAAGTGCTTATTTTGAATTATTGAACTTTGACCAAACTTTTGTGCGCACACAGAAAATTGTCCCCATAAAGGCAGAACCTCAGCATAAAGTTGGTAGAACAGGGACTGTGGCTCCTCTGTTCTCACTCCCTCTGAAAGAGTCACTGGTTGTGAAGGTGCTGGTGAAAGACTTCAAATTTGATTTGCCAGGGAATGAGGCTATTCTTTCAGCCCTATTCTCAACACAGTTAAAGGCTACCACACATGGATTTTTACTTGCCCAGATTAGAGTAGAATCGGGGACTGCTGTTAGGTCTCTGTCAGGCCCTTTGTCTGCTGTGTCCAAGCAAACCTTCTGAAAAATATATCCTTGTCTTCCATTTTTAGGAATGCATGATAGACAGTGACTTCCCAAAATTATAACAGATGTGTGGTGTGAAGAGGCAACTCAAGAAAGAGGGTGTCAGTGAACAACAGATTTGCACCTCTGCTTCTTAGACCTTCCTACAAATATCTCCTCATACTGTAAAAGTATCCAGAAGGTACTTTTGAGTGACAGTATGAACGTTATTGGTTTTTATTATTTCATGTTATACTAGAAATATTGCAAGAGAACTGTGACTCATTGTTTGTCACAGATGTTGATGTAGCTTTGCTTCTGACTTTAGCTACCAATATTTCCTCCTGATGTCAAGATCTACTGTGATGGGAAGCTAGCATGATTGTTTCAATACAGTCACAAATTCTCACAGACGTTAGCACCACAATGACACTGTGAAAGACTTAGTCGAGCTCTGGGATCTGGAACTGCCAGTGGGAAGAAACAAGCTGGTAAAAGCTCCGACTGACTGTAAATCTTACTGCAGACAGCTATACCCTGAGCTCCTTCTCCCTCTACACATTTCCTCACATGTCTACACCATATGTCAGATGAGATTCTGAGGTGATTAAACCAGCAATGCCCCAATGCACAAAGTAGACCTCAGTAACTCTTTCATATACAGCTCCTGCAATCTTGTGCCTTTTTCTGAAAGAAACCAAGAAGTCGTTCAATTTGTAGCAGATGATTTCACTAAGCTGTCCATCATCATGCCTAAGTCTTTGTCCTGTATAGTCACAATTAATTTACACACCACTAACAAATATGAGTACCATGAATTACTAGTCCCCCTGTATATTACCATGCTTTTACCCCTGCCAATGTAATCCGCTGTCATAGTCGCCAAATTCTCTGTCTTTGTTGTATCACTTCATGCTTCTTCTTTGGCTGGAAATAACTTATCTTCACCAAGAGAGCTAGCCATTTTTCCTAGTCAGTGCCACATCCTTTTGACTAACACCATCTCATGGTCAGCCACTGATGAAGGGAAAGCAAGATATCTTTGCTTACTTACCATCTTCCCAGTTTCCTTTTTGGACAGAACTTTGCCTGCCACCTCATGAGTATTTCATTTCTACAACAGCCTTTAGTGAGACACATCATCAAAACTGCAGTAAAGTCCAGGCAATCCTTTTCAACTAACTTTCATCTGTCTTCACTTGCTATACCCACTATTTTACGCAGGGATCACATACATTTTCAAAGTGGTAATCTAGAACTCTTTAAAAGAAAAGTTTTATTTAATCTGTATTAACAATGGCAATGAATCTTGGTGGTCACTTTAAGTAGTGCCTTTTGAGTGGAACTCATTGTATTAAGCCAACTGCTCTAATTCATCCCCCCAACTTTCTCAGTGCATTAAATTTGTTACTAGCGAGCACTTTTATGGTCATTAAGGCAAAACACCTGTGCTCATCCTGTTGGAAAGGTCTTTTGTGCTAGTTGAAGTATGGGCCCAGATCTCTGCCTGGATGGCAGAAAGGTCTTGGCCCTGTGCTGATTTGCCAGGTTTGTTATCTTTTTCTTATGAGGATGCTTCAGAGAGCTCAGCAGCAGGTAGCATTTGTACATAAGATGGGGTGCAAATGATGGAGACATTAGGAGAAGATGGTCTTGGGTACAGGCTCAGGTCTGGTTTTGGCAAAAGTCAACTTTCACAGTGAAAATAAAGCATGTGTAACAATAATAAGCCATATTACAACATAGCGATGCCTAATTGAAAAAACAGAAATTCTTGCTTCAAAAGTAGAGACTTCTTGCATTTGTTTTTAATGAAACAGCACGTGTATTTATTGTTCTTAGTTACTTTGACATTGTATTGAAATTGGCATAACGAAAATTGATTTAATTTCTTAATTATCTGGTTTTCTGTATTTCTTATGTGGTTGCGATAATTGATTTACAGTTAAGAATGAAATTTGCCTTTCATTGAATGCCTGATTCTCACAGTCATGGGGAGATGACTTTCCAGAATGTCTGTCTCAGCTCCTGCCAGTGTTGAAATTTTCCAGGGGGCTTAGAAGACTCAAAGAATGACTCAGTAACTGGGACAGTTCAGTCTGGCTCCCTTAAATCCAGTGAAGGACTTAGTCTTTTATCTGGTCCAGATAAATCTTTACTCTTACACATTAATTTTCTTCAAAATCCAGGTGACCTCAAACATAGCGTTGAATAACATTGGATCTCACAAAGCTTTTTTTTTTTTTTTTTTTTTTCCAGAGGGGAGGTGAAATTGGAGAAAGACAGCCTGGAAAAGGGGAAATAAATGGAACATTACAGAACAATTGAAACAGGAGCACGTGTGGCCACATACCGGGGACAAAAGGCTGGGTTAACATACAGCTATGACCTGAACCACTACACTCGTGTAAGAATTTCGTAACTGAATTAATAATACAGAAAATTCATAACAGAATTGAAGAAAGGGTTTCAGAAAGCAAAAAAAAAAAAACCCTCTTTGATCTCAGATCAACTAAGAAATACGTATTTACATCAACTGATCATCTAGTTCTTATTACAAATATCATTTACTATTCATTTAAAGGATACGTCTTCAAAAAACACTGAACATATGTTAAAAGATATGCAGTTAACATAATAAAAACCTGATGAAATTTCTTTCAGCCTCCTCTGAAATGTGCCATTTTGGTATTGCAAAAAAGAGAGAGCCTAGAAATGAACCACTAAAGGATCCAGCCAACTCTTCACTGCCATATAATCCTTCATGCATCATTAACCCCAGTATCATTTACATAAACTGCTGAACCTTAACGCTGCCTCCAATAAAAATTGCAAAAATACATGTAAGGGTCAAGCTAACAAATTACAAGGCTATAAAATCAATTTCTTATTCAAAGGATACTTTGCCAATATCTCATGGCAATATGCTTGCCATGGGAGAAGAAAAATGTGACATGAATGAAATTACTCTCTTCCTTAATTGTTCACTTGCAGATTTTCATGCACTTTATTTTTGTATCAGAGAAATGTTCTGTATAATCTAGCATACATTTTCTAAGTGTTGTATGGTCTTTACTCCAGTGTTAGGTACTCTCTGTTGTATTATGACTCTTCCTTGGTGGGAAGTGAAAGGAGGTATTTTATGGGCAAGTACTATGAGCAAGTTCTAATTTGTCTTGGAATCATTATCCAGTTAGTGATATTCAAGCCAGAGTTCACCTGGTGGAAATACATTAATATAAATATTTTTCAATTACATATCTGAAAATAAAGAAATAAAGTCTTCCAGTTGTTTTGGTTATTTTGGGTTTTGTTGTGTTTTTTTTTAATGCTGTACTATCATCTACACAGGATCTGGGGGGAAGAGGGGGAGCAAGATAATTTTGATAGATAGTTTACTTCTTTATATGGTTCTTACTGTGATTGATTTCAAAATCCAAACCCTGTCAGATTTAAATACAAAAATAAATGTCAAGTTATCTTTAGAACTTTTCTAGAACATTCTGGGACCAGAAAAGTGAACATTTTTCAGACTGTGGATTTTTCAAATAACAGAAGTTAAATTTTCACTAAGGTAATGACCTACTGCTTAGTCCATATGTTTGTTACTTAAAATTGTTTAAAAAATAAGATTACATAATGAAATTTTAGACACTACTGCCTAGTCTGGCTGTTTATTTGAACTGATATTTTGAGACAGTTTCTTAGGGACCAGAATCCTGTTGTTTCCTGTTTGCATGCAGTATGACTCAGTCTTCATGCCAATTTGAAGCCTTTCTACTTAATTTGTAAAGTTCAATATTAAGACTGCTCTTTTGGAAAGGCTGCATGTACCTTATATGCAACAATATTTTCTTTATTTTTGAGTTAGCACAAAACAAACAAGTGCCAAACCAGTCACTGCTGCTGCAGCTGAACATACTTGAGGCATTCCTCTGTCACTGTCCAGGAAAGTTACTTCCCACTTCACTAAAGGGACCTGGGTGGTTTGACTGGGTGGAGAGTACAGAGTCTGAAAAGCTATGCCTTTTGCTCCTAGGAAAAGTGTTCAGTATTCTACTAAGTGTACAGACTGCCTGACTTCCACGAGACACTGGGACTGAAGAACCATAAAAGTATGGACATCAAGGCAATAAGCAATCTCAATTCTCATTATGATGAAGGGTTAATATAAATGTGACTCAAACAGTACTTGATCTTTGTTGAGCATGATGTACCTCCTAAGCAGTTAATTAAAGGGAGGGATATTACTGTTGTCCCTGGAAGCCATTCTCTCCATTTTGGTCTACAGAGGAGCTGCTGTATTAAAACACTGAAAAGGAGAATGCAAAGGATGTGCCTCAAGAAGCAGTTCACGCTACCCACTAGTCTTGGAGATACAAATCTTTCCTAGGCAGTGCAATTAAAGATCTGTGCCTCACCTCTAATCACCTCCAGCTGAAAGCTAATGGCAAAGCAGACACTGGCATACATGCCACTTCTCACACCACCGGGCAGCCAGAACCTTTGCAAGTCACCTGTACTCCCACGTCCTACAGTGTAGAGACAGCCTGTCTTCACAGCCTTACCAAGAAGTTTCCAAGCCTTACACAAACCCTTTTTCAGTATTCAGGACTTCTATAAGTACTTTTGTTTCACATGAACTGTTGATGCCTAACAGAATGAACTTTCTGCCTGGGAGAGTCCTCACCAAGACCTCACCTTGCTTCCAGAGAGGAGATTGTCTTTACTTCCTTGGTACTGCCACGTGTGGCTGAAAGCAATCAAAGGGCTGGAAACAGACAGGGCTGAGTCAGGAGTGAGAGAGACTGACATGATTACATAGGAATCACTTTTTTTTAGAAGGCACATATCTATAAGAGAGCATTTATAAAATTATTGAAGTAAAAGCAGAGCAAGGTAAGTAGAAGTAGGCTAAGGCAGTATAAAACCCTAACTTGATTCTTTGCCTGTTTGAAAGGGGAAAAGTCAGGTCTTGGAGTAATGTGATTTATTGAAAAATAATATGACCGTACTTTTCATAAAATGGAGTATTTATTCATTTTGCAGTGATATAATTTTTAAATTGAAAGGGGGTTTAACTTCATAAAATAAATAATATATTCAAATTAAAGGAGACAATTCTTTTATTTAAAGACTTCTCAGAGTGAAATTTTTTTGCATCTGAATTTGTTATTTTTATTCTGTACTCTGTGTAGTGAACTTATAGGATTTCATGGGGAATATGCTAAGAACAGATCCAGATTTCCAGATATAACAAAATGGACACTTAAAAAAAAATACAAGAAAGGAATTGCTTATCACTACTCTGTTCCCTGGTGAGACATTGTCTTATTCTGGAAGCAATGGTCTGTTAAAATACCTTTACTAATGATAGAATTAGAGATAGTGTCCTTTCAAGCCTGGGTTTTCAGTCAGTTTAAAAAAAAATCAATTTTAAATGGCTTCTCTTTTCTTTATACTATTTAACCAACACTATCCTGCAATGAAACATGATATAGTCAATTACAGTTGAAATTCTAAATGTTTCTCTTCAAGCCTCTCTAAGGTTTCTATTATTAAATGAAGCTCATAAAGTTGACATCAATGGAAATATTGTTATCCCCCACTTTATTTATCTATTGTTAATAGTTGCCCTCAGACAGATCCTCTATATTTCTGCTCATTTTAACTTTTCTTAGTATCCATTAAAATTTTCTTTTCAACTCTGTAGGAACAGGGGTTTTTTTCTCTTTTCTTTTTTCTTTATTTTTTTAATGGAGAAGCTAACTTAATCATTGCATCATTAATATAACAGGACTGAGACTTAAAAGAAAATATTTTTTGCGTTAGTATTTCCCAGTACAATGTTTATAATTTCAAAATGCTGCCTTTGGTTTTCAGCTGGAGAAAAATGCTTGCACATGCTTCTCCTGGACAAAACTGAAAGCTGAGCCTCTTCAAACTTCAAAAGTTTAGGATTCTCTTGCCTCTTTATCTTCAAAATCCTAGAGCACTATCCTGCAAAGAAATTCCTCTTTCCTTCTGCTCCTTGCCAGCCCTCTGTGCTCTACCATTGTCACTTTGTGACCTTCTCTCACAAGCAGATCTCAGAAGTGTGGTATAATACATTTTGCTGTTGGTGAGTTATTTAGTGAGATAGAGGGGCAAACAAGGATACAAAGAGAACTGTGGTTTACAGTCCTTGTTTAATTTCCTTCCACACAATGAGGTTGATGTTTCTTTCCATTAAATGTAAGCCTTAGGTGGACTCATATGTATAAAAAAAAAGCATACAAATGAGCAATCTAATTAGAAATAAATAAAATTCAAAGGAATATATCCACATTAATTCAGACCATACATACTTTCACCTCAAACATGTGAGTAATTCATTTTATCTCAAAATTTTAACATGATGCTTTATAAACCCATACCCAGAATCAAACCTTCAGTGTACTTCCTTAGTACTTCTGATCTTGAAAAGGCAAAGGTGGAAATGGCAAGAGTATCTCTAATGAGAGCTAGCTGAACTGCTGTTTGCTGCACGTGTGGCCTAAATAGCTGAGCAGTGTTTTCTGTCCGCTTTGTGCTTGCAGATAACATACACCCTAGTGAGCACATGTGTTCAAAAAATACAAAGAACATTGTCTTATTGTTGCACTGTTAATTTCACTCTTGATTAGAGTCTTGCAAAGGCTGTAAATCAGCACTGGAGACAATCAGTGCTTTCTTTCATTGCAGTCATTTCACAGTGGTTTTAACTCTTCTTTAGTCTCCAAGGTATGCAGGAGCTAAAAGATTTTTTTGTTTTCTTCTTATGTGTGAGAACATAATGTTCCTTCCATTTCTATCAGCTGTTGTGATAACCAGGGATTAATTAAAGAGTCACTTGTTGCTGCTTCTTATATTCCAAATAGCTTTAATCCCTGAAGTTCCAGAGTAATAAAGATGGCAATATCATCCTGCACACATGAGACTAGAAGAACAGTCCACCTTTGTTCTCATGTCATGTTAGACCACAGAAAATAATAAAACCATAACTTACAAACTTCCCTTGTGAGCAGTACAGTATATAGAGATATGCTGATGATTCTCATTGTCCATGGCTTCTTCACAGGACTCTCTGGTTATGGAGGGCAAATGCTTTACTGCAGGGAGTGGCACAGACCCAGCTGAAAATCAGACCTCAGCAGCAAAACAGAGATCTCTGATCAGCAATTCCAAATAGCTTGTCTTGAATGTTTCAGACAGAAGAAAGAATGCAGGGCTAAAATTAAAAAAAATAAAACTAAAAAAAATTCAAACCCAAACCAAATTGAACCCAACAACAATAAAACACAGGAAACAAAGAAAACAAACAAGGAAAATCCAAACAAACAAAATAATAAAAACATCAAACCCAACCAGCTGAAAATTGTTAAAGACGTAGATTTCTGAACCTTGGATGAACAAGTGGCAGACTGGCATTCTGACGTTTTCACTGTGGTCATTTACTGCACAATGTGTATGTATGCAAACTTCTTCCTTCATCCTACTACATGAAGGCACCACCATAAGAGATAATAGGACACCTCTGGACACCAGTGAGCTGCCTAAAAAGTTATTTTAACCCCCTAAATTCAGATACACACACACCAGGTGTGACTAGGCTGAAATCAGATCCCAGTTCATGGCATGCACCGTCCCTGTCTTCTCTCTGTCATAAGAGCCCAGCAAACAAGTTAGGAAGAAGCTTCGCCACTCTGATTCCCTGATCGAGACACCTGTGTGGCTGAATCTCCATGCAGCACCTCAAAGTACAACCACCAGTATTTTGTTTTAGATGTACCCTAAAAATTGAAGCCCCAGAATTTCTTAAGTTGTGACCTGGAGACTCATGGAAAGCTGTGATAATTCAACAAATGCAAGACACTGAGCAGAGGCAAGGAGAAGAAGTTCGAATTCCGCAAACAGATCCTCTTTCCAGTGGTTAGAAGCAATTCACAAGACCCTGGAGAATCTTGTGCTTGCAGAGCTGACCTCCCTCAGGTGTGATGACACAGCATTACAGAGTGGTGTGTAGGCAAATCTTAGGCACCAAAATGGAAATAACAGAAGGAGGAAGCAAACTAAATAAAGGGGGATATTTTGGTATCTGAGGTAGCATTACGCCAAGAAGTCATAAGATTCTTCCAGTTACATAATCAGTAGCAAATTATGTTACTTAGGTTAATGGCTTTGAAAATAGTTTTGCTAGTCAAGCCTTCAAAATCTCCCTAGAGTGGTTATTGATGAAGACAATTTGTACAAAATACTTCCCAATATCTTCCTTTTTTTTCAACTCAGGAAGAAATGCTTTGATCATGACTAGAAGTGATGTGAACTGGGTTAATTTCCTGCACTATCCACTGCTCATTGTTCAAAACGTGGATTGACACAAAAAACTCCCTTTCTAGAAATAGACAAAAACTCAGTGTCTGGGAAAGATGTTTGTATTAAAGACAGAAAAGAACATTGTGAAACCTTCTAATCTCCTTCCCATGTATTACAAAAACTTGCTTTAAACAGAATCATGGAAAGAGTCAATATCATTTCGCAAACAAATGTGTCCTAAATGCGTTAGACCAAAAAGATTCCAAGCCAAATTCTCTGTACATAGAAATGACCATTGAAATTGATTGGAGACTGGAAGTTCGGCTGTTCCTGAAATTAAATCAGTTATAAAGAAATAGTATCCAGCATCAGCTTACATAAACCAAACCAAGGACACAATGAGGGAAGGTCTTTTAGAGTCTTAGTCATCAATCTATATTTGTAAATTCCAGTGGAACCAAAACCAAACTTGAATAAGATTCTCAAACACTGTTTTGAAATTTCTCTAAAATAATTTCTGTTTACCAGAGAATGCAGCAGCATTCAGAAAAAGGCAAATTCATCTCTGTTCAATTTAGTGGTGAAGCTTAGTTTTCCAGTGTACTAGTGTTGTCACCTAGTCTTTTGGTAGCATGAGGTGTGTTGATAAGTTTGCTGGCTTAGGATTTATGTTTGTCTTCTCAGCAGGTAGTGTATGAGACAGCCACTTGTAGGTGGCCAATACTTTCTATAGAAATATTTGTATTATTGAGCTCTTTCATCATACTGCGTACCCAAAAGGAGACCTGGCAGGACAGAACATTTAGATTAAATGATGTCAGTTTGAAGAGTTAGACTAAGAGGGTTGAAACCACTGCTGCCTAAACTATTACTCTTGCAGAATGATAATAACTTATTTTTAGAACATTGAAGCATGTCTTGCCCTGGAGCTCAAACAGCACTTTAATAGTTATTAATGGCAGCTGTCAGGTATGCATCTATTGACCAAGAATGAGTCACACTGGCCATACTAGAAGCACCAGTTGGCTGGAAATCTGTGGCTTTTTTTCTTCTTTTCTTTATTTTTTTCCTTATTTTTGTTTTAGCAGCCTGTTCTTCTGTAGGCAGTATCATAATGAAATATCAGAGTGTTTATCTGCAGTAGCCATTAGGACAAACTAATGAACTTGTTCGGAAGATACAAGCAGGTCATCACCTCCTTTGTCAGTAAATAATACTGTTAAGGAGGCAATTTCCATCACTGTAGGTACTCACAAGTTAATTTAGAAACTACAAGCTCTTAATTAGTAGTGCAGCCAGCATACTGTGTGGCAAAATCTTGCAGGAAGCCTTTCAATTTGTTAGGAAGCTAAAGAAATACATTAAAAAAACCCTTCTCCTTCTCTAAAGAGTGATTTGAAAGAATCTATTACCAATATGATTGACATTAATGGTTAAAAGGTAATAAATTAAAATTTTGTATTACTTTGTCTTCCAAAATTAAATGACTTTCAGACACATTTAATTTTTGTCAGGCTACAGTATTTGCAAAGGTTCGACAAATCAGCTGCTGCAACTGTCTTACAGTAATTAGTATAGGCATTTAATACATACTTTCCCAGCCAAATAAGGCAACTACAAATAGTATAAAATCTGCAACAGCAGTGCCTATGAGCCCTCATGATCAAGCAAAGTCTGCCGTTAAATTTTTATGCAAGCAAGGTCTGCAAGGGCATGAAAGCTGCACAGAAAATCCAGATTATAACTGCCTTCGTGTTGAACAAAGAGACAGATACAGTGTGGGTCTGCATCCTTCATTTCAGAATGCAATTAAAAATCCTGGCCCTTGCCTAAGAGGTCTGTCAGAGAGAAACTGCTCCGAAGAGATAATGACATGACAGAGCCAAGAGGAGAGGTCTCAGGAGACCAAGCTGAAACCCAGAGGGAGCAGCTCTTTGTGGCTGAAGGCTCCCCTGCTCATGCAGGACTTCTCTAACATTGCTGTTTTCAGGTCATCATTTAGTGCCTTAAAATGCCTTTCTAGTAATAAAATGGCACTTTAATGAATGAGAAATGAAGAAGGAAAAGGGAGGATGACAGCAGAGGAAAAGAGAGAGAGAGAGAAAGATAGGAGACAGAGAAAGAATTAAAGGGAGTGTGAAGTCTCTTTGTACAGTATTATACTACCCTTAGCATAAATTCCCTACCAAGATGTTCTGATAGATCAGACATTCATACATTAGACAAACAGAGAAAAAAGTCTGTCTGAGCCACAAAACAGCACCTATTCACCATTATTTAATTGTGCTAGGCAATGTCCAGAGAAATGCAAAGTGCAAAGGAGCTCTGAACGTGAAGACATGTTATTCCGTCTCCTGACAAACAAGCTGATTGATGTCCTGTTCAACTGTGCTCTTCTAAACGACCAGACTGGACTCTGCACCTGGCCTGCCTTCACCCCTGGACTGATACTGCTTGCTTTTGAGCCAGCACCTTCTTCGAATATAGTATGGTGTAAGGCAAAGCAATCTCCCTCTGGTCTTCACTTCTGCCATTAAAAGCCAGCAGTCCCAGACTGGATCCACTTCTACCACTTGAGAGCTTTGGAAAGCATAGGTAATTACATTTTTGCTCTCCTGCTTGCTGACTTTGCTTTCGTCTGCATGCATGTCTTAGTCTGATTTCCAGGTCTCAGCTGTTTTGTTTTAGCTCTCTGGAAGCTTCTTGGTATTCCACATGCAGAAAAATGTCTGATGTACACACTTCTGACCTCTGCCCCCTCCTTCTTCAGTATTATGACAGTTAATATGAAAAGTAGTACTTCTATCTTGGAACAGTCTTTGATGAATCACTAGTAATAACCCAACATTTAATCCTAAAAATTGGGCTACCTGTCAAGTTTTTCTGCAAAGCAATTTCTTTAATTTCCACTGATGGTCCTCTTCTAACAGGGTCATCTCCTTCAGATCAATATCAGCTGAAATGTGATTTGACTTTGTGATCTGTAGGAGCATTAGCTTGTCCACTTGCTGTGCTCAAGATATTCCATCTTTTTCTAGTGCTTCCGCTGAACACAAAGCAGCAACAAGCTGTCCAAGAGAGGTGTTATTACTGACTCGCTTCCTAAGCTGTATGCTGGGTTGAAGCTGTGGAACATGGGCACACAAGGCAATCTTATCTTCAATTCCTTAGTCTTTCCAGTGAGTCCATGATGTGCCATTCTCATGTGCAGAGAAGGTCCCTTGCCCTTGGTAAGTTGCTAGGTCATGTATTCTTCCTGCCATCCTGTGATTCACTTGTCTTTCCCTGGGTCTGTGTGTTTACAACATTTCTTCTTTAGGTAAAGATGCATCTGAAATGCTTCAGTAAATGAGACCACAAAGTGAATTCATACGCCTTCACTGTGTGGGATAGTCTTCTGTTTTGTCACAAATCCCTGCATGGAGCATCTGGTTATAAACCCAAGAGGAAATGCTTGTTTTCCTGATGTAAATACCATTTTTTAAATGTGGCAGAGTTTCTCCACAACAGTTGTTACTGTCTTTAGAGTTCTTGACTGAGATAAACAGGAGATGTATTTTGTTCTTAGATCTCTGTCAGGGGTTTGAAGTTAGTCTTTTGTATTTAGTTAGTCTTTCAGGTTCTTTTATTTTGTTTGTTACTTATGAACAGGTAACAAAAAGAAAGGTTTTTCCTCCTGCTATTCATTTATATTGTCCGTTTTGTGGGCCATGTATTCATTTATTTTTGTAACAGTCTCTATCTCTAGCTGAGGTTGCTCACAAGTATAAGAAATTCTTATATCATGGTACAGTAGCTGTCTTCCCACATGTCCTGGATCTTTGCTCTTAGAGGTCTCCACATTGCTTTGAGATGCCCTTCCTGTCTTGGGGAATCCCACTGGGATTCAGGGGCTTTTTTTCTCGACTGTGTTCTAATATGAACAATCCAACCATGCACATTTGGAGCTGCTGCTCTTCCATGAGATATTATGAGGCAATGAATGAACACTGACCATATGTATACCTATTTCTAATGTACAGCACTTAGCCCGATTTCTGCTAAGACCCAGTAATCCACAGACATCATTGCCACATCATCAGGGGTAGACACTGCATGGGTTTCCAGTACCAGCTGTGCATAGTGCTACACCACAGAGTTAGCCAGGCTGGCCTACCAAGAGGGATTCAGGAAGGAGCTCAGACTTGGGCAAATAGGTTTGATCCTCTTATTAAGAATGTATCTGAGGTACCCTGTGACAGTTTCAAAGCGCATTGTTGCAATACTTCCTTGATAATTATAATTAAGCACTTATTCCTTATCTGAATCAGGAATTCCTGCTTTGTTCCTTCCACATAAAAAATCGAGAAAAAAACCCTAAAAAATAAGGACACTGAATTTCACAGAAAGTCAGCAATCCTATTGAAACTCAAGAACGAAGATACAGATTTCAGCATAACACTTACTGATAAGTAAACATATGGAGGGAGTGAAAGAATATGCTTCGTTACAAGAGAGTTGGGATTTCTAATTATCTTGAAAAGTTAAGAGATGAAAACAGCTTTAGTCTAGCTTCAAAGCTGAAAGAAGGTAACAGTTCCATTCCATGACAACACTTTGTTTTCCAAGTCTTTTCATTCCAGTGTTGAACTTCTTTAGCGCTTTAATGGAGGCAGGATTTTGCTGGGACTATCCCAAAATCCCAACCTGTACATTTGGAAAATACTCATTAAACTTGAAACCCTTTTGTCTTGTGAGTTTTCAAAGTGATTAGGGTGTCAAGTTAATTCTTAATGATCCTGCCTGGGAGCCCTTTTCTCCTTCCTTTAGGGCTAAGCATCTCCTTGTAGTTAAAGGCTAAAGCCTCAACTTATAATGACTGCAGCACTGAAAATCTGAGCTAGTCGCTTGCTCTGGTTATTTCTGAGTTGAGAAGCTGGACCAAAAAATTTTCTTGCTAGAAACATACATTTCAACTCTTTTACTTCTGTAGCTGTTTTGGCCTCAGCACAATAAAATCGCATGAAAAATGTTTCAGTCAGTTCTTTTCAGAGGCATTATGATGTAGTCTTTAATTATAAACATTTTTTTTTCTGTTCCCCAGAGTCCCAGCCCATTTTGAAATTACGTGTGTTTTATTCATATTTTTATTGTTAGAATACTTTCTAGTCTGGAAAGCGTCTTTTTAAAGAAAAACAAAATAAATAAGGGGAAATGGCTGCTCTCTTTTTTTTAATGCATTTTACATAATAGTAGTTGGTATCTTTTGAAATAAAAATAAAATACTGGCTTTTTTCAGCCACACAGAATTACAGTAAAATTGCAGTGTAACTTGGTATATAGGCTGAAATTCATTACGTATAATAAAATTTACCCTTTTCCTTTTGTTTGTACAGCTACAGTAGTACAATAAATCAAAAATATTGTTACAGGACTATAAACATTTCTAGTAACAATTCCATTAATCTGAAAGCCATTGGATTTTTACTTTGTTCTAAGTATTTCTGTTGCGATTATGTATATCCTTAGCTATCCTTAGATTAGATAGGAAGCATTAGTCTACTTTGTATTGTGCATATAAATATGCGTATGTGAACACACGTATACTCTGCCATATTTAAGATAATATTAGTCTATGTGCCCTCCTACATTTAAACTTACACATTTAGAATATATATTTATACTTAGAATTTGCCCTGAATACACATGGGTACACTTATGTAATTATACTTTGAACCCAAACGCAAAAACCAAAAGCCATATTTTTCTTTAATGATGATGAAAAAGATAATAAGCAAGATGTAGCTATTAATATCATTTAAGACACACATATCCTTTCCTATAAAGCCTCACTGATGAGCCAGAGATAAGGTTGAGTGCCTGTGGATCAGAACCAGGGGGCAGGCCAACAAGGCTGACATCCTGGTGGGAGTCTATTACATACCACCTAACCAGGATGATGAGAGTGATGAATTATTCTACAAGCAGATGACAGATGTCTCAAAATTGCCACACCTTGAGTATTGTGTTCAGTTCTGGGCCCCTCAGTTCAAAAAGGACATTGTGGTGCTGGAGCAGGTCCAAAGAAGAGCAGCAAGACTGGTGAAGAGACTTGAGCACAAGTCCTATGAGGAGAGGCTGAGGGAGCTGGGGTTGTTTAGTGGAGAAGAGAAGGCTCAGGGGAGACCTCATCACTCTCTACAACTCCCTGAGAGGAGGCTGTAGCCATGTGGGGTCAGTCTCTCCTCCCAGGCAACCAGCAGTAGGACAAGAGGGCACTGGCTTAAGGTCTGCTTAAGGGACGTTTAGGTTGGATATTAGGGAGAAATTTTTTACAGGGAGAGTGATCAGGCATTGGAATGGCCTACCCAGGGAAGTGGTGGATTCACTGTCCCTGGAGGTTTTTAAGACGAGACTGGAAGTGGCACTGAGTACCACGGTCTAGTAACCACAGCGGTGTTGGATCAAGGGTGGGACTTGATGATCTCGGAGGTCTTTTCCAACCCAGTTGATTCTATGATTCTGTGATTGCTACAGCACAGAATACAGAACGTCCAGAGAACTGGGGTGCTGTGGAAGGCTGGATCTGTTGGTAACAACACAGAGTGAGCAGGTGGCCTTGCAAACTCAATAGACAATATAACTCTTATCACAAGTGTGAAGCCAAGGAAAAGATGGCCTGTGGGACCTTGAGACATCATACATGAAATCTGATAGAAATAGGATCCAGATTCTGACTACCCCAGTGCTGTCTGATGCCAGATCAACACTTTGCAGTCAAAATACATTTTTGTATTCATGATGGAAAGAGAGAAAGAGATGAAACTGAGAAAGAAAGGATTCCAGAACAAATAAAACAGTAAAAAGACACTTTAAAATACCATGAGGAAAGGATACCTTTTTCTCTCCTTCCTTACTCTTTACTGTCAGAAATACATGATTTCATAAATGCCTTCATGTTGATCTTCTCTGCAAACTCAGGCTGTTTTGCGTGCTCTGAGAGTAATGTACATTCAGTCTGGGACCAGTGATCCCTTTGAACTCACTTGAAATAAGAGATGACAAATGGAGAAACAGATTTTAATCTTGGCATTTTGGCAGTAGACGATGATGAGTATTCAAAAATGAAAGATGAACTGTGAAAAAGAGAATTCTGTTTTCTTTTGTCTGGAGCTCCTTGGTCCCCAAATTATTCATATTCTGAGGCTGATTCATCATCTTCCTCCTTTTGTTTAATTTTCCTCTGACTGTCTGAATCCAGTGGGAAAGAGAAAGAACACCTTTAAAACTTTCCATCCTTGATTAATTCTAACTTTAATGGATAGAAAGAATGAGCCAGTTTTCCCCAGTGCCCTTATTTTGTATTCTTGTCCCAGGAGAAAAGACACACTGATAGCAGCTGGGCAAATTTTTTAAAATGCAAAAGGCAGGTGTTGTGTGTGAGATGTTGGTCTCTGGTGGGACTGGTCATCAGTGCCATGAAATCATTTTCCTGATAGCTCTTGATCTTGCTGAGAGTTTTGCTCACATTACTACATCATTGAAAATACTTGAAGACTACTGTAAAAAGTGTTGTATCCCAAAGGTTTCTTCAGGAAAGAAAAAGATATCTGCTCAAAACCAAGTCTGCAATATCCTCCACATTCTCTCCAGCTACAATTTGGACTCTCCTCGAATTGACCATTTTACCATAATTTTCTCAACATACCCACATCAGGAATTCTAAAATCCAGGTCATTTGAAGTGTAACTTACTGCCTTCTGATCAGCCATAGGGGAGAACAAAAGGATCACACCTTTCTTAATAATTTTATTTGTATCTCCTTCATTCTGAAAGCTGGTTAAAAACTTTCCCAAATTAAACCATGGTTTACCTCTGCTTATTAAAAAAAACCTCTGTAGAGCAGCTTCCTTATACTTTTGAAAAATCGATAACTATCTTACTTTAATATTTGTATACAGATACATCTTTTGCACCCTGTGCTCTTAATATCTTTTCCTGTTTATCTCAAAGTTCTCTCTATAGAGCAGTTTGCATATATTCTGCAGAACGGGTGCTACCTGTCTTGTCAGAAAAAAAAAGTATTATCTAACTTCAGCACAAGTGTCTGAAGTCGATGATGCCAATGGTAGATGTTGGTACTCGTTTTTTGGGACAAAGGAGGATAGTGAAAAGGAATACACAGAGAAGTATTGCAAATGAAACTGTTAATTCCCAAAGCTTTATAACCAGTTTACTCCATATAGTTTCTCTTTTTTTCACTTGCAAATTCACTTTGCTTTTTGATCTTTGAAATACGGTAAGTCCCCATCCATATTATTCCTTTTGCTTGTTGTTAAAAAAATCAAGGCCATTTAAAACAAAAGAGAAAGGGTGAAATGTGTCTCCCATTTCTCTTCAAGGCTTCCTTATCATCAGCACTGTTCATCCATCACCTTTGCTCCATGATGCGGCACCTAGTGAGCAGCAGCCCTTTCTCCACAAGAGAAGTAAAAATTGTATCCATACTCTTCAGAAGTCCATGAAGCATTTTCAACACACTCTGTGTCTGACAGCCAAGAACCTGTTTTGTGAGTGGCTGTACACAGCTTTCTCTGCTGCTCTTCATCGTCATGCAATTACCTGTGTGAGAATTTAACGTCAGGCAGGCAGAAAACTGAGCAAGAATACTCTGTACATCATGTCCCACAGGTGGAATAGCTCTTGACAGAGGCCAGCCAAACCCAGTTCCTTTCAAGACATTTTTGAGGACTGAAATGCAATTTTGTGCTGACTGCACACAAAGAAATGATGGTAAAAGAAACAAACCAACACCTTTGGTGTTAGGCAGCAGGTGAATACAACCATGGAAAAGGCAAAGGAGCCTAAAGTAGATATGTGAAAGTCTTAGACTAAATGAGAGCTAGCCACCCTTCCAACACTTAATAATAACTATTTCAAAAGTACTATTTATCTCAGACTAGACTGGGCACCTGCAAGACAGGTCACCTTTGTGAATTCTCTATGTCTTCTTATTAACCATAACGTGATTGATAGGCTTAAATGACCATTCTGTCAGTGTCTAAGTGAAGGAAGATGACCCCAGTTAACACAGCTTGGAGATAGCTACACCCATATGACCCGTATATTTTACAAAGTGAACTTGCCTGAAGTAAAAGTAGGGCTTTTGCCCTATATTCTTGCAGGATGTGCACTCTGGGAGTCTTGTAAAAGCAAGAATAATTCAACTATTGAAAGTGGCCTGTACTTAAGCTGAGCTGTAGAACTTGTACAGGATGACATGCTTTACACACTCAGTGTTTTATATAGCCCAACATAGCAAGGTCCATGGTTTATTCAGTGAATACTGCATGTAGTATCGCATCTAGCACATTTAAAATCTTGTGCTTCATTGTATTGTGTAATGCTAAAATTGTGACAAATCCAGCAAAATGGTTATTAGGAAAAGGCAAAGAGAAAACATCTGGGAAAAACCCAAGCCACAGTGTTCTCTCAGATATCTTGTTTGGACATTGTTTGGAGTGTTCTTTGCTGCAGTATATCTGTGGGTGACAGATAGGAGGAACATTTGCAAATATTTGACAGAAAACCAAAGAAATATATGTATCTTTTTTTGGATACTTAAGTACAATCTTCTACGCATCTTCTCTCATTACAAATATAGACAGGTCTGCTATGAGGATATCCAACATGCTTGATCCTCCCAAGGCTTTGCCTTTCACCATGCTCATCAAGATGGTTCTGCCTACTGTTTCAGTCACCGCGTCACGATGATGTTTCACAGTGCAAAGTTCCTCATTAGTAAAGGTATGGGAGAGAAATGTAAGCAATAAACATCTCAAGTACATTTATGTATGTGATGTTTTAGCTAAATGAAAGAATTTTCACTCCTGTGTGAAGTTAAACTGAATGTTTCTGTTTCCAGTATTTTTTATGCTCTGCTGGGGGTGAGACGGGCTTAAAGCAAAAATGCCCACTTTGAAACAGAGAACTACTAGTTGCTGATCTACTCAGTACATGTCACCAGGGCTTTCAGTGAAAAGTTAGAAGTGAAAAATTGATTTTCTTCTCAATATTCTGGGCATATGAAAAGTATCTCAATTAAGTCAACAGCTTTTCTTGAGATTTAGGATGCACAGTATAGCAGACTGCAGAGCTGATTTCACAAGTAGCAGTACTAACATCAGTTCATTTTTTTCTTCAATTGAACAAAATTCATAGGAAATTTTCTCTTTGGCTTCATATTTGTTAATATAACTCACCACTGCATTCTTTAATTTTACATTTGAAAAGTCATGCAATATCTTGGGCAATGTATTAGAGCTTATAGCTTCTGATAATTAGGCACTTACAACCTGCTGCATTGTCAAAACCTATCCTGGTATCTTGTTCTGTGATCTTCCAAAACTGCTTTGAAAATCAGTGACTACTCTTCTACAAACTGTCTGTGCACTCAAAATGTTTTGTGTGGCTTTTTTTTGGTAAGTCTAATTTTAAGTCTTCTGGTCTTTGATGGATGTACAAATTCATTTAATCAGTCAGTTATCCTGCAATACTGGCATCCGAGTCATATGCTCTCCACCAGCCTTTGCTTGGTTAAACACCAGATGGATGAAACAGCTGTATAAATCTTTAATCTCTGTAACAGCCTTTCCTTCATTTATTCTGTGACTTATGTGGTTAGTTTCACTTGTGTGTTCTTCCAATTAGGGAGTTAACCAATCTCTGTCATTCAGATCTATTTAACACGCTTTGCTTATCTTAGGGAATTCTACTTTTACACCAATTTTTCAACATATACATTAAATATTTAGCCTGCATTTCAAGTAATATTGATGTCTTTGATATCTCTCTTAATACCTGTTGATATCTGTTAATCTATCAACATTACTGATATAATTAAAAATACACATTATCATGACAGTTTGTAGTTACAGTCCCTTTCTTAGGACTAATACTTTCCTGTGAGATAATCCTCTCCTCCAAAATTGTGAATTTTCTAATCAATGGCATTTTTTCTCACCATTCTGGTTTGTAGTTGCACTATTTCCGTAATGTCACTATCTCGATAAAACAATATAAGTCTAAAGTGAAAGACAATAGGAGAACTATATGTTGAAGTGTACATCCTTTTAAACAGCTAAAATTAACTTTTTTGTAAATTACCATCTTTTACGAATAGAAAATTTGGAACACATTTGGGCTCTGTCTAGAAGAAACCAGACTTAAAATAAGACTTTGTTGCCATGATTAAAGAAGCTGATTGTAAGAAAGTATGTGTGGTACTAAACCCTGAGAAGAATATCTCATATAAGAAGTTCTATGTTCAATTAACCTTAAAAAGGTTTTAAAGAGACACATAATACATTTTGTCTCTATCTTTGTGATCTATCTTCGTGATGGGAAACTGTGCAAAATCAGAGAACTTTTTAATGTATTTGAATATTGGGAAGTCTTATAGGAAGAGGGTATAAGGTCCTCCAAACATATAGCTTAAAGAGAAGATACTAAAAGTCCCCTGAAGAATTTTTTGTTTAGGAAAAAAAAAATAGTTGGTCTGGTTAGAATAGAATTAGACTAATTTGTTTATTCTCCTTCTTCCTTCACCCCCCAAAGAATTTTTGTCTTGGCCTGGGTCAGAGTAATACTGTAACCGCTTTTTTATTTAAGAAAAAGGGAAATGAGAGGCAAGTGGTGAATCCTGATGCTGAGTCTTGGAAAGGCTGTTGTGGCAGCATCATTCTGTAGGATGCACCAGCAATGCATCATTGGCTAATTTTGCCATTCCACACAGTAATGTAATTTCTGAGTTCCAAAAAATTTCCAGTCCAGACCATCAAGGGCACAACCTAAGAAATCCTGAGACTTTGCAGTCTAAAAAGAAATTTGAATATGGAAAAAAGTGGGAATAAAACGCAATATGAAACAAAAATCTTTCATATAGAATATGACAAACATTTCTCTAGCGTATATGAAACAAATCTAAAACTCTAGGATATCATTACAGGTGATGAGATGCCACAGAGACTCCATGAGCTATCTCACGTCCCTGAAATGCTTTAATGCTACTGAGTCCTAAGGTTTCGTTCTTTACATTTGCTCTTTCATGTATGTGTGTGTCTGTGTCTCTGTGCCTGTGTCTGTGTGTGTATTCAAATTCTGTGGAATAGGATAGCAGATGAGAACAACTGCTCACAACTAGCCCTCTTCTGACTAAATGATGTAAAGGGAGTGCAGTTGTAAGGACATGTGAGGTTTCTCCCCTCTCCTTGGTATTTCAAGGATATGATTTATAATAACCCCATCATTTCAAGGTTGGTGCTTGCCTGAATTCATATCCACTTTTATCAAAGTAAAAGGAATCAGAGTGACCACAGCGTAAAGTAATTTTGTTCAGAGAAGAGACTCTTGGTCATTTCTTCTTTGCATGGTAGCACAAGATGCAGAGTTGTTCATAGCCCTGTATAGAAATGCAGTCTCACAGTAACAAATGCTTTGACGTGTTTGATGTGTTTCAAGCATTTCTGAAATGTTTCTAAGCGTATTAGCTATGATACCTGAATTCATTCTTAATATAGGGAAATAACCTTGAACTTCAACTCCATTACTGCAAGAAAAGATCTATTCCTCCTTCCAAGGTGTGTGTAAGAGTTAGGTGAGGAGTATTTCTCATTTCAGCTCTATGGGAATCTAAATTGCCTCTACCTGTATAGAAATCCCCCTTTGAACTTCAAGCTTGGTATCAATACCTATTTCACTTGCAGTGTGATGCCAGTTACAGGTCCCGTGTTTATTTTCCCCTCCATCTGCATGCAAAAAGTCCTTCCTGTCAATATCAGTTACCCATATGTAGCCAGAAGAGATTGGATCTCACACCATTCCAGAAACATTTTTCAGACTGTTATAGCTATGAGATGAAATCTCATTTATTTTATAGCCACAAATTTCAACAGGGAACAGAAATAATTTCTTCTTCATGGAAAGAATTTTTAAGCCTTTGAGACCATCCAATATAATCTTTCCCAAGGAAATTAGCTTAAAAGTTTCTTAAAGAAGTTAACTTTAGAGTTTTACGTGTCTGACAAAATTGAATATATTGTTGATGGTAGATCTTAACATGTCTGGTCTTCTGTTGCTATGGAATTAGGAAGAAACTGCAGTCTTTCCCTCTACTTGATTTCGCTGATGTAAGACAGCCAGTGACATATGGGAGCACACTGTCTGCATTAAGATTTCTAGAATTTTCCCCATGTTTTACCTGTGCAGTTTGAATGGATCACTGCTTTCTTGTCATTCTAGAATAGACAGAATGACAAAGAAATATTTCATTAGATTTGGGAAATCCTAGTTTAAGAAAGATGGACTGCTATACTTCTACTTCACACATAAAGATGCACTTGAAATTCAGTAATGCTTTCTCTGCATATTTTCTGCTTAAAATCTGATAGCTTTTGAAACTGCTATGAAGGAATCAATATTAAATACATTATATAAATAGTGTATATAAATACATTTGAATAATCTCATTGTGATTATCTTTGGGGAACATGTTATATAGCAACCATGTATCATTCTAATTTTTTATATCTTAAAGGTTTGAAGGGCTTAATTTCAAGAAAACCAACCCCCAAAACTCTGATATTAGATATAAATAGACAGGAGACTTCAATCCACTTTGTTTAAGGTTACATTCTGCAGGAATCAATCATGTTTATTATTATCTACAAGCCAGGAGACAAGTCTCCAGAAACTGCAGTCTGTACTTTTTTAGTATATATGTATATATATGCAATTATTTTATACAAATGTGTATGTACAGTGCATGCACCGATGGGCTGCTTTGTGAAAACCTGCATGACTATAACAATCAGCAGATTGTTATGAAAGACAGTGTAATAGATTCATTCCAATATTTTGTCATATTTTTCTGAACACATGTATTTGTGCGAAATGCTGCTGACAGAGGTCTTGTAGCAAGCCTTTAAGACACACACATTTCAATGTGTCACAGCTGGAAGAATAGTTTCCATAGGCATTCAGCATCAAAATAAAACAATTGTATTCAGCATATGGAATAAAATGTTGCATTGCAAAGTCATTCCTTGGAAAGGCACTTTATATTTCAGTTTCAAGGAAGTAATTTAGAAGAAAACCGTACATCTTATTTGATAATCTTGTGAGTCTTCTCTGCGAATCTGAGAGCACTGAAGTTCGGTAGTGGGACAGCAACTGTTTCATTTGCCATGAAATATAAGGAGAATATTTCCATACTGGTGGAGGGGGGTGGGGAAGAGCAAAGTTTCAGTGTTAGTTGTGTCCTGGAGTTTTTGCTATAATTGAGATGATGCTGAAATGAAACACCTTAGGAGTCTAGGGTATCCTAAACACAGACTGTTACCCGATTGTCTTCAACTGCTTATTAACAGAAAATCCCATATTTATACCTTGAACTAAGCTTGTGTTTTAAGTGAATAGAACTTAGTGAAGGTCTGCCATCTTTCACTTCCCTGTTTCACAGGGTTTCATGATCAACGCATCTAAGTCTTTTAAGGTCCACTTCCTAAATCAGAGGATATAAGCCTCTAGATTTTTACTTGCAGGTGTAAAGATACTAATACCCACCAATGCAAAAATGCCTTATACAACTATGAATTGCCCTGCAGGAATATGATGTGACAAAAAGTACTGTTTACCTATGAAAGACATTGTTTACCTGTGAAATCAATAATCAAGACATTGAATTACCCGATACAAGTACAAATGGGAGCAAATTATTACATGATCAGCTATCCTTTTCTGTTACTTATTCTTTTCTCTTGCTCAACATTTGGTTCTATAACTATCCTAAAACACATAACTTACATTACATTACTACTTGAGCAGTAATTGTGAGCAATGAGTTGCTACAAAATAATGTATTTTCATACCAGAACACGTATTTTAACATAAAGGTTAACTTTTATCATGAAGGAACAATTCAGCTAGAACTGCACATTTGATATGAGTGCACAAAACACACAAAAGAGTGGTGGCAAACACTAGCTGAAGTCCATTTGTGATACAGCCAAATGGAAGGATTACACATCACTGTTAGATGATCTCACAGAGACAGAATATCTGCTTGAAGATAAACATGGCAAGACTATATTTAGCAACAGGAATCTTCTCCACACTCCCTTTACTATACCCCTGTCATCTTTCTCATAGTTTGTATTTGCACATGTTATGATAAGTCTGCCCTCATCTTCCACTTGAGCTGCGAAGACCTTTCAGTGATGATAAGAAATTTTCCAAAGTTATGAGAGTAATTATGAGAATGATTTCCAATTACGAGAGTAATTTTCCAAAAAGAAAAACATCTGAAACATCTTTTAAAGAATTAGTATTCTTAGCTATAATGGTCAGACTCCTCTTTCAAAAATATCTTGGTCTGAGTAACAGTTCCTCAGACCTGCTGAGTCACTGCAGATAAATCTCTTAAATAATCAGGGTTTCATGAAAATAAGGTAATGATGTTAATTTAGTTTGAAAGGTATTTTGAGATCTTCTGATGAAATCTATTTTGTAATAAGCATAGAGTTTATTACTCAGAAAGAATAATATTCTTTCAATCTAGCAATATTCTTGAAAATTTAAAAAAACCCAAAACAAACCACATTAAAGATATGCCTTTCTGCAAGTCAGGTACAAAGAGTGTTTCTCCTTTCCCATGTTTCATCTTGCCTTTTTGAGCCTGCAAGAACCAAAACAAAAACAGGGTAGATCATAATATCGACAAATGCTGAAAGGCCATTCACACAGGATGAAGCATGATGAAAAAGAGAGAAAAAAGGACTCCTGGAGAAGCAAAGTGAAAAGTCAAAGAGCTCAAATAGAAACAAACTGCTGCTCAGTCCAGCTAAATAAATACTAGCAATACATATGACATATGATACCAGCCTGGATGAAACAAAGTGTGGCATTTTTTCACACCATGTTTTTTCAAAACTCACTTCTCAGCCAAAGCAGATAACACTCCAACTGAGAAAAACTGATTCGCTTAGAGTCTTGCCAATATGGAAAGTGGGGTTTACATTAAGAAATTCTTGGCAGAATCTCCTATTTCCCCTTAGCTCTAGGCTAATATGATATGGGTGAGAGAAAGACAATCAAACAGTAGATGATAAAGAGGGAAAGGAGAAACAAAAATAAAAAAATGCAATGAATTTGAGTATTATTGATGTGTTTGTAATCATGCAGGTTGCCTGCTTTGTACATAACACGTATACATTAAATAAACCTTCCATGTAAAGAAATCAGTACTGAACTGCACTTCATCAGAAAAGGTCTTCTCTGAGGTTGCCAATTTTTAAAAGTGGAGGAAGTGTTAGTGTGTCAGGTCTTTAGGCTGCCAACTGGCCTCTGTGCCCTAGATGCTTAGGGAGAGCCACATGCATCCCCAGCACTGTTTACTATGATGAAATTGAAGTCTCTGAGTGATACAGAAGAAATTGCTCACTCAAAAAGAGTTCATACATAGGATTATTTTATTACCATTATTTAGGTTTCAATTCAGCAAAGCACTTGAGTATGTGCTTTATATCTATTAATTGTTGTTAATTAGTTGAGGTCCTTCTTGTAACACAGACAGCTTACCTTTGAAGACGCACTATTCAAATTCCCCACAATGTACAAAGAATAAGATTTTTTCATGAATTTATGTCTTCTCTGGCGTTTGTTCTTTCATGCCCAGAGTGAGGACTGCTGCAGCATGCATTCACAAGCTAGAGGTAGAAAGAGTTCATAACCTGCACCTTTCAGCAGTCGCCTTCAGTTTTATTGTTGCATTTCTGATTTTCAGTTCTATGAAGTGCCTGGGCTGGGCTAAAATTAATTGTGACTGAAAGAATGGCATTTTCAAAGTTGTTATGACAATCTGCTTCCTTCATTGAGATGCATAAGACCTAGATATTCCATTTTTTTCAAGGCCACTTGCGTAACTCAGAAAATATATTGGCTATGTGGTGGATGACTCAATTGTCCTGGAATAAAATACTGCTTTGACAAATCTACTTGTACTTCTGAGTGTCATTGAGTAAGAGATATTCACTCTTAAAGCAGGCATTTCTGCCAAATTCTCAAGCAAAATTATTAGTTATGGTTAATAAAAGCAGTTTTATGGGGACTTAATTACTATTCCCTATTTTCAAGTCCCCTGTTTAGAAAGACTTTGAGTTAAAAGATCAGTTTTCCCTATTCCTGAGCACCTATCACCAATAGGTCGTGGTAACATGCAGGTCAAAAGTTTCTAGTTCTTCTGAAAGCAGCACAGCTCTTTCAAAGACCAGCTTTTCATACAGTTAATTTTTTTCCCTTTATTCCTTGAAGGAAAGGAGCCCAAACAAACTCCATTACTGATTTTTCTTACCCCCGTTTGAGCACATGTGAACTGCAACCTTAAACTTAGAAGCATTCACAGTGAACAAAAAGGAACTCAGTATTCCTCAGTGCTATCTATCAAAATGCAAAGTTTATTTCTACTAGCCACAGTTTCACAGAGGACACAGTCTTTCTCTTGTCCTCTTTTCCTCCAGAACAGGCATACCATAGTAACCTTGTAAGCACTGTATTTCTTCTAAAGCCAGAAGACACAGCAATACTTCAACTGCTACTGTGAAAATATAGGCCTACTGCGTATATGGTTTGACTGACTTTTCCCTTTTTAATTTTTTGGGTTTTATTTCTTCTCCTTCAGCAAAGTCATCTTTTCAAGGCAATAGAGTAGATGTGGATAGTCTTGGATTGTGCTTACCTGTATTTAGGTTTTAAAATAGCAGTCAGATCTGGATCCACTGTTAGAGCCTATGGGAAGTTAGTGTTGGAATCAGAAACTATCTCTATCAGCAGAAAGAGAATCGACAGGATTTAAAAAGCAAGCCATGGACAGCAGCAGCTAGGAGAACTCTTTGCTTTGAGAAGCAAAAGCCTCCTCACAAGACCTGTTAACATTTAGCTATGTTAATTGTCCTGTCTCCTTCAGCAAGACATGGAAAGACTTTTTGGTGGTGTTGTTAAGACGTGTAGAAACCCCTTTGTTCTCTCTCTGCTTGTGATTTCTCCCTACAGGAAAATAATAACCTGTTGCCCAACTTTAGATCAGTTAGTTATTGGACCTTTGTAGTTAGAATGATGGAGAGTGTCAGTAGGCTGCAGCAGCAAAGCAAAAGGGATGTAATCGGCCTGGGAGAATGGAGGGGATTGGCAGCAGGAATTTTTGGATAGAATGAACAAGAGCAGCCATATAGGAACTGTGTCAAAGCAGGGCCATAGTGTAAGGATTGAGGGTAGGGATTGAAGGACTGCAGAAGTGTAGAGAACTTGAAGCTCTTCTGTGGCTGGGCAAGTCAAACCAGAAAGATTTGGAGATGGAGGTTTAGGCAAGGCTTGCAAAGAGTCAAAGAGTGAGATTTGGAGCTTGGTTGAGGTTGAGCTCTCAAGAACAAAGGGAGGCTTAAAAGTGAAGGTATTAGGCATTGTGGGAAGGATCTTGGATCAGGGCAAGCCCAAAAAAAAGAATGAAATAGAGCATGAGAAAGCTCTAACAGGCAATAATGTGAAGAGCCTATGTTTGCCTGCCAGTTTTATTAGCTATCCTAACATACAATGACAGCTGCGACCAAAGCAATAATATGTACAGACTATAATTATCTTTGAAGAGATACAAGCATAACCCTGACAGGTCTGAAGTAGGAGGTTGATGTATAGGATGTTTGATGTATAGGTGAGCAGCTGCAACCATGTGCTGGGAAATGTGGAGTCCTCTTTTTGTGGATTAAAACCAAATGATAATGTACTGTCTAATTGGAACTGGATACAAAACCAATTTGATCACAAATAAATACAATTTTACAAATTATTGGACTTGTCTGCTCTGCAGGTTGGACAACATTGTCCAGGAGAGAAGTTGGTTGAGTTAGGCTAAATTTTAGACATGCCATGCACATACCTTATTTAGGTTTGGAGTTCTTTGTGTCCTCTCTTGTTGATAACCTGGTGATCATCAGTTATTGGATTTGGTAGACAAAATCAAATCCTTGGTTATCTCATTGAAATGCAGTGTCCAGTAATGTCTGTCACCTTGCTTGGTGCTCACAATATGCTTTTCTCAAAGATTACACAACACACATTAGGTTTGCTTACACATTTCTATTCTTAAAACGAAGTTACTCGCTTATCCTGTTCAGTTAACTGAAGTCCATATGTTAATATTATTGATGACTGGACCTAATAGCTACACAGCCTCCTTTTTTGTTATGTAGACGTGCTTGTAAAATGTCCATACAGATTAGTTTCATGCATTGCCATTTGTGAAATTATGTATACATATTGGGAGATTCTCCAGATTTTAATATATGAACTGATTGTTAATGCCACTAAATTGCTCATTACAAATGTGGCATCATTCACGCAGCCAATTGCCTAGTCACTTGTAACCTGTTTATCATTCTCAGTGCTATTGTGTACTAGAGTCAAGATTAGGTCTTTTGTCGAAGACACTACTTGCTATCTATGCCTTGCCTGTAGGTTGTTATACATGTGTTTTTGTACACCTGCCCTACTGCAAATCTCACACACACACACACTCATTTTCCAGCAGTCTGTTGTGAGAGTCATGGTAGCAGAAGTGTTTGTGGGTGGATGGCATATGCTGGCACGACATGTAGCACATAGCAGTCCTCTAAGCACTGCTAAACAGATTTGGTATGTCATGATGTCTTTTTTTGACCTTGGTGGCCCAGATGGGTTCCCCAAATATTTCCATCTGCGTTTTTTCCATTGTTTAATCCATTCCCACACAGCAGTGGGCTGGCATCCAGGAGCTGATATGGACATCCAGTGTACTACTGGAAATTGGGGCACAAACTAAAGCTGTTGTTCTGTTCCTGGTATTTCAGTTGCTTTATGGACTCCAGCCCAGGTGTTGCAGATCTCTTTCTTTTGGACTGTGTGGCTAGTTTCTCATTCTCAATATCTGTGGCTTCAAAATTCCAGTGATTGGCGTCAGATTCCATCAGGGACCTGCAGGATATTTTGTACTCCACCACCACCTCCGATAGAGCCCAATGTCACTGGCGTGCTACAACTTGTTTCATTTGTTGAAAGACTTACTGTTACTTTCACACCCCCACAGCTTTGATTCTGCACATGGGTACTGTGGCTCCCACAACTGGCTACACCTGGGAATGTGCACCCACCAGAACACTGCAGCTCTGAAAAAGACTTCTGGAGAAAGACCAGATGTCTCTTGTTTCCATGCTCCAGATCCCAATGGGCAGCCCCTGCTACCATGATCTTAGCAACCAAGATCTCAGCCCTTTTGATTAGCAGTGCAGCTGTCCTGCCTTCTGTCAAGCCACCTCCCCCCCTTCTCTGCTCGGCATTTTGCTGTTCTATATATCCCTGTCCTTCTGGTCAGTCAGAGCTTCTCTTACCTGCCCATTAGTGTGTGCACTGGTTTCCAGAGCATCCTCCTCTTCATCCAGTTTCCATACTTCTTCCAGCAAAGGCACAGCCTCACTTTAAGGCTTGTCTCCCCATTCCCCTCACATGTTGAACCCTTTTCATATTGGTCTCCCAATGCTCCAGATGTCTCCATCTTCACCTTTGTATACTCCCTGACAAATCACAACACGTCATCAGGTCAAACACTATGCCCACGGGCCTCATTCATCCTTTCATTGAAGGACCAGAGATTTCTTCTGCCTTTCTACTTGAACATTTTACAAAGTTTTGTACACACACATTCACATCAACTCACATCTCGGCCTTCAGAGCTTAGTGAATAGCATGACCTCACTCCCATCATCCTGACCTTGGGCAAAGACTGCAACACATGCAAACTGTGCTGTGCCAAACCCATCTCTGAAGCAAGGTCTTGCCATAACCTCACATCCAAGAGCCCAGTGCCCATCTATCCACATATTAGTTATCTGCAATTCATATGGTTGGTATTCCACTACAGTCAACACCAAATGGTAGTGTGGATATTAACTTGGCTTGATACAAAAACATTTTATTTACAGGTACATGTAATTTGATTAATTAAATGACTGGCCTTTTTTGTAGAGTGTTAATGGACAGTGGTTCCTGTTGTGTCAGGCAGAGTCCTGGTGCAGTGTTGATTGTCCCTGGTTCTCTCCCACAAGCAACCCGGGGCAATGTGCGTTACAGGTCTGGGTAGAGAATGCTCTATTCTTCATTGTCTTGCTCAAATTCAAAGGTGCTCAGCACCTCCCCAACTTCCACAGTGACTGACACAGTAACAACTTTCACAATCATTAGCAGATCACTTAGGCTTGAAATGATGGTCTGTTGTTACTCTCTTGTCCTATGGGGATAACTAAAGTCCATATGCTAACATTTTCAACTAGGCCTAATTTACTCTTACTGCTGTTTCCCTGGGTTGAAAGCAAGAGGGATTTTCAGCTGTGTGTAAGGCTGAGGATTCTTGAGTCATCTGTAAGGCAGAGAGAGGGGTTTGAGGCCAGAGGAGATAGTTAGATCAGGCAAGGTGCCTCAAAACAGGGACATTTACTGTCAGGACTCTGGTTTCAGGAAAGTGATGCAGAAGTGAGTTCTTCCCTTCACTTCCTCCACAGCATGCAGGAGGACTAAAACCTCAGTTCCTTCATCCTTTTTAAAACATAATTTTAATTCTGAAAGTTACAATAGCCTAATTAACATTATAATTGTTAGTATTACGGTGCACATTCTTTTCAGAGAAAGTATTTTCACAATTGAAACTGGGTGGAGCATCATATATGGATACCAGAAACCTCAAATAAAAAGGTAGAGCTACTTTGAATCACTCACAGTGAATGCTACAGCAAAATTTAAGAAGCCCTTCCTAAGACTTTAAGAGAGTAACCAAATTTTTGGAAGAGGAAAAACCTGAAAAAATTTCTGTTTCCATCAGTTGAAATGTAAAAGGTATTTTGCCTGGTGAATTGCAAACACGCAATGTAAAGAAAACTTTTGTTCAGTTTTGAGTCCAGTATTTCCTCTTAGGAAAAAAACTCAGTCTTCATCTGAGTTTTTCTTTGCAGCCCACAATTTATTGAAAATATAGAGTCATGCAAGCTGTTATTAGACAGCAGAAAATCAGAAGGTTTTGATCTTCAATAAAACCAGTGACAATTTCAATTAGATTCCTCAGGCTTCTTTTTCTCAGTCCTACGGTATTGTAGCTAAAAAAAAAAAAAAGATTTAATAGTTTATTGTATTCAGCTACCGTATAGCTTTCAATGTGTCAGAATAGATTTTTGAAGGTCAGAAAATAAAGAAAATGGAGAAATTTTCAGTATTATTCTTTGTTATTGTGGTGAACTCATACAGCTCACTATAGCTTAGTTTGAGATGTGAGATTCTGTCCTGTGTGTAAGGCTGACCAATTTACCATTGATCAAATACAAGTGCTTTTGATCCACTGAAGTAAATGAAATGTTATCATGCGCATTTAAATTATTAGGTGACATTTCAGTGTAAGAATATCTTCACATCGAGTCCTTGTGAATTACTTGATTTCCTTATATGTTGAAGGGAATGTTCTTAAAAGCATGCAGATGATTTACTTTGGCCAGTAATTAATGCCACTTCCTAGTGGCCTTCAGCAAGGGCATCACTGGTGGCAGGTGACAATTGTCAGAGCTGTTGTGAAAAAAAAAGGTATAAGCTTTTTAAAGTTAACTTTTCTTAAGGTTAATTAGCAATAAAATTAATACTTTGTAACTGTAAAGACCTGCTTTTTCCCCTTAGAAAAATTTTTAGCTTCAAAGACTGATAATAATTCCGCAATTGGAAAAATTGCTGCTGCCATGAAGAAGGTGCTGCACTCTCTGATCTCCACTAGAGTTTACACTCTTTTCCTGGAAGTCTAGTTTGGCCACACAGGTGAAAGACACCCAAGCATTTTACTTATTTGTTTGTCTTCTCCAAACATATTCAAATGAGAAAACGTCATTATAGCAGGCACTATAACAAAGTTAAGGGAGATAAATTGAATTCCCTAGCAGCCAGCTTCTTCCTCCATTATATACACAGCACAGGACTGCCAGTGTTCAAACTGGGAGGAATCTCAAACACCAATGCACACTGAGAATGTGCAAAAGCCAAGAGCTCAAAACAGCCTCTGCAAAACATAACTGCACCTCTCTGCAAAACTCCATCTGAGTGCATTGAGCAACCGCTAAAATTGTGTCTGGTTTATGCTGTTTTTCAGTAAGAGATTCTCTAGTACTTCCTCCTTCCTTTTTTAAGCCAAAAAAAAGAAAAAATATTTGAGATGAATATGTAAGTTCTTGTTAACCTTTTGTACTTATATGCCTCTGTTTTCATAATCTCATATTGTCTTTGATATAGAGAATATTTTTTTTCAATTTTTACAGTTTCTGTGGTCAAAAAATACACCACCTTCAGACCAGTGTGTTAACCAATGTATTGATATGACACTGACAGAGGAGGTTCATGCTGGTTGTTCATAAAAGCTCATCAAAACTGCTTTTAGTGATGAGATGATTTCATTTGGTGATAGTTCTTTAGCAGGGAAAATTAGCCATGGTTTAATATAACTTGGATAAAAAGCTGCTAAACATCCCATAAGAATAGAGTTGGAAATTAAGGACATTTTTCTTGCACAAGAAAAAACATTCTTCAAAACTATGTGCCCTAAGTAGTTGCTGTGGCTTAACCCCAGCTGGCAATTAAGTACCACGCAGCTGCTTACTCACTCCCTCATCCTGCCCCACTGGGGAGGAGAATCAGAAAGAAAAGGTAATCCTTGCTGGTTGAAATAAGAACAATTTAATAATTGAAACAAAATATTATCATTATAAAAATGAATTTTCCAGTATTAATAATAATAATTGTAATTGTAAGGAGAGGGAGAGAGAATAACAGAACTCAGAAGAAGCAAGTGATGCACAACACAATTGCTCACCACCCACTGACCAATACCCAGTCCATCCCCTAACAGTAATCAACCCTCTTCCAAATAATTCTCCTAGCTTATATACCAGGCACAACATTCTACAGTATGAAAAATCCCTTTAGCCAGCTTGAGTTATCTGCCCTGGCTATGCTTTCTCATGGCTTCTTATGCAGCTCCTCACTGGCAGAGCATGAGACACTGAAAAGTCTTTGACTTCAGGCAAACAGTACATAGCAACAGCTGAAACATCCCCGTGTTATGAACATTATTCTCGTACTTAAATCCAAAACACAGCACTGCACCAGCTCCTAAGAAGAAAATTAACTCTGTCCCAGCCAAAATCAGAATACTAATCTATCCAGCCTGAGTAGACTTTTTTTTTTATAAAGCACTGTACAGGAGCACATTGAAAAGGTTTAGACTGTGGGACTGATGAAGGCTATGAAAATTTATATACGCTTTTAAAGACCAAAACACAACACAGATGCAGTTGAATCTAAGTTTTCAGATGATACTACCACTAGTTTGTCATGTTGCTGCCATTATGAAATACTTATTTTATTCCATCAGATACGCAAAGACCAGTTTCAGTCCTCCTGTTCTTGCCCACACAGTAACTTAAAAAACATCTCTGTGGGACTAAATTGATTACATTTCTATACATTATTCAGTTTGTAAATTTTCTAAAAGTTAAAACAAGCTCATTAGACTGGACAAACTACTTCTTCAGTCACAGTAAGAAATACTAATTAAATCCCTTGCTGCAAATGAATAGTATTTAATTGTCTTTGTAAATGTTACTGTTAGGAGTCTACACCTGCAGCAGTCAAGATAGATGCTTCTAATTCTTCCCTGCTATTTATAACTAGGCAGCCTGTGATCTTACTTTCCTCACGGTCTCCAAGATGAAATTATTTTTTTCGTCATTATGAGTCAAGGTGCATTACTCACCTGGAATTTACAGTGATTTTTTAATATTGTTTGAGCTACCTATGGAATAGCTCTGCATTTATTCTGTACTTTTATTTGGATAAATCTTAGAGCCCTGATTAAGATAGATGCTCTAGGCTCTAAAAATTGACCTATCATGTACAAATCTCTGGTAAAGTTTACAATATCAAAGAAAGTATCTCAGACACTGATTATGGCTGAAGGGCAGAAGAATTTGCAGAAGATTCCATTCCCCTTTCCTAAATTTGTACATTAATTTAAGATGTAGACCAGATAGACAGAAAAATGAGAATCTGTGACCCACACAGCACCAGTAACATCATTCAACAGGACTTTTTGCAAGAGACTGAACATTTAGGAATGATGTTTTAAAAATTAGATAAACAGAACTTGTGTAATTGAGTGCTCATTCATCCCACTGGCATCTTCACTACAGAAATGCATTCTGTCCTGGCTTAAATGTTTTTCTTTGTCATTCGAAGAGGGACTAAGACATGTGCAAAGTTATTCCTTTTAATTGATCCTTTTTTCGTTCAAGATTTCTGAGATGGTTTGTGTCAAAAAGAGCCTAGACAGTGCTTAGAATCTGACAAGTATGCTAGACTTCAAATCTTCATTTTTTGTTTGACAAAGCTGTATATACTTGTAACCTTTGCTTACAAGCACCTCATTAGAAAGGGAAACAGCATTTTTTTTTACATTTTTTAATTATTTTCTTAAAGCTTCAAGAGTATTGGCAATCTGGATTCATATTTCTTTGGAGGAGAAGTGCACAATGACTTGAATTTTCCACAACTGTAAATTGACAGTCCTAATCTAGGCCTATTTATTTAAAACCTTTAGATTTATAACAAAAATCTAAATTTAGAAGCCATGTAATAAAAAAGCTTAACTTGATGGCAAGCCCTGAGTGTGTAATTCTTAAATTAAATACCCAGATTTGATATGCAGACAAAAAAATTAATATTTCATCCATAAAAAGATACTGTATTCCTCCCTTCTCAAGCATATAAATCCTAATGCCAAAGAAAATAAGTGAGTTAAAATGGAGTAATATTGATGTGAGAAAAGACTTGAAACTACAAATGTAACACTGCCATCCACATAAGTGTTTTCTTTGAATTTAATTAGATCCTATTTATATAAATAAAGTTTATCTAAAGGGACTGCAAATATATGGTAATGGTTTACAAAAATAGAGTCTATGCATTTATAGAGAGTAACGATAAAGCTCATAAGTGAGGAAGCTAGAACACATGGAGTGAAAGATGTCCTCCCACTAGACAGAATTCAGATGCCCATTGAAATCTCAGCAACACAGAGGAAACAACAAGAAGTATTTTTCTTCTGCTATTTTACTGTGACAGTTTGCAACAGTACGGAATATTCTGAAGTGTACGTTATAGAATGAGTCATTCCTGTTGAAAATTTTGGCTTGGTCTCCTTTCTCATGGCTTCACCGCTCAGTGTTTCATTTAAGATCTGTGCATAAAGAGTTTGATTCATCTATTCCAAGCTATTTGACCTTGGCTTCAAGCCCTTAGATATCATGCTTTAACAGTGCAATTGAACTACAAACAAAAGAATCCTAGAAAAGTCAACATTAAAGGGAAATGAGGAAACAGTGAGGAGACTAATTAAATGAAAAACTGTTTACAACAAAATATGACAAGAGATGAATGACTAGAGATTTATGATAAGAGATTTGTAAGAAAATTGGGCATTTTTAGAAAAAAATCTATTACATAAAGGACTAAGGTATCTTTTCATTACCAGAGTTAAAGGGAAAGGAATCAAACTATGAACATTACATGCTGTGGAATTAATTACCCACTTCTACCACCTTGTGGAGACACAGTATTACATAATATGACAGGAGCCATCACGTGACTGTATAACAGGCTGACACCAGACTAACATGCTTTATGAGCTACGAAAAAGGCAGACTCTTCAGGATTTTCATTCTGAAGGCTAAATATGGACAACTGTGGGATCCTTGCACTGATCAACCATTGTAGCTCATTCAGCATGCATTTTATTTTCAATAATAACACCTTTGCAATTAAATACAGAGTTCTTTTAAGGGAGCATGGACACTTAATTCTGTCACATGGAAGGAAGTATCTGCAATCATCTTGGTATCATGATTGTACCTGGACGAGATAACAACTGTGGACACAGGTAACATGATTGACATTTGTTTGTACATTGTCAGCAGTCAAAAAGTCCTGCATTAAGAATGGGCAGAATAACTCAAATGGTAGAGCACTCACCTGGCAAGAGGTGGCAGGATCGATGCCTTCTTTCTCCAGTGTTTTCCCACTGTACTCAGCACTGGTGAGGTTGTATCTCAAATCCTGTGTTCAGTTTTGGGCCTCTAAGCACAATAAAGACATTGAGGTGCTAGAGTGTGTCCAGAGAAGTGCAACAGAGATGGTGAAGGGTCTAGAGCACAAATCTAATGATGAGCAGCTGCAGGAGCTCGGATTGTTAAGCGTTGAGAAAAGCAGGCAGAGAGGGGACCTCTACAACTACCTAAAAGGAGGCTGTGGTCTGTTCTCCCAAGTAACAAGTGACAGGACCAGAGGAAATGCACCAAGGGAGGTTTAGATTGGATATTAAGGAAAAGTTCTTCACAGAAAGGGTGGTCAGCCACTGGAACAGCCTGCCCAGGGAAGTGGTTGAGTAACCCTCCCTGGACATGTTTAAAAGGCTGGTGGAGGCGGCAGTGGGGGACATGGTTTATTGGTGGACTGAGCAGTGCTGGGTTAATGGTTGGGCAATATCTGGTCTTGTCTTAGGGCCAGAATGTGTGTTTATGGCTGGTGTGGTCCTGAAATGAACATCTGAAATGAACCCAATTCATGATGTCTTAGAAAACGCCATGTTGTGAACCATAGCATGATGAATGGGGACAGTCAGCTAAAATGCACTGCAGAAGGGCACTCCTGAGTGGAAGAAAAGCTGTAGACAAGCCTGCTGATCAGTCTTCTTGATCCCAGGAAGGTTTCAAGATCAGAAGAAAAACATCACTACTACAGGATTGCAAAAAGAACAGTTTCCACACAAAATTCAGGCTACCCCAAAATACAAATACTCTAAGGAAGTTAAAGGAAATCTGAATATGTTACTCCAAGCTTCTAATTATCTCCAGAGCACTGGTGCTGCAGCCTGCACTATGAGTTCTCATATCAGTCCCATTCCATTCACTTTTAGTTCAGTTAACATATTTTTTAAATCTACAGGTAATTCTCAATATTGTTTTTTTCACACTCACTATTAAGATTCTGCTACTGATATTTTGCCAAAAGTATTTCATAAAGCAGTTGCATAATATGTTCATATTCAGTACCTCTCGGAAGAGATCTCCCCACCTGTGGCAGCTTTAATAAGATTGCATCTTTACTTGGACTGGTAATCTATCATCTAAGCCAAGCATCATTTCTGTGGTGAAAGTCCTTCATGCCCTCATCTGATCTTCATTCTTCAGCCCTACAGTATTCCAGTATTGTAATAGGTTGTGAAAGATCCATCAAGGATTTAACCAGCAGGTGGTTAGCGCTTGTGTAATGCCTGTCACACACCTTATGGTCTCTTGATCATGGTGGAAGGGCTGAATATGCTGAAATTACCTTTTCTTTAGTTTTTTTATGTCAAGCTTTAACCCCTGTATAAAATTCATATAAATAAAGGTCTATATTTTACATCATTCTGACAGAAAGTAGAGAACCCCTACAGCAGTCCTAAAGGTCTGTACTTAGTGAGACTGCAAGGCTAATTGATTAAGGTATTGGTCACAGCACCAAGCCTGGCTGAGCTCAAGAATCATTTGGACAATGCTCTCAGGCACATGATGTGATTCTTGGGGCTGTCCTGTGCAGGCCCAGGAGTTGGACTTCAGTGATCCTTGTGGGTCCCTTCCAACTCAGGATAATCTCTGATTCGATGATTTGATTATTCTAATCACACTGAGATCCTTTCAATTCCTTGGTGTTCTGAGGTTGGAAAACCATATGATTATCTCTGCAACAGAGAAGACTGGAAAACTAAAGATGTTAAAGAAGAAAACAAAATGGAAGCTTTTATTCCTTAATATGAATCACTCATTAGATATAAATGTTTTGCATAACATGAGCTATTTAGTATGTTCTGATGAAAGTGCATATTGACACAAATTGAGATGTATCTGTATCTTTTGTTGTCAGAAGCCAATTTATTTTCCTAAAACTGATATTCTACTTTCCTTAATGAGAATGCTCTTCTTGAGGATAACAGCTGACAAGCTGGGTTAATTTTAGGATGCTTTAATGTGTATCTCAGTGAAAGCTTACTAGAAGTTTTTCATCATGGAAACTACTGTAGAGACAGCTGATAAGGTTTTAAATAAAGTTATACAACAAAATTACTTAGATCACCCTAGGTAATGTCTTCATTCTAATTTTATGTAGAAACTAAAGAAAAAATTAAAACAAATATTTTTCTCAACTATTAATTTTACTACAATCACATAGATTTAAAGTTAGCATTTTTCTGAGCACTAAAAGCTTGGAAATTTAATTTTATTGAACATAATCATAGTTTAACAATTTTATTCTGCATTTGAATTGAAAGTTGACTTTGGTTTAAGAGTGAGCAGTCAAGGAATGGAACAGGCAGTGGAACAACCCTCATGCTTACAGAGTAGTGGAACCAAGAAAAACACAGCAATCACACATCAGAAGGATCTCTGACCTGTATCTCCATGCAAGATTTTAGTTTCCAAGGTTTTCAGCCCTAAGCTCCTACAACTGGAAAACAAAGAACTCTACTCACAGGTATTATTTTAGCCTGGTGCTCATGAAAACAGAGTTTTTAAGATTCCTTTATCTTTTAACACTAGTAGATGCAAATTGAAGGTAAATTAAATGTTACCTGCTAAAACCGGAAAAGCCAACCAGGTGATTAAAGCATTAAAAAGAATGTAAATGCTCTGAAGTGCATGATTCAAGTCTTGATAAAGTTTTGGTCATCTGTTCTCACCATTTTTAGCCTAGTGAGTGGCCAGAAATAACTTATATATCCCACAGTTCTCCAGTTCATCAGTAATCTTTCTGCTACTCTGTGATGGTTAAAGGGAACACTCAAGGACACTGAAACCATAGACATCAAACTAATAAGAAAACGGCCATCATAAACTTCTGAAGCCTCTGTCTATTTCTTACGTGATAAACTCAGCAGACTAAGTAGACACCTAGGGAGTGTTTTAATGCAACTTCAGAGACCTTATATTTAAAAAAACCCAAACAAACAAACACAAAAAACAACCAAAACAAAACACCAAACAAACAAAATAAAAACAAACAAAAAAACGCCAAACAAACAAAACCCCAAACAAAAATACAAAAGAAACCCCAAGGAAAGAATTGAGATGTTGACTAGGGAGTTTCCTGCTTGAGAATCTACATAGGTGTAATGGTCTTTATTTGAGACTCCAAAGGTGTTCAAGGTATGTCACCTGATGTCTGACCTTATTAAAAAGTGAAAGAGAATAATTTCTTCCTCTTAGTAAAAAAGCAGGCTTCTTTGACAGATGTTTTAGAATTACTTTGACTACTGTTTTAGAATTACCCACTCTTTCCTTGGGCCTCACAGTGAAACTTCCTCTAATTTTCTCATTGCAAGAGAAATGTTTATTTCTTATTTAAGGTCCTAAGGAGACTATTTATGTTACTTATATCTTTACTCTGTGATAGGTAATTAAAGAAGACAGGGAGTATTCCACACACTGCTAAAATTTTCTGAATTGAAAAAGTGTTTAAAAGAATGTAACTAACTGTTTGAAGTCTTGTACAGAGCCAGTAGGGAATTTTTCAGTTTTGAGAAATTTAATTTTCATCCAAACTGAGCATATTTTCTTTTCCTTAACAGTTTTAGATAAAATGTGATAGCAAATGGTTATTTAAAATACAAGTGAAATGACTTTAAGAGAATTTTTTGAATTATATTTTATTTTATTTGAGATGATATTTTACACTGCTCTACCTGTATCTAATCACATTATACACCCAGTCTCATTTCTTTTCTCACAATTATTCCAGCATATTATGAGGTGGTATTATTTTGTCTCAAAAATAATCTTGCAGAAAAAAATTTAAATCCTGGGTTGCCAGCAGCAATCAAGAAAGGACGCGTATTCAGCCTGAATGAAAACTGAATGAAATGTCCAGTTATTTACAAATTGTATTAGGCAAGTTACCCAGTAGACCTTCTACTGAAGTTAAACAGTTACACAGCTCAGATGATTTTTTCATTAGAACTGGGCAGAGTTTTTGGATGGCTCAGTGTATCATGACTACCCATTGGAGGTCTGAGGCCTGAGAAGCTTCCTTTGTGAAGTGACAGTCAAATAATTCTCATCCGAAGCTGAGCACAGTTAAACATTCTTAACTACTAGCAACACAATCCTGCAGAGTATGGATGAGAGTTTGGACATGGAGATTTGAATTTATTTAGGCTTTGAACACTGGGTTATTTTCTTTGCTCTATGGATAGATATATCATAGGGATGCTTGACAGGTTTCTTTTATTTCTGCAACATGGTCAGGATCTTGGTGAAGTCTGCTTATGCAGACACACACAATCAAGCTGGGCATCACAGAACAAAGGCGAGACCAGTTCCTGCCCAAAGAACTAAAAATATAATTAAGATAGTATTCATAGTGTCATAAGTACTCTTATTTTTTGGCTTCACCCCCAAACATGTAAATATGATTCATGGTCCTAACCATGAAAATACAGTTTTGTGTGTCAAAACTAGCAGGATAATAAACTAGATAAAAGAGACAGGAATATGAGTCTCAACCCTGCTGCATCCCACAATACAGAGAAGCCAGCAAAGAAAAAAGGTGTGGGTGGTATCAGAGGGAATGCTACAGAGCAATGCAGATTGTTGTCGTGCCAAAGAGACGCAGTTTAACTTGAACATGGCTGGCTTTTACAGCTGCAGCTGCAAGTAACTATTTGGAAAATAAACGAAGTAAGGTTTCTTGTAAAGCCGTTCTTACAAAGTAAATTTTCCTCAGCCTTTCATAACACTGACTTTTTCAGCGGTAAAGCCGCTTTTAAGGGTCATTTCACCAGCTTCTGGGCATGTGACAACTTCACTGTCACAATGAAAAGAAATAAACTCAGGTCACCAAGGTTTAGGTGTTGACGTACAACACGTCCTTGGGAAAATCGATGTTCAAAGTAAAAACTACCTGCTGTAACCCGTCTTTTGTTGGAGTACTCTCTAGTTCCAACACATTGTAGCTTTTTGGGTTTTTTTTGCATTCAACCACACAGCTATCCGAAGTGTTAAGCAACAGTTTCTGCAAGAGAGTTTTTGACACTGTTGAATTTGGTTTAGTCATGAACGGGAGAGTAAAAGGATGTATTACAATAAATTTTCTTCTTTTTTTTCTCCTTTTTTTGAATGGAATAACTCACCAAGTAAAACTGTCCTTTGAGCTTCTGCAGCTTTTTTGTTTGAGCAAGGTGGGAGTATGCTCTACAGCTGAACAGAGTGCTACATGACTCAATTCTGCTTGCACGAATTGTCAAATACAAAATTATGTGTCTTGTTTGCATTATCACTTAGAGAGATGTTTACCACTTCATGCTTCATTTTTTTTAAAAAAAATGGTATACATTTTATCAGCTGTGCTACCAACAAATGTCTCATCAAAAACTATAGTTAAGGCAAAACTAACACACAATATTTAAACTCTGTGTTTTTACATATTTACATTTTCTAGCAAGACGTTTTTGAAACATTTTGTACAAGTTAGATGGAAATGAGCAATAAAAGTCTTCTTGTTCTTGTGAAGAATTATCTCCTATGACACATGCATCTCCTCAATTGTGAAAACATTTGCTTACTGAGAACAGTTCATATTTGCCAACTTCTGTAAGATTATAGATTACCCACATCAAGCCAAACTCCGGGATCTCATTCATTGGGCTACACTTTTCATTTACAGCAGTAAAAGTCTAGGGAAATTCCCTTAAAGAAATTTACTCTGCTGACAGCTTTACACCGCTTTACTGTGAAAAAGATTTTTAAACCTTTCAAGCCTCTCTTCTAATCCCATTTCCAAAGCATTGCCAAGATTCAGTTGCCCTCAGAGAGAAAAGAGTATAAGATTATAACAAATTGTAGGCATTCCACATAAAGATATTGCTCACATTTATCCCAAAAGATTGTGTGAAACAAACAGAGTTAGAACGACTTACCTACAAGATCCCATTATTGACTAATTTACTTTCCCATTATCCTGGATAAAATGAAATACCACACATTATTGATTTTTCTGTCTCTTTTTTCAAGGAAGCCAAGCTGGCATTTTTGACCAGAAACCTTAAGTGGTCTGACCAGCAACATACATGCAACTTGAAATGGTTTTCCTACCTAGACATAGTAAAATATTTGAATCTTGTGGGGAAGAATTTGAAAGGAAAAAGACCTTGAACTATTGGCATGTGATGACAATTGCTTGAGTATTAGCACCTAAAGGAAAGCAGAATCATGATTTTAAAGGGAAGTCAATGGTTCACGTTAGTTGTAATGGGTCGAATCTCTCCATCCTGATTGTAAGTGGCATCTCAGTCCCTCCCCCGGTTCCCTGTGATCCTGACACTGCTCTGCATTTGTGACTGCCAAGAGAAGACAGACTGGGGCAGTACCATGACTACATCATGGTCCATTCATTACACCTGGGACCATAGCATGAGAGAGATTATCATGGCCAAATTCTCCATTTTGGGGGAGAACTCTCCGCCAAAATGAGCTCTAAAGCCAATTTGCCTGTCTCTTAGGTTCTGAATGTAGTTTTAAACACTGTTGTGGGCTGGTGGCTGCTTTAACTGCCTTCACTGAAGAGAGTAATGTTATGTCTAGACTATAGGGGGTGTCAGCCCACAGGTGCCAAAGGCATTCCCTAGTTACCAATGAAGAGAAGAGAAAGATCAGCCTGCTGGAGAACTGCAGGTGTTTGTTATCATCTGAATTTTCAGGAAAGCTCAGAGGAGTTGAAATGTCAGTACACATTCATACTCCATATTCTGCTTTTCTCTGTTGTACAAATTTTAGATTTCTTAAATAACAAGTTTTTGTACCAGCAGGGAAGGTCGATGCATGTGAGTACTCCAGGCATTTGCCATTTAGAGGAAAGACTGCAAACTAGAACATGACTGAAACAGAGTCAGACTATCAGAAGGACTGGACAGACACGCTGAAAGGACAATAACAGCTGTAGACAGCAACTGTCACCCATGCAAGTATGAGTAGAGAAAAAGCAAGAAAGATTGGCATGGTAGTGAGAAAACAGGGGAACTTTGAGGCAGATATAGAAGACAATAAATAAGAAAGCTGACAGATTCTTATTGTTATTCTTCAGTTCAGACAAAAAAAAATGAGAAAGACAATGGTGTAACATTTATGTGTGTGCGTTTGTTTAACTTTTAAACAAACGACCATAGAGAAGGCCCTGCACAATCTGATCCTAGATTGGCTGCCACAAATAACACAATTTTATCCTGTCTTTGGGATTTTTCCATACATAGCTCCTAATAGAAAGCAAACTTGCTCCTGTCAGTTTTTGTGACCTGCTGTTAGCTTAACTGTAGACATAATTGTTTCAGATAGATTGGTCTTGCATTAAATTTGTTGTTTAGTATTAACAGCTTTCCTTCCTTCCTAATTTCTTTCTCCTCCCCTACTTCCAGCTCTTTGTATGCCTGTGTATATATGTACACAAGCATAAAGATTCCACACTGTCTTTCCTTTAGCTAGCTAAACAGGCCAATCTCTTTTTAGTCTTTCCTTGGAAGACTGACCTTATTCACCTTGAAGGTTTCCTCCTATTCCTGTTTGAACTCATCTTTTCTGAACAAAAATGTCCTTCAGATTAAGGGCTTTGTTAGATCCCTGTTACAAAACTGAGTGCTTCCCTGACATTACTCCTGTCTGATCAGTTCAAGGTGAGAGCAAAAACTTTTTATTAAACTGTGGCAGTAACAACTGCCTCTTGGGTTTCTGTCTAGTGCTTCGACCCAGGTAGGTTTATCCCAAATGCACATTTATGACCTCAGCACACCCAAGAAGTACCCACAGACACTTAATGATAAGCCATTGGCACAAAAAAAAAAAAAGAGTGAGAATGGAGAATGTAATCAGACAAGCAGCAACTGCTTTAAGTGTGAAGAACCATCTCATAATGTCTATAATCTATACTTCCCAAGTGAGATCAGCACATATTTGTAGGCGGTTTAGTGAAAGCTTAGCTTGTAGCACTGGACAAGTCATTTCTCTTCTGGATTACATTTTGAGACATTTTATTGTGAATCATCAACTGAGAAGTAATATAAAACTGAGCAACTATATTTTATTATCATTTTCACATTATTCCAGCCTCCTGAAGGTTTAAAATTATGTTTATTTCCCAAAGGAGGAAAAAAAAAAAAAAAAAAAAGACATCACTTGCCAGTGAATGGGAGCTGTGAATCAGGGGTCAGATTCAAATGTTACAACTAGTAACTGTCTAACAGGGAGTGAATGATTCTCATTGAAAGAAGTGACTCAGAGTAGGCTTCCGGTTTACTTGACACAAAAACTAGTAGGTTTCTTAATAAATTTTCCTTTGTTCCTCCCAGTTAGAAAAGAGTCAGAAAATCACCAGTGCAGAAGTAGCTTCTGAAAATAATTTTTAGGATTGATTCTTACTGTACAGCATTGTAAATGTATTAAAGTCAGTTGAGTTATGTGACTAAAGACTTGTAACAAATTAGCTCAAAAAGGATCCCAGATGAGTAGAAATATAAGCAATTCCAAGAAAATTTGAAGAGAGAGAGAGGGAGAGAAAGAGACAAATAAATATGATTCAGGCAGTTAATTTCTGGAAACCTGGTGTAGTGTGAACAAAGTACAGATTCTGCATTTTACTTTGTTTTCATTTAAGTTGTCTCATAATTTTTGGTAAGTGTTTTCTTTCTCTTCTATTAATTTGGTCCTGATTTGCAGCAAAAAATCAGGCATAAAAATCTTCCCAGCTTTATGAAGTTAATTTGGTAAAAGGGTTCAAGAAAATGTTTGGGAAAGCTAGGCTGAAAGAATGATAGAAGGAGTAAGGGAAATGTAGGATGACTTTGGTTATTTCTATTATTTCTACCATTTTAAGACTGGAAATGTATGTAAGGTAATTAATAAAATGGTAACTTATTCTTGATTAAAAATAGTTTAATTTCTAATTATAATCAAATACAAATCAAAAGAGAAATTTGTGCCCTTTCTTGGCTGAGTTTTGGTGACTTCAAACTCAGAGAGAGACAGATAGAAAATACCCGGTGTATTCAACTGAAAAACGTCCAGTTCCAGTGCACAAATTTCCCTGAGACTTTAATGGTTTTAAATTTTAATGAGGGAAGAATTTTTATCACTTTGAGGACCGCTCCCACGGCACTTCTAATGTTACATCATTTGAAGACTGTGTTCATAGGGAAATTGGCCAGCAGAATTCTAGTGGGAAAAGTATATCACGTAGCTATGGTGATGTAAGTCCCTATGCAGTCACTTTCTGCATGAGTACAAGTGCTTTTTTCAGTGTAGTTTGTCACTTTACCAAGTTATACTGAAATTCTGCTGGCCTTTCTGTTGCAATACTGTGATACCTTTGGAGTGCTGCTGCCAATCTCTCCTTAAAAATAAGACTAAAATACTTATACTTGTTTAGTAATGCAGTTACATTGGGGAACCCTGATTCTGGCATTGTCTATCCTAATCTACAATACAGAAGTCAGTGTAATTATATTAATGTTGCTACTCTAGTTACAGTATCCCAACAACTCTTCTGTTACTTCTTTTTTTGTATGAGTCATTTTTGATACGTACGTCTAAATGTAGATGCTTAGAAAACCAAACCGTGCTGAAAGGAATTTGCATCTTCATGGACTAAAATAACTCAGCCACAGAATAATCCATAATTCAATCAGATGGTTTGCTTAAAAACCTGTCATTAGGCAATGAAGCAAGACAAGAGATACAAAACTACACATTCACAGCAATAACAAAAACGTTAATATTTTCAAACAAAAAATGATTCTGTGAAATTACGGTGGATGCTGGTGAAAGCAAACAGTGAATGTCTGGATTACATCAAAAGGAAACAGTTGAGATACACTTTGAGAATATCTGAAAGATGAAACAGTTGTGTAAGATGGACAGCAGGACAAGAATAATTATCTAGTTAGGGAAGCAAAAGGAGTCCCAGACTAAAGGAGAATGAGAATTATCTCCTGCTGGGAGACACTGAAAGAGAGCAGGAGTTGGAACTTTACTACGAATAGAAATGGAATTCATGTGACGAGTCTTTAGGCAACAAGAAACAGAAATTAATTTGTGCTTTGAAAACAGAAAACTGGAGAAATTTGAAAAATAAACCAACTGTGGGAGGAAAAAAAAAAAAAGCCGGTTCCAAGAGCTATTAAGAAAGTGAGATGGAAAGCACAGGATTGAAAATGTGACAGAAGAAGCAATTGAAGAAGGGAATCATGTGAGTAATGCCATTCTTGGAAAAGGATAACTAACTAACTCCAGAAAATGGATGAAACTACACTTGCTTCTTCATTAAAGTTGATAGAACTGTGATATTATTTCCTAGAACTGAAGAAACAAAAGGAAAAACAAGTTGTCCCTCACTGACAGATTCTGATTGTCCTGTAGAGCTTAACTACCATGTAAATTAGCTAAAATTTGGGCAGTCACAGTAACATCCTTTGAGTCTGCTAATTATTTGCACTATTCATGGCAAGTGTGCTCCATTGGGTGCAATTATGATTGTTTATTGAATAATTGCTGTCCTTGTCAAATGTTTGCTTGAATATTTGCCTGCACTGTATAATATTTTTACTGAGTAATTGTCTGCTGCAGATAATGTCTTCACTCAGTAATTGCCTACTCCAAATAATGTTTTCACTAAATCATTTCCCATTCAATGTAATGTTTTACCACATGATTTTCTCATCTGAGTCACGTTATTGTAAGTTAGTTGCTGAATTACATGTAAAGTTGCTGTTCAATCAAATCTGAGTTTGTCTAAATGCAGTGCATTGTTATAATTTCTCTTCAAAGCCTGTGGTGGTGGCGGTGATGTTATTTGCCTCTTAGGTAAGGTATAAAGGAGTAGCAGTAGGAATTCAGTATGAGAGAGGCTGGAGACTCAATGTACTAACAGAAGGAGGTTGTTTTCAAAGAAAGAGAAAAAAATAGCAAAAGTGAGCAAAAAGAGTAAGAACTATAGGACAGGTAACTGAAATCTAAGAAAGGAGTGCTGGGAGGAGGGAGAAACGGACAAAAAGAAGAAGAAAAGAAGGCAGACTGTAAATGAGTAGGCAAAGAACCAACCCCAGGGAACAGTAAAATGCAGAATTAAATGAAAGTAATACATACCAAAGCTGCAGACATAATGGTCAGCCTGGTGTTCTCTCACATTGCCTCTGCATTAGGGTAGCCTTGTGAAGTTAGCAGCTAAACACTTTGCAGTGGAGAGAAGAATGAAGGTGTTAAATACATCCTATTGTACAAATGCCAGTGTTACCACCACAAGCTTCATTTCTCTCCCTTTTTCCTTCCTCACCCTTGGGCTTCATTTCTGCAACATAAAGAGTCTGGACTGTAAAGCAATGGGCTACTGTGGAAACAGCCAGTCTGATGAAGAAGCTTTTTCTCAGCTTGGGAACACTGTGAGTTCTGACTTGCCTCCATCCATGTTGGTGGTCAGACTGGAGCCAAACAAGAACAAAAGTTAACATCTGAAATCCCTCCATCTAGGCTGATGTGTGCACATAAGAAGCTTCTATAAGTTCTACTAATTTGTCACACTTCATGCGTTTCAGCATTTATTCTCTTCTTCCCCTCTAATTTTTCAGTAGACTACAATAAACTGAATTAGCTTCCACAAGATACTTTATTCTTTCCCATTCCTTTTAGAGAGTGGAAAAATATTCCATTCTAATATATAATATGCATTATTACAGTTCTTATTAGTTGGGATCTATTCCTGCTACAGGTCAATTGACTTTACATGACTATTGAGATCAAAGATGAATTTTTAAATTTCTTTTTCTGGACTTCTCTTTCACATATGATTCTGTAAGTGAAATCTGTTTGTTTCTTTGTTTTCTGACAGGGATGATGTTGCTCCACTTAGTTTTCTGATGTCTTAAAGCTATACTGCAAAATCACATGAAGAAATAACTGATATCTGAATGTCATTTTGAGAAACAGCCTAATAATTATTTTCTTATTTAGTTACCATGTCTACACACTTTCATTATGGATGTTCTGTAAGCACTTTTGCACAAGAGAGTACTTGCATCGTATTGCAGAATTTAGAGATGATGGCTGTATGAAACACTGAGGATTGGAGGTACCCACGATGTCCAGTTCTTCCTCCATTGTTCTTGTATTGCTTTATAAATCACTTCTATAACCCATATGAAAAGAGAATGAAGGCAATGTGTCCGATGACAAGGAGTTGCACTGATATTAGAACTCCTGCCTACTTCTACTTAATTCACATTTTATAGAGTAAATTCAATATGCTTATTATTTTTGAATGACATTAATAAGTTGTGAAAGCAGGTCTAACAAGACTATCTCTGAGAGCTTTGAAGCAGTAAGATTTAAGACAGAATATCCTATAAGCACTGCAGTATTTCCCACTTAATTGGGTGGGTGCTGGATTAAATAAAAAAATTACATTAGACTTCTATACATTGGTCTTCTGTGCCAAGGCTCACAAGAAACTTTCTGAAATATACATTACAAAATTGCTTATAATTTCAGTCTTACTCTAAAGCTGTTGGATAGAAAAAATTATGTAAATTTCTTTTACTTTTCTTTGCTTCCATCTCTTTGGGATAACTCCCCGGAAGTCAATCAGGTTTGTATTCAGAGCTTTCAACTGAATTTTTTGTATGTTATATAATTTTTTTTAATGAATAGCAATAACCATTGAACATTATAAACCATGACTTATTAACAAAACTAAACATTTAGAACTTGTTACTTAAAGTCATGACAAAAATTCCCCTTTCTCATCAGCTTGACTAGAGAGCTGAGGTGGTTTGACTTTGGCTGGACGTTGTGCCTACCAAGCCGCTCCGTCACTCCCCTTTCCCCAGCTGCACAGGGGAGAGAAAATAAGACAGAAAACAAATCATAGGTTGAGATAAGGCAGTTTACTAAAGCGAAAGTGAAAGTCTGCTCATGCATAAGCAAAGAGAAATATATAATAATTCTATTCTCTACTTCCTGTTAGCAAGTGACGTCTGGTCACCTCCTAGGAAGCAGGGTGGTTACTCTGGAAGGTAAACACTGTAAATAACAAATGTTCCCCCCTCTTCCTCCTTTTCTTAGCTTTTTATATCTGATCTGACATTATATGGTATGGAATATCCCTTTGGTTAATTTGGATTAGCTCGCCTGGTTATGTCCTCTCCCAGGATCTTGCCCACACCCAGCCTGCTGTTGAGGGGGAACGCAGGGAAGATGCTGTGTCAGCACTGTACAAAACACTGGTGTGTTATCAACATCTTTCAAGCTAACAATGCAAAACACAGCACTGTGAGGACCCTATTGGAAAATCTTGGCCAGACACAATATAAAAGCCTAGGAAGAGTCTGATGTAGAAAAGACTCGACATATATGAAATCCAACTTAACTCTGTTTCAAGCTCCATTGTTTCAAGACTTAAACTGTTTTTTTAAACCAGCGTCCAGTGATAACTAGCTCATAAAGCAGCTCATTGTATAAAGAGAATTCAGGAAAACAAAGCAAAAGCAAACTAAATAAGAAGGAACAAGTAATTGACAAAAATAGCTGTGGCCACTGTACGTGTCAAGCAATACATCCATGTTTTAGGCAAACAAGAAAATTATACTTGAAAAGCCCATCAACAGTAAAAATAAGATAGCCTGTGTCTTTTAGAAGAGGAAGGGAATCAGCACAAGATTCCTTGTACCATATAAGGCTCAATAGAATAGTGCGAATTGATGAACAATGCCTCTCCAGGAGGTTTGATTATGTCCTTGGCAGAGGAATAACACTGAAAGAACACTTTGCAGTGCTGAAAGGTAAGAATGGAAATAGAAAATGCCAGAGCATTCCTTCAAATATGATATAGTCCTTTACCTCTCATCTAATCTCATCATTCTTCATGAAGTAATGACTTTAGATGAACTTTTGGCAGTATTGAAAGGCAAGGATGGAAAAATAAATTCCAGAATGCTCCTTCAGATCTGCTACAAGTTGCCACCTCTCACACCATGCACAGATAATAGAGCACACTGCAGTCTTTCAATGTACAATTTTTTTCTCCCAGAAATAGTTTTATTCAGCTCACAAAGTAGACCCTTTGGGGAGTATACACCACTTCAACATTAAACTATAAAAAGCATGAAAAATTTCTACATTTAGCCTAATTATTTATTTTTTCCAAAACACCAAACAGGTGTTTAGGATACAGAGGCAGTATGTATGTAACGACACACTTACCAAGAGTGTATGGACAAAAGAGGCATCACCTCTACCTTGGGCACAAAGGGTTTACTTCTAGCTCAGAAAGTCCTTGAGGCACAAGTCACTGAAGACTAGGAATGTAATCCCAGTTTCTGTTTGCCTAAATGGAATTTGGTTTAGTAAAAGTATTCTGGCTAAACAACTTTCATACCTTCTTGCAGGACCAGAAAAGGACCAGTTTTTGGCGAATTCCTACCATAGAAATTGGTTATATTATACTCTAGAAACCATAATTTGTACAAGAAGTACAAGAAGCCTGGGTGTCCAGGATAACTCTGTGTCTATACAAATCAACTATTTGCAGGCTTTTTTCTCTGCTTGGTTTCTATTTAGATACCGGAGACTCTTGAATAATACCAGTCTGTGGAGTCTACAGACTTGAGTTGGAGTCACAGTACTTTCCTTCCCTTCCTTTCTGTAGAGTCTTCTTTGTTTCCCTGGAGATACAGGCATGGTGCAATCAGGTTTTCTCTCATATGATTTCAGTGTCCTTTAATTTCTAGTCAGAATTTGCATATGAGTGAACAAAACAAGAAAACTTGGAAGTAATAAGATAGCCACATGTTCCGAACTATAGAACTATAGTTAGTTTTGTGAACTTGCTGATCACTCAAGTCACTGATGGAAATACATTCCATTTGAGACTTGGGATATGCCCTGTGACACAAGTGACTATACGGATAATTAATCCACAAGATGACGAAGACACTTTGTGGGAAATTGCTTGACAAACACCTGCCTGTTAACAGTGTTAACTGAAGCATTTGCTGTGCTCATTTAAAATCATTTTAGAGTGAAGCTTCAAGAATAGGTAAAGAATTAGCACAAATGCCAGGTGATCACATAGCTATGCCACTGGCAGGTGTGGTAGCACATCCAATCATACAGCCACCCATCCAGACCATGGCTGAATTCAGATTGGCATGTCCTATGCTAAAAAGAGATGAGCTTGGCATCCTTGGCCACCATTTCTTCCCTGATACCATAATACTAGGAATTACTTTCACAGTTGTTTTGAAATATGCTCTTTCTAAAATTATTTGATCGCAAAAGTTCCATTCTGATAAAAATAGATGGCAGTGATTGTCAGTGGGCAAGTTCTGACTTTTATCACCATCTGTTAAAACAAAACAACAGCAAAAAAAATCCTGCAGAAAAGTTCCCTGCTTTTTTGTTAGGAGATTCAAGGCCAGTTTCTCACCAGCCTTAGAGGGCTCTGTGCCACTCTAATATTACAATGAAGCCATGGAGCTGGTGAATCCGGCTGGCACAAGATGGATTTTTCAATCTTTTTGGCTGGCAGCCAGGGTACACAGAACAGAAAGGAGCACTGGACAGAGAATGGTAGACTCACAAAGGCATTTCCACTTTGTAGCACAAGACAACATTCCTTTGACAAAGGAAAGAGCGCCCTGGATCTAAGGCAGCCCATCAGGATTGCTGAAGGGGAGCTGGGTCAGGTACTTGATGGTGTTCAATTGGAACAGCATCGAGACTACACCATGTCATTTCAAATTTGATAAATCAAGTTGACAAATCAACTGAGAGCAAGTTGCGCTTGACTCTTGCCAAGCACAGCAAAAGCAGAGCTTCCTCTTCCTTCAGCAGAGTGGGAGCAGGGAATGAGATTGTAATTGTGGCCTTTCAAGCTTTCACACAGAGTCATTAGGAAGGTTCTTGTGAAACCTAATCTGAAATGCTCAATGTCCAAAGACAGTGTTTCACTAGTGGGTCTATTTAAGCTCAAGCCTTTCCATGAGGCTTCGCCTCAGTCGAAACCTTCTCCTTTTTATCCATCTATTTGGATTCATATATAGCATTTATTAGTTTCACCTTGTCTACAGTCTGTCCTCAAGGGATACATCTTCACTTCAGAAAAGACAGATTCAGCAGCAGATGGTTGTGTTATTGCCATGCAGCAAAATCACAGCCATGCAAGACCCCCAAGAACCGAACTCAGACCTTTTCCTAGGACACAGCTGACCTCCATACCAACATGTCTGTGGCTGTAACCAGCCTTCTTGGGTGTTCATATGATCCCTAGCATGATCAGCTCCAAATTTTGCATGGAACATCTGTAATTCCATTAGTAATATGTAATGGGAGTAATATTAAAAGATATGGATTAAATGAAGGGGAGAAAACAGTATGGATATCTTAACTCCACATATCTACCCCCATTTTCTAGGTAGGCATTTAGTGGTGTTTAGTTGCTCCCACAAACCTTTAGTTTCAATCACATTAAAATTTTTGTACCACTCCTTATTGCTCATCAGTAAAAAACTGTGCTGTCATTACCCTGATACTTGAGGATAAAAAATATTGCAAATGGCCATCAATGCTTCATTGTAAGTGACAATAATGTTTCCTTGGAAAAGAAGACCTGCTTTTAAATATGCAAGAGCTTATGGCTCCTAAGGATATATTTAAATCTGAGCAGTCTTGAACAACTGGAATAGTTATCAAACTGACAACATGACCATTTTTCTTAGAAATTAAAATGGTATATTGATGATGATTACTGTAATCTCATTTTAAGTACCTCATAAAATGCTTGAGAGGTTTGAAGCAATCTTGACTTCAGAAGTTTTCTTCTAATTACAAGCCCTGTATATGTATATTTGCCAAAGATGATCTACTGTCATGTCTTTCTGCCTGGAGAAGGACGATGTAGAGAAAAAATGTAAAGGAGAAGAATTCACAGGCTGACCTCGATTCAGAAACAGGGCACTCACATTGGTCTTTCACAGCATCTGAATCTAAATGAGAATAAAATTCTCTGCTTTTCTAAGCTCTGGACAGCTCTTCCAAGATTTGTGGCATGAGTAACTTCTAAAGCTGTCTAAGATTCTCTGACCTTATTCACTCAGTTCAGTGAAAACATTGCTGAATAGAATTCATTGGCCAGCATCCTAGCCAGACATGGTGATTTTCCTTATACTGTCTGAGTTAGCAAACTGCTGCTCCGTGACATTTACCACTGGTTTTCCCATATACTTTAATTTCTGCAAGTCTCTCATGATGAGAAGCAGTTCGTGTAGGTGGGTCAACTTCCTTTGATGGACACAAACTCCGTGAACGTGGTCTGAAGATGGTAACCTAGCAGACACTAAATAGCAGAGCTGAAAGTTGTCCCTGGTCTTTGCAATACTACTGTTTCAGTAAAGAGTTTGTATCATGGGCAACATGGTTAAATTCAGAGAAGTTCAATTCAAGCTGTGATTTTTTTCTACCTCTTCTTCATCCCCTGCATACCCCAAGAGTGCCGTGTGGTGAATATGGAAGTGCCCTTTCGGATTCAGTAAAGTGGAGTGTGTGATATAAGACATCTGATGTCACTCCCTAGAAGGGAATAACATTGATTTAGGATGGAATGCCTGTTAATTCAAACAATAAGTTTAAGTTCCTTCTACCAGCTGACATTTCCAATGCTTTTTATAAAAACACTGAAGTTTGCGCTGTCAGTCTCCAAATCATTTTCTCTACATCTATTCTTCTTCCAGTCTATCAGTTTTTCATGTTTTTGTTGTTCTGGTTTGTTTTGGGGGAGGTCTTATCTCATAACTGCATTTTAACCTTCTAATTCCCAAATTATGAACACTCTCAGATTTGGAAATATTTGAGAAGATTTATGTACTGCAGACTGACAAAATAAACAATAACAAGAGTAGTGCTCTGCTAAAAAAAACCCCAAACATTTATTCTGAACCTCTTAGGCCTTAGCTTTTATTACTCTCAACCACTTCCTTTTTAGTTCATGTGTTAAACTTGATCCTTTTTACCTTCAAATGTGTGAGTAGCGAGAGTTTTGCATGTTTTCTGTGGCCACAGTGTATATGATTTACTTGAGCTATTTCTAAAACAGACGTTTTGAGGCAGATAGCAGATTTACAGACAGCAGGTCAGATGAAGAAAGTCTAGATCTGGGCAGCATAGTTTCCAAATCCATTTGATTAATTATGGAACTCTAGCCCATTTTTTTTCTCAGATTTTTAGACTGCCTAGTGTTAGGATGAACTATAGTTCTGTCACAGCACAGAGACACAGATTCAGCCAACTGCAATATTGCAAATATGAGAATTTGAGTTTATTAATACTGGTGACAATCGACCTTCCTAAAAGTCTTGTCTGAATTTAATTAAGAAAGAAGAGAACAAATCAGAATTATTATAACCGTTGGAAATGGCATTCCTCTTATCCAGTTACCTATTGTTTATCCAGTTGAATATCCAGTTGTTTATCTTGTTTCAGCTTGTGCCTGTAGTGTCTCATCCTCCCACCATGCACCACTGTGAAGACCCCAGCTCCATCTTCTCCATAACTTCACTGCAGGTACCAGAGGCTGTTGTTGGATGTCCCCAAAGTCACCTTGTCTTTGGCTAAGCCAGACCTTGTATCACATCCTCCTCTTACAGAGCAACCGCTCGAGCCCTGACTGAACTGGTGTTCCTCCACCAAACTTGCTCCAGTTTACTGATATCTTTCCCATACTTGGCGGCCCAAATCTCGGTGCAGTTTAACAAATGCCAAGCAAAGGCCAAACTCACTCCCTTTGATCTGTTAGCTGAGATCCTATTAATGAAGCCCAAGAAGCTGTAATAACCTGCCAGGCTGCCGGGGCTTCTGTCCCACTGTCCTGCACAAACACCGGGGCCCTTTCTGCAAGTGTAGCTCCATGGGCACCCAGTAGGGCTCTTCTTTCCCGTATAAAGGACTTTGCACTTGTTGTCATTACTTTAATGAGATTTCTGCTATTCCCTTGCTGGGTTCCCCGGGAAGTACGCCCTGCCTCTTGACCGTATCAGAGGACCACCCACTGTGGTGCTATCTGGAAACTTAACAAGAACACACTTTGTTACCTCCTGCAGGATATTGATAAAGTTGTCAGACAGGACAAGTCCATTGTGGTACTCCTCTTGTTACCTGCTACCCAATACAGCACGACCTAGTGAGCTGTGTCCATTTGAGACAATTTGGAGGGGTGGAGACCTTGGACAGAAGTCTCCTCCCTTGGATTCAATGCCCCTGGTTTCTCCAATACAACGAAAGAGACCAAATACACTGGGATGTAAGTGAAAAAGTAACTCTTCAGCAAGAAGAATGCTCATATCAATACTGATAAAACTGGGTTAAACCAACCAATGAGGGGAAAATTCCCAAGCCACACTCACTGGACTAAATCGGGATGGCGGCCAGCCTCCCCTACCTGAGGGCCACAGGACAAAGACAAGGTGGCCACCCTTCCATGTGGTTAGGCTCCTCCATGCTCCAAAAACGCAGCAGGAGGAGAGTCAGCGCTGGCAGGAAACGGCAGATGGTTGGGATTCAATACTGGCAGACACTTGTGTGGTGCTGTATTGAGGCTGCGGTGCTGGTACAGGCATTTAGAGCAGGGCTGTGGACCCCCAAGGCAACTGGAAGGAACCACAAGACAACCCATTGGATCCAGCAAAGACAACTGGTTGTTTCAATTTTGATGCTCGTTGGCCGAAGTGGTGGTTATAGTCCAGATCCCTCAAGGTGGTGGTGGAAGCCCCAGGTGATGAGGGAAACCTTGGAACTCAGAGGTACCTAGGCTCAGGTTCAGCTGGGAGTGTTCGAAGGGAGTTTTACACAGAATGATGTAATACTGTGAGTCATGGGATACTTCAGGTGTATTTGACACCTCCTAAGATGTTGCAGCTGTCTCTGTTGGTGCAGCTGAGTCCATTTTGGCCTATTATGGCTCATTAACAAGAGATGAACACTTTCAGGCTAGGTGTAAATGTTCCAGGGAGTTATCACAGCTGAGTAATCTGTGTAAGGAAAAAGAACATCTAGCAGGATTTGCCTCTTTCCTTACCTTCTTTAACAGCCAGTTTGTATACTGAGGTGTCACAAGTGCATGCCTTCAGCCCCTGGCCTGGATGGCCACTCTGCACAATGTTAGCAAAACACTGCTGACTGAGCCTTGAGCACCAAAGGTCCAGTCTCTTACAGCACCTGGGTGGTCACTGCAGGTGGCCAAATATTTGAGTCATTAATCAGTAGCAGTTCAGTCTCTTTAAAGGAGGCAAAACACCAAAAATCCAAAAAGGCATATTTGGAGAAAAAAAAAAAAAGGTAGATACCAGAATTTTTTGTGTAATCCAGGACATAAGCACTGCCCTCTACGGCTGAAAATCCAGCCAGTAGTTTCCATCTATCCAGACCATAATGTTTCAAATTGTGTCTGAGAATATTGTGGGAGACATTGTCTAAAGTCTTGCTAAAATCAATTTAGCAAATAACAATTGCTGTTCTTTGGTTGCCCAATGATTTCATCACAGAAGTCACTCAGGCTGGTCAAGCATGATTTACCATTAGTAAATCCATGCTGACATCACAGTAACCTTCTTCTTGTCACCAGAACTGTGTTTCAGGAAGGCTTATTCCATTTGTTCCAAGGAACCAAACTGAGACTGATGAGTTTGTAGTACACTGCACCATCTTTTTGGTCTATTTTGAAGACAAGGGCAACATTTGCCTTTCTACATTTGCCTTCTCTACTGATCTATAAAAGAGACTAGTCTTGTGAAGACATCAACCAGGTATTACTTTACTGTCCTAAATGGTTGGGGATTTTTTGTTTTGTTATATTTTCTTTATTCTTCCAGATGGTTGTTGAATCCACATAAAGTTTTGGCACATGCAACACATCTTAGTAAGAAATTCCAAACTTAGTTACATGCAGTGATATATAGGTCCCTTCCTTGGGTTATTTTGAAAATCCTTTCTCCTCTTGCCCCTTAAAAGGTCAGAAAAGTGTACAAACTTGTAATATCTTCCCTCAGACAACTGTCATTTAGGCTGAAGATCCCTATTGCATTTAAATATTTCCTGTAAAGATGTCATTTCATAGCTGTGATCGTGTTTGTAATCATTATCCCAGGCAAAGCAAAGTTGCTTTGGAGTGGGGAAAAGGGAAATCCTGAAGATGGCTTGGGAGAAAAAAAAAAAATCTGGAAAGATGTGGAAAATTTCAGGAACAAAGATAAAAAGTAGAAGAGAATGAGAGAATGTTGGTCCATTTCTTTATGTGATTACAGTACCATTACTACAGTAGTACCAATAGAGTAGCAACCAGTTACTACATTTATCTTAAAATACTGCTTAGATCAAGAAGCTACCATATTAGTATCAAAGTAGGCAGTTTAAAAGGCACGTAAAAATCCCTTCAAAATATTGCTCAGGAGTTAACAAAAGTTCCAGAAGCGTTACATTTGAAATTATGACCATTTTTTCATCCCTATGTTGTTTCAGATTTTCCCAGATCACCTTGTAGAGGTCTTCTTTGCAATAGTTAGTAATCTTTACAGCTAGATAAGTTGTTTCTATTTCTTGCTAGAGCATCACATGCTATCCAGACAGGGTCAAATCGTTGGACTTTTTGCACTGCTACTTTAATGAAAACAACAATTATTTTATTTGTTGGAACTCTAAATTCATGTAATGTATTTAAATTATGAATAAACTCACTTCTGTTTTGACATTGCTGCACTGAAACAAATTGAGTTTGCTGTACATTTTCTCTGACTGATGGCTTGAGAAAACTTTTTTGACATTTTGAGGGGTTTACTCTTTTATATATACAGCTTTATGACTCAGAAAAAAAAAAAAAGAAAAAAACAAGGTCATAAATCTCTCTCTAAAATAAATAAAAGCAAAAGTAATGAATGATTCTGGACTTTCATTCATGCTAACAGGATTCTGCTTGCCAAAGAAAAAAGGTTTTAACTTTCATTAGAATTCTGGCATGAAAGCTGCAACATCATGGACAGTATCAGAATAGCATAGAGAAGCTGAGACATGAACTGCAGGGTATTTATGCAGCATTTGGAATTATTATTCATTCAGGAAGTACATATAGGGTATTAACTCTATGGCTCCAGTAAGATCCTACTTGCATAACGAACTATTTAACACCCATGAATGGAAACTTCCCATTACCACTTTTAAAAATAGTAAAACCTCATGAACACAATATCTTGAAAGACAAAAAACCATATCTCATAGAAACAGTCAATCAAGTTGCTATAGTCTAAGCCATGTCAACGTCAGATTATGTCCCTCCAAACTGGACTCTGGACACTATAATCTGACAGCAGCTCCTGCCATTTATCATTAAGCCCTGTTTCTTTGGTGTTTGCAGGTTAAATAGCAACACCCATCTTCCAGGCCTTCCCCAGTCATTTCAACAGATATTAGAGAGAGAGATTTGTATGCAAGAGTTATGCATAAGCAGCTGAACTGTATCCTCTGCTTGAAGGCAGAATACTTAAAAGTACACAAAATTGAAGCATGAAGTACACAAAATTGAATCATGAACATTGAATATAGATGACTAATTCAGTTGAAGTCATGGATGACTTCACAGCATATATGTTGTGTTGTGAAGTCATCTGGCAAGTAGTTTGAAAAATAAAAACCCAGGGACTTTAAAAGTCCTCTAGAAGTCCTAAGCAAACCTGAAAGTATTCATCTTACACAAATGTATTATCAAAAGCCTGACCATTTCACTCCTATATAGCCTGATGTATAGATCTTAAAGGGATTGATTACCATGGAGCTTAAATGCTTCAGAGTGGATATGCCTTTACCACTCTTGGTCATGAGAACAGAACTGATAACAGAGTAAAGTAACTTGCAGAATTGATATCCTAAAACCGCTTCCCTGAGAAGACATTAAGCTACACCGTATGTTTTTCTTTGCTTGACCACTTTCAAAAGTATCCCTAATATCCTCAACAGCAGCCAAGGGGATTTGCCCCATCTTAGAGTCAGAACAGGCTTCTGTAAACTAAACCATATGCCGATAACTTCCACAGGAAGAAAATCATCTATCTTATCCTCAAATCTTTTTGTTTCTTGGTGTTGGGTTTTTTTTCTTTTTGGGGTTTTTTGTTTGTTTACTTTTTTTTTTTGTTCAGCTGTATGAGCTATCTGAATTGTGCATAAATCTGAAAGGTAATAGTAATGACTTTTTATAAATATGAACATTTTTGTATGGAGAAGCAAAAGCCTAGGAGGAAAAGATCCTTTGACCTGAGGATCTTACAGTCTGAAGAACACATAAAAGATAAGAACTCTCAAGGGCAGAAAGGAGCTGGATGCAAGGTTATGCTGACTTGGAATTTGATCCATGGAAAGTAAGATGGATTTAACAATAATAATTTTTTTGTTTCATCTTTAAAAATGGACTGAAGTAGCAGTGGCCAGCCCAGGCTTGTATGAACATACAATTTAGGACAGCATCCCTGTGATCAAGTTAATCATCAGCTCATCAGTCCAATGTACTAGATTCCTTCCTCTTAAGATCCATCTCAAGGAACTAATCCAGCTAGAAGTTAAAAATTACATTTAAAATAAAAAGATAATTGCTGATTTCCCCCTAATCAGACTAGAGGAGCAGTGGAGAGGGCAGCTGTGAAGCTGATGAGAGAGTGAAGAAAACATCCCAAATCACCTTCCTATACTCACAAATCAGAGAGAAGCCAATATTCCAAATATCTGGGATCATGGGAGCGTTCAGTATTGTATCAGTAAAGTCGCAAGTAAAATGAAGTAGAGGTAGGAGTGTGAGAGTTTGAAGTGTTGATGGTTAATGACTCAAACAATTGGCCATTTTCAAAAGCTTTGCTTGCAAGGTAACAGCCCATGTGTGAAGTGGGTGCACTCCCACCACCAGAGGCTACAAGCTGGGTTTTGAGCCAGAAAAGGGAGAAGGCCAATAAGAAGCAGACCCTGCAGAGGCAGGATAGTGCCTTTTATCATGCCAATGTCCACCCTTACACAACTGGCTCAGCTGTAAATCTCCTCCCCACCACCCCCTCTAGGGGTACGATCAGGACATTCACATATAGACCTGAAGGCATTCATCCCTTCTGATGGAACATAACTGGCTCAACAACACTGACACTGATGTGAGAGGCAGCTGTCATGTCTTGAAAGGGGTCATAAGCCATCAAAGACCTCTGAAGTGCCCCCAGACTCATTTCTGGGGTCTTCCACCAAAGGACTGTGGATGGTCCAGTGTTGCAACAAGTCCACAGTGTTGTATCAGACAGAGTAAAACATCTCCCCCCTCCCCGGAGTAGTACCTGGGTGTCCCACACAAGCCTGAACTCTGTGTTTCATGGCTTCCACCACCTTTGACAGATCAAGACTGTGACCATCCTTTCGACAAATCGACGTCAAAATTGCAATAATCAAGTCTCATCTCTGGATCCACAGGTGATGATATCTTTCCTACCTACTATCTTTCTACTCGTATCCTTTCTCTTTCTTGCTCCTCCTTGTTCTTTTCCTCAAGTTATATTTTTATGCTTTTATATTGCTGTAATTCTACAGATAATAACCAAAATGGCAACTGAGCAGTTCTAAAACAAACCCTATACACACACACACACACACACACACACACACACGCACACACACATGTATATATAAACACCGGTCATACAGTGTCATTTCATTCGAATCCACCCCAAGGGATCTATTAAGAATCACCTCAGATACCTTTGCCTTCAGGGGCAGGTCATAACAGTTTCCTCCCACCAAATCTGCACTTGGAGAGTTATTCTGGAAACCTAACCATAACTAATTGCTTATCTATGAAGGGAAATTGAGAGAGCAGATATTAGTCAATAAGATGTGGGGGGATGGGGAGTGGGAGATGGGATTCTGAGGTATTGTGTGTGAAGGTGAGAGCATGTAGTCCTACATTAATGGGGAGGGTGATACAATGAAGTGTCTTAAGAAGACAAGGAGGGCAGCAGTGCACTGGAAGAGGGCTTTTCCTTTTGCATTTTGCCTTTAAGAGGAGGGTTGTGTTTCAACATTCATAGTTTCTGAATCATTCCAGATATTCTGAGGGAGGGATAAAGAGAAAACAGGACAAGATAGACCAATCACAACCAAAAATGTCATTTTCTGTATTGTTTGCATGATGTTGGTACTCACTACTGCCATTGTATATCTTTGCTAAAAGGTACAGAACAGATCTTCTAAGGAATGCAATAGATTGAACAAATATATGATGAATGATAGACTGATTTCTGCCTGTAATATCTCCAGTCATGAGTTAGGAAGGCACTGTTGCTAGGAAGCCAAGAGGAGTGAGAATTTCAGCTGCAGCAAGAAAACAAAATTCATCATGCTTCATTCTCTAAATCTCTTTTAACTCCTCAGAGAAAGCATTTTTGTTTTTCCAATCTGTATATTTGACTTCTTCCTCTGATGGTCATGTAGAAAACCACCTAGGTTCATACAACATAATCTCTCACAATCAATCTTTAAAAATTATTTAAACTCCCTCTGGAAATAGCACTTGCACCCCTGTTCCAAAGATGTGATATGCCTTTTCAGCTCTACATCTGGCAATTAATATAATAAGCTGATACCAGAAAGAAGAGAATAACCTGGAGTCTTAAACCTACCCTTAGGATCTTAATAGAGGTCTAAAAAAGTAGCTGCAGTAGAGGGCAAAGAAAGAGCTCTGAAAATAAAACCATTTATCTCAGTATGAATTTGAAAGTCAATGCAAAGTTGGAAAGTCAATGACAAGAACACTTTAAGTACTTTTATCTTTAAATATCTAACCTTAAGTTCCTTCCTCTCTTTTTCTACAGGTCATATCTGGAAGAGCTAGGCTTTTCAGAGCTTTTGACCAATCAGTGGTCCAGTTGGACATGCTGTAACTTGGAGACAGTCAGCTTTTCTCAGCAGAAGGCCAAAAGTGTCTCAGATTAGTGTTGCAGAAGTACACTCTTATCCTGAGTTTTGAGAGGTTTCTATCTTGACTAGGAAAATTATGATTTTTCTTTTGGCCCGTGATACCTCTGCTGCAGCACTGCTGTGGCAACAGGTGGAACCTAATACCTGAAGAGGATATGAAGTCTGGCAGAGGAGTCTGGACCAGGCTGCAAAGGTGCAGTACAAGTCCCACTGGGCAAAGCTGTAATTTCCTGCAGGAAGCACAGATTCAGGTCATTTCCAAAATCCATTTTCTACTGCAAAACAATTTTCACAGGCAAAGATTGACCTGTCATTAAGTTGCACATATTTTCCCAAACAGTCCTTCCCAAACTACTTAATGATAATAATTGTCATTGCTCGAAAATTCCTTTAGATCGTCTTTCACTTCTATCATCAAACTCTTGGCTGGAAACCCTCTATAATATGTGGTATTCTGCAGATCATCTTGGAAAACATTAGTCTGCATATTGATAAGAGTTTCATAATTTGCTCAGAGACAAGAAAGAAACAAAGGGAGTGGTAGAGAGAATTAGTTTTCACTTTTGTTTTTATTGTTTATGTTGTGAGATGCTGGGAGGAGCATTGTAAAGAAGAGGGAAGGAAAGAGGGATTGGATTAAAGCATACGTTCAAGGATATATTAATGTAGAAAAATCTTTAAAAACTACTAAAATGTATAAAATTTCCTTTGAAACACCTTTGGAACAAGGGATAAAGTACTATTTTATTTATAAAAAATATTTCCAAACATTAAAATCATCCTCCAAAACTAACAGAGAATGTGTAGATGTCTCTTTTAAAAGTTTCTCAGTGAAACTTTGAATGTTATTTTTACATCACTTTTTAGAGCAAAATTATGAGAAACTAAAGCTAAGTCAAAACAAATCATGTGTGACCTCCACAGAAGCTAAATTGGAGTCTGTACATTTATTTTTAAATGATATTTTGTTGGCTTCTCTGATTCAGATGGGCCATAGGCCAAGCTAAATCCCTCAACCTTAACTGAAGCCCAATTAACTAAGATAAATTGTCAAATCACTCTAGAGAGGTGATCAGCATTATTTAATCTTCAGAGTTGAGGCTCTTGGCCAAAATAGCTGTTCTGCTGAGTATCATAGAGCATTTGCTATCTGAAGTATTTTGTGTCATAGACAGATCCCTAGAAGTTGGGAAACTTCAAAAATCCATTCCCAGAGTTCCTATCGTTTCAGATGAAGGCAAAACAGCCCATGATGGCTCTATATACAACATGGCCTATTTTTTTCTCTGAGGAGGAGTTATTCCTTCTAGCTATCTTTTTACTCTTTCTTACTTATACTTAACAGAAACCCCAGTCCTTCAGCATTCTTGTTCTACCCATTTACTTCAGCTGCATCAAGGGAGCCGCACAGAGCTGGGTTTATTTACTTTTCCCTGAAGAGTTTTTGATGTTTTGAGACTGAGGTGTTAAATACAGGCATCCATTGTCTTGTCAACTGCACCTCTGGATCCTGAGTCTGCCCCCCCAAAGAGCAACTTCAAACCCAAATTTCTCACACAACCTAGGAACTCAGGTCAGTGCTGAGCTACAGGATGCTGTGGGACTCCCTCAAACTTAGCCATTCAAACCTTGATGGGCACTGGGGCATGGGCATTACCGATTTAACATGGTATACTGGGTTTTGTGCAAAATTAGTCATTATCAATGAAGAGGACTGAAAAATTTTAATTGTCCCAGTATCCCTGTCTCTGGCCATACAACTTTTGAATATTAAATAGTCCTAGTAAGGTGAATAGAAGTACAGAGTTCTCTCCATTGTTTCTAGCAATCAGAGTAAAATGGCAGCTTCTCTCCTCAAAATACTGAGAATCTTTAAAGATGTTTTATCTTTTGTGCTGTATCTCTGAGCATACTACCTCCCTCTTAAATTCAGTGGTTGTCTTGTGTTTCCACTATAAGCTACTGAAGTTATGAGCATCAAATATTGCAACTGGGGGGTTTTTTTAGATAAAAAGAAGCTATTATGGTCCAAAGCTATAACCTTAGTTTCTTATTCTGTTTATCTATGTATCTATCAGGGTGAGAAGCCTGTTTATCAGGATTACCTGTAGTATGGAAGGTATTACATCTGTCTCTCATGCATTTCAAATGCAGCCTTCTCAGAAGCAAAGTTGCAACTCTACATGGAGCACATGTGGAAAACAATACAGAACACCCCTGCATTTAACCCTTAAAAAGCAGATTTCACTAACAGTTCCTAATGTTCAAATAACCTGCCATATAACTCCTTTTCATTATAAAAAATTTTGTGCTTAAATTATCCTTCACTTATGTATGACAGAAAAGCCTACAGCTGGTTGGTTTTTTTTTTCAAAAATTGACACGACCATGTATGTTGAACAGGATTTCAATAACTCTGCTATGTGAAATAAGCAGGGCCCACTTTCATGTACACGTTCTGCTTTGCAAGATCTGTCATGGATTTTTACACTGAAGATTTGTTTATGAACATTCAAGAATGCTCAAGCTATAGAAAAGGACACTATCGAACTCTTGAATGAGGCAGAGGTGATGGCAAGGATAATTTTGTTTTTCTATGAAAATCTGCTCTTATACTTGCACTACTGACTGGGCGTAAGACTCATGGAGCATAAAAAACCATTCAAGTTATGAAACCATTCTGTTAATTTAGTAAGAATTTTTGTTTTGCACAGAGAAGGTGATAAATGGTAACTGAAGTACTGGCATTAATATTGATTTGGATATACCATGGTAGACTAGAAGAAATTCTGACAAAGACAAAACAAATTGCCTAAATCAGCCTAGGTTAATAGTAATAGTTAATTGAAATGTTTCCTTTTTTTCTTTTTCTGCTCCAGCAATGCAATTCCTTTCACCTAGTTTTGCTAACTAGCAAGAAAATAGCTCATTTCAGCTTAACACCCACATCTTCCGATTTGAAGACTTTTCATTCATTAGAGGAACGAAGACACTATTTCCTTCAGTTACCATACATTTTAGGATGAAGTAGGCATCTTCTGTCTTTAATGTCACAGATGAAGGTTAAATGACTGGCTTCATCTGGACACATGATTTTCAGATGAGTGTCAGTGAGTTGAATCTTTGTCTTCAGTGTGTAAATACCAAAGCCCAACATCTGAAGCCCAGTGCTGTTACTGAGAGCAGAGTAAGCTGCAGATGGCTTAGCACTTCTGAACATGGGGTTGTACTGTTTAGGTTCATGATTTTCTGAGGAGTAAGCATTCATGCACCTGTTTTGAGAGTCTAGTTCATCCTATGAGATATATATATAATGTCTAAACACAACACTAAAATGTGTAAAATAAAAATTAATTTCACAGAATTTCACCAGTACAATTAGATTTCAGAAGAAATCTAAAATTTAAACAGCAAACCAGAAAAAAAAAATAATGTTGTATTTAAAGAGAATTTAAAAGACCATAAGGTCATAAAGTCGATGTGAAGAAGCAAGATGTTCAAGGCCAAGAAAGTAGAAAAAAAAGAAAGCTAAGGGCTGAAAGGGCAATGGAGTGCTATGAGACAACAAAATATATCTACGTATGTGGATAGATTTAGAATTAGAGTCGTAACAAGACCAGAGAGATTAACAGGAGATAAACTGTGGTGTAGGTAATTTGAGAGATCTGGGGAAGGGCAAGTCATAAAAAAGTCTGGATGAGGATGAGAATGAGAATGACATAGAGCAAATTTTGTCTGATGCAGTACAGTATTATCCTCTCTTGGATAATACTAAAATTCAAAATTTCTCACCTTACTTACTGTTCTATTAATAAGAAAAGGCACATCTTAAGCTGGCATGATGTGGTAAGGGAAAGAGCTGCTTCATTTAACATGACTTGCTCTCTGCAGAGAACAAAAGCCTTTTGCCTTTTTGATTAAATACTCTTCTTTTCACAAAAGCAGCCAATTAATTGCACATATGTGGTATCCTACCCACAAAACCCAAATAGCAAATGCTCTCTGGGCAGATACTTTATGTAATAAGAAGAAAGAAACTTTTATATTTGTAAAGACAAATGACTTCAGTGTTAACTTCAATTCAAAACAATTCTTCCTGAGACTGAAGACAGTCATGACTCAGGGAATGGAAAGATCCAAACCACGACAAAGAATCTTGTTTGTAAAGTGAGAGTGTAAAACAAGTCTCTTGAATGGAAACAAAAAAATTACCAGTGAAACCTGCCTTTTCAAAAGTCAGTATACTAAAAGCCATGGAAATAACATGGATTATATTTTCACTTTGTGCAGACTTTACATTAACATGGTATTTTAACTCCCTGTTAGAAACATAAATGTCCACCCCTACTTTCTTTTGAACCTCATGTGGGTGAGTACTGACTTGACTACTGAGGATAGGAAAAGGATTGTTTTAATTAGCTCTTTCCTGCACCTGTTCAGGACATAATTCTTATTAAACGTATGCACATTATTTATGATCTATTGAAGAAAAAAAAAAATCTCAAATCTGACTGAAATGAGAAGGAAAAGAATGGCATTTTCCTATGCCTGACTTGGATGATGTGGAAGGCAACTCTATTCAAAATGCCAGCAGCATATGCCAGCTTCAATTAGAACATAAAAGGAAAATCTGTTGCTAAAATAACAGCACACTTTGAGAATCTTGCATGTGCTTATTCAAAACTTAGAGAGTGAATATCCTTAAGAAATTCTAAATTTTGACATTTTGTTGAAGCTGTTGTTAAGTATTGGTCTTACTGAAGGATTCTGTGAATTAAACACTGTGTTCTGTTCTTTACAGAAGTTCAGAATAAATTGCCATAATGATCACTTCTGGCCTGAGAACCTTTCTGTCTGAGAAAGTTTTCATTAAAGTTATTGCATCTTGTCCTTCCATGTCACCTTTCCCAGCTAATTGCCTACAGCAGGAATGAGATAGCTGCTTTTCAAGTGACTGCATTAGTGGGCTACCATGCTCCCTGACATACTGGAAGGACAGTGAAGCATAAAGAGCTTTGTTCCAGAGAGCTTGAGATCAATCCATAGGATATGGCCTGAACTGCATCAAGTAAAAAAAGTTTCCGTTGTACTTTCCAGTGGTGCTAGGGATTCCCCATACTGTTGCTGGAAAAGCCACACAGCACTGTATAATCTTGTCATAGTTTAACATCAACCAGCAAGCAAGAACCAGGCAGTGGCTCGTTCACTCCCTTCTTCCTCCCGCCTGCTTTGGAGGACAATTGGAAAAAAAGTAAAACTCATGGGTTGATATCAGAACAGTTTAATGTTTGAAATAAAATAAAATATTATTATGACAGTAATAATAATAATTGTAATGAAGAGGGGAGAGAGAGAGGGAGGAATAAACGCCAAGAGAAACAAGTGATGCAGAATAAGATCACTCAGCATCTGCTGACTAATACCCAGCCCATCCCCAACCAGCAATCAGCAGCTCCTGGACAACTCCCCCAGTTTCTATACTGAGCACAAGGTTCAGTGATACAGAATATCCCTTTGGCAAGTTGTGGTCAGCTGTCCTGGCTAGGTTACCTTCCCGCTTCTTGTGCAGCTCCTCACTGGCAGAGCGAGGAGAACTGAAGAGTCCCAGACTTAGAGTAAGCACTACTTAGCAACAACTAAACCATCAGTGTGTTATTAATGTTATTCTTATACTAAATCCATAACACAGCACTGTATCAGCTACTAAGAAGAAAATTAACTCTATCCCAGCCGAAACCAGGACATATCCACAGGGTAAACTGATGTATGACAATCTCATGTGAAACCCTAGAGCTGCCTTTTCCGCTAGGGACAGCTCAGAAGTCCTTGTTCCAGGAGTCCAGCACTTCCTTTGATGGGTCAGGAACCACAATCCATGTCTTTGAAGATTTAGTGGCTTAGAGACCAAATGTGTTTATCAGAGTGGCTTTGAAATAGGCTCAGACTTTATATCTAGGATCAGTACCTACTATCCAGCATAGTTTCAGGGAAAAACTTTGGCTGATCTGCATAGCCTCCAGAAAGAACTGACAGTTGTCATGGACTGCAGTTTAATTTGAGCAGTCCAGTCTATAATAGATTTTATAGTACAAGTGCATCTTAATCACAGACCTTTTTCTATTATTTTCAATAAACACTGTCCAGATATTGCTTTCTCTGTGGTGCACTCATGTTTTATAATGATAAAATGCCATTTGTTTTTAAAAGACCCCAGAGTAATCAAAGTTATCTTAGTTATCCCCTTCCTGCATATTATAGGGAAATTTTCATAAAGTTACCACAACGTACTTCTAGTAGTCTAAAAATCTACAACATAAAAGTCAAATTTGAAGTAAGTTATTACAATTTTTTCTCCTGAAGAAGTTGTCGAGTGGCAGGAAAAGTTATTTCTAAGACTTTTGTTTGACATGACATTGCAGGTGCCCTTCTGGCTCTTATAGGCAGAGTCTTATTCTTATCTGCTAACCTCCCAGGCAATCCTTCAAGATCTGCTGGACAGCAAATATGAGAAAAATACTAGTGGAAATATAAACAGAAACCAGATCTTCCTGCCTGAATGTATACCTGAATGCTTTTAGTTAACATTCAGATAAAATGCTCATTAAAAGATTTAGAGTTTCAAATGAGATATAAAGCAATCTCATTTCCAGATCTCTAGCAGATACGGCAGACAAGGCTTTTAAGATTATCTGCCTTTCCACATAGGGGTATAACAGAAGCTGCATCTCTCAATCTCTTTCTCTACGTGACATTAACAATAGTTCTTTTCCCCCTTTCAATGGTACATTCCCTTTGTCTGTTTTTATTTTATTTTCTTATTTGCAAAATGTGTGTGTCGTGGTAAGGATTCAAAGCTGCTGTTTTTGCATCAGTGACATCAAATACAAAAATTATAAATGAGGCTAATCAAAAATCATTCACAAGTCTTTGCCTTCCTCAAAGAGAAATGGGCTTTGAATATAATAGTCTGTAGAATCTGACTAATGCTGTAATTTTTCTTCTTTCCAGTAGAAATAAAAAAAAAAAAAATATTTTGTGGGAGCATATTACCACCAAAATCCTATTTAAAATATAACTCCTGTGTCATATTGAGCTATCCAAATTTTTCAGGGTCAGAATGTTGTACTCACTTCCTGATTTAGGATTCTGGGCTTGCAGTGCACTTTCACATTACTGTATCCTGAGTGTGTTTGCCAGGACAGTCTCAAGATTCTGTTTCCCAAACCTCTACAAAAAACCCTAGGAGAAAAGAAGAAACCTGAAACTTCAGCCAGAGGACCAAAAAGTCTACAACTTCAACTACATGTGGTCTCCGACCATCCTATTCAAAACCAGTCAGGAAAACAAAAGCCCTGCTTTAGTGAACACACAATCTAATATCATCAGGTTCAATGCAAATCATTAGGAAGCACATGCAAATCTAAGAGCAGATGATACTCTGCTATATCTTCTGAGGCAGAGACAGAAGAAAGCCAAAGAGATCAGATTTGTAATTTTGAGTGAAATACGTTATTCTGCAATTGATTTGGAAGTGAATGCTTGTTTGCAACATACACAGTGAGGAGGTGCCTCGTGCAAGTGTTAGGGAACGTAACTAAAGGCACAAAAAAGACAGCGAAACAAAGGGAAATGAACCTAGGTGTAGTGAAGCCTAATTAGCATGCAGTGGCAAACACTCAGCCAGGCCTCAGGTGGCAGAAGGAGGGAGAGGATCATGAGTTGGCAGCAAGAAAAGGGTGGCTCCCTCAAACTCCAGCAGCTTCATCGCCAAGAAGGATGCCTCTCCAGATGCAGGGCTGGTGCCCTGGGAAAGCAGCAAAGAAGTTGCAGCAGATGGAGAAGTTGTCCCAACGTCACTGTATCAAAGCAGAAAGTAAAATATTGTGCCATTCTTCTAGAAAATGCAAAGTTTTAAATACATAAGAAAACCCATCCAAAAATAGACAATCTGGAACTTTATACTCAGTGTTGCGTTCAGCAGCAGCCCTTTTGGGACAAATTGGGACAGTATAGGAAAATATATAGTAAAGGTTTTGGGGTTTTATGTAGAAATCAAGAACACCTTCATCTACATTTGAAAGTGTTTTTCAGCAACAATATTGCTAACATCCTTAAAGTCATCAGATCTATGGGTGCTTACCCTCTTTCCCTGCTGCCATTTTTCTCTTTGTCTACCTCCAGATCCATTAAACAATTATTTTTTCCTTAAAACAATTTGTGAGAGTTCATCCAGCTTCACAAGCCCAGAATTCATTAATACTTTATACCCTGTAAAAATGGAAAAAGAAGACTACAAGCTGTGCAAGAAATGAGGATAGCTGTCATGGTTTAACCCCAGACAGCAGTCAAACTCCACACAGTCAATTGCTCACTTCTCCGCCCATAGGACCAGGGAAAGAATCAGAAGGATAACAGCTAGAAAACTCATGGATTGAGGTAACTACAGTTTTATAGTGAAGGCAAAAGCCACACGCACAAACAAATCAAAGAAAGGCATTAATTCACTGCTTCCCATGGGCAGCAGGTGTTCAGCCATCTCCAGGAGAGCAGGGCCTGATTATATGGAATAGTTACTTGGGAAGACAAACATCATCACTCCACACATGCCCCTTTTTCCTTCTTCTCCATAGTTTTATATACTGAGCATTATGTTATATGGTATGGAATATCCCTTTGGTCAGTTCGGGTCTGCTCTCCCAGCTGTGTCTCCTCCCAACATCTCATGCATCCCCAGCTTCTTGCCACTGTGGCTGTATGAAAAGCAGAAAAGGCCTTGGCTCTGTGCAAGCCCTGCTCAGCAATAATAAAAACATATCTATATTATCAGCACAAATCTGTGTTCAGCACAAATCTGAAACACAGTCCCACACTAGTCACTGAGAAAAAAATTAACTCTACTCCAGACAAAACCAGCACAATGGCCTACATCAATATGGGATGTTTTCCTCACATTTTTTATTCTTCATCCTTCATTTAGTCCATTTTACATGGCAAGGTGTTGGACTTCTATTATATTGCTCAGGAAAGATTATAAAATTATACAAAAGTTAAAGAAGCGTCATCAAAAATCATGCTGCTACACCCATGCTTCTCAATGTTTAGGATGATTATTTTTATTCTGAATCTGTGAGACTGTTCTGTAGCCAAGAGACATTATGTTAGGAAATGATGAGGATGGACATCAATAAGCCAACAGAGCATGCATGTGTGTCACGCTATGTCCTAATACTGCAAAATATTATGCCAAAATTAGATGCAATTAGAACAGAAATTCTATAAGGACAGAAGACAGCACAGTGGAGCAGTGTCGTGAAAGTTTGCAGATATCCTCGTATTCAGTTTGCATGAATTAAAGCTGTTAGTCCTTCTCTTTCAGGAACTTCCTATTTCCTCAGGGGAGGAAAAAAAAAAAAGGAGATAATAAAAAACAACAAAGAGAACATGCACAAGAAACAGTTAGTCCTTCAATAAGGACTACTGAGCTACATTGTCAAAAGTCTGCAATGACTTACTCTTCTCCAGATGAAAAATATGTGGGATGAATTAAGACACACCCTTGCTTCTAGGACAGAGCAATTTCATGTTATTCATACTGAATACCAAGATGAAAACTTGTAAGGAAAATTGCACAGTTTTCTCAGTTAGTAGAAGCAAAAGAAGCAATCTGGGAACACCCAATGAAGTGAAGGTTGCCCCAAATCACCAGAATTCTCTCTATATTCATTCTACATTATTAGGGAGGGGAATAAATTTGGTAGTTCATTACTAGGCTTAATGCTGGAAAAAGGAAGGTGATGGAACCCACAGATAGAAATAGGAGATACAACCATAGCATAGACTAAAGAGAAGACATCAACCTGATAGAACTTTAGAGGTAAAAAAAGCAAACTTGGTTTTCATTAAACAAAAGATGAAATAATGGGGGGGGAGATGGGGGGGAGGGGGCGGAGAGCACATGTTGGCTTATTATGGAATTTTCAAATAATAATTATGAAATACCAGAAAATATCCATGAATTACGGCTGATATCCACAGCACAAATTTGGTGCTGGAACTGGTAAGAAAATAGTTTTCAGCATAATGAATCATTTTGAAATTTTAAAAAGAATTCATACTGAGTAAGAACAAAAAAATCAAAGATGAAAATTGCACTGGATCAACCTAACTTTTATTATAACAGTATGAAACAAAATATAATTTCTTAACACCTTTATATTTCTAAACAAGAATACTTTAAAACAAAAAAAAAACCTAGAAATGAAAAAAAAAAAAAAAACAACAAAAAAACCAAAAACCCAAGCATGATAAGACATTGAAATATCACAATTTAAATATAGCTCTCATCTGTCACCAAACAGTTTGGTTCCACATGCAAATGAAATTATATGAATCAGCCATGTCCTGTTTTTTTTACAGATCAGATTGCATCCTATACCATGAAGCAGAGGTACAGAATAATCTTAGTGGAACACCCTTGCATAACCAAAATTAGTTCCACAGATGGCACACTGCAATATAAAGAGAGAAAGATGCTCTGGGAAGGTCAGGGAGCATAGTGTTAACTTTTCTCTGAGGATGGCTGCTTTCAGCAGAGAATGAAAACCATCAGAGGGAGCAAGAAAGATCTTGTTGCGTGACACAATTGTGTTGTAGTCCATTTCCACTGACAACATGCTACAGCATAAAATTCATTATAAGTTCCCCAAAAAATACGAGCTGAATCTCAGAAGCACTGAAACATTACATAAAAGAACATTCTACATTAATGAAATGGATGAAATAAGATGTGGCCAGAATGTGTATACAGAAAACAGAGCAGTGGTGCCATTGATTTTTAGTGATCAAAGTAAAAATCGATGGATTAATGCATTTCAGTCTCAGTAAAAAACATTTTGTGAGTCTTTCATTTAATGCATAGTACTCTAAAATCCAATGGCCCCCTCCCTAAGTGGTCTTTTATTTCCATAGGACTAATCAAAAATAGTTTCTCCATTGTAAAGAGCATTTGTCTGAACTCCAATTCACTTGCTAAGTGTACTGTCACATGTATCTATTCTCCACAGTAAGTATGGTAAAAAAAAATCATATGAGGTGATCCATTTAATTCTTCCTGTATTCAGCCTTGCATGTAAAGAGTTAGGATGACATATTCATGGGAACTGTGGACTATTTTATATGATCTAAGTGGAGAAGTCTTGTAAATATAGTCCAGCTTTTTCATCATTCTACATTGCCTGAATCAGGAAAGAGATTCTTTCACACATGTATCATGTTTTTCTACCCCTATTTCCTTTTATAAGCCTCTAAGTCATAAAAACAAGAACACGCAAAGAAAACAGTTATTTTTAAGTAATGCTAAATACGCTCATTGACAACTCTTGTTGGTGTCTCTTTTTCTGTACTTCCTTGCTGGATCACAAATAGCACATAGAGTAACTGATTTGGAAGACGCTTAAAAAAGAAAAAAGGGAAAAAGTAACATTGTGTCATTTTGGCTCTGATGACTATAAAAAAAATTACTGCATTGCTGATGTATGCACCTGATGTCACCCTTTTCAAAGTGCTTTAAGACATACGTGAAAGCAGTGTCCAGAGTGGGGCAGATCATCCAAACATAAGCACTGGGAGAGCCAACATTTTGGAGGAAAATGTTTCTTCCTTCTCCTATCAAATAATGCATTCTTCCGACTAACACTGTCCAGTTAATTATATTTCTGTTGAAATAATGCTGTAAAATATTGCAAATAAATTCGTAAAATAACCAAAACACTGAAAGGTAATTGTGTTTTCTATGCAGCGGGAATGGGCTATCTGGTCTATTTTATATTATCATCTCAACTAAGGATCAGAAGAAGAATAATAAACCCTGCACATCAGTAGAACCTCAAGTCAATACCACATAAGGGTCAATGACCAGAAAAGGAAGAGAAGCAGTGAAAAAAGCATGGAGAAAGATTGAACTAATGGTATTAAAAGGATAAACCAGGTAATTTTCTCAGAGTAGAAGCCCTTCATTGAAAAGAAAGTTGTCCCAGATCTAGTGGTATTTAAGAAAAAAAGATTTAATTGCTTTTGAGAGAACTTTTGAGTGGTAAGGAGATATGTAGAAAATATTAAGACTGAAAAAAAGGTTCCTGGGGACATCAGAGCATGGAAGAACTTTTGAAGGAATGTGCAATGGAGACCAGCATAATTCTGTATTGCTTGGGGAAGGCCCTGCTGCCACGAGCCCTGCTTGAAGCACTATGGAAGCTCATGACAACTGCAAAGTACCACAAAGGCATGGGCAAACAAACCAGGAGTTTATTTGTTTATCCTGCACTGTGAGTAATAATTAAAGAAAACATTAAGTCCTTGTACCATGCTGAATGAAAAAGTGCAATGAAGGCTGGGAAAAGCATACACAAGAGAAAGCAGAGAAAAGTACTCCCCTGTAGTAAGTCCTCCAGCTCCCTCCTAACATCCCTGGACACTGTCCTCCTTTCTGTGTGGAACTTTTGCAACTTTATCTTCCCCTGATTTTTACTAGATCAGTTTCTCTAACGTTGTAGCAGTTCACTCAATGAAGAAAAATTACTCTCCAGTTTCACTGTCATTTTCATCTGTTTCACCTTTTTTAACCTTTTCATACTGCTGCCTTCAAAACAGGAGCCAACATTAAGTTCTACCATGTTCTCCTTTGGAATAAGGCTCCGTTTTAACTTTCTCCTTGCCATAAGACTCCTTCAAAAGCTGCTCGAACGGATGTGTGCTGGGTGGGTGATTTCACGCCCTCAGGGGAGGATAGCATGAAAAAACTATCTTGGCTTCAGTTGTTAAGCTGCATCAAGACCTAAAATGACCATCTGACTGAATGATCTATAGTTCTGACCACTGAAAACAAGAGTGAACGAATCAATGGAAGACGAAGTACCCAAAATACTATGCGTTCATAGAAGACTGTTACAATAATTTTTTCCTATCTTTGATTCCACAAATGAAACTTTAAGACACCATTTCATAGAGATTTGGAATGCAAATCTTCAGTTTTGGTGAGAAAATAATCTTATTTTTCACCCACTTTTATTGAATGACTTAACACATTTTATCCCAGGAAGAGCTGTGTGGATGACAGAATACTTCAGTTTGCTAATAATTCATAGATTTTGAAATATGGCTTAGTTCCAGTTGGAAAGGAAACTGAACTTTTTAAAATTACATCTGAAAAAAATAATTCCAGGAGAGGTGGGACAGAAAAATATATGGTTTTCTAATAATTGAAACAATTCTATTTCACTGTTCAACTTAAAAATGTAAACTTGCTATAAAACAAAGCAGGTAAAAGAGTTTCACCAAGGAAAAGCTTTCATTAAAATGTCAAAATCAGTTATTTTGACACTGTTGAAACTTTGTCCCTGATCTTTTAAAATCAAAGCCCAGCTAGAAATGCCTTATTTCATGAAATAATTGGATTTTAACAGAGTGACATAATATGATGGAATATGATTCTGTCTAAGTCTCTCTCAGCTTGTCTCATAAGTCCAGACTAATAGGATTCTCAAAGCAAATACTGAGAAACACCTAACAACACCCTTATAATTATCTGATGGCCACTTTGAAATTTACACATTAAAATCCTTCTTTTAATTTGGAGATTACGAGGTAGAGGGATGGAAATTTGATATCTACATTACTCAGTGATTTGAAATGAATATATAAAAGTCTATCTGATTGCATTGTAGCAAGCTCTAGTGGCAACCATGTGAAAAATCAATAAAGCCAAAACATAAGCGCAAGACCTGAAGAGTAATCTGAATTGTAGGATAATCCAGTGGTAATTTAACCCTTCCTGACATTACAACAAGGAAATGTTTTTTCCAAGGGTAGCATTTCAAATTTAAAATATCTGGTAGCTCATTTAAAAGTAGTATAAGATACTGCACTAATGTCTGTGTTAACATCTACACTTACAACACCTGTGGTACATTTTAGGAATTAAACATAGTCCGAAATTTGTTCCAGTAGATCAGGGAAAAGTCTGTGTACAAACATGCAGTAACATGGTTACAGTTAAATGAGCCGTCAACCTCCTAAACAAAGTCTGCTGGTTTTTTTTCTCTGTCCTCCTTGGATATATACAGATCGCAGGCATCTCCCCACAACTGTGTGGCAATTTTTAGAAACTATATTACATTTCAACACCGAAACACAAAGCACCTCCCCTGTATTTTTTTATTCCTATTTCCGTACAGAACGTACACCACAGGCAGTTATGGACAGAGATGTTCTATTCACAGCATGATTCCTCCTACTGTGTTGTATCCATTGCTGCAGTGAAACAAGTTTTTCCTATACATTGATGGTTTTAGGGAAAGTGTCCCTAGAGTGCAGATGCATTGAAAATTACTTTGTGACTGTGCATAGCCGAACCTGTCAACATATGCCATGCCGGTCATATAATTGAATTGCAGGGCACTTCAGTCCCTGTCTGGCCCGTTTACAAAGGTTTCCTCACTGTGTTAAGCCATGGAAGGAAATAACAGAGTAAAAGGGGTGCAGTATTGACTTGAGCTTGACATGTGGTGTGAATATAGCCCCCTGTGGCACCTAATTCCTCAGTACAGTGTGATACAGGGGATGGTCCGACATGGTATTGCAGTGCTCCAAAGGAGGGCACTCACAAGCCTGGGTTTTAGCAGGGACCCCTCTAAGACAACAACTCCTAAAAAGAAGAATGTAATTTAAGCCTTGTTTCAGGTGAAGGTGGGGGCAGGTTGGGGGAGGTGGGGAGGATGGTTCTTGTCCCCAGTTTGATGGGGATTCAGAGGAAAGTTCAAGGAACAATATTCTGAAGCTAGATGCTACTCCTGAAACCCTAGTGCATGCATAGGTCTGTCTATATGGGTGTGTACATAAAGTGTGTGTTTTCTTCAGTACATCTGCTACCCTCCTTCATAGGACAACATGAGGAGGACAGGACTTAATGCATATCTATCACTAGGGCCTACCTTCCGAAAGCAGGTAGGTCTGAGATTCATGATGATGATGATAATGATAATTTATATATAATCTGTAAATTTTGATGTCTATTTGTGGTCTGTCTGCCTATGTAATGTATCATCTGGATTTTGGTATAATTAGACTTTGGAATTCTCTCAACGGCAAAGTTCTTCAGAGAAAACAGTAGGATTTGGGGGGTTTGATATAAGATCCTCCTTCTCCCACAAGTCTTTGAAATGTCTAATGAAACTGTTTTGCGGTTGTCTCAAAACTAAAATTTTTAATGGGTTAGGAAGAGTTAGCAAGGAACAAGTTAAACTGATGAATGGGCACTACGGCATTTGGAAGTGACATTTACTTTGCTTTAGTACAGGAAAAGTTGTTCAACACTTCATAATCTTGCTAACTGCCTTTGTCACTTTTTTCTGGGAAACCAATTAATTAGCATAATTTAGTTCAATAAACCAGACTATGACACTAATGTGCAAATAAGGAAAAATTACATAAAGTCTTCAGTAGGTCTTCTGAAACATGAAATTAACTAGCCCTCTATCTGAGCATGCAATTCATAATTCTCTTGGCTCCCAGCATCTTCCTTAGGAGGAAAACAGTGGACTCATGCTATGATAAGGAAACAAATTATTCTATAAATGCCTACGATTTCTTTTTGCTTCAAAAAGAAGCAATCTAGGTCGATAGGCTTGTCAGTTTTCTGTTTTCACCAATATGGCCACTCTCTTGGTAATCCAATCAAGAAAACAGGAAGACTAAGATATGGAAATAGTCATTGTTTCTTTCTAGAAAATTTTAAGATTATTATTCTTTTAATTAAAAATATGAATATTTAAATCAAATCTAGCACCTAGGGATCACTGAAACAATGATTGATATTTTATTACCTGTTTCTGTTCATTAAAAACTGTGGGTTTGTGAATAACATTATTCTGTGAAGATATTTTCTAATATAGAAACTGGTCTGTGTAAAAACAAACTTCTGCCAAGGATTTGTTTCAAACACTTGTTTGTTTCAGTAAAAGGGTTGAGAGTCAGTAAACAAAACACAGCAGAGCAAATGATCTCAGAGGCTGGTGCCTATAGCTGGTGCTATAATGGGTGATGTCTTCTCACAATGGATGATTTCACCTTATATATTCAATAGCCTATTTTAAGTCAACTCATTGGAGTATTTTGCAATTACTCTCATTATAAAATACTGTGATGCTGACTATTAATATTAATATCAGAATAATCATTAGAGAAAGTAGATGTATATATATTCAATGTTTAAAAAAGCTGTTTCAAGAGAGCATTCTGGGGACCAGGAACAGCTGGCTTTGATGGTTCTGTCAGCGTGTCATGTTTCAACCCCAGCCAGCAACCAAGCCCCAAGGAGCTGCTCGTTCACTCCCACACCAGGAGGATCAGGGAAAGAACTGGAAGGGTAATACCTGGAAAACTTGTGGGTTGAGATAAAGATAGTATAATAGGGAAATCAAAGGCTGCACATGCAAACAAAGCAAAACAACGAATGAATTCACTGCTTGCCATGAGCAGACCGGTGTTCAGCCACCTCCAGGAGAGTTGGGGAACTTCCCAACTTGGGAAGGCAAATGCCATCACTCCAAACATCCCCCACATTCTTCCCTCTTCCCCCCATTTTATATGCTGAGCATGATGTCATATCCCTTTGGAATATCCCTTTGGTCAGCTGGGGTCTGCTGTCCCAGCTGTGTCTCCTCCCAGCCTCCCATGCATACCCAGCCTCCTTGCCAGTGTGGCAGTATAAAAGGCAGAAAAGGCCTTGGCTCTGTGTAAGCCCTGCTCAGCAATGATAAAAACATCTTTATATTATCAACCCTTTGTACTGCACAGATCCAAAACATGGGTGGAAAATTAACTGTACTCTGGGAGTAAAATTAACTGGGAGGAAAATTAACTATACTCTGATCAAAACCAGCACACAGGGTTTTGTCCAGAGACATATGCTCTCACTAGTGAGGGACAGACTCCATCCTTTTGCTGACACTGATCACCATAAAGAAAATGATCTCTGGAATATTAACCATGAAATACATAAAAACAAATTAAGCTCAACACATTTGCTTCAACATAATTTCATACTTAGGGAAATCAAGCAAGTAGTTATGTGAGGGATGCAGGGAATAGAAGACGTCAGCTTTGTCATCCCAAAGCCTTTCAGAATGTTTGCTTATGACCAAGCATCAGCTTAAATGTAAAGTCATGGGTGAGCACCACTCTGCACAAAAATGAGGTAATGAGGAAAGAATGCACTTAACTCTCAGTTTTAGCTCTGTCATTATTACCTGGAAACTCTCATCTAAGTCAGCCTTTAAACACACCAAAGAGAAAAGCAAGAAGTATATTGCTCCATAAACTTATCTCCATCTGCTAGCGCCTGCTGGGAACACTTTCTGTATTGCCAGATTATGTTGCCAGAAAAGAAAATCTTTTAAACCTATTTTACCTGACTTAATTTTCTCCTCAGTTATTGTCTTATAAATCAGTATGTATTATTAGGCAGCTCATCTACAGAAATGTTGAAAATATGAGCCAGGTTTTAAAAAGCATTTCTGACTGTGTCTTTAGAAAGGCAGATGGGACTAGCTATTGGAGTGAAAGGCTTTTTGCTCATCCCTTTCCCCCTTTTGACACTGATAAGGTGTGTGTCACAGTCCACTCACTGTGTAAACTTCTAGTCACCACAGACCTCACTTTGACTGTTCTAAACAGCACACTTCCAGCATTTTCCTAATGAGTTTACTCCTCCTGCCACCATTCAGATATTTTCTCTCCTCAAGCACTCATTCTGCCTGTTTCTTTTTATCTTCACTTGCTTTACTCTTTTTTCAACCTACATTGGCAATAAACTTATTCCTTTGTACTTGAACTACCAGTTTGCACATATGCACACATATACATATATGCACATATAGCTGTGTGCAACTGGGTATAAACAGGTATAGCTGAAAGACAGAAATGGCTTGGTAGGGAGAGGGAGGGCTCCAGAGTTTCCATCTGTAAATGCAAATATCCCTGCCCATGCCATACAGTCAGTATATAGTAATTCAGATGGGCACACTATAACTTACAGGTTAAATCTCAGTTTTGCTAGGAGAATCTGAAATATTCATAAACCATGGCCGGGGGGGGCAGAAGCTTTGAAAAGGGAATTAGGTGGTGTGATTTGTTCGTTATAATTTATTTTCTATGAACATCGTAATTTCATAGCATCCTCCTGAATTCAGTAAGTCTACTGTTCTGTACGTAATGTGTGCATTAGATGACAAGGGCAAAGTTCAGCTCTCATTTAATTTTTTAATTAATTTTAAATTAATTTTTTAATTTCTAATTTAGCATAATTAACTTTTTGCTTTTACAAAACTTTTGTGGATTGCCTTCACATCCTATCCATATGGACACTAAAGTACAAATCAAACTTTAAAAATTAAAGTCTGTGACAGAATACAATAACAACTATAATAACAACAATAATTATTCTAAAATTTGGATGGTTTATGGTAGGCCTAATTTTTTACACAGGCATAATTTCTGTTTCTGCTATTCTCACAGATACAGAAATAATAAGAACTAAATAAGATTTAGTCTGACCACTCCTAACAACATTTTTCAGCCCTTTCATGAGGTGGGGTGGCATGTGAACAGATGCCAACAATAGGACATATATCCTTGCATCCCATCCTTTTCCACCACAAGTCCTGAAGTAATTAATAGACACAGAGCATATCCCTTGTTCACATCATTTGGTTTAAGGTCCATATGAAAGAACTAACTATTGATTATTTAACTGTGAATGATTAATGAAATGATCATTGTAATTAATATTTCGTTCTGTCCTGTAATTTTTTCTTTCAGATTTATAGCCAAATGAAGCCCAATCTAACTTCAGGTACCTTTCCTGAACTTAAAAATGCAATCAAATAAAAAGAAAAGCAGCAGCTGCTCCCCACTGAAAAATAATGAGTACATTAAAAATTAAGCTAAGTAATATTCCATCCCTGATATAAATATCAGTCATCTTCAGCTCCCTTTCTCCCCCAGAACCCACTAAGCAAGCAGGCCTTGCAGCAAACAGTGACATGAAATCCCATCAGATTAAAATGCAGAGAAAAATTCAAACTGCTAAAGCTTAATTAACAGAAAGGCAACATGAAAACACTCTTTTCTCTATAAAAGACAAGACAAATAAGCCATGTGCTACAATGGCACTTAGCTCTGTCTCATTTCTTTAATAAATAAATAAATTTTAAAAAAAATAATAATCTGTGTTTTGCCTTGCCTGGGTCATCAAGGGGATGAAAATGTCCCTGCACCAAGGGTCATCACTGTTGTGACGCAGTGTCACCTATGGACCACTGTGCTGTGCAATTTGTCTCACATCATCCAGGGATGCTAAATCTCGTAAAGCCAGAAGCCAAGCCTCAATGGTACTGGCTCTGCCCTGACTTCGTGATCACAGTCTTTGCATCCCCAGCAAACTCATTCATCTCTTCCTCCTCCCTCCAGCCTCCTTCCCTCACAGCCACTGTGCCCTCACTCCATGCTTGCTGACCCTGCTGAGCTGATCTCTGCCACTGCATCGCAGTGTTGTGATCATTTCACTCTACTGGTGCCACAATCAGTGTATGAAGTCCCACTTTGTGCTGCTGCATACTGTTTCCATCAAGAGATTTAATTATTTTTGGGGGAACATTGTGAAATATTTCTCTCAGTTTAGCTATTTTATTAATGTGTCTGTAACCCTTTGGCCTTTCTGCTCAGAGCCCATCAGTCTTCAAAATGGGGAACAGACCTTATATCCTTTGTAGGACTATTGGTTTCCATGATGGTACATGTTTTTCCTCACTTTTTCTTGGTTCTGAGCAATGCACTGATGTCTGTTATACACCATTTCTCTTAATTAATCGCTTCATATAGACCAAATATTCAAATATTGCCTTTAAAGGGGAGCCTGTTGATGTTAATTCTATGCTATTCACATTCAGGTATCTGCTAGGAGATTATTACCATTTGGGGACTTGCTTATTGCCTTTCCTGGGGTGTGAGGTTTTATGGTAAGTACAAGCTGGCTTTATTGTTATCTTAAAAACCAATCTGTCAAAGAGGAGATGTTACACACATATCAGGAAACAGCAACACAAACATTAACAAAGTTAATATGAAATAGTTTTCTTGTATCAATTCTCTTACCAGTATTTTCACCCAATTGTATGATTTCTAAAATTAAAATAATTAAAATAATTATTTGGGGCTTTGCATCAAGTCTGTTTCAACTATACTGATGATGTTTTACTACAGTCAAAATAAGTGACTTTCACAGGCTTTCTTTCAGTTTACTTCTAAAATCTTAATGGACCATATCATAAAAGTGATCTATAACCAATCTTGCTCTGTAAAGATTTGTTTGAAATATTTGTGACACTGGGAACTTTCTGCAAGTTACTAATTCATGGCACTTTTGAGGAAGAGCCAGCTGGCAAAACCAAACATGCTTAGTTTTTTAGTTAATATGGATCTTAGTGAGATTCCCAAATGGAGGTAAAGGTTTGTTGTTGTTATGCAAATCTAATTTTTCCATTGTAAACCTTTCGTACTGTGGTACAAGCAAAAATTTCTTCTATTAAGTTTGCGTACCAGCCATCCCTTCCCTGGACCTTGTATCTGAAATACAGAGATGCAATTCTGATCCAGGCAAAATTCAGTATGTGGTAGCTCCAGTGATATATTTTCTATTAAATAATCAGCAGGTAAAGTACAGAAATAATCTTGTCAACGGGCTTTCTTATTTCTGGTCAAGTGCCAAATCAGAGGCATAGTCCCTTCTGTTTAGCCTCAAATAAAAAGGTACATAACAACCAAGAACAATAAAGAGAAAAGCCATAAGAATGGTAAAAATGCTGAAAAGGTTCAGGAAAGGATTAAACAGTGACTCTTCAGTCAAGATATAATGCCTGTGATTAAAGCCTGTGTAATTACATCAGACATGGTGGAAGGAAGGGCAGAATGGTTGTTCACTGTGTCACATAATGCCTTAAAACCACAGAACTAAAGAGGGTTGAAGGATATGATCAGAAAGCAGCTTCAAAATAAAAGAAGGTCTTCATCAATGTATCATGCTATCACAATGTTGGACTTACTGGTACCAGGCATGTGGGATGTCCTCATTCATCCACATTCAAACAGCACCTAGATGAATTCATGGAAGAAAAATCTATCAAAGAGAAATGCATAACTTCTGCATTATGAAGCCCACCAAACCTATTTCTTGGCACTGAGCAAACCTCCAGGGAAGTGGACAATCAGCCTACTTAGAGGTCCTTTGGGCTAATCTGCACATCTCTTCTTGAAAGGAACACCACTACTGTCCCAGTTACCTTGCAGTTTGAAAACTTTTTCAAGGGAAGAACAAATTTTCACATATGGACATGCTTGATCACCTCCTTGTGACAGGCAAGATACCATTGTCTCAGAATAACCACAATCAGAGAAGCAAAGTCACAGAAAAATAATCCAGCCACCAAGAAAGACTGAAATAAATTCTCCTGCCTATGCAGTATCAATGCCTGAAAAAGAGGGCTATTGAACTGACCTGTTGCATAAGATGAAGAGCTTCATAAACTGGAGATGAGCAATGGGCATTCTGTGACTGGTTATACATAGCCCACAAGAAAAGGCTACAAGGTATGGGTTTGCTTAGAACAGAAGGAAGAAAACTCTGGGCAAGGATCTTCCAGTATCTAAAAATGTTGCTAGAGAAAGGTAGGTGAGCTCCACCTCCCCACACCCAGGCAGGCTAATTACAGGAGAGTAACTTATGTTTCACACTTTCAGAAGGATTTCTCTAAGTATGAGAGAAAAAGAGAAATATTTGTTCCTCCCTCAGTGTCTTCCCGCTCTACTTCTTGTAAGAAAGTACCTTTGGGACTCTGTGGATACAAGGCAGCTGCAATCACTACTGTGAAACAGCCCATGAAAGAGAATGATTTTGGTAAACTCAGCACAACTGCTTATGCACCCTCTCTGGATACCTAGGTTTTCATCCACGGTCTTCCACATACATTTGAGCCAGGAATATTCTAGTAGACAATAAATCAGCTGGTACATTCAGTCTGTAAATCAAGATTATATCTTATCTAAGGAAGGCACACCAATAATTCCTTCACAGGCAGTAGAAGGGAAAGCTTTAGTCTAGTCTGCATTGAACCACCATCTATATAATTGTAGCCGTTCCTTTTTATTTTTAAAACCTATGAAAACCCAGGCTGTTGTAACCTGATTATACAAGATCAACTGTTTTCCTGGCAGTTATTTTGCTTGATTAACAGAATCTTCTTTAATTTTTCTTGATACTCTAATAATGACATTCTTTTTGAATCACTAGATATCAAGTGACACAGAAAATCATAATATTCACCATTGGACAAATAAGTTTTTCATTCAAGTAAACGTTCCAGCTCTGCCATGACCAATATCTGATTTTCCAGGGAAACATCATTATTCTTCTCAGAAAAGATTAATCCAAACTGGAAAATGTGCAGAAATAGCTACAAACATGGATATAAGGAAGATAATCTCTCTTCAAACACAGAAACTTTGTGTTTTGAAAGAATAAGACTGCATACCATAATGTGTGAAGGCTATGAATATCAAGGATAGGGAAGAACTATTTGCATAAATAGGACAAATTATGTGGCGGTTTTATGATGCTTATTTTCAACAGTATTCTAGCAACATTAGTGAAATACCCAGAAAATGTTGTCAATATAAGAAGTGAGAAGAAATGAGAGGGACATGTCCATTGATAAGTGTTTAAACAAGTGTTTAAGTTTGTTTGTAAGAAAAAAAATGTCAGAGTTAAATTTATTATGGGTGAATTTGGGACAATGAGATAAAAACTTGAATGGGCTTCTATTCTTTAAGGACCTAGCAAGGTGAAAGGGCTTCATACACAGGCAAAAATATATTTTGAGAGAGTAACTTTGATAGCAGTGAGGTATTTGCATCAGCAGTTCCAAGGACTATATCTGAACTTGTTTCCCAGGGAGACAGGATATTTTCCAAGAAGAATATCATCACACCTTGAAATAGCAATAGACTCCCATCCCAGAGTAAAACAGAACATCCAAGAACAGCTTGACCTTTATGGGCACTGTTCAGTGATTGGGCTGTATTTGTTTACTTACCTGCTCTTGGTTGTATAAGTGAAAGCGTGGTCCCTTATTTGCAGAACTTTGCTCCCAAATCAGGGATATGTAGCATCTGTTTGGCTTCAGCTATAAACTCCAGCAAAGGCTTCTCTTCTGGTAACAAAGTGATTTGGCTTTTTGCAGCTATTTTTTAAGGGAACCAAGCCTCCCTGGTTGAAAATAGGCAGTGGAAGCTCCAAGTGCTTGTTTGTGTGACTGCTGAGGGGAACACAGAGTTTGCATCTCTCTTCCAGTGGGGTTCCCATGAGGTAAGGAACCTCACAAAAGCAGGTAGCACTCAAAGTGCTGCACTCTGAATGCAGCAGAGCATGATGTGAGGCATCTTTACTTATCCTTGACAAAATTAATCTCCGAAACTCCAAGGAGTTATAACTGGATCTAGCTAAATTAATTGCCTTTCTTTCATGAACTTGTATATCAAATAAAAGGACAATAATGTGTTGAAATCTAAGAATAACATACAGAGAACTCCACCCCCTTTAAACTGTGTATAAAATTGGGCAGTGTAGAGGCTACGGATTGCATCAGTTTCTTCAGCCTCTCCTAGCCTTAGCAAGTGAGAAGACATAGAAAAAAAGAGAAGGGGCAGTATTATCCTAAAAAATTGTGCACTTAAAGAGAAACAGGGGCTCTGGGGCAAAGCAAGTACAGTGAAAGGCAGGAGGCTACTCAGTCCCTTCATTCCAGGACAAAATGTGCTCTGTTCCTCCCTGAAAGAAATTTTTCTGACCTGATTTAAAAATTCCCAGGGCAGGAGGTTTGGTCTTTTGCAGGGAGCCTGTTTCAAGGTTTTGCCTCCTTAAAAGATAAAAGTTTTTTCTAGTCTGTAACTCACTTCATGGTTGAAACACAAAACCAGAAACAGCATGAGAGGATGGATTCAGTGGCATAATCTGAGCTTCTGTGTGGACAGAATTTGAGATATGAGACATATGAAATGAGTTAATTACTCAGAGTAAGAGAAGTGAACATATTTCTTCTTGTCCTGTGCCTTTTTTATGTACTCCCAAAGTCATCTCCTTCATGAACTGTATGACAGATCCTACACATTCTTACGAATGTAAGAGTGACCACATGGGGTCAGAGATCCTTCCAGCCTTAATCCTCTTCCCACCACCTGCAACACATGCCATATGAAAGACATACGATCAAGACAAGAGCATACTGACATTTTCCCCAAAGTATTATTTAATTTTGCTTTAATCTGTGTTTTAGTGAACCAGGGTTGGAACTTGTGAGCTTTGTCACTGATGCATTTTTCTTCCATTAATTTAAGTAATTGTTTTCAGAGTGTCTGCTCAACATCCTCATAACAAGGAGTTTCATGGCTTCACTGCCCAATGAGTGAATAAATATCCTAGATTCACAGAATCGTAGAATGGGTTGGTTTGGAAGAGACCTGAAAAATAATCTAGTTGTAACCCCCCTGCTATGGACATGGAAGCCACTAGACAAGGTTTCTCAGAGCCCCATGCAACCTGGCCTTGAACGCTTCCATGAATGGGGCATCCACAACTTCTCTGGATGACCTGTTCCAGTGCCTCACTACCCTCTAAGTAAATAACTCCTTGTTAGTTCTGATCCTGCTACCTGATTCTTTCTTCCTTCCTCCTCTTTCCTACAGAAAAGCTGCAGCTCCAGGAGTCTGGTGGAAGAGAAGAGCAGAGTCAAATCTGAAATGAGGTAGGTCTGTCTGTTTTGTTGTTCTGAGCTATCCTACACAAAGACAGTAATTCTCTTTTTATGCCCCTTGTTCATATAAAAGTTTCCATTAACCACTCATTTATAAATAGAGGTATTTCTAACACAATAAGATATGATTTGAGAATATACGACTGGGATAGTCACATTCTGCATCTTAACAACACAAAAGGAAACATCTACAGTATTTTCCTCCTTGATGGCAATGTAAGTCATGACTTCATAGTTTGGAAAGGCAAGAGTGTATCTAAGAGCCTTGGAGTGAGCGTTTTAAGCCTGTTTAGTTATGGCATTGCTGTAATCCATGCTCATATTGGAATTTGGCATGTCAAGCTATGCTTGCAAACCAAAAAGGGCACAGCTAAAAATAATCTGCGGCAATTAATGGATGGACAAAGTTGTGACTGATCCCTTAGAACCTGGCCCAGAGTGGGTCCCAAGAAACACTGGTTTTAGCAGGCATGATGATTCATTGCCTAGGAGGTAAATGAATATCTAAACACTTATAAGGCTGCCATGACATGGTGGAAAACTGCCCGTACACCCAATTTCACCACTGACCACTATAAGAGAGGTTCAAGTACACACTCAGATACCTTGCTGTAGGCTATAGCAGCAGCTGAATGGTAGGGATTGTACTTAACTTTGGTATTTTGAGGTTGGTTTTTTGGTTCTTGTTTTGGTTTGTTGTTTGTGGTTTGGTTGGGTTTGGTTTGTGGGGGTTTTTTTACAGAGCTTACATGTGCGTCTAAAAGAGTGTGAGATTTGATCTTTCTATTTGCAGTTTTCTATTTTGTAAGTTGTTTGTATTCTGTATTGGCTGTAAACACACTGGAAGCCTGCACTCATGGGTAATCTAAAATTAAAATTGCATCTCCTTTATTGTAAGTCTTTCTCTTTGTGTACTTTATGACCCCACCTAGAATTAAGCTTGCTCTGTGCAAGAAATAAAAAGAAACAAAATAAAATTATGTAATTATCTCAAAAACTTTAAAGTTATAAATTGCTCATAATTGCTTTGGCATTTTCTATAAAAATTAAAAATTCACAGGACTAACTTTATGGTTTTGAATTCTTCCTGAAATACAAGACTATTATAGTACTTATTGTCATCCATCATTAAACAATGCCTTCATGTTAAATAACACTTTCTTTCTGTAATATATACAGAACCCTTTCCAATATTTCAACTTGAAGACACAAGCACATAATTAGCCTTACCTGCTGAAGACATTGTGATCCTTTCAGGCTTTTTAAAATTAAAGTTATACCATAAAACATGTTTAAGTGTATCAGTCATCTTCTATGACATCAGGGAAAAAAATCAGTTTCTAGACTATAAAAGACTTTCCAAAAAAGTATCACATGGATCTCATTAATTTTGAAAGGAACTAAGCACCTTTTTTTTTTTTTTAATCCAGCTATGAGTCAGTGCTTTGTGAAAGTCATTGCTGAATACTTTCTGCAAATTGAAGTTGTTCTCACATCCTTCACTCAGCCCATTTACTCTTCATAGCTTCTGAGTGTTCATTTAAATCACAATAAGCTAAGTGAAGAGCACGGTCCTAGTAAAAATTATTAGAAAAATAATTACAAGTTTTTCAAGATTTACAAATATTTTTGTGATTAGCAAGAAAGTGATCAATTACTACTGCAGCTAATGGGACTGCGTATTATCAACAAAACAACTTATTACATGGGGTTTTTGACTGTCTCCCTTTTCTAGATAAATAAGTATGGATATATAACTGTATATTTACCAAAGATGTGCAAGTACTAATCTAAATTCACATTTACTTTAATTTTAAATTCACATGTAGATTAGTGAAGTTCTACTCTTCTGTAAGGAAAATTCCACTACTGTGAAAGTGATATTTAATATCTGTGTTTGCTCTTGGGTTATCCATAGAATAAAAAGTGGGTTATCAATAGAATAATTAGTCACTCACTGTTTCAAAATAATGGCTGAGTAGTCTTTTCTAATAATGCCTTTCCTTTTTTTCAATGAAAAATATCTTTCTTCCCACTGCCATCGATACTAGGCAACCTAACAGAAAGTAATTTTGACCATCAGAGATAGAAACCAGTTCAAGACAGTCTTGGGTGAGTAAGAAGAGTGGAAAAGGCTGAAAATGTATCTGCTAGCTCAATGCTGTTTGGAGATTAGTTATTCTGATAGAACATATAACCTTGAGGTGCACACTTTCCTTACAAATGAGGGATGTTAGTTTTAGTGTCTACACTACCAATGGATTATTCTTTCTCCTGATGCTCTGGTCATTTAATAGAGAAAGTATTTTTGGTCATCATTAAGCCTAGCATTCCTGACACTATGCCTCCGTGACAATTGGAGGTTACTTAAAGAAATGCAAATTATGGGCCTCATAACATCATGTTCTGAGAAACTTGAGAAACTTAGTTCTGAGAAGCTGCCAAATCCAGTGGTATCTCTCATTTTTAATGCGGAAGATAGGGCAGACCAGTGCATTCTCAAAAGGAACATTTCAAAGAGTAACCATCGTACAACTGAGGAGGTGATAGTATGTACACACACTTCAAAACTTTCTTATTGTCCATCACTCTTGTGCCCTGGACAGGTATTCCAGGTGGGAAACTGGAAAGGGTTGTTTCATAGGAGAAGCACAGAAGTGAGAGATGGCCTGGTAGAAAGCTACACTAGGGGTAACTCGTCTCTTACTTGAAGTTGCTCTGGTCAAGAAAAGGTTGTAAGTGTTGCTGTAGGTGTATTAAAATTGTTGCTACCACTGCCCAGAGGAAGACAGTGGAGAATAATGAAATCTATTTACAACAACAGACTTTTTCCTCCCGGATAAAAAAAATAAGGAGAGGGGAGGAGGATTTTAAACAAGTGATCATCAGCAGGTGTCATTGGCCCTTTCTCTGCTGCAGTCAAACTGTCAGATCTCAGAATACCAACATTTCTGGAGGCACAGCTGGCTGTAGAGATGGTAAAGGGGAAAGTGGGTTCCACCCCCAAGAACTCATTGAAATGCAGAGGAATTGCTCCATGCAAGACAACACCACTGCAGTTTACTGCAGGTTGCAGTTCTGTGTCCTCAATGTGCTATATCTTAAGCCATTAAAAAAAAAAAAAAGAGCAAATTTGGTGTAAGGAATACACCACCATGGGCAAGAAGGGCAGTTATCTGCACTGAGACCTGCAGGCCTCTGCATACTCATAAATCAGCGGTCTTCCCTTCCCTGTCAGGCCCAAAGTAGCAAGGGGAGAATTTGCACAACACACCAGTGCCCTCAGCATGTACGTGCATGTGTCTATGCGTGCATGTGCGTGGAGGGGGTGGTTTCTTTTGCTGTCCCTCGAGAGAGCACAGTTCTGCCAGCACTGTGTTATGACATCTGTTTTTACAAACTCAATAATGTTCAGCATGCTGAGAAGCTAGGGCGGTTTTGATGGATGAACCCACTACAACAGCACGATAACATTCTGTGAGCATGCACAAGGGATTAAGCAAGACACCAGCCCACTTCAGCGAGGTCAAGCTGTGCACAGAATCTGAAAAGATGTAATATTAATGTCTATCTAATTGGTGAATTTGTCAATGCAGTGTTGCCATTAAACAGCCAGCCATCTGGACCCCAAGGTTTATGTGATCACAGCTGATTGTCAAAACAATGGCATTTCACTGACCTTAAGAAATTTAATTAAACTGTTGTATTGCTTTTCATGCAGTAAAGGTACACAAACTGATAGCTAAGAATTAGGTTGCTACAAGGGCTGCTCCTTCTGTTTCCAAGTTTACAGTGTATAATCATTTTCACATAGACAGATATTCCTGGTAAATCTAAAATAACATGTACAACCGCACTGACACTTTGAGCAAGTTATGTTTCCTTGCTGTGTGTTCTAATGACTCAGCAACAACCAAAGAAGATTTTTCCAGAAAATAGTACTCTGCAATTCCATTCATCTTTTTGACTTAATGAGTTTATTTAGTGCATTCATTGTTCAAATTACTGCTCTGAAACTGTCGTAGTAGCAACTCAGTAAGTTTTACCCTATCATTATTTAAACCAGTGTTTTATAGGCCATGGCAAGAAGGAAGAAAAAATATCTCTCCTTTTTTCAAACACAGATCCCTAGGGATATGGAAATGTGGGACAAAAGGGACTGGGTCATTGAGGTTACCTCTACATATCACATAACTCTTTTCATGAATGTGTCAAACACTGTCTTAAAACAAGATTTCTCCTAGAGAGATTGGGAGGTTGTTTGAGAACTTCAATGTTCTTGTGGTTACAAACCTTCCTTTAATTTCCATCTTAAAATTATTCATGGCCAGCTCATACCCGTTTGCTCTTCTGCCAACATTGCCTTTTAGTTTAAACAGCTCTTCTCTAGTGTTTACCCTCCCTGCAAATTTATAGAATGCAATCACATTGTCTCTCAGCTTTTGTTCTGCTAGAATGAAACACAGTTTTTCAAATCTCTCATAAAATGTGCTCACTGTTCCCCTGGACACATTTTCTCTTCTGCTCCTTTTATGGCATGAGTTGAATGGGGTAAGCAGGGATGCAAGCAGTATTCCAGACTATCTCTAGTAGATGTCCTGAAGACTGACGAAGACACTGCCTTTCTTTGCTAGAAATCTGCCATGTAAGAAGCTTTTTTTGCTGTCTCGTAGCCATTTCCTTATTGTGCTGTGGGCAGCTGGAACACAAAGACATCCTCTGTAGTCCAATTTGTTTCTATGGAGGACATGTAGCTCTTAGCAGTTCTTACAAGATCTCCAGTGCTTCATCTTGCTCTTTTTACAGTGGGATTTTCTTTATTTCAGTCTTCAAAGCCACTTAGACCTTTTTATATGATATACTGTTTTTCTTTCTTTTTGCTAATGACTTTCAAGTGTGGTCCTCACAAATGACATCAGCAAATTTGCCTGGTTTTACAAAGGGCACTAATGGATATAAGAGGGGTTCCTGTAGCTCTGTTACAATATATCTCCGTGTTACTTGTTGTGTCTTCCCCTTGAGACCTCTTCTTATACAACTTATGTCTTCACAAATAATTCTTCTCACAATACCACATCAGCTGTTTTACTGGAGTTCAGATAAATAAGATATACTACAAGTCAAGTTTTTAGCAAATAAAATATTTTTATTAATTTAGAATTATAACTTATTTTTAGCCTTTTTATTTTATTTTACTTCCATTTCTTCCATAATTATTTATTTCAAAATATATTTAAAAGCTTTATATGATACTGAAGTCTGAGTAGCAGACTCAGTGTCTCATATCTTTGTTGGTTTTTGAGGGGGTTTGTTTGAGATAAAAATGATATAGTTACTATCCTGTGGTCATGTGATGCTGCTTCAAATTTGATAATTTTTTTTTAAATATTGCATTATCTGGAATTCAGTTCCTTCCAATTACTCTGCCATCTTTCAGGAGGTTTATAAGCTGTTTCTTTTGAATTTACTGTATGCAGTGAGTGCATACCAATGAGAAATGTTCATCTTATACAAGAACAAATACATTGAATTACTTGATCATTTTCTGTTGTGTCAAGATGAGGTTAAAATAGCTATAAGCAAGAAATTTCTAGAGTAACTCAGCTGTAAACCACATGAAGATACAATTAAATAGCCCTCCAGAATATGGAGATGATACAGGTTTTTATAAAATGTGTCATGAACGTAACCACACTGATGTGTTCCTTTCGCCCTAGTGTGTAAGGCGGAGAGAGATGCTTTCAAACTCTCATTGGGCATAGTCTGTATGGCAAGCTTATTTTTCTATCACTCGTGAATAAAGAATCAACTGCGACTTCTGGTGTCATGTTTGCTTCACTGAGAGCTTGTGGCAGTTAAATTGGAGGGGGGAAAGTTGCCACAAGAGCTCATCTTTTAGAAGGAGAAGCAGAAGCTACTATAAAATGAAACTCCCATCTGCAGTTGCTACCCTGTCAGCACAATATCAATACTTGAATCTACTGCATGCACATGAGCATATCTTTCTTCCAACTGTACCTTAGAAAGTTGTTAAACGTATGCTTGTTTGTTGCTAGTTGCAAAGGACTGACATTGCTTCAGTCCAGTGGGTCAGTCCTGCACACCTGTGATGGGTCATCGGTAGAGTGTGACAAAGCAATTTGAAATCAGACAGTGATTAAAATGCCTGATCACACACTGGGAATATTGTTAGTTAGTTGGAACAAAGTTTTTTCCACTGTGAATCATTTCACAAAACCGACTGTCTTGAAGGTTAGTTGTAGTACATTTTTTTAATCCCAGTCCACTAAAAATGAACTGCAGACACATTTCTCATCTGTGAATTAATTATCCTGTGGAGATCAGTCAGTGAGTGCTATAACATGCTATTTAACAACCTTTGGGGAATTGGATCCTTTTTCAAATTCACATCGGCTCTTTATTAACATGGAGTTTGGTGGTGGGGAGGGGGTTTGTGATAAAGGTCAGAGCTGCTCATTAGAAAGTTAAATGAAATGCAGTAATGCAATTCATTCATTCTTCTAGGATTACAGCCTATGCAAGAGAAAATATATAAACATGCATCTACACGGTACTGGAAAAGGAGGGCAGTTGTATAGTACTGTAGCCTTATGCTATTCTCAAGTGAATATTATCAAACTACTTTAGAACAGGCCTTCCAGTAATACCCAGATACTTCAGGTAGGAACTGTTCCACAGGCTAGTTGGGCTTTTTCCCCCAAGAAATATCATTCAGACTGGTTGTTTGAGCCAGTACAAACAGATAGGAAGATGTACTTTCTGCTCTCAGTGCCAGAAGCAGAAAACCATTTCCTCCAAGACTGGAGTGCAGGGCAAGAACAAGGTGGTAATGTTGACAGTGGGTTATGTCATATAAACACTCAATTTCTCAGCCTCTGGGCTGATGTATGCCTGGAGAAAAGGTAGGTGACAGCTGTCAATGTCTTTAGCATTCACAAAAGTTAATATTCTCCTGTATTAAGTCAGGAGTCCATGAGGATCCAGGCCAAGCTGCGTTATTTGCTTGCTGACTGTCTATCTAGTTTAGGGGAATCAAGCCGCTAATAAGGGCTTGACGTGCACAGTGGAGCCCGGACGGCTGGCACAACGGGCCTCAGACACTGCTCAGAAAAACCTGGTATAGTTTTTGACACTAGATTTAACCTTCTGATAAATATTGGTGTTGCTACTTACCCCAGTTTATCTGTTGTGAAGCAGGAGCCTTGATGGAGCATCATATAATGCTGCTGGGGAGCAGCCACCCCCCTGTTATCATCTCAACCCTTCTGTATCAGAAGCAAAAATACTCTCGGTAAAAATATAGACAAATATAAAAATGCTACATGGAAGATGGGCATACACAGAAAAACCACAGATTTTTGTCTTCTTACTAGGCCAAATCCCTGGAAAGCCTAATCGTGGGAATAGGTCCTCCATGGAGGACTGACAGGGGTGACTGCATGAGAACTAACCCCTGAGGAAGACAAAGTCACATGTGTATGAGCTGTGAGAGAGTCCATTTTACAGGGCTGATTCCTGTGCTTTATACCAACCCTTCACTGTCTACCCTCTCTAATTTGTACCGGCGTTTGACAGCTTGTTGACAGCTCATTAGGAAAAAAAGCCACATGTGACCAAAGCACTCCTTGCACGCAGAGATCTGCTCTCTAATTGTGAACTATATTGAAATCTGAACCAGATGTGGCACTACAGATCGGAAACCAGCCCAATTAGCATGTTTATTAAAATATTTCAAAATGTATTTAAATTATTAACTAGTATAAAATGTAATAGCAGTAGCAGCTGTTGTCGGAGCCTAAGCTGTTGTAACTGGCAAACCAAAGGAAACAGGACAGGCTTTGGGATTTACTTTTTCCTGAAAGAAGGTATGGCTCCATATCGATGTAACCATGTCAGCTCTGTGACTGAACAGGAGCCATTCGGGGGCAGGTGCCTCTGGTCTCAGTCCAGACTGCCATCAGCACTGGATGTGATCATAGGACTTACTGCATCTTTGCAACAGAAAAGGCAGAGCTGTGGTAAAAACTGTGAAATTCAACCACATTTGGCTCTTGGGATATTTTTCTTTTGACACTGCTTAAATTTAAATTAACAATTCGGGCTTATATTTCTGGGTTAAGATTGGCAATCCTGTTCATTAGTCTCTGTTCTCAAAGAGAATTCTTGAATTAAGGGTGTCAAGTTTTCCTGATATGATGCAGAGACTACAAATCAAATGTGTAGATTTGAAACTTCTCTGAGGAATTGCTGCATCCTTAATCCAAAGGAAGTTTTTCTGAATTTTTTTCACTGGGAAGTTAGGCAGCTCTATATGCAATAAAAAACTTTTCTTCTTCTGTGTTACTTTACATTATTATTGAGCCCTTGACACACTTACTGAAACATCAAAGGAAACATTCAGGCTAGGAGTGATCTATATATACATGCAAGCAAAGGCACATGGGTTAGACCCATTAGGAAATATTTGCAACTTCTGCTGTGCAAAGGTGAGCTGGCTGAATGTTTTATGGACCCTGCTAGATAATGTGTTTATGTTATGGAAACAGCAGTCAGAAGTAAGCTGCAGGTAGTTTTTTCCAGCCCTGTACTCAGTCAAAAGAGAAATGTTTGCATAAGGCTGAGCTAAATTATAGCCTGTGCAGACCATGGGGTAGATTCAACTATCTCCCCCACAGGCTTCCCTCAGAGTCCCACTAGTGGGCTGACCAATTATTTCTAAAAATCTTTTAATTACTGATTCAAATACTTGTTGGAAGAGCATGAGGACCCAGAATTTTCTGTTTGAATAAATTTAGAAGAAAAATACCTCCGTGAGTAACAGCTAGTGCTCCGTCTGAGGACACTGAGTGAGGCCTTTAGGGCTATAAAAGTGAGAAAATCATGTTTTACAAAGCAAGCTGTGTAGCAGAATATTATAATAAAAGAATGGCTTTCATTTTTAAGTCCATGAGAGTGATAATCTGAATAAAGTCACTCAGAACAGGTATATCTATTTAAATAAGGTGCTGTCAGGAGAATCCCCAGACAATAAAGTATAACTTTTTTATCAAAACAGCTAACAGCTCTCTGCATGCACTATTAGTTTCCTGAATCCAAAATAATGGTTGAGATTTATATTAATGTCCACTGCACCTCATTTATGTAATCTTTTTGCTAGCTCTTGAGCACTATTTTCTTCTTACTTGTAGAATCACTGTGAATATTCTCATTTGAGTTCTACAGCTAAATGTGCTATGAAAGCATAGTTTTGTTGCTCCCTGGATGATTGATTTGCAAGATGTACATCTCATAGAACATATTTTTTCAAAAAATCCTGCAGCAACTGCATTTAAGTGATGGTCCATGCATTTGATGGGGTGGAAAATTTTTGCACCTTATAGCTGGCGCTGCAGGATCAACTTTTCATTCTGTAGACCTGTCTCCAATGGTCTGCCTGCCTGCAGTGAGATGTAGTGTGTGTTGTTTCCCAGCAACACAAGCTCAGGTGGTGTTTGAATGTCTGGTGCTCTGAAGCTGCTGGATCCCTTGGAGGCTAGGGAACAAACAAAGCCCCAAATAAAAATACTCCGTGGTACCCCTGGTTGCTAAAAGGGAAACACTCACTACATTTCACTGTTGCTGAAGTACTTTCTCTTTGGTTACCTTTGGAAACGTGGCAGAGCCAACAATTCAGGAATTCCTGCCATCAGGAAAAGTTTTTGGAGTCTCTTGGTTTAAGTTTGTCAGGTATCACCACACTTATTCATGAACTGCCTGAGCTTTTGCTAGATTTTGGTAAGCCTTTCATTTCCCTTGCTTTCCTTCAGGTACCAGCTGCCTCCATTCCTTTACATACATTTTTTTTTGTGCTAGCATATCGTCTATAAGACAACATTCAAGTGTCCACAGTATATAAATGGAAAGGCGTAGAGGTATCCATCCCATACCCACACAAAATGTGTTGTAACTGTAACCACAGAGGAAGCAACACCAAAAAGCAATGGATTGCAAAAATTTGTCTGAACAAATTGGTTTTTTAAATCTGATTAAAAACAGTTTCCTACTCCTTAAGGAGAATAGATGAATGAGGAACATGCTGTCCTTTCTTGCTCTTGGAGGTTTTTAGTCACCTGCTGGTTTTCCTGGTGGTCATTACCAGCCAGCCTTTTAAGCAGAGCTCTTCATGGCTTTATTTCATCAGTTATAACAACTGCCTCAATGTTTACCCAATTATTTTTGTCACTATGACAATCTTAGTTTTATATAAATTAGTTATTTATTGGAACCCTTCAGATGTGCTAAAATCATATTTTTATCCCAGTAGGAACTGTAGGTATTAGGCATCTTCAGGAAGCTGAGCACTTTTGAAAATGCGTTACATGCTGTTCACTCCATTTTAGCAATTCTCATTTTTATAAAGGTTTTTCTGCTTTCGACAAGTTATGTCGATTTCTCTCTCCCCACTGTTTTGAATCTCTCAATTCAAAATTCTAGTATTTCTTACGCACATATAGTCCCCAAGTCAGCAAGAAACATTTGAGCAGTTTGTTGTTTTGTAATCATATATATTGTTATTATGTAGCAGAATTTTAGGAGTTTTAGGAATCACCCAAAGATGACTTTTCTCCTTGGCACTATAACATGATGGTCCTCTTAGGCTGTGACTAACACTCATGAGGTGATGTCACAGTTCTGGGTCATTGCTCCTTTATTTCTTCTTTACATCCATAGCATTTTATGAAGGAATTTATACATAGATCTACAGAAAAAAATCCACAATAAAATTGAAAATAAAATTGAAAAATACCAACCAGGTGTTTGTATTCACAAACAGTATTACATATATATGCCCATACACTCTCTTAAATGAGGAACAGACTCCTTTTAGCTAGACTGTTGAGCTTTTTCCCTCTGAAGCCCTGTCCTCCCACAATTTTTTGTGATTGTTATTTCTTGCTTTGTTTAATATCTCTTACCTAAATTGTTGGTTCTTTGGATGTAGTTTTTTTTCCTTATCAATAATCTTAAATCAAAGCACTCCATGTGGACTTTACCTAGGAGAAAAAAATAAAAGACATGGTCCCTCCTGAGACTCTAACAAGCATGTCAGAACAGAGAGCGGAGGTGGAGCTGCTTGTAACCAACATCTTCTCTTTGAAATGTTCATGCCCAGGAAGCACATTCCAGACCATTTTAGCGACAGCGGGGGCACTTTCACATTTCAGTGTGTTCAAAAGTTCAATCAAAAACAGTTTTGAAATTTTAATTGAAACTGAAAATAGAAAGGAGCCCAACTGCCCTCTGTTGATCACAGCAACAGGGAGGATAAAAGAGAAAAATTGACGCTATGAAACAAAAACAAAGCCCTGCAGAGATTTTCACTGAGGATCTTGCTGTAGTTGCTGCTAAGTAATTTTTTCAGTAATCTGTTGATATATTCTAAAGGGGAGTTTTAAACTGAAAAAATCCTAGTGTTTATTGGAGTTCTTCCCATTTTCAGGTTATGTGTGCATGAATTTTCATTCAGTAAATAATATCCAGAGGCGAGGTTGGCTATGTCACCAGAATACGTAGACTATTGGTGGTATCAGAAGGGCAGAAAAACTTTTCAGTATCAAAGCTAAATCCCTTCAAGCCATGAAGAGATATGGCCCTCCCAAGCTCCAGAGGCCAATGGGAAGGCAAATGCCACTTTATGAATGCAACCGGTTTTTGAGCTGATAAAGGACATTCACATCTCTCATTGCTCATTACAAGTTTTACCTTCTTCTTTGCAAAGTAATCTTGAGACTGCTGTTAGCAATCATAAAATCCAGCAATCATAGAAATTCCATTTCTGGAAAAGGATGACATAGACATAAATAGGTGATCCATGACACAAAATTTTAAGTAAAATGAGTCTATTAAGAGGCAAAACAAAACCAAACAAGCAAAACCACCACCAACAACAACAGCAACTAAAAAACCCAACCAACAATTTGATTAGACAGCTCTGAGATCTTTAATACGTCTCTGTGTTGGATGTGGTATTTTCAGCTCCTGTAAATATGTTACTAAGAAATTACAATAACAAGTGGTTCAAGAGGAGAGGTCTTGATTATAACAGAATTTGCTAATTGAATGTTGTGATTAAGAACATATTAAGATTAATAATAAATTTGCTGGAATATCACATATCATAGATAAGATAAATGTATATCAAAATCAGTGTTGATTGACAACAGCAGGTTATATATTTGATAGGAATGTAAACACATTGACTCACAAAAATCAGCACCTTATTTGAGACTAATGTTAATTTTAAATACAACACAGTCGTCTCAATGCTCTCATCCCATCTGTCGCCAATAGCAAAATATAAATTATGAATGGCAATTTTTTGCCTTTTATTCACTGCTTTGCAAACACAGAAGTTTCATTGAAGAACTTTGTGCCTCTGGTAGGTAAGGATCACTGTGCACAACAAATTATTTCACTTGGTTTTCTTCTCTCTTGGTGAAACAATGCCAACTAAGAGCAACACCACTTCCTCTATTTAAAAAAAAAAAAAAAAAAAAAAAACACAACACAAACAAACAAAAACAAAACCCCCAAAACCCCAACAAACAAACAAAAAAAAAAAAAAAAACCCGACCACCACCTGCATATGTCACTTTAAAATATAACACCTCATTTACTCCCTGGAGTAAAAGCAGACTCAGGTATTATATTTCCATTACGAAAAATCACAATTCAAAGTAGTCTGAGCTCTGCAGCTAGTGGGGACAGAGGTCCGTTTTGAATTCTCTTCAAATTTTTTGTGGTCATAGGGAATTGTGGCTGCAGACCCCTCCCCTTGCCCACAGAGACTTCACAGCAGCAGCTCAGCTAAGCCAGGCTCAAGCAGAAGAGAGAGCCTTGGACTACGGGCAGCACCAGATGCCTGAATTGTTGTTCCTCTCCTCTTAGAGAAAAAAAAAAAAGGCAAAATTTTAAGAGAAATTAACATTCATCAAATAGTGGCTGGTCAATCAATGTTTTTTTTCATGCCATCAGGGAGAATGATGTAACACTATCAAAGATATCACATGGTTCTTTTGAGACAGAGAGCCAGGTAGCTGAATGAAAACTGCAGTATGGTGATCTCCCGAACTCCCATTAGAGCCACTTGCTTCACATCTTTTTAAAGGAATCTGAGCTGAGCTGCCTGAGTTGAGCTCAGATAGGCATCTTTCTGACCAACTCTCAAAACCTCTGAGCCAGAATTAGCCAAAATCCTGGTGGTCCTCAGAACCTAAATTCTGCAGATGATGGGCATGGTGGAAATTTTTGGTTAAAATTTTAGTGTGTTTCTGCTGAAAAAACCAAATCTTTAGACTGGATCTGTTTTGAGAACCCAATTTTGTGGTCACATAAGGGATTTTATCTGCATTGGCCTTTTCTTATTCACCAGGTTACATTTGTTTTCACTAACAGGCTAACAGCCCAAAAAAAAAGCAATTTGCATGTAACTTCATATCATTAAGTCAAGAGGATTTCAGATTACCACTTAGATTGCTCAGTGTTCTATGCCGGCTGTCACCTAGTAAGGAAAAACCCTAATATTTTTACTTTCTGACAGCTCATCCTGCCAGTTCAGTCTCTTGCCTTTACTGGAAGAGCAGTGAGAAACTTTCACATTTCATAGTTTTAAATTACTGTGGCTTTTCTACCTCTTTGATTATATACACTGTGTGGGATCACTCTGACTGTGCCTTCTGTGCTCATGTGAGGTGGGCTGAAACAGTTTTCTGTCCCTTTCATCAGATCTGTTTGAGAAGAATCACAGCTGTAAACTGGCAGCCTAATTTTACAGCAGTTGAAAAACATGTCATTCAATAAGTCTCTACAGTCAACTTAATACAACAAATGTTTCTAGTTATTTATATTTGCTGTTTAATTAACACATACATAGTGTAATTGAAGAGATATGAATATTTGTTTATCAGTGCAGCAACCAGCTCTGCCTGCTGCATGCCTGCCTTATCACATATCCCTGAAAAGAAACAAGGATTTATTCCATACAGGAGTCTTATTTGATAAAGTTTTCTGACTCCAGGCCAAAGCCAAAGATGAAAGTTTTGCTGAATGATCCCTGAGAGAGTAGGGAAGCTTCCACATCCTGATCCATCAGGAACACAGAGCCCAACTCAAGTGCCTTCAGAACGAACAGAGGCTTTCCAGCACGTTCAACTCACAGAGAATCAAGTCTGCAAACTGCAGGATGCACTCCAGGGGCAGAGACACAAACTAAGGCAAGGCAGCATAAATTCAATAAGCTTGTTTTGATGTTTGCAGAAAACATACAATTTTAGTAATGTGCTTCATAATTTGAAGCTGAAGGAAAATACTGAACTCTTTCTTTGTGGTTTTGCCTTTAAAAAAAAAGCAACAAGTTCCATTTCTGGTAACAAAATTAAGTAGGTGAGCCTAGAATATTCATAAATGTTTCATTGTCTTTATGCTTTGCAAAGATAAAACACTGGATTCTTTGGTGAAATATATACCTACTCCAGTTTTAACAGTTTAGTTTTACATATCTAAGCTGTCTTAATGCCATGAATTGTCACTCCTAATGAATCTCTGAGACCAGACAGCACTAGAAATAGTAGGATGCAGGACATGTTTCATTTAACTCAATATCCACCCTCTAAGGAGCACATATGTACAAGACACATACTACAGCCTAACTCAGAAAAAATGAATTTCAGAGTCCAATTTTGAACATTTAATTAGATAACAGTCAACATTTCAATTTCTAACTCTTATCATGCTAAATTAAGTGAATAATTTTATCTCAAACAAAATGTATTGGAAACACTGAGTTTGTAGAATATATTTTCAACATTCTGTATTGAATTTGTCCAAGGCAGAATTTAAATACTATTTGAAAATCACAGTGATATCTTCTCATGTTCAAATCTTTATTTTTCTTTACCAAATGCTGATGGTAAACCTCAGGAATAAAAGGCTAGATTGCTGTTTTTAATTCACACTGAGGATAGCAAAGGATTCTTGTTTTAGCTGTGGCAGTTTCTGATACAATGATTCATGAGAGACACCAGATCAGAGCAATTTAATTTGGGAGAGCATTACGCAGAAACATTATTATTAGCTTTTTTAATTTCTTCCCTTTTTTTTTTATTCTCTGTGCATCTAATCTATGTATCACATTTATCTGCAGAATGTATGTTTTCTTTTCTGCATTATTCCCTCATCCCAAATGATTATTACATTGCTTTGTGTTTCTGAAAGTGTTAGTCATGTGAAATGGCACTGAAATAATTTTGCTTTTCCTGTGAAAGGAAATGAAAGCAAAAAGATTATTACTTTTCCAAGTTACAAAATAATATTGTTATTGACATGAAGCAAGCTAAATCAATAATTCCTGATGATGTGCTAATAAATAATAAAGAAGTTTATATATATTGGGCCTCTTCTCTTTTTATACCGCTTCAAACCTGAAGTAACTGCACTATAGTCAACATATTTATAAATAAGAGAAGAGCCAGAGCCACTACATGCCTATGAATTATGTATGACTGTAAAGAAAAATTTCATTTTTTTGCATACATATCTTCACTGATGGGTGAAAATGAGTAATTGTGAAATACTAGAAAGTGCATAAAATCTTAACCTTACAACAATGAAAGGACATTTTCTGTATGAGCCTGAACTCATACAGTCAAATCCTCCACTGTCCCAGACAGTGTTGAAGCCAGCAAAGTTTTAGCAGACATGCCAACCAAGACTTCTCAGTCATTTAAGAAGCCTGTACAGCCTAGGAAAGCGTCTAAATATTCTCCTTCCCCCAGTTCTTTCTGAAGCTAGGTAGTTAATGATACAAACATAATAACATATAACATATATAGCATACAACATATGACCAGTATTAGGTTGAGATGCTTCTGATTCTCTAGCCTGATACCATCCATAGACCTGGAGTGCTGCTGGGTTCACCTTCAGAGTCAGGCTCAGACTTCCACTTCTGGATTCATGGTAAAACACCTAAATTGTTCCAGTATGACATTCAGGAGGAAAAAATCATGCTGGGTTTGAATGTTCTTGTCTGGTTGTTGAGAGTAAAAAGACTTGCTCAAAACCTCATAGAAGCCAACTATTCTTGCTACTTCAAGAGAGACAATGCAAGTCCATCACCCCAGGATCAGTTCAGATGATGAAAACTGCTGCAGAAAACAAGAAGAGTGCTAGGGCTGAAGGTTTGCAATCCTGAAAAGAAAACAGGACATGTCAAGCTTGGAAGAAATCTTGGCATATATATCAAAGTACCACCAAGCACTGTACCTACCCCAGAGGGTCAGTGAATTTATGCTGACCTGATAAAATGGTCAGCCACAAGTTTAGTTGTTGTTTCCTGGAGACAATCTGTTGTCTGGTGGATCTTTGAGGGTTTGTGTTTAACTTTGTATAATTAAAAATAGTAAGTAAGGAAACACTACATGAATCTTCATGGAAATGAGCTTTCATTCAGACCAAATGGATTTTTGAGCTGAAGGCTAAGGCAATGAATGCAGTAATGGTACCTATTTCTAGTTTGATATTTCTTTAGATTTGCTTACATGCAAAAGGTAATTTCTATTAAGGTAAACTATGAACTGAAAAATATAGCTCTGTTGCTGTATTTCCCTTGAGAATATCTGTGTATAGGCTTATGGATACATAGATAACTCCAGAGATACAGATCAGAGGGAAATCAGACAGAAGAAAAATTACTTTTTGTTTACTTACCTTTTCAATTTTGATCTTAAATTACATGTTATGTAATTACTTGAAAGTCAAACCTCTGATTAACTTTCTTGCTTGTAGAGCATGGCAAAGAATGTACCTAGTATCTCATTATAAAATAGAAAGTTTTCAGGATATTTTAAACTTTTAAATTTGCTGATTTTTCTAATACAGCTAATATGTAGTCTCATGTTGTCTGAAATGTACCAACGACCAATGCATGCTTACTTGTTAAACTAACATATTTTTGTAAGGAGGCAGTTTTACCAGGTTTCAACTTGAGTCACGTAGGTTCGACTAACTTAGACTGATTGTATCTTTTCAGGGGTCCTCCAGATTTACATACATTTGCATGTTATCCAAACCCCTGTAAATGTATGTAAATGCTGCCCTGATTGCAGAGAATATGGGTAACGTGGAAATGAGTGCAGATCCCCTGGAGCATGGTGTACATGGTGTGCTCCGTTGCTCAGACCAACAATTTCTGAGCTCATCTTAACACCTAAATTTCAGGCCTTACTTTCTTCCTGTTTACATACACACACTCTCAGTGCCCCCTCAACAGGACTGAACAATTTTTGTGGCGACAGCTATAAGAGGAAATGTTCCCTGGCAGTCAGGATGTTCAAATGCTCATTGATTTATTTCTTTGTAATAAGTAATTTTCTGTAAGTTCCAGGATAACTGATTTGTTTTGCTCATTAAAACTTGTTCTATTTAGAGATGGTTTTATCACTACGAGCTCACGTTAAGATAAAACTTATCAAAGTACACAGTGAGCATTTCCTTAGATCAGCACTTCCAAATCTTAACAATTTGTGCAAGGCTCCTCTTCTTGAGTCCAATTAAGTGAATAAATAACTGGGGAGGAAACAAAAAAAAGCATTGTTTTTAACATGGAACAGAAACCAGAATAGGCACAGAAGGATGCAGCATTCCCTCCTCTCACATATTGCTGAATCTGAACTTGCAAAAATCCATGTGGAAAAATGTATTTGTTGTGCATATAAATTTCACATTATCAATGTGAAATTAAAATAGTCTTTAAAAAATGGTTTTGGAAGCTTCCTAAGGGCAAGACTGGAGTATCAGTATCTAGCTGTTAGTCAGGAATAACTCTTTACCTGACAGAGACAGAGTTTTATGTGACTGTTTAGGATCTAGCACTATGATACTACTTAGTAAATAATAAGAAAAGTCTGTTTTTAGAATTTGGATCAAATTCTGAATCATGCCATAAGCTGTGTTTCAAGTAGTAATAAGCAGCTCAGACAGACTGGTTTTCACACAGAAATCTCGTGTGCCACAAACCTATCTGTGGAGAAACACACAGTTTTACAGAGCCACAGGTAGGACTGTAATACAACTGCAGAATCACTAGTAGTGCCCAACTAGGGATGCAAAACAGGTGAGAACCTATGGGATGTTCATCTAACCTTCCAGGCAAGTTTTTCTCATGGCACATATTTTAAGAGATAAAAAAAAAACCAACCCTAGCACATGCTGTGGCTGCCAGATCTTGTGTTATTTTTGCAGCTCACGTAATTTGGTCTTTTTTCTTAAAGCGCTCCTCAAAGGCTTAAGGCTCCTCAAAATACTTGACTATAAGAGAATTTCAGTTTATATCTCAGGGAAAAAAAAACAAAAACACACACAATAAAACAACACCCAGCTACGTGTGGCAGCCTAGATCCTTTCTTGTAATGATAAATTTGCGAATACATTGCAATCAAATATGTTTTACAGTCCTGGAAGCCAGAAAATAAAGGGAGGGGTAGTGGCAGCAATGGAGGCAAAACTTTAAACTAATGAACAAGAGGCAAGTTCAAAACAATTTCTGACTCAAGCAAACCTCACTGCTTTCGCTAGCTTGAATCGTGACTTCTGAAAGCTAGGAAGTGATGACTCTGAGAGTTTGGTTTTTTCTTTCGTTTTTAAATGTATGCTCAACCTCGTGGGGTCTGAAAGCAACATGACATCTACACGTGTTGTCACCGAGTAGGTGGAAAAGTGCTGGGAACTTCCCTGAGCCTTGGCCAGGACTGCTGCTCTCCCTCCAAGGGAAAATTCCTGCATAGCACACATATGGGACCCTGCAGACAGCACGAGCTGAACACCGAGGAGGAATTGCAGAGTCTGATGGGGTAAAAACAAAGAATGGATGAGTCCCTCCTCCCTAACCACTAGAGCCACTCCCACTTCATGTACAGAGCAGTCTTTTGTGCCTGTGTTTTGGGTTTTCTTCTGTTTGATTTTTCAAAGCCTGAGGATACAGAATATACTTGCCTTCTGAATAAGAGAAGAAAACCCCTCTTGTGGATTTTGCCAGCCCCCTGACCTTTAGGGCTGCTTACTCAAGCTCAGAGTCACCCCAGGCGAGTGGCTTCAGAGACAAGCAAACTCCACAGAAACACCCAGACAAAAAAATTCCTCCCAACTAATTTAGCCAGTAGGTCCCTGCTCACACCCCAGGCTGCACAGCAGCCCAACACCCCCACTCTGTGCTCATGGCTGGCTCTCCCTAATAATCCCGGGTAAAGCCAGATAACCTCATTAACTCCCCTTCAGCGTTTGCCTCAGGCAGAGTTCATTATCCCGGTTTTCATCATTTAAGAGGAATAGGCTGCTGCAAGGGACCTTGCGGGGCAAGAAGCAATAGGTGAGGTGCGACTGCGAATATTTTGCCGAAGGAGGGGTTTTTTCTTCTTGTGTCTTTCTAGCTTAGCGTACAAGAGTCACTCTTATCACGGTAGTGACCAGTGGGTTTCTTAGTAACCTTTTCCTGGTGGCTTGCAGGAATCCTTCCCAATGTATGGTTCTCCCTCTGTAATTCAGAATATTCCTCTGGCTCTTCCTCTCAGCCACAGGCGCACACTGCCACCACCAGATCAAACGGATCCATATAGCAGATTCGTGGGATTTTAGGTAAAGCAAAAGTATTAGGTTCATCCTTTTTTTAACAAAATGAAAATTTCTAGGATGCTGCACCCTGGTGCTTGCAAACCTTTAACAAGAGCTGAATTCAGATTTTTCTGTCAAACGATTTTTTTGAGACAAAGTACAGAAATTCATAGAAAGTTCTGATTTTACTGCTCCCTTACTTTCTGCTTGGAAACAATTTAGGTGGATTTTTGTTTACTTGATTTTGTTGTTGTTTTGTTAAGAATTGGAATTTTGATTTTGTTGAATTTAATTCAAACTATTTGAAATTAAGTTTCATAATACATTGAACTTTTTTCCTTTGCGTCTCTGTTTGTGGCCAGTGTCTATGGAGGGCATATCTCTCCTAACACATCCTAGCTTTTCATCCTTTCAGGCTATAATATGCAGTACAAAACATGGAGTTCAGTCAGGAGGTCTGACTATAGTGCAGAATATAATCATCAGATCTTTGAGACACGTCTGCTGATGCTTTTGATCAGTCTGCTTCTGATACCTAGAAGTGCACGTCTGGTGGCATCTTAAATATTCGGATTCTGGATATCAGAAAACTATGAATTTCATATACTTATGATTACTTACTGCCTTTGCAAGTTACAGGAAGCAGAAAGGAGAGAGCCTGTTCATGATCTAAGTTCAGGTGTGCCAATTATTTGTGCACTTTAGCTGGCAGTTTGGGTTCTATGAGCATAATGGCTGCAAGTGTGCTAAAATTGCTGTTAAAAAATGACATACCGTGAAACAAAAAGGGTTCTTGCTCTTTCCAGGATGCAGTTAGCATGGATCAGTAAAGAAAGCAATAATGGCTCGAAGCTTTCTGTCATTTTCTAAGTTACTCATGGCTGAATGTCAGATATACAGCAGAATGAAAGCAAGACAATTCATTAAAGGGATTTTACTCTGGCTGCTAAAAACAAAATACTCAAAATGTTTTGCTAGTATGGAAGAAAATTAGACTTAGCTGCCTCTGAAACACCAAAACTGTACCATAGTGTTATACAAACCATTTATGGTAGCAAATTAAATGCTATTGTTTTCCAGCATTCCACTGTAGCTAAAATTGTACGTCTTGATCGAATAATAGAATCCTGCATTTGCAGAAAGCATACTAGAACTTCTTTCAGCTGAGAAAACAATTAAAGGTTTGTTTGAAATGGGGATTTTGTCAAGCCACACAAAGAACAAAATATTTCTCACAGTTGTTAGCTGCTGTGCAGCTGAAGACAGAATAATCTGTCATGTCCTTGATTATTTTCCAGAAAGCAAGGATATTGCTTTTGGAATGTTTAAAAGTGAGTTACAGTGAAATTGTTTGAACTTTTGAGAACATATCACTCACTGTTCACTTCTGGTAGCAGTAACTATAACAGATCAAAACTGTGCAGTGTCCACACAGATATTTGCTGCATCAATTCTTTTCAGTGTAGCAGTACATGCTAAAAATTATCATTTTATTTTAAAGGTTAAAATGTTTGATCCTTTTCTTTAGAATTACAGGGAGTGTTTCACTTTTTCTGCTTCAGACAGTTGGGAACGCTGAAGTATACTCTATACAGTAATACTGCTCAGGCTCACCCAGAAGGAATCTTTGACCATTTTTCAACTATAAACAGATCCTTTGTATCTTAGGAACAGACACCTAGATAAAAAGTTTAAGTCCTTTAAGCCTGGGAATGATGAAGACAACTGCTTTTCAGTTACTGTATCTGTTTCACAGTACACTAAAAGTCATTTTTGACAGAGTTTTAAAATAGCAACTCCTTTTGTATGGGGTGAAGTGAATGACATAAAGCATTCACTGATGGATAAACCACAACAAAGAATGGATGACAAATCATTTAGTCATAAATATGACTTATCTGAAAGCACACCTTGGCAAAGAAGAACAAACTGCGATGTCACTCAGGGTGGTGTGCTTTGGTTCTCAGATATCAAAGTTCAGAAAGCTTCAGCAAACAAAAATATTTTATCCTGATTCAGACACTTCCCAAATAAAATAAAATTAAATTAAAAAAAATAAAACCCCCAACACTTTATAGAGTTCTAGAAACCCTTTTTAGAGCTTCTAGGCCTTTCTAAAGAGATGGAATTGGACAAAAAAATTCTGAATGTGGCCTGCATAATATTGAACTTGGAGACTGACACACTGAGCAGAAACTAAGTAGATATTTAAGAAGTCAGGTAAAGGGAATGATTTAATATTTTACCTTCAAGTCCTAGTTTTCTCTGGGATTTGGACATTACTTTCTCCCATTCTAGTTCTTAGTTTCTGTTGAAAGGCTAGTAGCTTGTCCCCAGTCTTTCCACAGCCCTGATCCAGATAGCTGCAAGCCTCCAGGAAGCACTACAGTGCTAACCTTTATGAACTGACACTGGCTTCTGGTTTCTGTTGCTAATATTTACTTCCTTAGTTGTATAAAGCTAGTACAAAACTAAGCCCTGACCCTAGATATTATCATTAGTTTCAAATGCTAAGAGTTGGGGTTTTTCCATTTAGATTTATTTATTAAAGTCTCTGACTTAGTCAACGTGAGAGAAAGGTAGGGTTTCAAAGCTAAGCATTCCAGTGGCAGGAAATGTCAGATTTAATGCTATCTGCATTAATCTACAACCTTGTGCATATGCATTCTGATACAGTCTTCAATTACATAATCATTTGCTTCCTGCAGTGCTCTAAATGAACAGTGAGAAAAAAGAACTGCAGGTAGGCTTGTTAAGTTGGTACTCAGGAGGTTTGAGGCTAAGAATCATTACGTGTTATTGTATAAACTCTGTATTCATTCATTCACCTAAAAGGCCAAGTCAGGGTGGCAAGGGACATATTCATTCGATATTTCTTAACTTTCACATCCTAGGTCTTGCTCCAGATTTGGTTTTTTGGGGGGTGTAATATAAGTCTTTATCATACCTATTATAGCAGCATACAGGAGATAACCAGTGATAGGATCCAAGCAGACAGCATGAAGCTGTGTCGGGGAGGTTTAGACTGGATATTAGGAAAAGGTTTTTCACCCAGAGAGTGGCCAGACACTGGAACAGGCTCCCCAAGGAAGTGGTCACAGCATCAAACCTGCCAGAGTTCGAGAGTTAGGACAATGCTCTCTGGCATATGGGTGACTCTTGGGGCTGTCCTGTGCAGGACCAGGAGCTGGACTTTGATGATCCTTGTGGGTCCTTTCCAACTCAGGATATTCTATAATTCTTCAAAATATATGCCAATACTTTAGCTAAACCTGTCACGTGCCAACTCACAACTACATTTAGAGTTCCTCATCCTGTCATTTTCCTTCTGAAAACATGGTCAAGAGCCCTTTTCTTGCAAGGGCTCTTGCTCAGGAGGCCACAGTCATTTCAAGGCTCTAGCAATACATGGGCATTGGTGCTACGTTTGGGAACAGAGAATAGGTAGAGAAATTACTGGAACTGTATGCAACAATCAGGTTAATTGATATTAGAGGGGCAGCTTGACAGGTTGGGTGAGTGTCCCATGGCACCTTTTCATCATACTTGCTCCAGTCTCTGCTGATGGTCCCAGGTCTCCTCGAGTCTGAAAGTCAGAGGTAGGTTGCCTGTGCTTTAGCTGCTGCCACATGATTAGTTTGCACTTGCAGGCAATGGTGTACAGGGCAAAGAACGAAAGGAGGAAAGCTGTCTCTACATTTGAGCACGACTGGTCCTGCTGAACCTTTGATGAACTTGACTCTACTTTCAAAATGGGAATTTAGAGGATTTTATTACACACCATATTCATATTGTGGGATTACCAGTTATTTAAAGACTATAAAGGATGTACAAATTTAGTGTGAAGCACTGCAGATGGTAAACAGTACAGTAAATCCTTTACAAACTGTATTAAAATGGGTATCCTATTACCTCATCTCCCTGGGTGTAGCAATCCCAGCACCCTGCAGGACTCTCTCATGTCTGCTCTGCAAGGACAGCAACAGGAATGAGCCAACTTATTTGTGCAGGAGGCAACAAACATCTTGAAAACACTGGACTCAAGACTTCGGCCGCTTATGTCAGTGAAACACAAATGTCAAACAATCCACGGCCCATGTTCCTAAAGCACACTCCCTGACATCTTCTGATATAGCAAGGTTTATTACATCACTGACTTGGTCTCTTTTATATCATACTAGGTACATGGGTCAGGTTGACACTGGGAAGGGAGCAATCATTTGACTCTAAATGGTGGATTGAAGTTCATTTGTTCTATGCTCTTTTTTCCTGTAGAGACAGGAGACATTCAGGTATGAGTAGATTCATTATTTTGCAGTAGAAGCATTTCCCTGAGGGTTTTCAGTGTCAGGCTTTAATCCCCATTTGGCACTCTATGAAATAATAGAAACCTCTTATATGACTGCATGATATACTTGAAAACTACCAAGAGCAGCATATTCTCTAATCAACAGGGATTTATCTTCACTCTTCTTGTCAGTTATAATGGGGTCTCCTCAGTTAAAAAAACCCATTCAATAAATGAGAATACTTCCCCACACATTATTCTGTTCATTATAACTTCCAAGCTTAAGAAATAAGATAATACTGATCACTGAGAATAACACAAAGGAAGAAGTGATGGAAAGTCTCTTCTAGTCAATTCAAGTTATCTAGTTTGGATTCCATGTGAAAAATGTTGCTACATTAGCCTACACAGGTAGCACATCAGCGCCAGTATAATCTTAATATCAGCAAAAAAGTAATTCTGCACAAGCTCAATGAGGTTATTTTTTCTTCCTATTTTGAAGTTTTATTAGTAGTTCTAAAAGATGCAGCAAGCTCTGAAGCATCCTTAAATCTTTACTTCGCGCAATTTTCCCTGCAAATGTTTTTTATTTTTCGTGCACCATCCTTTAAACTGAGATGTAGTAAAATGTAATGACGAGCAACTCAAGAAACTCAGAAAGCAGTGGATTTGACAGATCAGACTGAAAGGGACTTTTCTTGTAAGGTGGGAGGTGAGAAGCTCTGGACCATGAAATTGCTAGGTTTCTACTGTGAAAATCAGGGCAAAAAACATTTTTGGATTCGATGATCCTTATGGGTTCCTTCCAACTTCAGATATTATATATTTATTGATTTTTAAAATCTTAAAGTTATTTCCCTTCATTAGATCTTGTTGCTTCTGTTGGATTGGTTGCTCACAGCAAAATCTCCTGGAGAAGCAAGGGTGTCAGGCACTTTACTCTTGATCCTGTACAACCTCATGTGCTTTTGGTTAATGTTAGGCAACAGTAAGCACATCTTTCCCCTAAATCACCCTGGTACTCAAGATTTTAAATAGGCCTACACAGCTTAAAGGAGCACTTACTGTTTTTTAGGCTTGTGGACACTGCTAGAATGATCAGATTCCCAGGTTTTAAGGGTATATTGCATCAGTAGAAATGAAATGTGCTATTGTTTGATAGTGATGTTTAACACCAGAGTAGGGTAGAAATAGACAGAAACTGTAATCTTCACCTCAGGGAGTCCTAAACCCACAGTATGAAGTCTTTCTTGGAGAGGTATAACTGTACATTTACTTCTTTTTCTCATAGTCTTCCCTAGTATTCTGGTTTTGATCTCTGTTCCTATCTGACTTCAGAAAGGATGGAAAACAGACTTATTTTGAAGAAAAAAATGCAAAAAATATGAACTTCTCCCAGGATAGGGTGTAAGCTTGCAAAAACTTGTTCCAAAAACTGAGAAAAAATGACAATCAAAAGGAACAAAAGTTTAAAACTCATTAGTTTAAATATTGAAACGAAGGTTAGAAGAGCAAATTCTTCAGATGTTTAATTTCTTTGAAGATATGCACAGAACTGGTAGACTCCACTCAGTACTTTGACCTCAGATATGAATGTAAAAAGGGCTGGAAAAAGAAATCTGGAAAAGCTCCTTTGCACATCTTGCTTTTGCTTTGGCTGTGAACAGCTAACTTCAGTAGAGCCAGAAAGTTAAGGAGCAAGAGGTCTCAAGACTTCCCTGTAGCCTTGGTATGGATTAAAAGACGTGAAGGGAAGTGCAGCCTGCATGAAATTATCTCGAAAGGGTTCATCAGATGGAAGAGGACCAAGAATCCTTACAGTGCACAATTCCTGCTGCTGAAAGGATGTGCAGCAGGGGAGCATGCACCATAATACTCCACAACCACATCTAAAGGGCTCCTTGTAATTATAATCTAAATAACCCGTACCATTGCAACAGAATGGGGCTTGGCCCATCAAAGCACCTTGCCCCGATGGGTTGAAAAGAGGTCCCAGGATTATTCTGGCTAGAAAAGAGAAGCAGTGGATTGTGCATGTAATTCAGATATATCCTCAAAACCTGTGAATCTGATCATTCTAGCAGAGCGGAGACCTGGAGGAGGAGCACCAAAAAATCCAGAAGGGGATGGGACTGCCTTCCCACAGGCAATGTCTGTGGGCCACTGTTAGTGCCTGGATACATGCTAGGTGGAATACTTCATCCAACTCAGCATAGCTGGTTTTGAGTTCTTATCTTAGGAAAATGGTGATACTCACACAAACCTTCTAAATACAAAGCTACAATGGTTTCAAAGACAATTTTCTGCAGAAATAAAATCAGTTATAGCAACCCATGCTTACATCAGTTCCAAGAGAGTTCTCAATCTCTGAATCAGCCAGCTGTCAAGATGTCAGTCTTATTCCCCAAGGTTGGAGACAAATTTCTGGTTCAAAGTCCTCAGGTTTGGCATCCTGGAGGAGAATCTGAATCTGGGGATTTATATTCCCTTTCATAGTCCAGCCTACTTGGGTGTTGGTTCATGCTCACGCTTCTCCATGCTCCTCTCTCCAAGGGTTTCTTGACTTTAAAGTAGTCAGATTATTAGTTTTTTAAATCTATTCAGGGCATTGAATGTCTTTTTTTTTTTTTCTTTAAGGAAATGTCAGTATTTTAGGTACTGACTGAATAAAGCCCTTTTCTACTAAAACTGAAAATTGATTCTGTTACTGACTGTGCCACAAGTTGAATAAATGCAAAGAAATATAATCATACAATCACATACTTTGTAACTGACTTCTGGAGGTCACCCAGCTCAACTCCCCACTCAAAATAGGGATAATTTTAAAGTAGGATTCATCTTCAGATTGGAGTCTTGTCTAATTGAAGTTTAAATAACTCAAGATAGACTTTACATAACTTATCTGAGCTACCAGTTGCAGTGCTTGACTACCCTTATTGTGTCATTCTTCCTAACTAATTGGCAGTTTCTACCCCACAAGTGGTATCTGCTGCCTCTTGTCCTTTTGCTCCATTTTCTTTAAACTCCAACATTAGGTAGATGAAGACAGTTCAAGAGCCTTACATATATCCACTTCAGATTGCATAAACCCATTTCTCTCCACCTGTCCTCATGTGTCCTGTTTTCCAGCCCCCTTACCATCTAGCTGTCCCTCCACTCTACTTACTTCAATACATGAGGTTCTTTCCTGCAGGGGTGCCCAACAATGGATACAGTACTTCGGGGAGGTATCGGGGGTGCTGAACAGAGGGGAGTGATCATTTGCTTCAACCTGTCAGCTGCATTCCCACTAATTCACACTGAGATGCAGTTATCTTTGTCATGGCAAAGCCATGCTCCTGATTCTTACCCAGCTTATTGAGAACTAGGATTCCCAGGCTTTCTAGGCATTCTGCCCCACATCTGTCCTGCCGCATGGGGTTATTCCACCACTAGTGGAAGATTTTGCATTTTTATTCCCAGGGAAAATCAGTCTTGGGTTTTCCACATCACTCACTTGTTCCCAATCCTCTTCTTCATATGCCTGGGTATGATTTCCAGGGGGATTTGCTCTGTATGTTTCCCAGAGACTGAGATTGGGCTGCCCAGCCTGTAATTCCCAAGTCTTTCATGCTTTTCTTCCTGAAGAGATGTGTGACATTTTTCTTCCTCATCAGGGAGATTCCCCAGTTGCTGTGACCTTTCACAGGTGATACAACGCAGCCTTGCAGTGACATTGGCCACTTCCCATGGGACCTCTAGAACATATTTAATTTTCCAGCCAGTGATTTACCATATTTTGTATTGACTCCTTTTTAAGTAGAAGGCACCACAAATTACTTGGAAAAAATAAATATAACCACATTATCATCATCTCTGGCACTTAGTCAACTGCTAATTTTTAGGTGAGTGATTAATTCTTTTCCTACAAGAAAGAATATCTGCCATTTTGTAGATAATATTTAGTTATTTCATATAGCCTACAGAACATGTTGTATTCAAAAATTACTGCTTAAAGGTGGCTGTAATCAACCGATGCCCTGTGGGTTGCAGTCCATGAAACAGAGATTTTTTTTTTTTTCCCTACACATTGCACACAATCACTTGTCTCATGAGGGGTCAAAAACTCAGTAACAAATGTACTATTTTAAGCCAACCCAAAATTTTTGAGAACCTACTGTCCTAAACCCTCCAGGACTCTGAACTAGAAATTGTACCTCTGAAACGGAAAAAAATATCCATCCAAATTTCTACCAATCTCTTTTAGGAACAAGCCACAAACATTAAATTTTGAATTCCCATTGCATAACCTCCCAGCAAGCTTCTGTCAACATCAATTTCTCTTTTATTCTTCATTTCTCAGTTTACATTTCTAAATCTGCTTGTTAATCACCTGGATTCTTACTCTGCTCTTACTCTGATACTCAAATAATTAAAAATAGTTTAGTTGTGTGCCCTTTTGTTCTTGTAAAGTGTGCTTTTAATGAGGACTATTGTGGAGTCTAGCTTGCTTTTTTTCCTGTGTCTTCTGTTTGCTAAAAGTTCTTGGCAAGTTTTGAATTTATTTTTTAGCTTATACAAAGAAATATTGCTTTGAAACACAGCTAAGAAAAAAAGATGAAGGACTGACACTGTGGAAAGTATTATTATTGTTCCTTTGTGTCTTGAAAGAAATGGATTTTTCCACTGGTGATGAAGAATAATGAAATGTTCTACCCTAACACTGAATGCTCTCTTTTGTCACATAAACAGCTTCCTTTGATTGCTTCTATATTTGTGTGTAATATCCATGACCAGGTGTTTCTACTTGACCATTTGATTTGATTCAAATATTGCTCTCAAAAACCTCTATTTTTTAGGAGATGTTAATTTCTTCAGCGACACTTGTATCATTAGCAATTAAGAAACTGTGCCCAGGTCTGCACACAGCTTGTGTTAACACTCTGTACTGTAGTCTGCGCTCTCTCTGTCCTGTACCTTAGGTCAGTTCTAGTACAGTAAATTAGGTATCAAAGACAGAAATAGAAAACTGTATTGCTGGCCTGACTTGCAGTAGTCATGAGGACCAGTTTTGAAACGCAGGATGTTTTTAATGCAAGTTATAGTGAAAGAAATTTTACATAGGGTGTTTTCACAAAGCCAAACTGTGCAAGTAGCACGCAGAACTGGCACAAATCTCTTGGGAGAGCTTGTTAGATACATGTATCCTGCAGAGGGGATTGAGTCTGAGCATCACAAGAAATGCACTGTCGCTTTAACAAAGGCTTTGTCAGGGTAAATCCGTGCCTTTGCTGCAAAGGAATGAATTAGCCTTTATCCTTCCTTTAGAAGTCTCTGCCCTAGCTCAGAGGTGCGGTTATTGTCAGCATCTTTGACCCGAGCAACATGAGAGCACTGAAATGTTACAGACCAGAGGCTGGCTAGTTTGTCTGTCCTATTATTACATCTAACAGGAAGTCCAGACCTGTCTGACTTCTGTCTTCAAAAGCTGTGGTTTTTCGAATACTACCATTGGAAACAGACAGCATTACTTCTTCTTAACTGTACTTTACATGCTCATTCAGCTTTGTCATTTTCACTCTGAGCAACACACTCCCTACTTTCAAAGTCCCCCAGATTACGCCAGCTGTTTTTTTCTTTCCCTTCCTTACCCTTCCCAACCCTTCCTTTCCCAAACCTTCCCTTCCCTCTCTGTCTTGCCCTGGGAATTAAAAACTGCTGTTTCCATTCTGTGATGCACCTCAAACAAATAGTAAGCATTTGGTCTACATTAGATGTAGCCCAGTAGATAAACTGTATTGAAACCCTGACATTCCACTGACTGCATTATAATTACATAAATATATTCACGGTGATGCTGCCTGCTGACTTATAATGAAAATTATAGATGTTGCTTCAACAAGTAATTTTGAAGGTTCTTATTTTTAACTTGATGCTATATAAGAATTTCTTTAGGATACTTTCTTTAGTGTGTTACATAGCAGTAGCCTGCAGTTTTATTTACAGAGCTGCTGAGATTGAGACAGCATGAGCCAAAGTGTCTCTGAAATGTAAGATTTAAAAGTCCAAACAGAATCCATACAATCAAAAACATCTTCAAAAGGAAATGTAAAACTGCAAAAATGAATATTTTATGCATCTGAGTAGTCCAATTCATTACCTCAGTTCTGAGGTCTACCAAAATACGCAAGGTAGAAACGAAAGCTAGGTATTTCTCTGCCAGATCCATCACCCACTGGATCCCCTTTAAAATGCTACTCTAGTTATTTTCAGAGTTAAGTGTATGACTGGATCATGAGCAAAAATATTTTGTCCCTGACAGGATTATGTTGCCTTCTCCTCTTCAAAAAGATGTATGTATATCAACACCTTCAGGGGCAGCCTACTGTCACAGTCTTTACCTCAGAGATGTAGAGCCCTCCCCCTCCCAAGGAAAAAACTTACACTGACCTTTCTGCAAATTTCGAGCTCTCTCATACAAACATTCTCCTTTCACAAGTACTGATATCCTACTTCTATAGAGCTCAGCCCAGTCTTTTCTTCATTGACATTTCATTGATAATGATGTAATTACAAACAACGGTAGATGTCTATAGCCAGACCTATCCTTCATGTAACTTCACAGAAGGATTTAACCTGGAAATAAGTCTTTTTTCCCTAATATCAGCAAAATCATACCAGGGATAAATCTAGACTATCACAACATAATATGTTTTAGTATTTTTCCCCCAGTGATTGTGAAGAGCAAATTTTGGATAATTAATTTGGACAGTAGTGTGCCATTTGGGTATTATAATCTTTTCAGTACTTCAGCATGGCTTTTTCTACCTGATAGGATGACTTATTACAGGTCAGAAACTTTAAAGTTGTCATGAATGGACCAAAGGTAGCCAACAAAGTCTTTTTGATAAGAGGAAGCTCTTTAACTAGCTGACATCTCTCTATCTTGTGATAACTCTTGATTGCAACTTCTGTCCTTACACTTTGGTGTTTAAGCATGCCTAAGGGGGAGGAAGAAAATAAGGGATATGAAAGTCACTTTGGGACTGAGTAGCCTAACTTCAAAAAACTCTCAGGAGGCAGAAGGTTCCCATTACATGTACTTTCAGGTGCCATCATACCCAGAGCCAAGCTTGCTGTTGTGAGGCAAGTTACTATCCAATCTAACACAGGTTTTTGGGGTGGGATGATTTATAATCATCACAGAAAATGTTTCTGAATATCAGGAGTCCACCTACACAAAAAAGATCAAACAGCTGGGCATGAAAAAGTGTGGACATGAAACTTAAGATCTTATAATTTCTAGATGATGTAAGGACGAAAAACTCTCACTGATCCCCTGTTTTGCACTAAAACTGCCCAAGTACATAAGAACACTCTGTGTATACTACTTTAATAGTTGAACTGTAATGGAAAAAACAGCTATTCTTTTCCTCTTCAAGTTCTCTGAATAGAAAAGGTCAGTATTGACTGCATGCAAAACGATGACTGCTCTAAGTCGATATTTGAATCACCTCAGGATTTCCCTCACTTCTTTTTGTTTGAATAGATCTCAGACAGGACTTAAATTATAGAGATTTTGGGAATGCAGTAGAACTGAGGAAACTGTTGAATAAATACAACCAGTAACCCTGAAACATATATGTCTAACAGCAAAGCAGAAATTTGCACATTAAGAAGTAAAGAAGCTGATGGGTTGACAACTAACAGTGCTAGAGTTTGGGGTTTTTTGGTTTTGGTTTGTTGGGGGTTTTTTTAAAGGGTTCTATCTCATAAAGGGATGTGCAGAAGGTCAGTTCTGGGCCCGTTTGTTACCAGAGAAGTCCAGTTCAAAAGAACCTGGAGCAAAGAAACTTGGAGACAACAGTAAATAAAATACCTTCATATGGCCACTTCACACAAGCCACTGTGGTTTTCAGTGAGATCTGAAATGAACTAAAGCATTGTAGAGAAGTGTGATGAAAAGAAAAATAAAAATTCTGATGATAGGTCTCATGAGGCAGAGACGAAAAGGGCATATTTGCTCACTGCTGCAGTGCAGGCTTCCCAGAAAAATACCTGTGACCCAGACTCTGAGGTAAAACAACTCTTTGAAACTCAGCAGACAAACACCCTCCACTGACAGCTAGTCATGTTTTGTCAAGCTCTCCATCTCCATAGATTGTCTCAGCATTCCAGACAGTGTGTGATAAGAAAGACAGACTGTATTTTTATACTAAATATAAGACCAAGGTTTGTGGCTTTTCTCACTCTGGAAGGCACCCTACAAGTGTTTTTTCATAAATGTTCTCCAAATCTCCAGCCACGAATTCATCCAGTTTATCAGCCACCCCATCCCATTCTGCCTTACAAACACATTCCTGTGAAGAGCTGTGCAAAAAGTTACTGCTGCATCAAGAAATGGAAAAACAGTCATGTCACAGGTTGCAGAAGGTGAAAGTGATTTCCAGCTTTCACAAAGCAGAAAGCAGTTTCAAAGGTGGAACAGTGTTTTGTATGACTGACTGGACTTTGCTACAGCTCCTGAAGTATCTGTGGATCCAGCATTCAGTGAAAAAAAACTTGAGTTAAAAAGTTTCAATGCATTTGGATCAAAGACTGAGAATTAGATTGAATTGACTTCAGAATAAAACTGAAGCCAGGAAATTGACAATCGTAGGACTAAAACAAACAAAATCCTAATTAGTATTCATTAAAGAGACATTGATTGAAATTAATTCTGAAAATTATCAAATACAGAATACCACTTCAGCAAAATCTTTGGCAAAATGACACAGACAATGTCTTTGATGGCAAAGTTTTCTACTTTCAACCACCATTATCTATACCTCCAGAAGGAGGAAAAGGATAAAAAATAAATGCAAATTAACACCTTGCAAATACATACTCTGGCCACCTGTACACAAAAGTGACATTGCCTTGCCAGCTTGTCGCTCCAGTTCGGTCAGGGCAGAATCTTGGGTCGTGTTTTTCTGCAGAATGTCTTTGACTGAAAATCTGTCCTTCTTCTATGTCAAGGAAGGTGCCAGTTCATAGCCAGCTATGTTCATTATGAAACAAGTTCAGCAAGCTTTGTCTGAGCTTCTTGCTACTGTACAGATGTCCTGATAGAGTCCAGGATTCTTGTCAGTTTCTGTCATGGTTTTTGGAGAACAGCTGAAGTGAAGAAAAGTGAAAGAACAAGATGTCAATGGAAAGGCTTCCTAGTCATCCCAAGTAGACATCCTGTTTCTCTGTTGGGATCTTCATAATACCTATAGTCTCTATATGGAAGATAATATTTATGAGTGATAGCACTCATAAATGATTTGGATTAATACACCTTTTTGAATTAGTCTTCCAGATGAAGTCATATTATGTGCAACAAGAAGGCTGTTTATCTCGCCAATAACCTCCAAATAGAGGAAGAATATTATTTTTGGACTCTATCTTTTCCTCTGTGGGTTCATTTGTAATCTTCATATATAAACTTATACTGGGGAATTCTGTGGAAAAAAAGAGAAGATGAAGTACATTGGTCTTTTTAGTTTTCTTCTTTTTCAATTTGGAGTAGTGGGATTATTTCCTTTATTTGATCCTTCAGTAGTGAAGTAACTTAATGGACATCTTTATCTCTAAAAATTATTACTGAGTTTACTTTTTAACTGATTTGTGATTTTGAATTTATTTTCCAATGTTTTTGGAATTGTGCTATTCATAAATTGCTAGTCATTGATTCAGTTGCAATTTTTATGTACCACAGCCAACAGAATGACAAATCTTCCAACTGAATCTTTCCCTTTGAATACTTTAACATTTGATGTTAAAATCCTGCTCAAAGCTTGGAGGAAAATGAATACAAAATATTTGTGAAAATATTTTGTAGTGTGTTTACACCACTTGCTTAATGCTATACTTGGAATTCCTATCACTGTTCAAGTGGCAAAAATGTGTGTTAGATGAAATGAAAATGAATCTGTTAAAGGACCTGTATTTTACAATAGTGAAGCGAAGTAACATTTCTCTTCGTACATAACAGCAGCCCCGTCATCTCACACAGGTTCAGACACCTCCACATTGTGCCTTACCTTTCTCCAGAGGTATGTTTTTAGGGTAGCTGCTTCCTCACAGTACTGTGATAGACACATTGCTCTGACCTGCGCTCATCCCCTTCGTCAAACACTGCTTTAGCACTTCTTGGAACATCATAGAATGAAAATTCCTGTGTTGTTTTGAACAATTACCACTTGATATATGCAGAGGGCCTCACACTGGCGGTAGGAAAATATTGCCTGGATTTCTTGAAGGCTCTGGGTGAAAACTTTCAGCTTCAGGAGAAGCTGTATTCAGTTTTGTAGACCTGTTACGACAGAGAAAAAGAAATTCACCAGAGATCTGATTAAATCAGTGGAGACTGATTATATCATGAAGAGAATAACATGTCAGCCAGTAGTATAGACACTTGGTTCTTTAACAATGGGGTTTACAAATCTAAAAATAGTTATAAGCCCAATCAGCTGGTAAAAATAAGTAAACAATGACAAAAATTAAACGTGTCAGGAAAATCTGAAGAACATTTCATTTAGTATTCAAAAAAGTATTTTTCATTGTCTAAAATCCAGGATCTGAAGGTCATGTTACGCTGGTTGAAAGCAAAAGCAAAAACCTGCTTTAGAGAAAAAGTGAAAGCAACCATGAAAATATATGTGCATAGGATGCGGAACTAAAGGCAAAGTTTTTAATAATACTTTAATTTAGAAGCTAGAAAATTCATTGGGCAAGTCAATGAGTACATGAAGACCTACCTAACTCTCATAACTAAGACCAGTTAGAAGAGCTCTTGAACACTTGGGACAGCTACTAGTCGTTTTTTCTTGATCTTTCAAATATATTTGAGAAACAAAAAAAAATATCTAAGGTTGCAGTACTTTGGGCAGCTGAGCTCATTGCCCCTGGGAGACAGTACAGGTCCATTAGTAGAAGAAAGTTATAAAAGCAATCAATAATTAGGCAGAAAAATGGGAGTGTTCAGCAAACATTTCTCTTTTGCATGTGTAGGGAGAAAGGGTTATGACTTTAACATCCCAGATCATGACGATGAAATAAATTCCTTTACAATAGTAACACATTAAAACGTTAAATATGTAGTAAAACTACAATATGCTGTAGAGTTTATTAATAGGTGGGCATAGTTACTTTGAAATCCTCTCTTTAAAATGCTGCTCAAGCTCTCTAGGCCAGTAATGTCAACTTTCAAGGAGTCCTGGAACTCAGTGGATGTCCCAGAAAGCTGCAAGAAAGAAAATATCACAACATTTTGAAAAGGACAAACAGGATGATCTACTCTGATGTTGATCACCAACTAAATAATGCAACAACCAGTTGAGGAGAACTAATGGATGGTAATATAATTAATATCAATCAACATGGCTTATGGAAAATAAATCTTGTCATATTAACCTTTTTTTTTTTAATGAAATTGGGCAATTGACCTAGCACTAGCTGATATTTAATGGGAAATAGACCACTCTGAATGGATTAAGAGCAGGCTAACTACTCAGTCCCAAAACATCTTCATAAACAAGCAATTATACAAGAATGTCTGTGCTGCTATTGGAGTTCAACAAGAACTCACATAATCTAAATAGAATTTACACTTCAGTAGAGAAATTTTGTTCCTGCACTTTCTGGGAGTGTTTTGTTTGCATAAACAAAACCCTACAGTATCCCCTCACAGTGTAGCAGTGACACAAGTACATCAACTATACCATGTACCATGCACAGCTCTCTTAGACCATGTATTGCAGGCAGTTTGTACCCTAACTTCTAGTGGTGACAGGAAAGGAGAGCATGGGGAGATGCTTTTTCAGCATTTCCAAATCATAAATGAAATAAAACATAACATTCTTTCACTTGACTAAAGAGAATGGCTGACATAGGTGAAAAAACATGGACTAGATCATAATCAAGAAAGGAAGAAACATCTGTATATGTTTTGGTATGTAAAATCTAATTTAGAAGACAGTAACACAAGCAAAGGCATAAGTAGTATGGAAGAGAGATATTTGGATGTATGAACCAGTTGATGCATGCAGCAGTTCAACAGATATAACATTTTTCCCATCTATATGTGTGATTTTAGAGCATATTGTACGACAGCTATCCAAGCTTTCCCTCAAGTACAGAGATTTCAGTCCTGAAAAGCAGGTTAGCTAGTGAGCACAGCATTTAGGCAGAAATGAAAAATATAATACAAAAGGGCTTGTCTGCTAATTCTAATATACAAAAGTGTAGTACAAAACTCTTTTGAAAAAGTGTTTTCTAAATGAATGTTAAACTCCAAGGGGTTACCCAGGGAGCTATATATTACACTGACATTAACACCAAATGGGTTCATCTTAGTTAATGTTCTTACAGTGAATGCCAAAGTAATTCATCACTAGTGGCTACATATGGCAAAGTATTAGCACATTTCATCAGGAAAACATCCTTTGAATGTCATGGTTCCGGCACTTGGGACCTGAGGATAGTTCAAGATATGTGACACAAACCACTATCACATTTTCAAATGCTATCTTACAAGTTACAGATTAATCTGGTGTCTCTTAAGTACACGCATCTTTGATTACTTGACAGAAGTTCACCATGCAATCACTCATAGGAAAAAAAAATTTAATACAACATTATTTAAAAAATTAAATTACCACCTTTCCCAAAAAAATCATGTTTGGGAAGAAGTTTGTTTATCCTCCCCCTCACCCCAGTATTCTCAGATAGTCCAGCTGTTATCACTGTTGGCTAAAGTGAGAAGTAATAGATACAAAACAGAAATAGGGATCTGCTGCTGTCTTACCAGAATAAAGCGAAAGATCAGAACAGTGCTGTTGAGGAGTTGTACCTTCTGGAGCTAAGGATAAGTGCTGAACACCAGAGCTGGCCACCAGAGGATAGAGAAGGTGAGCCTGAGAGTCACTGCTGACAGTGCAAGCCTGTAAGCCTTCCCGTGAATACAGGAGGTTGACCTCACATTGGTCACACTGGCCCAAATTACAGCCTTCTTATTGCACAGAACCATATATATTCATGTATATGTCAGGGTTTGAAATGCGTGGACAAAGAATGGAGGAACTATTGATGACCATCCCGTCTGCTCAGATTTTTCACTGTTCTTCATTATCTGTGCATATGGACACCTTCTGTGAATTGTCTTCTTCCATCCACAAAGGCGTGAATAAAGCTGTGATAACTGGGAAGACCCTGAACCCCAAGAAGGAAAGTAATCTCTTCAGCTCAGGTCCCTGACACTGACTGTCATGACATTGCTCAAGAGCTCAGGGTGGCAGAAAGGTATTTTAGACGTTGCAGATGTATCGTTCTGTGACTTTTCTCTTTACTTGCCGTGCTTGAGCTGTTGTTTCACAGGGTTTGGCCCAATGCACAGGTGTCGCAAGTTCTCTTTTCTCTGATGGGGGGGGTCAGGCCAGGGGAAACAAATGTCACAACCAATACTTATGGGTATAATTTTAAATAATAAAGTTGTATCGGGTTAATAATAATAACACAGTATCCGGCTGCTGTTTTCGTTAACAGCAGAAAGCTATTCCCATGGTACTGATTCCCTCACACAGTTCACAAGCACTCTCACTCATGGCTGCCCAGCTGGAGCAGCAGCACAGGGGCCAGACTCAGCTGTTGACTTAGAACAAAGGGACAGCAAATCCCTCAAGGGGTCCCTTGTTTCATCAGCATATGTATAATCCCATATTTTCCCTCTAATTGGAGCACATTAAATCCTTCTTGGGTACAGTTGGATTTGCACAAGCCATTGTTGATGGTGGTGTGTGGTGCTGGTCTTGGGCTGATCTGGACTGTTTGTGGTTTCCTGAGTTTATCAGCTCTGATGAATCCAAGAAGACAACTAGTCTGCAAAGCACACAAGCTCTTAGGAGCCTTTAAAACACTAACTCTCAGCATGTATTCTCTCTCTCTCTCTCCCTCTCTCTCTCTCTCTCTTTGACCAACTATTTTTGGTAATTTTTTCTGTATCCACAGCCTATATCTGTAGAGCTCAGTTAGACAAATTGACAAAGAGGATTTTATGACACAAAGCTCTCACTTCAGACACATAAAACATTTATAATTAGAGGAGTTTATCGCAAGTCATAGAAAGCACTCTCAAGCAACACCTTTGTTGAATTATTTTTACTGATAAATTGCTATTTCTACATACTTAAAAGCAAGGAGCCAGCTGATGCAAGCAATGAACAAATAAAACACAGCCTGGGAGATTTCATTCATGCTGAAGGTGAAAATGTTTATTTTTGTATTCTTTTACCTTCATTACAGAGGTCACTTACCATGCTTAGTTTGGGCCTGTTATGGTGATATTACCTGTATACAGGGAAGAGTGTGTGGGATATTAGAAGGGCAGAAGGAAATGATGAAGAGAGAAAGGCATAAAGGAAGGAAAACTCTTGGAGATTTTCTGTCCCTTCTTGAGCTCAACTCATTATATTACTCCTTGTTTCTAGAACATTTGAGCTAGTCTTTTCTGTCCCAGAGAAGGAAAATCTAAGTCTCTAAACTCCCAAGTCCTAGACAAGAAGAACTAGCCTCCTTTCAGAACTTCCTAGGGCAGCACACTGATGTTAGCAATGCAGCAACACCTATTCTTTTGAAGGCACAGTCATCCCTGAGTCTGCTCTTCCAATCTGTGGGCTCCATGAAATCTAAATTTTGAGCTAGGATTGAGGCAATTTCACAGCATATCCTTGAAGCCAGTGCTCACCGATGTGTTTTAAATTATCCTCTTAGAAATGCATCTTCAAACACATTCTTTCCTCTAGGGCGTGTCAGATTTCTGTGATCATGACCACAGATCATGGCTATGGTACTGACCAAGGAGAAGCAGAATAGAGGTAGCTGTCCTTTTTCATTCCATGGAGGAATGAACTGACACTGAAGGGCTCTTCCATATGCATAAATTTTTATATGCAAAATGTCCTTTTAGCTGTCCTTGGATAATAAAAACACTGATGAGAGGTTAGACATGAGATGTACATTTTTTGTCTAACAGTCAGACAACTGATATATAGCTTTTCCTGTCATGTCAAATTTGGAAGAACAGTGACAAAACCAAAAAAATCCAAAATTTTCCTACTGTCTTTTAGCTGTGGCAGGTTTGATTTGATGGCTTTGTAAATTATACAAGAAATTGACTTGCCCCCAGTCTAGCCCTGGATGAAAACAGCGCTTTTTTAGGTACTTGAGCTTGGCAGCACCCTCTGCAAAAAATGTCATATGCTCACAAATCTTCATCTGAGTGCAATACATATTCATTAATGCTACCAGTTTGAAGGCCTGCTGCTCTCTATTTTGGCTTAAATCACTTTGAACCATTACAAGAAAAACTTGAATTTTCTTTTTTTCTATTCCTAAAGCATAATAGAGTGCCCATGCCCCTGTTTCAAGTAGAAGTTTTCCCAGAGGTCTTCCTAGGACCTAGTATTTTTGTAACAGAAGCACAACAGCAATGAAAAGTATAAATGGCACAAGCAGCAGCATAAACTCAATATTTAAAAAGAGTCTCACCTAGTCCATCTGTGGACAAATGGTTCCAGTGGTCTTTCTAGAGTGGAAACAAAACTCCAGCCACAATCAGTCATTTAGCTTAAGCTGCAATAGAGAAAAAAAGGTTTCTTAATGCTCATTCCGACACCTGACCTCTTCTCCTGAGAGAAAAATAGCCACAAGGGAACACCAGTCATCCCAGCTGTGCTGGGAGAAGGATACACATGTCTGGAAATAGCTGATGTAGCAGTCTCATCTTATTTTGTGACCTGCTTAGTGGATCGGAAATGATCTATATTTTGGCTAACGGGAACTGCGTGTTTACATCATGCAGAGGTACCAGACCCAGCCTTGTCCAGGCTGGTGTGTCTAGACAGTGCTGCGTCACACCGGCGAGTTAGCTCAGGACACAGAAGCATTAGAACTGCTTCAGCCTGGCACTGCGCCTGAGGCAATTAATCTTGCTTTGTAGAGGGATTAATTAGTCTGGGGGAAGCACAGAGCTGACCATTAGTGTCAGGACCAGAGCTAGTTTATTCAAGGCTTTTGCAGGTGTCTCTGCATGGGGCAGTGCTGTGCAGCATAGGCATACCGACAGTAAAAGTGCATGAAGTTGTGGGCCTGAATTTCATCTTCATTAAGGTCCTGGAGTAAAGCAGTCCTACCGTAGGCATGAGTGTAATCATCTTTGGGAGAGAAAGATTCTAACAGCTGGGAGTGTAAGGAGCCTTGGAGGTGCGCCTAAGGCCCTGGGATCTTTGCATGTAACATTTAGACATCTGAGCTCAGCTGAATGGAGGTAACGAACAGCAAACCAGAAAACTGGCAGTGCACTTCTGGTATTAGGCATTCCGCAAAAGTTCGCCTGGCTGAAAATTCATTCCACATTTTTTAAAAAACTAGTAAACGCCCAACATTATTTTATCATCCAGATGAACAATCTGACCCAGCTGGCTGCCCAGGCACTGGATTCTTCATGCTGTCATAGGGGAACAAGTGGAGCAGGGGGCAAGGCAGGGAGGCAGAGCTGCCCTTTGGAGGCATCCCGCAGTGAGGCTGAGCAGCGTGATTTACAGTCACGGTGATCTGCAAGGGATGGAAACAAACAAAAGTGAGCAAACCGTGGGTGAGCAACTTTATTTATAAGCCTCCTACATGTTGAAAGGCAAACAAGTCTTTCTGACAGAAATCACTGTCTCACCATTTAACAGTGACACATAGGACTTTTCTGCTTTCCTGTTTGACTTTTATTTCCCTGTAACTAAATATTGATGTGTTTATTTCAAACAGTGACCCCAAACTCCTTTCCATGACTTTTTATTTTAAATGGATAAGTACAGGTTCTTTTTTTTTTTTTTAAGAAAAAAAAGGAGAGATGTACAAAGGATCAAGGAGGGCCACTGCCTGTTAGCTGAAAATAATGGATGCACTTAATCCTGCTGAGGTAAATGAAACCTGACTACTAAAGCAAGCTGCTGTGTCATAACAAAGTTGAATGAACTTGGGTTTCAAGTCCTGCAGAGATTTTGAGGTAAAACTGTGAGAGCCAAGAGGGCTTTCCTTATTTGGAATACAGGAGTTGCACTGTAAGTCTACATAGAAATATATGGTATCTCTCCCCTTTTAGGAATCATCCTTTAACTTATTTCTGGAAAAAATAATAGCTTAGAGGTGTCAGAGACACATGAAATTTCACAGGTGTTAAGGAAGAGCCAATGAAAACTTTTGTAGAGTTGTCATCATATCATTATATGATTTATTTGCAGATAAGATAAATCACTGTTCAAAGAAACAGAACAGGGAAAATAAACACATGGTATGATCTGCAGTTAATATTTTCCAGTGGAGTTTTATCAATGCTTCTGGGGTCCTCATAAACACCATATGTGATAGCTCACCACACTGGTGAGCTAAATTATGCTGCTTCTTACACTTTACATAAATTTTATCAGAATTCTAGATTATTTTTTTCTTTACTTAGCTTTAAGACAGTGGAGAAAAAACACAGTCAAAATAGCAAGCCATAGATGTAATCAATGTTTCTAATGATGTTAACCTTTCCCAGGTGCCAGGGTGGTCCACATAGTCAGGTCTGAACTAATTACCAGATTTGCAAGCAGTAATATCCAAATAACAGAAACAGCTGGCATTTTCTTATCTTTCCTAGTGGCACTAGGCAGTGTCCATTTGCTCTTGTCAGCTGGGATTTCTACTTCATAAATAAATCTTCAGTTGCAGGGACCTGTGACATTGGTTGTGATAGACATTGTCCCACCTTTCTGTGATGTGTCAGTTATGACCTTCCAGGCCTTTTACAAAGTTGTAGCTTGTTACAATGTGCTTTATCCTGTTGCGAGTGAGGATTTGGTATTTTGCTGGCAATTCTGGCTCAAACGTGTTCCACAAGATTGCCTGAGAAGGGCATGCTCGCTCTTTTTTTTGTCCAGTCAGATCCTGTGTTCACATGAAATGCAGTCAAAGATGACAAAATTATTTTTATCTTTCCTCTTCATCCTTCTTTATTGACTAAGCTCCTGCGCCACCCTGTAGTTTCACAAACTCTTGCAGAATAATCATAAGCGAGGAGTTTAACAATTCTCACATCAAAATCTATGCCAAAACTGTGTCTGGAAAGGTATATCAAAATTATCTCTGCCGTTCCAGCAGCCCAACTGTTCTGCTGGGATTCTCGTGGACTCCCAAGGTTGGTGATTGTGTGAAAGAACCAAGCTTCCTTGTATTTGACTGTTAAACATTTGAACCTGTCATTGCAGGATATGGTAAGACCCAGAGCCTGTTCCAAAAAAAAATGGTATGGGTGAAATAACACCAAAGGGGATGGGGGAGAGGATTTTTTCCTGGAAATGTATGTTGTCCTTGCCATTTGTCCTTAGGGGCAAGGAACAATCCCTGCCCTGTCAGTTACCAGCAAAAGTGAAGGTAATACTGAACTCTGCTCTCTGAAAGCTTTCAGAGGGAAGTCTAAGCTCACCCATCTCTCAAAACCCTCAGAGTATGCTGGAAGTATCTTAGCCTTCCTGAATGGGTGAAGACTACTGTAGCTGTCCTCAAACACTTTGACTGTACTGCTGCCTCCTCTGGGAAGGAGGACATGGATCATCTGTTGCTGTAGGAAGGAGTAGCAGGATCTCCAGTACTTCCTATGAAACTACAGCATTAATGTTCTTACAGATGCTCTGCCTTGGCAATTCAGGATGGCTGCACGCTGCTTGTACTTTCAGGATTGTGGAACTTGTAAAAAGCAGCACTAGGAGATTAAGAAAAGGGTGAGTTGCAATGGTGAGTGTGACCTATGAGGGCATTTGCTTCTATGCACATGAATTCTTACATAGCATCAAGGAGGATTTATTTCCATCTGAGTAGTTGCAGAGTGATTGCTGGAAGATTTAGAAGACTCAAATTGTGCAGCGTGAATAGGCTGGGTGTCAGTAACCCAGTATTAATTGTGTTGTCACTTTCTACGCTTTGAATATTTGTGATATAAAAAGAGATGTATTGCAGTCAAGGGGCTAGAACAGAGCAGAATAGAGCTGGTTTTGTAACAGCAGACAGTGATAATTACAGAAAAAAACGTTGGTGCTGTATGACTAAGGCAAGCCATTAAGAGCACACTGTGACTGCACTATTGTCAGACTTTGCTGCTTTGTGTCAGCTTGTGAGTAAACTGTGCTTGGCTTCAGCATGACTTTGAAATGAGTTCCTAATGCCCTTTGTGAATCTTAGAAAAGTAGTTTGTATTTGCAGGTATATGGCTGTTTTGCAAGGCAAAGTAAATAATAAATGATGATTTTTCATAATGTAGAAATGGCACTGAGTAGTCATAAGGAACAACAAAAATCTGAGTTTGCAAGTGTTATCAACTGTTTTCTACTAAAGAGGTACTATCACATTATACATTAATATCTTGCCACCGAAACAGGTGAACAACCTAGAAATATTCACCTAGCATGACAACTTGCTTCTGAACTACATCTAGCATATTTACTTGTTTTCTGGCAATACAGTTATCTGGTGTTCTTTCTGGTGCAGCCATTGGTACTTCCGCTTCTTTCAAGCACTTCTTCCTTCCCGGTGCGAGTTTTGCAGCTTTGGGGAGATGGAAGGATTTGAACACATACTTTTCCTTTTCCACTTATCCTCTTCATCAGCAATTGTGAAGGAAATGCCTGTCAAATGCTCAGGGTACCACTAAAATTACTAAGGAAGAATTATTAGACTTGGAGGATTAAAAAAAATTAATATCCTAAATCTCTTAATATATTTAAGGATTCATCATAACCCAGGCATAGGTGCATAAGGCCAGATTTGCCTTTCAGATGACACTCAGAGAAATTCATCAGCTCCCATCGTGGTGAGGTGGTGAGGGCATTTATGTAAAATTTGTTCTAGTGGTGCCTGTGCTAAAGAAGTGGAAAAGAGAAATGATCCTCAGGTGTTATCAAAATAAGGTATTTAGCAACATCTGCTAAATTACATGTAGAAATGGGTAGTTTTAGCTCACATAACATTTCTAAGGACCTGGATGCTCAGGAAAACAAATGCCATGGGGAGGATCCTATTTGTCTCTGAGCCAACATATTGTTGCCTTCACCAAAAAAAGAAGCTAAGCTGTTAAGGAAAGATATCCTTCCTATATCAGGGGAAACAAAATAGGTTGGTATCTTGTAGTGTTGCAAAGCAAGTGTTGTATATTATGGTTGTGTCTGGCACCAGAAGGGTCCTTCATACCAGTGTCAATCTTATGGTCTACAAATGGGAAAATGTGTCATCACTACAGACTTCTGCAAAAGCAGCTCAGAGAGAAGATTCTCTTTCTTCTGAAGGACTTTGCTTAGAACTGACAAAATACCAATTTTGTTCATTTTACTTTTGAAACAAAAAATTTTTTTTCGGCATGATTACGCACTGCTTGTTTGTAAAGTTCATTTTGATTTTTCTGTGAATTTTATTCGAATGTTGCATGACCTACTTTGGTAGAGGTCTCTTTCTACTCACACTTTATTGGTTCATTCCTGTAGAAAATGTGCTCACTGGCTTGTCAAGAACATGTCATGGGTATGCTTCCATTGTTTAAATTCACTCATCATTTATTTCAGCTGACTTCCAGAGAGTACTTTTAACATAAATAATGCAGTGTCCACATTAAAGTTGTACCCATGCAAAATGTGTGGCAGAAGACTTTGACCTTTGAGCAGCAGGCTAATCTCAGTGGTACCCACTCAAAATTATACATATCCGGACAAAAAAGGAATGAGTGCAAATGCATGCAAGGATGTGTGAACTGAGGTCAGACTTACAGGTAGAAATGTGTAGCCCAGCTGAGATGTACACAGTTTAGGATACAGATGATTTTAGTAAACTGCAAGACCTCTCATCCTTTCTCAGTGGCAAACATAGCATGACTACAAGTATACTTCAGTCTTAAAGATCAGATTTTTCAAAAAAAGAAAACCACTTCTCTGCAAATGTTGTGTTCCTGTCCATCTCTATGCTCTAGGAGGTGGAACAGGTGCTATGGGTTTTCCCTGGAACCAGCTTGTAACCATTTTGAAAAATGTGACAAATCAGAAACAAATAATAGTTTGCCAGTAATTGAAATTGTTGTCATGGAATTAAGGCATTAGCAGGGTCCAACCATAATGATTTTGTACACATATTATCTACACCAGACAGCTGATTTCACATAGTAAACATGACTTTATTCATTGGTTTCATCTCTTGCTTATGGGGATGATCTTCCATTGAAAAACTGTTCTTAAATCGGCATTATTCTTGCATTCCATTTCAAATCCCCTAATCAATATTCAGCCTTTGTCGGTTTTTTCCTCTGCTTTTTTCCTTTAGGACAACTGTGTCTGTTTCAGCCCATTATAAATTTAACAATGTATTACAGTTACAAATCTGATTCAGATCAATGGCTTGAAAGTGGCAAACCCTAATGATCCAATCTGTTGTTAAATATTCATGAAGGAATCTTGGAAAATACACACCCCCTCCTTTTTAATGGATGTGAAAGAACCAACTGAATTTTACTACTGGATCATGCGCATTTTTTTACTACAGAAGAGTATTCCCAGCCAGGGACACTCCCCGGGCAGGTGGAGCTCGTTAGCCCTG
>JAWMRA010000078.1:102094638-102111053 GCA_035584735.1 Pseudotriccus pelzelni | reverse complement strand
TAAAAAATCCAATGCGCAGGCTGGAAGGTGTAAAGACCTTCCCCGGATCTTCATTCGCGAAGACTGGCCATTATTATATTATTACTGAAACCTCTACACTGTGAAACTCTTATTTTAATCTGCAGCATTTAAAGAAAATAGCAACATCATTCCTTTTATACATATATATACATATATCAATCTCACAAGTATATTTGTGCTAATCATACCTATTTTTGAAATCAGCTTTTCAGGTATAAACCTTTGCGAAGTATAAGCCATAGCAGATGCAAGGACCCAGAGACATAAAGCTCTGACAGCTGTGAACTCTGAAGCTCATGATGATTTCTGGGTAAAGGACCAAGGACAGCATATGCATATGGAAATAATGCAGGTTCCTACCATGCCAAAATGCTATGGGAAATGTATAAACCTATGAGAAACTTTAAGTATTTGTTGATCTGACTTACGATTTTGTAAGGAAAGGGCATATAGTAATATACGCACTTTTGCCCACATCATTTTCTTTTCTCAGACAAATACATGCCCTTTTAAATTTTAAGATGAAAGAAAAAACAAAACAAAACAAACAACAACAAAAAAAAACCACAATGGGAAGAAGCTCAGATAATACTAGCAAATTACTCTTGTCATTAAACACTCTTTGGAGCACCCCTGTAAATGTGAGGAGACTTCTGATTCTCCAGAAACACTAAGAAATGGACTTAAGTGAATAATCACCTTCTTCTGCCTCAGTTTCTATGCCAATTTGTTCTTTAATTATCACTTTTTAAGTGTTAGGGTAGGGGGATAGGGGAAAATATCAAAAGCCACAAAGTTTACAAGCAAACAAAAATACCTTCCCACTCTTTCCAAACTAACTGCTTGATAAAATAACTCAGTTTGAGAGTCTTAGGCTGACTCAGCATTCAAAATGGGCCTGATTCGGAAGTTGTTATGCAAGTGATGATCTTTGCTGAGATCAATGAAAGTACTGCCTGTGCACATCCTCCAAGATCAGGACTCATCTATGACTCAGAGTCATTCTCACTCCCCACTTTCTTCCCTTATCTCAAAAGATCCTAAATTTGTTCCAGTCATAATGTCATTAGATTTAGTCTATTTTGGCACATGCAGTCAAATTTAACAGCTTTCCATGTGTACTGCTGTGCTGTCCTGACTAAAAAGGTTTTACTACAGTAACAATCCCCATATTTGCTCTTTCATTCTTAATTCATAGGACAGAACAATGCAAAAGGCTCACTCCTGAATTCCAGCCAAAGGATAGTTTCTAACAAGGTGATATAAGAGTATGTCTTTTGCTTTCCTGCAATGTACCAGGCAGCTGAATTGTGACTCCTACCAAAAATAGAGCAGACATCTGGAGTGTTTTGCAGATCGTGGTTTGACCTCTTTGCCCTTTTTGATTTGCAAATGTCAGACAGTTTAGGAGTATGAGCCACAGATGTGAAATTTCACAGGAAGGAATTTGTCTCAGTACTCAGTATACACAGGTAGAGTTTTCTCCTGGCGTGCTGGTGTTGAACAAGAAGCTGATGTTTTATAATCTAATAACATTGATGTGCAATGATTTTATGAACAGCGGATGCAATCTAGTCAGGGAAGTGACGTTACTGCATAAGAAGTTAATAGTCTATTCTGCAAAAGTATTAACTAGCTAAATAAGGGATAACCAGAAAAAAATAAATGAGGATAACTCCTTTCACCTTGGCAATAACATAAATGCCATCAAAATAAACAGGAAGGAAAAGAGCACTTGCATCAGAACAACCTACTTCCAAGCTGTGACACAGATGTTTTGTCACTGCAGAGAGCAGTGCTGGTGTCACCAAGCAGCTCAGAAGTGACTCGCACTCCTGGAGGGGAGGAAAGGTTATAAAAGGGTCCTACACAGCAGACAGACCTTTTCCTGGATACCAGACAAGACAGAAATTACTGGTGAGTATGAGACTGCTACCTGCATCCCAGCTGCTGTACAAGTGTTTTAGGCCACTGAGAACATGCGGGATCACCATATGGAAGACAGACACGTGCTGTACAGCCTATACATAGCTACAGACAATTTATTAAATTCTTTTCTTCTTAAAGACTTCTGCTCTAAATAAATTAAGCTTTACTATAGCCGTGTTTGTTCACACTGAGTCTGTGAACATCCCTATTACCCTATATCTCCTGCTTATTTTCAAGCTTACCTGGTATGGGTAGAGTTACATGGAGCTGAGTGAAGGCTAGGAAGCCTGCCTGGAAAAGCAAGTAGGTTTGGAGGCTGCTGGTCCTCTGCAGGGTCCATGCTCCTGGAAATACCATTCTACCTTTGACTCTGGTGCAGGCATATTCCCTGGTGGACAGGCTGAACACCACTTCAGGCACTGCATTCACTAAGCCCCAGGGACAGACTCAGAGATAGTTTGAAAGTGCAGGGGATAGTTGGCATTATCAGTTCCCTGACTTAGGTAGCCCTGCTGCAGAAGAGGTTAATTTAATGAAGGAGACTGTTGGAGTCTTTTTGGGGACAGATTCTCAGCATTGCTGACTTGTGGTTTAACCCCATCCAGCAAGTAAGCAACACACAACCACTCACTCTCCCTCCCCCCGCCTCCCCCCAGCAGCACTGGGGAGAGAATTGAAAGAGCAGAATTGGAAAGCTCATGGGTTGAGATAAAAACAGTTTAACAGGGAAAGCAAAAGCTGTGTGCAACAAGAAAAACAAAACAAGGAATTCACTCACCAGTTCCCATGGGCAGGCAGGTGTTCAGTCATCTCCAGGAAAGCCAGGCTCCATCACGTGTAATGGTGACTTGGGAAGACAAACGTCATAATTCCAAATGTCCCCCTGCTTTCTTCCTCTTCCCACAGCTCTATATGCTGAGCATGACACTGTATGGTATGGAATATTCCTTTGGTCAGTTGGGATCAGCTGTCCTGGCTGTGTCCCCTCCCAAATTCTTGTGCTCCCCCAGTCTATTAACTGGCAGGGTAGTATGAGAAGCAGAAAAGGTCTGGACACTGTGCAAGCAGGCTCAGGAGAAAAAAAACATCTCTGTATTGTCAACACTGTATTCAGAACAAATCCAAACCATAGCCCCATACTAGCTGCCATGAAGAAAATTAGCTATCTCAACAAAAGACCAGCACACTGAGTTATGTAATGATTCCCTCTTTTTTTCTCTTTAAGATTTCATACTTTTTCACATCAACACTGTCCCTTCTGAATCCTTGAGTTGCTAACAATCCCAACATGAAATCCTAATTTTTATCTTGTATCTATACAAACTTTGTCGCAGCTCTTTCTGGATGCCCTTTCTCAGCAGTCTGAGGGAAGGTTGCACACTTGTGCTATGTCACAGCTGCTGGATCCTGGGCATGGTCATGAGGGAGCTAAAGCCCTTGCGGCAGGACAAGGCTTTTACATCAAGGGTCGCAGACAGGTTGCAGAGGATGCAGACCTGAAGCCCAGAAAGGGTTACTCCAGTGACAGTGGCTTTGGCAGGAACATTTACCAATGCACACAGCTCTGCATCCCGCTCTGTCTGGGCAGGGATGTCTGTTTCTGCATCACCGGCAATCTATTAATATCTTAACCATTCCTTGCAATGAATTACACAGCTGGTGAGGAGGAGTGCATGTACAAGTTAGCATTCTTCCTAAGGTGTCATTTTCAAGGTGTTCCTGCCTGCAAGCTTCTAGTCTACAGCTGAATCTCAGGGATAATGAGGAAGTAAGGAAAGCAGAGCAAAAAGTCAGTGGTCATAGCACTCATTCCTGAACAACCTGAGATTTTTATAATGACACTGGTATATTACTAGATATTTGATATTATTATAATTGCCATTACTTTTGTAACAGAAATTTCTGATGCATTGCCATTGCAAGAGTCACATCAGCCTTCAATGTTGTCAAACAGGTAAAAATAGCATAAAAGTTTGTATGAGGCTTTTCCATAGTTGTTAGCACTGGACAGGCTGCTCTAAACTTCCCAAGAACTGAAGAACATCTAAGAATTTATATATTAGTTTTTATTACCTCCCCTCCTTTAATTTGCTGAAATCATCATTGAGATCTGCAAAACGGACAAAAAAAGGGCTTATCTGATTCTTTCATGATTTGTGAAGACCATGACAGTGAGTCATAAATAGGCTGGAGGATTTAATGAGGAGTTGTCAAAACTCCTTACTTGAAGAAAAAGATATCTTTCCTAATACTCTAAATATGTGAAACATTCAAGGGCTTTATATGTGAGTAGAAAATCCCAAACAACAGTCTTGGGTTGCAAAGACACAGATCTTACATATATCTATGCACAGACAAGAGCATGTCATTGTATATTTTATAGTATATTGTTAAATCCTACATATTTAATCACACCACTACAGATGAAAAAACTACAGATGAAACAAAATTTCTGCATTCACCTTCAATATAGACACAGATGTTTCACTCTAAATCTGCTTGCATCAACAAAACTTATTTCCATTTTGACACAAGAAAGAAGCTACTTTAGAATATCCACTTCTGCTTTCTCATTTAAAAAATCCCTACTTTTAATAGACAAACATACAAAGTTACATGTGAAATGAGTCCAAAATCCCAAATTTTACTCATTTGCCTCTTCTTTCATGCAGAACCAAAGCAATAGTATTCTTTGTCCAGATCAAATTGAAAATATTTTGGACAGTATTGCAAATTAATATATTAATCAGAGGACTGAAAGGCCAGCTGTATAAATTTAACTACATTTATCTGTTTACTTTACAAGTTCTCTTATGTGCTAAGGAGGTTTTCATTTTTTTAAAAAAACATCCCCAGAGTAGGTAATATAGTTCTAAAATTAGACATAGTTACACAAACTTGTTTGTAGGAATTTTTCCTATCACCCATGTTAAGATATCTATTTCTAGAATCTCAAAATAGAAGGCAATGTTGAACAGCCAGAGAACCTTAATGAAACAAAAATGTTCAATATATTTGTTCTATCAGACTGGAATGACTGAAGAGCCCTATTGCTGTAAGCAAAGATGTGAGAGGAGTCTCCAGCATCACGTTTGGCCACAGATGCTCCCAGGCCCCAAAAACTTCTCCACTGCCATTCATAGGATTCACCACTCATGGAGAGAGGTCTTGGTTTGATTTTGATTTGAGGCTTTGTTAGGACCTGTAGGATTTCTAAGCTCTTCCACACGCCCTTTAAAAGAAAAGTACAGATTTTTACTCAAAACAGCATTTTTTTAAAAAAGATATTCAACTGAGATAAATACACACCTGTATGACTCTATTGAAGATTGTAAATCCAATGGTTTACATGAGCTAATAAAATGCCTTCAGTATGATAAATATGTTTATAATAAACAACGGAGAATAAGCTTAATTTTTATTTATTTCCTTGAATAGTTTTCTTTAAATGTGATGGAAGGTATGTTGACTGGAAGAAGCTGTGTGTTAATTTGTAAATGTAGACTTAACTCAGTACTGGTAATACTATAGTCCAGCTAGTTTCTGTAAGATATTGCTGGACATCAGGGATGAGTAAAAAGGGTGGCATCACCTGTGTGATTTGTTTCTCCTTTTAACTGTTTTTCATAAGTGGGTTAAGGGAATTAATGGCTGAGAAACTTATAAAAACTTTGTTATTGCTGAAATTGTTTAACTTCTATTTTAAAAATTATTTGTATTCTGGAGTCATCCAGCCAGGTGAAAATAATAAAAAAAAAAAAACAGAAAAGCATTTAAGTAAACAACTGTCCAGTACAAGCAACAAATGAGGAATAGTTAAAATGGTAATGTCTTTCTGACCTTAGTGAACCATTTAAAAGCTGAAAATAACTCAGATAAAGCATTTTTTTGAATAGTTTAAATAAGAACCCAATTTAAAAAGTAATGAAATGTAGGCATATACAGCTAATGAAAACAGAAGATAACTCTGCATATAAAGTGTTGACTGCAAAGCCTGGGACCTAGTCCCTTTATTAAGATTAACATCATTTTTAGTGACAGTATCATTACTACAGGAATGGCTGTGAAACTCACGGAGAGTTAAATGTTGAAATAATTGTTAGAGAGATGGCCTAATGGCAAAGAGAGTATCTAAAATGGCTGAAGAAACTCCATCCAGAGTGGAGTTAAAGCAACCATAAAACAGACTCTCAAGAGATTTTGATTAACAGTCTGGAGTTGTGGAAGCTATTAATAACTAACTGACTTTGATATGTTTGTTTCCTTTAATCCCATTGCCTTAATTTGACACAGGTACAAATCACGCAATTAGAAGCCTTGTTCCACTAAGAAATCAGTGTCAAATAACACAGGGCTCATTTATCAAGTCGGAGTCAATAGGCCATGCAGGTTCTTTTAATCATCTTTATCCTCATAAGAGTTAAGGCACAGCACAGTAACTGGTATTTGAAATTAAGAGTACTTGGACGTTTTCAAAATAATTTGTAAATAAAGATCACATGTGAATATATGCTTTAAAATCCATATATTTAAAAGACAATAACAATAAATAAGAAAAAACTGAGGGTTTTGCATCGAAGCTAGCATTGCTAAAATTTCCAACTTTACCTACCTACAGGTTCCTATACATATCTGCTGCAGGGAACAGGTATATATAGGGAACTCAAAGATCTTTTTTTTTCCAAAAAGAGACATAATTTACTTTTCTTCATTATTTTAGGTGTTTGTGATCAATAGTTCAACAAATTACTTTTCTTCAGACATCACGTGAGGAGGACCTTAGGATAGAAAGGAAAACTTTTTTTAATTAAAGTGACACTGAAATGTCATCATTACAGTTTTCCAGTAGACTGTTAAAGGAATAGTCCAACTGCTGTCTTTCAGTGTAGGAGCAATGCAATCCATTTCTGTATATTGGAAAATAGCTTGTTCACATGGGCTTTCATCCTGTTGTCACAAAGACGGTGGAAAAGCTTCCGTTGAGCTCTAATAGTGCAGGACCAGAGCCTAGAACGATGAATCTTTCTGTAATCATGGATTTATCACACATATTGTTAATCCCAGTGATTAGTCATTAGGTCCTGTTCTTAGTAAATAACAAACATAGCAAATATTTTTCTATATTATCTATAAAATAATATAGGGAATAAAAGATGGTTTGACTTTAATCTATAGTTATGCAGATTATTTGCTCTTTCTATCTCGTTACATTTCTGAAATGCAACCAAGAGTAAAGCACACAGAGTAAAGCAACAGAAAAGTTAAATGCTCAGTGGATTACAGAGGATTTAATAGAGTATTCTAGATTACTTTAGCTAATTTTTACTATTTTATTTACCACATTGTTAAAGAGTCTCCTAATTCTTCATGTATTAGTCTGAAAGAATACCTAACATCATTACACTATTTTTAGAGACAATAACCAATACCACAATGTAGATGAAAAGAAGCTATACAATTCAAAATAACTTCTATTGTCTTTGACACATTAATAATTGCCTTTGTGTTTTCAGATTCAACACTCATGTTATTGAGTTTACAACCAGACACTCCCTATTTTTCCTAAGCAGCCATTTCAATATGAATTTCATAACTCAGCAGCTGTTGGTGAACACATAAGCAATCTAGCTTGCTAACTTTCATAAAGTTTTGGAGATAAAGTCAAGGAAAGTTGCAACCAAATACACTCAGAAACAATAAGAAGAGATATTACATATATCCTGAGGTCCTCTACATCACTGTCAATTGATCTAAGAAGAAAGATTGATTTCAAAATATTAAGACTTCGAAATCCAAAGAATTCCCAAAACATATGAGATGAGTGAAAATCATCATGACTGACAGACACTGATGATGTACTCATCTTTCTGTGCAATTTTTTGGTTCTCAAAAAATAAGAATCTGTAAAATAAAAACAGAGGTTTTATTATGAAGGTGAAACTGGTATGTTAACAATCAAATAACATGCAACAGGAGCATTAGAAAATTCCCAACAGGAAGCTATCTCAGCTTATCAATATAAGGTCTGGTTTTTTATAGAGAAAGGTAAAGTAAAACCGAACAGAAACAGGAAAAAAAGGCCACAATAATGCACAGCAGAATGAAATAGAAATCTCAAAGAAGATTGAGATTGACAGGTTCTTTTAAGAACCTGGATGTACTGAGACTGAGCATAATTGTAGCTCGGCAAAATGCATGATCCCCTCAAAAGTGTATGCCTATTGTCAGAGCAAAAATACTTAATTTGGGTTCTAGCTTTCACCACTGTGGAGGAGGGAAGTTAAAATAACCAGGTTCAAAAGTAATAAATTGCTATTGCTTACAGAGAAAGATTAATTAGAGGTAGAAACCCTTAAGGTGAATATGAGGACAGAAGGTATTTCAAAAAATAAATTAAAAAAAAAAATCACAAAGGGTGCAGGTGATTATTAGATTTGAAACATATCACCTAGAAAGCACTAGATGGGCTATGGAATTTTTTAATCGCAGACTAAAGAAGAACTTGCAGGTTTATTCTGAATCTCACTCTACAGAAAAGAGAGAAAAGTTTGAGGGTTGAAGACCTGCAGTCTTTGATAAAATAACAATGATTTCAGACACAGTGAGCTCACAGTTCTGCTTTTTGACATGCATTTATGCCCGAGATTCAGTGGGGAGGAAACTAGTGAGTTGGATATTCACAGGATTCTTCTGCATTTCTCAAATACCTATAAATTTGTACTGACTTCTGAACTTAAAATCATCATATTCTTTTTTAATTAATCTATGTTTCATTTTCCTTCTCATGAATTTACATAATGATTAAAGACCTTGTCATAAGCTTGACAAATTCATCTTCCTTCCATGTTTTGTGCACTAAACTAGAAATTTTTTCCGTGCCTCTAAATTCTGTATTTTAGGAAAGCATGGATTTTAATTAGGTATCAAGTTACTGACCTAGCATTAGTCACACCCGATTTATCTCTTCTAAGACAGTATTTACATTTATTTGATTAAAAATTAACATATTTTTCATACAAATTTTTAAAGTGAAGATCATTTTTCAAAACACAACACTATCTATAGACACAGGTTTTTCTTAGTAATTCCTAATAAATACAAGAGGTGATTTAACTGAACTCTCCTTCCACTAGAAACAAATCAAAGCCAATGACTATCAGCTACCTGTCATCAGCCCTTTGTTCCTGCTTTATTTCTGAAGCAGCATTAAAACACTTCAGACTCAGGATTTTCACATGCTGCACCATTAAAGTTACAGGAAGCTTTTCTAGCTTGAGTCATCTGCCTCTGTCTGGCTGGGGCCACATTAGGATAGGAGGACTTGACATGGTCTAAGCACCATCACAAAACCAGGCAAGCAGTCTAGGAAATCCTCTATAGCCATCTCAGCCTCCATTTCAAAACAGAGAGCTAGCAAGGGAAGACCACAGTCTGATGTTTCTGCCAAACAAAATGTCAGTCCCAGCTTCCCTTTCTGTGTTTACAGGCACAGTTTACAACTGAAGTTTTTATTTGGATGTTGGCTATTCCTCTTGCTTGAAAACACAGCAATAAGGTCAGCCCAATGAAATTTGATTCAGGACCAGTCATAGAGCATTTTGCACAGAAAGTCCAAGCTGAAAAATAATTTAACAATTGGATCTTAAAGTTTAGTGTGTGGAAACCACAGGGGAAACCCCTCTAGCTTTTTAGGGTGCAGCTAGTTATCCCCCACCCTGCAGGATTTGAGTCCTGTGTTTTCAGGAAACTTTATGATTAAGGACAATGTTATCCTAAATGTTCTACCACAGCAATGATGATTTTGCGGTCAATCTGTAAAGAGCCATGCAAGATTTGCCCTAGAGACAGTTGTGTTCAGTACTGCACATCACTTTGAACACTTGTTGACCCCTTTGTATCTCTAGCCCAGCTAATCCAGACTTCTACTTTTTCTCTTCTTCTTGTACTTAGAAGGCAAGCATGATCAATATCATTTACTTACACATACATAAAAACGATTACAAATTGCTTCAGAGATGATTTCCTGGACAACAGCTTACTAAGTGGTGCACTGCTTCTCTGACCCTTCAAAACTTAAAAAGAAATTGCAACACGTGTGAAAACACCACCACCAAGTCCTACCCTGATAGGAAATTAGAAAATCCCTCCAGCCATTACTCAGGCTTCTACAGCCGTATCATTTTCACTGCAGTCAGTTTGGATGACAGGAAACTTACTTTCAACAAGCAGTGAAGTTTTTGAATCAAAAGTAGATATCCAGCCCATGATCTAAGCATACCTTGCATTCTTGTCATTCATGGCACAACTTGCCCTATGATTGAGATATATATAGATATATATATCTATGTGCACCAAGGAAAAGCTAAACCTAGTGCCAGCTCCACTACTTGCCCTTTCCTAAATATAATATTCCCAGCTTTGTTGAAGACCCCACTTGGTCCACTCTGTGACAATTTCTGTGAGTGAAAAAAATCTTCCCCATTTAAACATGGCTGCATCTCAAGCAGTCAGGGAGAGAGAAATCAAGCTGTAAAGTTGCCACTGAATTTTCTAAGCATCAATTAGTAATAAAATAAGATAAAAGTCTGGTCCATCAGCAGAATTTTAGCTGTAATACATTAAAAAGTCATTTCACTGTAAACACTTTTTAGAAGAACATCACCACAGGACTTTGTTGCATATTGAAGTAAACATTTTGAGAATACAAAATGCTCCTTTTAAGTGAATGAGCACTTGTTCAGAGAGACTGAAGAAAAAAAAAATTCAACACGTCAACCAAAGCACTCTCTCCAGAGTAACTCAGATGAGTTACTCTCACATTTTCCTTAAGTACAGGGAGAAATAGAAAAGCTGACTCTATCTTCAGTATTTCATTTTCACTTTTTTTTCTGGGTTGTCTTCATTTGTTTCACTGATTTTCAAACACAATCACATGCAATGAGGATATAGCTAAGAGCCGAACTCTTGAAACATATTTTGGCAGGACTACTTCCTAATTTATGTATGGACTCACACAGTATCCTAATAACTAATGCCTGAAGAAACTTTTTTAATGCCACAGTCAGCTGGGATTAAACATTCTTCCTCAGTCTGTATGTTTAGTGCACAATAGTAGTTAGAGGCAACAGTGGCAAAAGATCCAGTTGCCAAACAGATTCAAACAATCTCCCACATGGAACGAGATCCAGACAACAGAACAATTTCCAGTTATTCAGCCAAAGAGTGTTCATGAAGGACTAGCTTCATTTGTAGATGACAAATCCATAAATGTGTGGGCCGGGGGGGGAAACATATATTTGTTTTGTAAGTAAAAGGGGAGATTTTCCGCAGTGCTACAGATTGTGCTTCCTAACTGCAAAAAGCTAGAAAACAGTAACAGTATAACAGGGAAAGATGCTTTCTTATGTTTAAAATAACTTCTGTGTGGAAAGCCTGCCCTTTCAGATCAAAATATTTGGAAAGGTACTTTCTCATGAACCTGACAGTCACCTTTGCCTTTAACTTCCAACTTGGTGGCATAAAAGGTGTTTAATCAGGAGTAGCAATGCACTTTATATATGTCAACAACTGATTATAAGTTTGTGTGGCGTTCCTTTCTTGCTTGCAGTGACCCATGGAGACTGATGACTCAGTGAACAGCTGCTCACTGGGAAAGCCATGTCCTAAGCTTAGCCCAGCCCAGAGTCATCCAATAGCTAGGGCTGCTGTAATTAAGGTTGCAGTCAAAGATGGCAGAACATATGCCATTTGTAGAAGGGAGCCTCCCAGGAATTAATTATCCATGCAAGGCGAATCTTTATGAAAGCATTGACTTTCTGAATCTCACTGCCAAAGTAAGTGAAATCTCAGCTTGTTGCAGATGTTCACTTTGACTTGCTTCACTTCAGAAGGCTCCTTTAGGGTCACCTTTATGGCTTATTTTGTAGTTTTTACCCTTGTCACCGGCACTGTGCCATGAAAGAAAAGAGAAATCATTTGGGGCAGAAAAACCCTTTTCAGTAGCACCTCAAGAAACCTAGAGCAGCCTTTATGTGGCCACCTCTAGCTGGCACAAAGAGATGGGATGAATACTCTACAAAGGTAGTTCAGAAGGCAGATTTGTGCCTTGTTTTTTAATACTGCTTTGTATTCTCACTAGCTTCATCCTGAGAGTAAGAAGATGAGTAAAGTAATTTGACAGTGTGATCATGGATGGTCTTGATGATTCTGTCTCATACTCCTAATTTAGGGACTTGTGTCTTCTCTCTATGAGAGACTGTTTTGTAGAACAAAACAGCTTCTCATCTTGAATGTCACGTGGAGTATTTAAAGGGTTGCAAGGAAAAGCATGTGCAACAGAAGGTCTAGCTTCTCTGGAGAGATGTGAAAACTGTTGATCTTGGACAGGATGTGTGATGGGGAGAGATCAGCAAGCATTTGTTGGAAACCCTGCAAAGGATCTCCACAGCTATGCAAGCCAGCCCAGGTGGCTGCCTGAAGCACAGCAGGGAGAACTCAGACCACCACAGCCTCTTGAGGCATGGGCATCTGCCCATAGTTGTGTTTACTATGCATAATATACTTCAAGACTGAGAGGAAATAAGTATCTCCCTTGCATCCAAGTCAAAGGAGTTGACCTTGAAGCAGATTACTGTATTTCACCGACAGCATGATGACATCCAGTGCAGTCAGACTACCAGCAGATTTTTTTACACCAGGTCATTCATTTGGGTTGCTTTCTTTTTATGAGAAGAAAAACTGTAGCAGACTAAACAATACATATGGGTTTCTCAATTCTTGGTGTAACTAAACCTTTACACATTGAAAAAGACCATTTCACTGGAAGCTCCTTGAAAATATATCAGCAAGCAGTCATCCACACAGCTCCACTGATTTCATTTTTGAAGATCTGGTCCCTACTATTTTCTTTATGAAATAAAAATTATCATGAGGCTCCAGGTGTCTTGCAAATTTGCCAAGTGCTCGTGAAGCTCACAGAACTTTAAACTCCTCTGGATTTCATAGCTTACTAATGTTTGTTTCAGATGTGAAGAAAAATCACTTCTATTTTGCTTGGCTTATGCAAGCCTAGTTTTGTTCAATATTAAAAAAAAAAAAAGAGGAAAATATCCAGAGAGTGAATCGTTGTTTGAGAATTTAATATAAACTGGATTAGTTATGGGACTAATAAATATACATAGTTTGTGGCTGTATTGAATTTTAAGTAGATGATTCTAGGTCCTCTGAGAATTATTCTGAAAATACGGTATTATTTGTTAAGATTTATGTCGAGGTTGGAGAGGTTTAGGGTTAAAATGAATTTAGAGATTGATTACACCAGCCATCATTGTTATGAAACTTTAATCTTGATGGCAGTGCCAGTGAGTCTCATTAAACTGTCTTCCACTGTTTCCAGTGCTTTGTGCTTTGGTTGAATTCCACTCTTACACAGGATCACAGAACTTCAGTAGGAGTTTGCGCTGTATTTTAGAAACTGCAAATTTTAGAATCACAGAGGTATTCAGAAGTTCACCAGAAACACGTGAACTACAAAGAACCAAGTCTTCATCTATAAGAAGAATACAAAGTTAAACACAGAATATAATGAGCTATAAAGCTTGATGGTGTGTGAATATAATTGCCCATGCTTTAAGGAAAATCATCACCCGGAGCCTGGTTTTGGGACTTAGTCTGGTATGTGGCAGAGAAACAGGATAAAGAAAACTTAAGCTCCTTCTCTTTAGTTCAGCAGCGAACATCCTTCACAGAGGACCCAAGGATGAAGTATTTTCAAGCCTGTGGCTTTGTATTTTTTGAGCTGTACTGCTTTCATGAGGAGCCCTGCAAGTACATTTATCTCTTTTCCATAAGGTCTGTAATTTTCCCCAGCTTCACATGGAAGTGGGCAGAACATTCAAGTGCTCTACAGTTTGCATCCTGCATCCCCCATTGTACCGCCACTTGGCTCTTCCAGTGTAGGAGTTCACAGTTTATCATAAAATCCACACTTTAAGGCAGAAAACAGTGGAAGAGGGGCATATCTCCTCTCTTTTAGGAGCAATTCAAGATAATATTCTCAACCGCCTCCATTGGACAATGCACTGGATCATTATATGCATGCCTCCAGTTCCCGGTGTAATTAATATGTTCACAAGCACAGAGGATGCAAGGTTAATGTAAAGTAAAAATGGAATGTGTGACATAAAATCATCTTATAAGAAAACAAAATAGAAAGGTCAATAATGTTCTGGTGGCATTTTACTGTGATAAAAGAAGCACACTGCTCAGATCATGAGGAACACAGAGTAGAGTTCAGGGTGCTCACAAGCCCCTGATGTTTTCCCGTGGTTCAGACACTAGCATTATCAGTTATAAAATAGTCATGAGTTCAGCATTCAGAGGAGTTCAGTAAGAGCATACCTTGAAATACTGCATGCAGTTTATTTCTTTAAGCTGAGCAGCAGTGTGAAGTGAATTAAAGTAACTACTTTTTAAATCTTTAATTAGGACGACAAAAATGAAAAGGCCAAAGCAGAAGAAAAGTCTAAGATAAGCTGAAATCCACAACGAAGAACAGTTGAAGGTGATTTAAACTTCAGAAGGAAACTCCTTCTGGAGCAAAATCCAGCAAGGAATATGAAGGGCAGAAGGAAGGTTTCTACAGGTCTATCACCAGCAAAAGGAAAGCTAAAGAAAATGTAAGTTTGATGGTGAATGGGACAGAGACCTGTAAAAAATAGGCCAAGGTACTCAATGCCTTTTCACCTTGCTCTTCATTAAGACCAGCCTTCAGGAACACAGCCTCCTGAGACTAGTGGAAAAGTCCAAAGAAGGTAGACTTACCCTCAGTGGAAGAGAATCAGCTCAGGGAACACTTAAGTGAACTGGACATACACAAGCATATTGGAGCTGATGAGACACAGCATGAGTGCTAAGGGAGCTGACTGATGTCATTGTGAGGCCGTTCTCTACTGTCTTTGAATGGTGATCTAGGCAAGTTCCTGAGCACTAGAAGTAAACAACATCAATCCCTTTTTCAAGAGCAAAGAGAAAGATCCAATGATCTACAGGCCGGTTGGCTTTACTTCAGCATTTGGGAAAACAATAAACCAAATAATACTGAAAGCCATTTCCAAACATGCAAAGGGCAAGCATTGGGAATAAGCAGCACAGATTTACAAAGGGGAAATCACACTTGACCAAACTCATATCCTTTCATGAAGAGATGATTGACTTGGTAGATTAGCGGAGAGCAGCAGATGCTTTTATCTTGAGGTAGGGCTCATGATATTGTCTCCCATAATATGTTCATAGAAAATTAGATGAAGTATGGGTTAGATGGGTAGAGAGGGAGGTGGTCTAAACACTGGCTGAACTGCTGGACTCAGGGGGAGAAAAACAGCAGCATGAAGTACAGCTGGAAGCTAGTGACTAATGGTGTATCCCAGGGCTTGATAGACACGCACTGATAAACAACCAGACTCAAGTAACCACGTGCACATGTAAATACTCATAGCAGTGTAAGAAATCCTCATGAGGCTTTACACATTGCACTGCTTAACCTTGCTCAGGATTTCCCAGAAAATGGATCCGCTCTGAAAACCGAGTGACACAGCCAAAGAAAACTGGGCCCAAGACAATGTTAGTATGATTTTGCTGGAGTTAAGCCACTGACTGATCAGCTAGAATGTAAATGAAGATGAAGCAGAATAATTATTTCTGCTAAATATATGACACGATTTAAATTATTTACCTGTATCTTGAGACTGAAATCACTAAGTGCTTAAAATAAAAAGGACACTTCTGAATCCATTACCCACACTGAAGTAAAACAATACTTGAATTCTGCCAAGTTGTTGACCCAAGATTTTATTTAAGAAAACATTGATTGATCTATTTTTGTGTAACTAACAGTCTCTCATCTAAGAATATTTCGAAAGATGGCTGGAGGGGACAAATTCTATGTTTTCTTGAAGAACAGAGTCTTCCTTCCCTCCCCCCTAGCAGCTGTGTTATTTCCTTTATGAAATTAAAGCAGCTGCACACTCCAGAGAATACAGACATGAAAGCCTACCAAAGCCTCATGGAAATATTTCTCTTGCCAATGTCATAGTTGCTGAGAGGAAGAAATGCTTTCCCCCTTTTTTTAAGTCTCTTATCATCAGGGACACTTTCACGTAACAGAATCTTAGTTTTACTACTAAGTACTGCTAGTACATGATACAATCCTTTCTCTATGACCTCCAACTCATGGCTACAGTCAGAGCTCATAGCTACAGCTAAGTTATTCTAATGTCAAATTAGCAAACAGTTGCTTCACTGAAGGAAAAGGCAGCAGGACGCATGCTAACCTTAGAAACAAAATGTATTTTTCTTATGGATGGCTTTCAATTCCTGGTATAATGTCGATAACTGTCCTGGTTATGGGACAGGGGTCAGTTCCAGACCAGCGGTGGGTCCTTTTCCTGAGTTGTAACTCCACGTGT
>JAWMRA010000078.1:102055027-102094538 GCA_035584735.1 Pseudotriccus pelzelni | reverse complement strand
GACCTAAGATTGGCCAGGTAACCCGACCCACAGGGGAGGAGGAGGTGGTCTTGACACAAGGACCCAGGGGATTGGTCAAGGGCAGCAATTTCCCAGATAGCCAGTCCTGCAGGGGCTGCCAGCATCTCTCCAGAGAGAGATGTCCTTGTCTCCAACAAATAACCTTGTTGAAAAGTTGACTTCATTGGGTCTTGAAATGTCCAACTTGTAAGCTTCACCAGTTCTTTATATGGTCACATTTGGAAAGCCGTGTGTGTTAGCATTTCAAGCTCCAGCATCCTGTTAAATCTTATGAGTCCTACCCAACCGTTTCCATCCCTCCTGGACCTTCTCATCTGCCCTGTCACAGAGTGACTTGGGCTTTGACCCAGAGATGAGAAGGTGGCACTGCCCCAACTGCTGGGTCAAACCATGACATGTGCCAAAACCTAAAATGGGTTAGTTCAGTTTGGAAGAATGAGACTATGGAACAACAGTGGAATCATAGGGCTGTTTTAGGGGGGGGCTTTTCAAGAAACACATATTGTGGTCACAGCTAGTGAACAAAATATTTAATACTGTTACATTTTTAGTGCACCTTTATGATTTTGACTGATTTATATGTTGAGTTGCTGATGGCTATTCTCACGGTATTTATTGTATTTTTAAAATATTTGTTTAGAAAGATGCTTCTTACTCTACACTTCTAGAGAAATAAGTGCATTGAAGATTAATATTGTGCATCACCTTGTATTATAAAACTACAAATTCTTCAAGAAACTGATTCTATCACCAACATTCCTTTCACTATTAGATTTTCATCTGGCTCTCAATGCATTTGTAATCTCTTCTTCCTCCTTATATTCCACTTTCACGGTGCTCCACACACTTACGCCATGGTGAACTGCAGCAATAACCTCCTTCCTTTGCATCTTAATAGCGAAATAAATGCAAAGCATAAAAAGGCAGTTTTGAGGTCTAGCCTAGCACAGACAATTTAATCAACATCATGGATTAGCATTTCCTAGTTGCTAGGAAATGCCACCTTGGAACATCTGATAGGCAGATCAGGCAGATGCACTTAGGCTTTCTCTCCATGACAGGAGAGGTTAATTTGATTCCAACCACTTGCCAATAAAAGGTGAATCTATTTGTATTCCTACGGCCAGAAACAGCAGCAAGACTTCTCTCATGGCATTTTTTCTCAGATATAGGGCTTTACTTTCATGAATTGTGTATTAAGTGTACATATTACTTCGTATCCAAAATGTACAGCTGCTATCTTAAAGATTGAGAGGCAGTCTCAGATTTTATCACCATTAACCTGTTTGTCAAAGGTAATAACCTTTCTACATCTACATGCACTGATCAGCTTTCACTGTTATTTATTTAAACTGAAAATTTTTAGAATATTTTAAAAATAGTCACCAGACCAGTCAGGATGCATTTTCCTGTTAAATTTTATTTAATAATTGCTAGTCTATTACAAAGATGCTTTGGAATGTATCTTTCCTTTTATTAGAATATTAAAGAAAATAAAGTTTGAGGCTTTTGAGAAATGAAACCCTGTTTAGGACCCTCTAATGAATTTACTTGAGGCAATAAAAATTCCCAAGAAATTAATAATCTTATTTTTAAAAAATGAGTCTAGGTGTTATTAAATCAAGAACTGATGTAATAAAGTCACTTGCTATATTTTCTCTAAGGGAAAACTGTATATAACCCATGTGAGAAATATTCTAAGAGGTGTTTAGATGTGCACTGAATAGGTTTGCTGAAATCCAAAAATATTTCAGTGCTTTTCTACACAAAACAATCTAGTCACTGAAAGATAGCACCAAAAACGTCTCAGAAAAAATAATTTAAATGCATGAAGTAAATTGTTCAGAACTCAAGCTATTAGGCTAACTAGGAAAAACAGTGTATTTCAGACCTAAAGGATGAAATGCAGATTCCCAAATGTCAGATGGCAAAGATTTATTAGTAGGGTGATTGGATTTTGTCTTTGTACATCCCTACTTGAAAAGAACCATTTTTACAAATGAGGAGTGACCTATAAATAATGTCCTTTGCTTGGATTTTTATGTCCCTTTCATGGTTTAATTATACCAGTTGTCCTTTACCAATTACATATTAGTACCAAAACACTTCTTTCTCATAAACATGAAGTGCAATGTCATAAGTGTGACTTGGGATGAAAAGAAAACAAAACCCAACAACTCAAACCTCAGTTCTCTTTCGCAAATGAATTTAAACCCAGAAGCAATCAGGGGCCAGTGCTGCCAGAGTTAGTCAACACCTTTGACTGTTGACTTTGCTAAGTGCTGATTTTGCCCATTAGCTGAATGTTTTTTCAGTGCCTGAGGGAAAAATACCAGGTTTTGCTTCCATTGTAAAGAAAGAAACAGAAAGTAAGTTAGAGAACAAGAGAAAGTGAGAGAGGAAGGGATAGGATGAGAAAGAAAGCATCTGGAATGGACTCCTGGTGGCATCTAAAGATGATGAGACCAGAGCCAACTGCAAATCCAGCTTATTGTACAGGAGACTGTAAAGATTTTTTCATAGAATTACAGAACATGCCAAGTTGGAAGGGACCCACAAGGATCATCGAGTCCAACCCTTAGCCCTGTACAGGACCATCCCCAAGTGTCACACCATGTGCCCAAGAGTATCATCCAAACACTTCCTCAACTCAGTCAGGCTTGGTGCTGTGACCACTTTTCTGAGCAGCCTATTCCAGCACCCAGCCACCCTCTGGGTGAAGAACCTTTTGTCATTTGCTTCTGTCCAGGACAGTTGCTCTGCAGGGACAAAGAGTGTGTGATATGAATTAGTTTTTCCATTCAGGGATATTTTCTTTTTATCTTCTATTGTGATAATCTGATCCAAGAGGTTTGGAAAAAATATATTAATATAAAAATATATTAATTTTTCATATATTCCCAAGGAATGTCTGATTTATGGTTCTGTAAAATAGTTCTTTGCTGTCCATCAACCTAGCAAAGTCTTTCTGAACCTATTAAGGCAGCTGCTGAATGGGCATCCTGAATATCTATTACAAATAATTAAAGCAATTTTTTAATACAGGTTATCTAGCATTAATCATTTACAGTTCCAATCCATTTATCTGAAAAATTATTCCTAAAGTAGTCATCTGCCCTAAATCAACAGTCTCCTCAGCAGATGTCACAAAAGCCTAATGGTCATATTAGGCAAGCTGAGATTTGCTAACACAAGAGGGAGCAGGGCAAATAATAACAGAGAAGTAGTGCTCTGCTTTCCTGCCAGCCCTATGGGCACTTGAAAAATCCAAATTTAATGTTAAAAACAATGAATATTTTTTAATCTGCAAAGCATAACTGAACAAGATTTAAAAGATTCAGGGCAAATTGTACAGAAGGTGACTAGAGTACCTTTGCCCCATGCATGTGGCCTGAAAATAAACTGAGAAGTGAGCAGCATAAAGCCTTTGTTTTCTGCTGTATTTTCAGGAAACAGAGTGGTTTTATGAAAACAAAGACACATTAAAAGTTAATAAACCTATAAAACAGTGAGGCTTTTACACAATCCTGGTAGTAGCAAGGAAGAGAATTTTAGCAACCCACCTGTCAGGGAAAAAACTCAAATTAGATCCAAGGGGATCATCAGAGCATCACTACTGAGGCATTTACTAAGCATCAGCTAGAAATGGATTAGATAACTGATACTCATTAGATAATGTGATACTCAGAGTTAAGGTGAGAAAGAGAAAAGCTGGAACGAGAAAAGCTTAGAGAGAAAAGCTGGAATGCAATCAGCTAAACTTTAAATGAGGCACTGAAAAACATTTATGCTGGGTATGTGTGGATGCGAGGCAGAGCTCAAGCAAAATCTGACATTATACAGTTTGTTGTTGTTACAAGGAACTGAGTGTCTACCAAGGGAAGGAAACCATGTCATAGAAAGTCAGCAAAAATAAAAAAGAAAACTATAGAAAGAGCGAGGGGAAAAAGGGGGCAGCGGTGGTGAGAATAAAAATTCCAGCAATGAAAATTTGGTAGCAAGGTTTAAACTTCCTTGTAAAGACAAACCACATGATAAAATAATGAACAAAAAAATAAAGCAAGAACCAAGACCAGAACCTGATATTACTGATGTAAATATTCTTGAGAAAAGTTAAGATGCCTAACAAAAATTCATCACTTGTTGTTTACCCTGGGGGGGAGAAAAAGCATACTGGGTCTGGACTGTTACAGAAAAAACATTGTTAGCACATATAACTGCCTTCATGCTTGCTATTTATACATATATATAAAGCTCTAAGTTTCACCACAGAATTAAGCATTTGCAAATAATTTAAAAATCTTTGTGACATTCCCCATGTCTAGAACTGATTAATACACCAACACTGAACTTCCTTTTTTATAGAATGGACAAATTTTCTACTATTGCAAGTTGGTGAAAACAATAAAATTGTTGAAAAATACGAGACAAATTCTTCTTTTCATATCTTCTTGGGGTAAAGGATATCCATATCTACCTTTCCAAGAGGCACTGATAGTTTACTTCACTTGACCACCACTCAACATATTGCTGTGGTTTGGTTAGCTGATGGCAGTCCTTATTCACTGTTGTGGGAGTGGTGGGGTGTGCAGTCACTGGGGTGTGGCGATGCTCTTGATGTTGGTGTGCCACCAGTGTCAGGTCCTGGTGACAGTATAAGAACATTGTTTGCAGATCAAACCTCTCTGCAGAGCTTCTAAGGTGTTAATGACACCCTGTGTCCTGGTTTTCCCTAGGATAGGGTTAATTTTCTTCCTAGTGTCTAGTACAGTGGTATACACAAAACACAGGGGGTTTTGATTAATATGAGAATAATGTTGATAACACAATGATATTTTAGTTGTTACCACGTAGCACTCACTCTGAGTCAAGGCCTTTTCAGACTTCTCCCTTCATCTTCCCCTTCTCCAGGGTAATTACCATAGCTCTTGAGATTTTTTTGTATCCTTGGGATATACAAATCAACATGTTCCTATTACTGTGTCCTCTGAAAGTGTTCCAGTTATTGTTTTTAAGAATACCCCAAGAGATCTGTCGCGGGCTTGGACAGCTATGAGTGATAGGGTGTGCGGAATAGCACAGGACAGTGAACAAACCCCTGGGCACATCCTATTGTAAGTTCATCCCTGAACAAGTGCAAAATCCAGAAAAACTAGCAAAAAAAATAATTTTGGAATAAGTATTCTGTCACTCTGATACTTCTAGAATGACACAAATCACTGCAAGGTGTTGTGGCCCCAGGTGGACACCAGTCACCCCTATACACCAGATGAAATGGACACAAAAATTCAGCTCAATTAGTAAAGGAGGGTGAAGCAAGGCCACCACAAGAATAGGAGGAAGAGGCAGAGCAAGAGGTAACTACTTGAGCCGTATCGCTGAGTCAGCTGCAGGAGATGCAAAAAGATTTCAGCCATTGTCCAGGTGAGCACATTATCACCTGACTGCCCTGATGCTGGGATAACAGGCCTAATGGCCTTGGAATTAGAGTTTGGGGAAGTCAAGCAGCTGTGATCCCTCTCTAGGGAAATGAACATTGACAAGCAAATTGGAAAAGGGACACAAGTCTTTGGCCTCTGGAGATGATTCCTGTCAAGTGTGAAGGAAAAGTATCCTTTCAAGGAAGTTGTTATATGTCACCCAGGTAAGTGGAACACCATGGAGAGAGGTATGTAAGATCAAAGCCATCATATCCCAATGGAGGTGAACAACAAAATAACACCTATGCCTCTGTCAACTAGTATAAGTTTCTTAGGCACACAACTTCCTTATGCATTGTGGGTTTTTGGAGAATGCACATTCCAAATTACAGTCTGATTGTAAGACCTCTTTATCAAATGACTCAGAAGAATGATTACAAATGGGGTCCTGAGCAATGACAAGCCCATGAACAAATCAAACAGGAGACAGTTTGTGCAGTAGCCCTCAGGCTACTCTGGGCAGGGCAAAATGCCAAACACATGCTCTACACAGCTTGAACAGGAAATCTTAATCATTCAGAGATCTGGAAGTGATCACTCAGAATGCCATGAGGAAGAGATGACACCTTTACTGATAGGTCCAGCCATATTGTGGGAAAGCATCAGATGTGGCAGTTGGCTGTATGGAAACTGTTGCAGAAGAAGGTGAACCAAGTCAGTTTGCAGAGGTGAAAGTAATCAAGATGGCTTCAGTCTTTACTGAATGAGAAAAATGGCAAATACTTAGTCTCTATACTGACTCATGGATGATGCCAAATGCCCTGTAGGGCTGGTTGCAGCGATGGAAACAGCAGCTGGCAGCATAAAAGTAAACCCATCTAGGCTGCCACACTGGGACAAGATATTGCTGCCCAAGTGGAGAAGAGGGACACTATTGCACGAGTTATTCATGAAAGTGAAATGTGTGCTGCAGTTTAGCAAGACAAGTCGTCCAAGCCTTTTTGGAAGGGAGAACACCAGCTGAAATGTAAATATCAGGAGGACTGCCTGATTGACTATATCTCTCCCACAAACCCACCAAGGCCAGCACTATGTGCTTACAATGGTGGAAGCAAACACTGCATGGCTGAAAACGTCTTGTACCCCATGTCACCACCTGAAACAGTATCCTGGGCCTTGAAAAGTAACTCATCCTAGAAAGAATTGAGTCAGTCAATGGGACTCATTTCTAAAACAACCTCATAGACAACTGGGCCCAAGAACATGGCACTGAGTGGGTATATCACATTCCTTATCATGCTCTAGCCTCCAGAAAAATTGAACAATACAATCAATGGTCTGTTAAAAATTGCCGTGAGAGCAATGGCTGTCAGACCTATGCCACCTGTTCTTCCCTCTCATGAACCTGAAAGATTTTGATTGCTTATAAAAATACCTTCTGTAACTTATCCTTTTCCTTTTGAGAAAAGGGAAGCTTTTCTTTTAATTTCTGCCTAACTTTGTCAGTTCATATTCCTTTATCCCACTTAATATGCTTCACTGAATTCTTTTGTAATTACTTTACCTTGCTATGTAGAGTATAGATTAATAGCTTGTTTCTATCTTTTCCTTTTCCTATGGGTTACAATATTTATAGATTGTTAAATTCAGTACTACCAAACTAAATGGATCAAATTAGATATTGTGGTTGGGTGGTTTTTGTTCTTACAAGCAAGTTATTTCTGGCTTGTTGCTAGTGAGGGGTCTTAGTTCAAAATTGTAACTTGCTTTTAGGATTTTCCTCAGTCATCAAAGAAAAGACAAGATTCCTTCACATTTTCCTCACTGCCTCAAGCCAGCTGGCAAAGTCACTTTTGGGAACTGGAATGCTGCCTTTTCACAGAGTGGGAGGTTGTATGTTTAGCCTGCTACCCGTGAGCATGGGACTTTTCCCCACACAACAAAATAATGTGGGATTCCTGCAGCTCCATTGCCTTCCCTCTCCGTACTTCTCTTTGATATCCCTGTGATGTCTCCAATTTGCCAACAACACAGAACCTGTCACCCACAGTGGCATCCCTCCCAAATAAAGCCAATATTAAATGTCTACCAGGGAGGTGTCTCAAAAGTCATTAAGAGCTTAACATATATGCAAGCAAAACTGTGTACAATCCTGTGTCCACCTGTCACAAAGGAGGCACAAGCTTAGGAAATATGTTTTCTACTTTTTAGTGTGTTTGGCTCCTCTGAGTGTGGACATTCAGGAAACCCAAATGTTGATGTCATCACCTTGACTTCTGGTACCTCACCCCGTTTCCCATGCAGACTCTCTACAAGCTTATCAATCCACCCTGAGACAGAGTGAGGAGCTGTAGTGAGACCAGCACAAACCGAACTTGATTAGCTGCACTACAGCCACATTGAACCTCCTGCATTTCAGCCTTTGGTCTGTGCTCTGGAAAGCAGATAAGCAAAGAAAACAGGAAAGGACAACATTTGTCCTTAAAAATAGGACTCATGCTTGTCCCAGCAAGAGCATCTTCCTCTAAGCTGTGCTCATTCTTCTGCCATTCCTCATTAGCAAAATTACTGGGGGACGGAGTCCTGCTGGTAAAAGCAAGGGCTTCTACTCAGTGGCCTAGAGGAGCCCTCCAGGAGGTAAGGAACCAAAATCAATGTTCACTCAGACATATACTGCAGCAAAAAGTCCTGCTCTGTTGATATATGCTGGGGGAGACCAGTCCCCCAGAGTTTAATTCCTGGCTTTTATTATTCGTGTTTGCTCCTGAACACCTGGGATTTTAGAGATATATGTGGAAGCACAGCACTGACAAAAAGAAAAAGACGACAATCAATATTGTGCTTAACCTAATCTGAAGAATAGACAGCTTGTTCACTTTTAGTCTCTCAGTTTATCTCGCACTGTAGGAAAAAGTAGTATTTCATACTAATCCAACGCCAGGTCAACAGTATTAAGAATCAAACCATTCTCGGTCAGAGCTTTTAGAGGTACAGTAGATGAGATGATACCTGTGTTACAGATAAAAACCCATGTTTTACCCAGTTAAAATAGCAAGCATAACGCCAGAAATCTAGCAATGTGTTTGTAACATACATCTCAGTAATACAAAACAAGTTAAATCTTACAGTGTAGAGATAAATTGAATGAAGCAGAACTCAGTATTTACATGTGGGACCATGAGGCAACTGATCCTCTTAATGTGCATCTTTATGGTCTAACAACTAGAAAGTTTATGGCATTAACAATACTTCCAAAAATAGAAACATTTAGATCAACATCAAAACTCACTGTTACATGTGGAATACTGTTTGCTATCAATGAAGGAATGGGAAGGTTTATAGGAAGTGTCCCAAGTCAGTAACAATCCAGCTAGTATAAGTAGCACATTTCTCCAGATTTTAGGCAAATTCTGAATGTGATTGGCAGTGCACTAACCTTATCTTTGGAGTACCAAGTAACTTGTATGTATTAAGCAGAAATGCACTTCTTAAAGTCACTGATAAAAAGCCTTGAACCCAGCTGTGTTAGCAATCAATAGAATGGTTAGATATGATAGAACAAAATGTTTTTTCTCATAAAATAAAATTTTATTTTTACATTAGAAATAAAATGTGGCTTCTCCTTTTCTTTTTTCTATTGATGCAAAACAGGGTAAAGAAGGAGTAAGCTGAAAATAAGGACTTTTTCCAACTGGAGTGGAATTAAAACTTTCAAACCAAACACATTTCAATTTATTGAAAACACTAAAAAAACTTGGAAAATCAGGTTGACAATATATGAAACATTTTTCCTCACAGTTCCACTAAGAGGATGAATTGTATTTTGAAAATTTGCATAAGAAGTTTGTTTCATATAATAAAAAATTCACATAAATGAAAACCTAAATTTTCAATAAAACAGTTGCATTAAGAGTGATTTTTCACTCAGCACCATTTACAGCCTGTTAAACAAGTGTTAATTTAATTTGAAAGTTGCAGAACTAACCTCGAGTATTCTAACTGCATGTGTACTGGAGCAAATAATGCCTCAAACTTCTATAGGAACATAACTGACTGACTGACTGACTTATGAAAGACACCATGTCTTCTTAATAACTCCGGTCCCATGAGTATATCCAAACAATTTTCTACATATTTCAATGCTAGATATTTTGTTGATTTCTTCATTACTTTTTAAGATCCCTGACTGCTATTGGTTACTCCAGGTACTTCCTAAGATTTCAACTGGACATTTTCCACAAAGTCAAAGTAGTAAAAAGTCAACAATGACAAAGACTTTTAAAATTATTTCAATCCTTCCCCACTCCATCATGTCAGAAAGCAAATCTTATTTACATAACATCCTTTGAAGGAATGCAATTATGTCATTAATCAAAAGCAAACCTTGAAGGCAATCCAGCTCTGTAAAATATCCTTTTTTTATCCTTCATATTTATAGCTCTCAGGAGAGAGTATATTTCCTGGGAAAATAGTGAGCTGATTAAAAAAAGTCAAGGAACAAGCTACCATATTGCCATGGGACTGTGGCTCATTTAACCATGTAGGATGTTCCCTTTACAATACATGCCTCTGCAATAAATCTGTTTTCTAGGATATTCTGTATTCCTCCCTTTCTTTGTGTAGTAACTGCATTCGACACACAGGGACTAATTGGAGGCATGTCCCATTGCCGGGTGGTAGAGTATGCTTTTGCTACTAGTGTTCCGTTAAAGAGGTCAGACAAGTTGGTGACTATGTGATACAATGCTGTCATTTTGGGGTTTAATGCTGCTAGAAAAAAAATACCCTGGACGTGTTGTCATTTGTAACATTCACACGGTAAAAGTTCCTCAGATTTTTATACACCTCCTTCTGTTGATTATTTAGGAACAATTCTATAACAAGGACTCCAAGTGTATAAAATATGTTCTTGCAGAAAGACAAGTAACAAAAGATGACAAAAGATTTATCACTGGTGCTGTACAGTAAATTAAAAGCACTTTGATTGTCTTTTAGGAACTGAAGGATGTTAAAGATACATTCACATTCACATTCACATACCACATTAGTGGTAACTAACTTTGGTAAAGCTGTTTTACTTTTGCTTGCTTCATCAAACCAGTAAAAGTAAAATGTTGCACTAAAGTTAACACAGTCTCAGCAACATTATTTTTATTAAATATTTCAGGAAGAGGAAGAACATTTTTAGGAAGTTTGCCTAGAACTGATGCTTATAGTCTATGGAAATTCCAGTTCTCTTCACCGATGTCCCTCACAGTCCTGCTCCTTTCCTACTTTTTAATGTATATAATGAAGTCATATATTATTTCAATATGATTCTCAATATGAAATCATGAATTCAACCAACTTTATTTTCTCCTTATAACAGTGTTATTCAATCATTTTTGCTATGTTTTGCAGCCAAAATACAGGCTGCTCAAAAGCAGGAGTCGAGAAAGCATTTACTAAAACAGACATTGACTCTACCAGTGCAAGCTAATTTGTTTTCAGCATACCTATGGAAAAAGTGTAAGACAAGAGATGCATTGGATTTGCCTGAGTTTTGCGCTGTGCTTATAAGTTTAAGTTCTTGGGATAGGCATTTTTTTTTGTCAAGTATTTATAATAGCAAACAGCACAACATCATATTGCTCTACAAAACGAAGCTCATAAACAGAATAATAATACAAAGTGACCGCTCTGCAGAGATCTAGCACAAGGTTGATACAACACTTCTGAACTCCATTCCCTGGCAGTGTTTCTAAGGAAAAAGGAATGTCGGGGTTGCCCTAGACAAATTTTTTGTGATCCTAATGTTTGCTGAATGTCATTTCTTGCAGATTTAAAGAAGCAGCTACAAGCAGAAACAATTCTCTGCTTTGATGCATGAAATCCTGAGGGCAGTACACAGGTACAAAGCTGACATGAACATGTAGCTATTGAAGTTTCCCAGACTTTAGACATTTTGACAATCAAAATACCAACTTTGCACGTTGCATAATTTCTGAAAGAATGTCAATCCCTCTTTACCTGCTATACACTACAAGCTGACTGACAAGAAGGGTTGACAGCGTTCTTCTCCGCATCTGTCTGTGAAAGTTGCTTTGGCTGAGCACACCACTCCTCCTCTCTCCACAGCTGCAAATGCAGGGGAACGTATGTTCGTGTATGTGTGTGATTATGATGATGATGATGGATGATGAAGACCATAGCTCCCCGATACAAACTGCCCCCCTGGAAAATTTTGCTAGGGTTGAGGCTACCTGTTGAGTATGCAGCAGTAGTTTGCAGAGTGTTTCAGGGCCTCTGTACTGTGGGAAATTCAATTTCTCGTAAGACAACTATGCCAGCTCAGTGTGTCCCCTGTAGAGGGATCGTGACACCTGACAGTGTCCAAGATGGCATGAGACTTTCATCAGAGCTGAAACAGGCTTTTTCACCAACACAGCTAGTCCTGGCCTCTCACGCAGTTGCTGCTCTCTGCTGTGCCTGCTGCTCTCTGCTGTGCCGGCTTTCAGCAGGGCACTGCAAAAAGAGGCAACTGAGAGCTATTAGCCTTCTCAATCTCTTTTTTAATATCAGGCTAGACATACAGATAGCTGCTAGGTCTTTTTGAATAGATAACATGGTTTCCACTGACAAGTGCTTGTATTTGGTAGAGCTGTTGAAATTGAAACCCCAGCACTGGCATTTTGTTTTCAGCTCTGAAGCATCTTTGTAATACGCACTCCACTTCTATTAAGGTAACAGTTTGAAAACACAATAAAAATACACAACTCTTCCAGACCATGTTTCTGTGGATTTCTGTCAGTCATGGATGCCTACAAGTAGCATTTCAACAGGTGACAAGAATGCAGTGTCTTTCAGAAAATCAAAACGAAACTATGAACTTTGAACTCAGCCACTGTGAGACAGCCGCTGCTAATGAAAGATGCTGTACTTAAGCTTGAGTATTATGAGAGTATTATCACCATCCAGTTTCTTCCTGTAGTGATATTTTGCTACTTCATTTTATACCATTCAAAGTACTGTGTAGTTGTACAGCACTATCATGTCCTTCAGGCATTCTAGACTCCCACCTCACTCTGTGTGCTAGGAAGTCAAACCACTGTGAGAAATCAAAAGAGAAATCAAAAGACCAAGCTTCTAACATGCTGCGATTACTATGGTGCTAAACAATGTTCAGATGCTCTTCTAGAAATGCTTACATCTGACAGCAGTGCTTTGCTTTAGACTGGGGTTGAACGGCCATAACTTTGCTCTCTGTTTCTCAGATAGTGCCATCAGCCAAGGTATCCAACATTCACATCCTAAGTTAACACTGGAAGTTCCTGTGAGATAACCTTTAGGTTGAGAGGAATTTTTAAATCTGGTTTTAGCCAACCCTCATCCCCCATATAAAAATTCTTCATCACTTTAGATGTGAACAGAATCCTGTGGTTTTGTTTTTTTTTTAATTGTTGGGGGTTTTAGTCTCATCTGGTTTTGACCAGCTTGTCTAGTGATGTTGGCAATTGCTTCACAAACAACCTTGGGCACCCTTTGAGGCCATACTGTGTGAAAAATACAGCAGTGATCTTACTGTCTCAGCTTCAGCAGATCTTCTCTGGGGAAGTTTTGAACCTTGGATAATGCTGCCTATATGCCATATGCAGCTTTCTTGGTGACATGTAGACACAGTTCTTTTAGTTCTAATCTCTACTGACTCTATTTTGCCTTGTTTTGGTGTTGCAGGAACCTCAGTCTATGTTCTCTGTTCCTCAGACCTTTCATTTTTCATTTTCCTCAGAAGCTGTGATATCCAAGCCCAGCAAAGGCCACCAGGCAGAACAGACCAAAACCTCCAGCTTGTTCATTCACTGACACAGGGAATAAAACAAAGTGGGAGAGCTCTGATAAGTACATTCACTTCATCTTCAAAGGACACTTCCTGGCAAGCAGTGCTGTATCTAGGAGAAGTGGGACGTGGGAAGACATTGATAGCCTGTATTAAAATGCATCAGGAGAAAGTCTTCCTTGTTAGCAGACTGCCAATGTTTGCATGGATGAGTTGCATGAAAGATATTTCACCTACAGGTCTCGCGCATCAAGAAACAGTGATAGCATATGTAGTGCAAGACAGTTGTGTTCGGCTTTAGTGCGTTGGAAGCACATTTATCAGGAATACTTGTCTGTTTGACAAGAGGAATGCTTCAGTGAATAAAACACCAGCCAAAACAAAGCAAAAAGCAAGGTTAGAAACCTAAAGTGAAAACATCATTAGTCAGGTGTTTAAGGAATGAACAATGAATATGTTTGAAACTGGATTAACAGCTGATGCCCTTCTGGCCCAGTGAGAAATACACACACCATGTTAGAATATTTTTGAATGAGTTAGTACTACCAGATTAGAAATTTTTTTTCTAAAGGACAAAGTAGTGTGTGAATAAGCATATACTTATACTGCTGAGGGAAAGACTAAATAGCTCTCTCTAAAAAAAAAAAAAAAGGAGAGTAAAAAAGGCATCATTGCCCTAAGTACTATTTTACATATTCATACATATCCTTACCTTTCCTTCTGAAACTAATTTTGAATCATTCTGCTTCCCTTGCAGGAAATCTACTATGAAAGAACACTTATCTTGAGAACTAAACTTGTATTTTCAACCAAAAAAATAACTTCAGTGGCAGGTTTGTTTTTTCCTGAAAAGCACATTGACTTGCTTTTATCAAACTGCTGTCCTTTAGTTGGCTGCTTCTGGTTTGGACATACCTGTATTGCCTCCTTTACGCTTTTGCATGAGCCTGCCTTGTATATCATACCTACTAGCTTGGTTTATGCTGGTTGGGAGAGACTTTCTCTCTAAAGCTAGGTCATCCTTCAAAATTTGGGAGCCTAAGTGGGGAAAGCAGCCAAGGAGACTGCTGTAGGTCCAGATACTTGCTCCCAGGACTTTTTCTCCAGTCTAGTGCAAGGAATCATTAGTACAAAACAGGAATGACAAGTATGCATAAGAAGTTGGAGAGGGACTGTTTACAAGAACAGACAGTGAAAGAAATGGCATTAACCTGAAAGAGGAGAGATTTAGATTAGATTTTAGTAAGTTCTTTTATGTGAGGATGCTAAAACACTGGGACAATTTGTCCAGGGAAGTCATGGATGCCCTACCAATGAAAGTCTTCAAGGTTGGATTGGGCTTTGAGCAGCCTGGTCTAGTGACTGGTGTCCCTTCCTATGGCAGAGTTTGGAACTAGGTGACTTTAAGGTTTCTTCCAACCCAAATCATTCTATGATTCTATAAAAATGCATAAAGGGTGATGGAAAAAAAAGATCAGTGCACCAGCAATGTCTCCTTGTCAAATGCAGAATTGCTTGGCATCCTGGAGCTGTGTTTGGATTCAGGTGTGCACCTGCATTTGTTTTTTCCAGGTAGCAGCATTTGCTGCAGAAGAGCATTCATGTGGCAGGAGGAGCAAAGTATCTCATTTATCAGCCAGTCACTAGGATGTGACTAGAAAGCAACCCAAGAGAATAGGTGCTGATCATATTCTACAATTTCAGCTGTGATTTGTGCTATAGAAGGACTTCTTTTCAGAATAAACGGTGCTTGATTAATAAGGGATGAAATCGGCAGCAGCAGACAGCGCTAAATGCTATGGATAAAATTCCGAATTCATGTCAGGCCAACAAAGAAAAAGAAAAAAGAAAAGCTCCTGACTTTAATGAATCTGGATTTCTGCACAAATTTCAGAATACTGAGGAGGGGAAGATGTTCCACTGAATGGTATTGGTCTTCCTTGAAACTGTCTTTCTTTAATTAAGATGTCCCAGCGAGCACTGTGAAGCATGGAATTCAATCAGTTACTTTAAAATGGAACAAAATGGAGCATGAAACAACAACGTAGAGCTAGCTGGTGATTTCAGCTTGAGAGAAAATGATAGGGGCAGTAATTTGAGGAGGAAAAAAAAAAGCTGCCACTACAGCTGGAAATTAGCAGTCAGGAGCCACAGGCAACCCAAGCAGCCTGAGGGCATGGAGATTAGGGAATACATTCCTTGGAGCTAAATTACCACTCCATAATTATTTTCTGGGGCTCTACTCTCAGCCATTTTCTCAGATATGTAATAAATAAGCAATATTCACATCCATATTTGCATTTGTACCTGTTTATAGCTACACGTGGGCTGCAATAGCAGAAACTGTTTCTTTCTGAATATTGCATTAAACTTTTGCCTGAGAATGTAAACTGTCTTGTTTTGCTTAAATTCAACCTGCATTTCATTGAATTTGTGTGTTATATTTAAAGTTGTTTTTATGGTGGTTTGCAATTTATTTTGGTACCAAGTACAGTGAAATATCAAAGACATGTGACTATATATTTATTGATCTGTCTACTGTTCAGATCTCAAATAGAATTAGGTCCCATGGCATTTCTAAATATTAGACAAACTATCAAATTCAGACTTTCAGAACATTCTTAAAATACTGTAATATGTTTACCAGCTCAAAAATCTCAATCTTTTTGGTAAGGCCACATCAACATAATAACAAATTCTGAAGAAAAAAAAGCAAGACTATATTTTTCATGCTGATGAAATATATAAGTGATAAATGTAACCTTCTTGTAGGCAAAAGATTACCCTGAAAAATTATCAGTGAAAGAAAATTACCTATAGATTTCAAGCATCCAGATTTTGGAACTATGCACTTTCTTTCAAAAATAATGCTTATAGGAAGAGGCTGTCATTGATCAACATTATCATGAGCTGTTAGGTTAACATTATCACTGAGTAGTGACATCACTAATTCATCATCACAATTTCAATCTTGCCACAGATTCATATTTTGCTAAAGAATGTTGGGGTATACAATGTTGTATAAAGAGAGAAGTAGATAATCCAAACCAAAGAAAGGCCAAAGTCAACATCCAGGAAGGAAATGAATGAAATCCATTTACTATTTCTGAAATCTGGAAGAGGTCTGTAGCATAGCAATATATTCATTTTCTTTAGGGGAGGGAAAGGGAAGGAGATGCAAAGAAAATATTCATGAGTTCAATCATTCAGAAATCTTATCCAGATTAAAAAGGATAGATTTCTGCTGGGAGTTTTAATTAACAAGGCACTGACGTTTTACCTTCAAATCAACAAGCTTACATTTTCATATTGAAGCCTAAGAACCTTTTTATACTTTCTCTCTGTTACATTTATTTGAGGGATAAAAAATTTCTTCATGGAGGGGAAAAAAAGGACTACAATATAAAGGGGAAAAGTCACCTTATTAAACCTCCTACTTCACACAGTAGGATAATAAATATCCCACAGAATGAGAAGACTGTTCTGGGTTTTGGATTAGACACTTCTGCAGTGTCAGATTTTTGAAATGGAGTCTGCCAGTGTAGGGGCCACACCAGGTCACTGCACTAGCACATTCACGCCTAGAAGGATTCTTCAATCAAGCACAAGCCCAAATGACTAAACAGAAAAATCTAAATTGATAGCTCTAAAGGTCATGAGAAATAAATTCAGGTTGGTAAGGAAAGTAATCAAAAAGGCTCAGTACAGAAACATTGTCATTCCTCAGCTTAATGAGTCCTTTACAGGAGTAAATGAGTGGAGAAGGATGAAAGTAATTGCTAGTTATGTGTTGAGCTCACTGTGTTTTTGGTGTCTCCTAGGATGGCATTTGGTAGAATGGCTAGCTGTGATATGGAGGAAGTTGTTATTGGTGATTTTCATTTTGAGTAATCCTTCCCTGGCTTCAGCTGTAGAACATGACCTCTTTGGTGAACTACAACATCAGTATAGTTTTGCTCAAGTCAAAAAGAGGAACAGGTCCCTTTTTCCATCCTTTCTTCTTCATCTCCACTCCTTTTCTGTTTGTTGGGTTGCTGTTTTCTTTCCTTAGACTTTCATGTGCCTTTAAAAAGTTAGAAAATGCAAAAGAGATTGGAAACAACTCCATGTGAACTTTCATTCAAATAAGCAGCAGTGACTTGTTACAATTCTCGCACTTAACTCTGTTCTGTTTAGAAAAAAAAAAAGGAATTATTTGTCCCTACATACAAATAAATACCCTCTAGCTGTTCTTATTTGGTTTGATACTACGCTGTTCTTCCTCTGTCAGATGGTTCAAGACTGAGAATAAAATGAGGCAAGAAAATCACACATTATTTTAGCTTCCTGCGAAAAGAGGAGATATTAAACACTGAGGTGCATAGGTATATCTCTCCTCTCATGCTTCCATTGACAGATAAAATTTATTTGGTTTAGCTATTTTCATTTGTATGGAGAATTGATTAATGAGGAATGTGGCTGCTGAGAAATGCTTGATAGCACTGAAGTGCTTTGTTAGACATAAATCTTCAGCTGGTATAAGCTAGCAAAAGATTAACAAGATAGTGGAGCAAGACCAGCTTTTGCCATCATTTCTACAGACAGAAAAGCTTTAAAGTTGGTCGACTGGATTTTTCCTGCCTGAAGGTGGTACCACTTCTCTGAAGTGTACCTCTGTACACTTCACATGGTACAGAAAAGTTACCTGGAAGCAACTGCAACTCCCTGATGAACTGCTTTGAGTGGACACTGCACTAACTTTCCAATCTAAGTGTCAAAAATTACAATTTAAATAACAAAAAGTGCTCACAATAACGGGCACATCTGCCCTGTTTCTAAATTAAACTGTAGTGGAGACCAATATAATATTTCTTTTGCAATAATTAAAAGTTGTACCATCTTCTTTCTAAGAAGGTATACACAGACGAACCTTCTCCAATGGCATCATAAATTTTTTGACAGGTAAAAATGACCTTTAAAAGTGAAGGAAACAAAAGAGAAACCTGACAAGCCCTGCAAGCTGCACACCATTTACACAAGAACTCTGTAGAATTTACTCTACCTGTGCCATCTGCTTATGCTGGTATCTAGAGGGCTATGTTCATTGGAGAAAGGGCAGAGTTGACAGAAAATGGCTTTCTTCATTTCAGAAGAAGATTCATAGAAAGTAGTTGGGACTTTTTCAATCTAAAGTTACACACCTTCTGAAGGTCAGAACGAGACCTAATGGAAAAAAAAGAAGTGACATTTCATGAGATCCCAATACTTGAAAAGTCTCTCTCCATGTCAATTTAGAATGACAATTCAAACACTACTGTGAAGCCTAGTTTCTGAAATAGTTCAGTTCAAGCTCATCAAAAGCAAGTTAATTGACAAGGTTTCTAGTTATTGTCCTGAATTTCACAAAAATATACTCAGAGATGCATAGTTACCATGATATAAACTTTGCCATAACAAAGTCCAAATGAAAAAGAGGCAAAACAAAGTTTTTGGGCATTACCAGCTTGGACTTTTTGACACTATTGAAACAGTGATGCATCCACAAGTGCTGAGAGAGCTGGTAGACATCATAGAGAGGCCACTCACAATCATCTTTGAAATGTCGTGTAGATCAGGAGAGGTGCTTGAGGACTGAAAGAAAGCAAATGTCACACTTCAAAGAGGAAAGAAGGAGAATTACTGACCAATCAACCTCACCTCAATCACTGGAAATGTGATTGAGTGCCCTATTCTGGAGGCCATCTCTATCCACATGGATAACAAGAAGGTGATCGGGAGTAGTCAGCATGGATTCACTAAAAGTAAATCATTCTACAATGAAACAACTACCTGGATGGATGAGGGGAGAGCAGGGGATATTGTCTACCTTGACGTCAGCAAGGCTTTTGACACTTTGTCTCACAACATCCTCATAGGCAAACTCAAGAAGTGTCAGTTGGATGAGTAGTGGGGTGGGCAGTGGGGTGGATTGGGAACTGGGTGAGTGGCAGATTCCAGAGGGTCATCATCCATGGCACAGGGACTAGTTGGAGGCTTGTCACTGTGGTGACCCTCAATACTGGGCTCGGTTTTGGTTGACTTACTCATCAATGACTTGGAGGAGTGCCTACTCCGTGGTACAAAGGTGGGAGGAGTGGCCAATACCAATAGAGTTCTGTGCAACCCTTCAGAAGGACCTCAGCAGGCTGGAGAGAGGGGCAGAGAAGAACCTAATCAAAGATGATTAAGGTAAATTGAGCATCCGTCTTACAAAGAAAGGCTGAGAGAGTGGGGCCTGTTCAGTCTCGAGAAGAGATGACCAAGAGGGGGCCTCATCAGTGTACACAAGTATCTGAAGGGAGGGCGTCGGGAGGACGGAGCCAGGCTCTTCTTGGTGGTGCCAAGCAATAGGACAAGAGGCAACAGGCAGAAACTGAGGCACAGTTGACTGATGCACCTGGATATGAAAAAGAACTTCTTTACTGTGCAGATTACCACACACTGAAACAGATTGTCCACAGAGGCTGCAGAGCCTTTCTCACTGGAGATAATCAAAAACTGTCTGGATTCAATCCTCTGCCATATGCTCTAGGAGACCCTGCTTGAGCAGGGAGGCTGGACCAGATGACCCGTGTGATCCCTTCTGACCTCACCCACTTTGTGATTCTGTGAAAATATCAGAGTGGTTTGATAATTCTCTGTCACTAACGGTCAAAATTGGTATGTTCTTCCCAAATAGATCTGTTTCCTGAAACACATTCCAGCAGGAACCTTCACCTTCAAAAGTGTTTCTAAGCCAAACCTCCCACGGGATATCTTGCAATGCACAGCACAGCAGTAGGTAGGCACAACTCGTGGTGCTTCAGAAGCACTTAAGAATGATGGCCATGAGAGGAGACTACTCTGACAGGGTTGGTTAGCTTGAAGACAGGGTGGATTAAAGCAGGTAAAGCACCAGCCCTGACCTGCACAGCATGCTCTGGCACTTGTTTAATTTGGCACCCAAATCCCCATTTGATTAACTTGCAGTAAAGATATTTCTCTCCTCAGCTGTATTAATATTCCCAGTTCATTAATTTCCTTCTTTCATTTCCTTGTTTGAGTTTTTTGTCTGTTATCTATCTTGCGTTCATTTTCACAGCACAGTCATTTTATTTGGATCCCTCCTAAAACTCCTTATTATCCATGGCTGCAATGATCACAAACCATGCCTGAGTATCAACATGTTTTCTTTCTGTGCCACTTCGGAGAGTGGGATTAAGAAACAGAAAAACAGAAAGAGTAACATAAAGCTACAGAAACCTCTGTACTAATTCCTTCGTCAAGCTTTCCCAGGGCATTTTATTTTATCTGTGTGATTTTTTATGATTAATTCTCCCCTGGTCATGCAAAATCTTTACTCACATTGAATGCAGCCTGAATACCTCACCCAACACGAACAATATATAATAGTAAGTCTGTAAACAAAGACAGCAGGAATTTTGAAATATCAGCAGGGTCACTGACTCCTAGGATTGTGTTGTTGCCCACAGATATGCCAAAATAACTTTTTCAAACTTAAAAATAAATTAAAAAAAAAGTTACAATCAGGGTTTGCTGCTTTAGATGCTTATCACTCTAATACATCACAAGTGTCATGAAAGATATAGCTCTGGAAGGCTGATCGCAACTAAATTTAAAGAGTAAAGATTTGAAACTCTTTGTCCAAGAAGTTTCTAGAGGACACCAGTAACACTTGAGCAAATCCCACGTTCATTAAATAGAATAATTCAGCTGTCTTACTTGGTTCTTTGCTTTTGTGATTAATCACTTAGCTGTGGTTGGCCAGCCAAAGTTCGAGCTGTGGCTTCATTTGATCAGACATAGAGGTTGCAGAGCTTTCCTATCTGGCACATCATTGCGAGTTTCATGTCTTTTTGGCAAATTAAAAAAAGAGGTCTATCTTTTGTATTATGTGGTGTCAGTCAAACAGATAGAGAAGGAGCAAAAGGCATGTACCACCACAGCTCCTCTCCCCATCCTCCTCTTCGTAGCAGTCACAACTGCCCAAGGGGAAAAGTAAATACGCTTCTGATTTAACCACATTAAGTATCCCAGAGTCCAAAACCTTGGTTGCTGACATGAGGGCTGATGGGGAAATTGCCTCGACGGTAGATAGGAATCTTTTGTTACAAAGACTAAGCAAACTTGAGTAGATAGTCTTGTCAGGTGTGCCAAATAACCACATGCTGACTTAGAACACAAAGCCACCCTGAAAGCTGAGTCTTTCTGCAAATGGCTTGACTTTTTCTCACCTAAAACTATTATTGAACACCAGAATATCCAGTCTGAGATCAGGGGCATCTACAGTTGGACTAGATAAGCTTAAAGGTCTTTTGCAGCCTAGATGGTTCTAATGTTCTATGAATTTCCTAGTACAAATGCCATCAGAGCAAGCAGCATTAAGGCTGTATTTGACCTGCTATTCACTCACAAAGATGACAGATGTGGCTGTAGGCAATAGTTTGGGTTGCAGTGACCATGAAATTACTGACATCAGGATCCAGAAAATGCCTGGAAATAAGAGCTGCAGAATTAGGAGTCCAAACTTGCAAACTGAATTTGTTAGAGAAATTCTAAGTGGAATTCCCTGGAGATAAACTGTGAAGGAGATAGGTGCCTTGGCCAGTTAGAATGATTTCATAAAGAAATTTACTAAGAGCTCAGGCAAATACTACTGCTGGACAGAAACACTGGGAATTTCAGTGACAGGTCCACTTGTCTGAGCATAGAACCCCTCCATGAAACAAGATGCAAAAAAGAATCATACAAGAAGTGGAAATGAGGACAAGCACAAAGGAGGATGTAAAAGCCTTGTTTCAGCACTAAAGGACAACATCAGAAAGGCCAGTGCACAGATTAAGATAAAAATAAGTAGGGATATATTGTGTGGCAGGAAGAGATTTCAAGGGACTACTCAGAACAAAAGGTTGGAGAAGATATTGTTCCACTGACAAATGAGAAATAAACAAACTCATGATGGCTGATACAGAAATGATCACAGCCAAAGCCTGCTCCCAAATGTCTCATATGCCAGTCCAGTCAGGGAAGCAAAGGGGTAGCCCATAGTGTGTGGCAACATGTTTAGTGACTGTGTAAGGAAGCTGAATGTATTTAAATCCATGAGGCCAAGTGGGATCCAACCAAGGGTTCTGAAAGAGATGACTAGTATACCATCTACCACCTCTGAAGAAAATGGCTACTGAGGAAGGTCTCTGATGATTGGAAGAAAGGTAACAATAACATCTTTAAGAAAAATGAGAACTCAGAAAACTGCAGACTGATTAGCCCTTATTTGCAGCCCCACAAACACATAGAGGATAAAAAGGTAATCAGAAATAGTCAGGACGGGTTTACCCAAGGCAAATCATGGTAGGTCAGCCTCATTGCGTTCTGCAATGGAATGGCTGGCTCTGTCACTTTTGATGTCAACAACAGCCTTCTGAGCAGGAAGACAAGTAATCTTGGGCTGCATGAAGTGCTAGATGGGCTGCAAATTAGGCCAGATCATCAAGTACAAAAAGGTTTGGTGGCTAGTGACTAGAAATATACTTCAGACATGAAAACTAGGGCCAGTGTTGTTCACTGTGTTTGTTAATGGTCCATACAGTGATGTATACAATGAAAGGAGGTGTCAGAAAATGCCATTCTTAATAAGAGGGAGTAGCTGACACCCCAAAGCACAGAGTCTCAGTCCAGAGAAAATTTGCAAGACAACAGAACATCACAAAGCTGTGCAGTCATTTTATGATTGGACTCATACACTGATTTTTGTAATGTTAGGAATCTGTTGTTATGATTTGAATTCTGCTAGAATATGTTACCAGTTTTAATATAAGTGGTCATTTCATTTATTAGTGTTTTTCCAGCTTAGCTTGGACTTTGGGGTTAAACATTTGTCATCCTTCAAGCATTTTTTTGACCAAAATTGGAACAGTCCTTACTGAGTTTTCATGTATTTGGTTTTGCACGAAAATGTGCTTTGTGAGTATGTTTTTTCTCACTTGTAGTACCAACATGAAAAATGGCATTTTTAGATTCTACACATCAAGCTTGCTCTTTTCAGAAACACCCAGTTTGGTCCATCTCTTCATGTATCTGTCTATTGCCATGCATCTAATTGGCTCCCAGTTTGCCTAGGTGAACTTTTACAATGTCAAACTAATGTTTGAAGATGTGTATTGTTTCCTTTAGCAGTGTCTGCAGCCTGAAGGGAGTGGAGTGAATCCTATACTAGATGTCAACATATTTCTGCATAAAAGAATGATTAACAAGTCCAGTAGTTTGAATGGATTGGTTTCCTTATCGCATTAACTTGCCTTGTGGCTTGAAGCCAGCAAAGCATTTAAACATGTATATAAATTTAAATGTATAAGAAGATTCATTCAGTAGGAGCTCTAGTCACACATTTATATATTTTTTTCTTTATGACTTTAATGCCTTTACATATATTCTGCCAGCAAAGAAACAAGTTTAGGATTAAAAGTAAAAAAATATATGGGAGATAAAAACATTATCAAACAAACACTGTACAAAGTTTTAAGATTTTTTTTATCAGTTGTGGACAGAGTTCCCTAATTCTTTTTTCAGTACATCTACATCTAAGATGGAAATTTTCTCTTTGAGTAGCATACGTCATCTGAAGCATTCATTTCAGTGTCAACATCAATTGTAGGATGTTACCCGTGCTATCAGCATTATGCTCTGATTAAGTCTCTCAATTCTCCTTCTTGTTTATAGGTTATAAATTATAACAACAGACTCTTAATGGATTTTCAATAGTATTGTCACAAATTCTTGGATAACATTAAATCCCAACCAACCTATTAAGGGATTTCTTTCATGTCAGTTTCAATCAATTCCTTTTCACCTTTGTTACAGGATCAAACCCACCTTGCCTGTACCTTATTTTACAACAGCTGTAACTCATGACATTTTTAGACTTCTGAGAGGAGCTGTCATTATTCCTCAGAGCTTTGTTTGTACTCTCAAAGAGTTTTCTCAGTTATGGTTTTTTGTTATAAATGCCATTTCTACTTGCTCGAGGTGCTTGTTCAAATGTTGTGAAATAAAGTTTGCTCAAGAGGACCCCAGCCTAACATTTGCAGTAAAGAGGAATTCATCAGATCATGAAGTAAACTGGTATAAGGAAAAAAAATGCCATTAAGCTTCTGTAATGGTATTCTGTATTCCAGTAGAGGGACTAGCCTTTCTTTTTCATGTTTGAACCACCTAAATCATGTGTATGTCTGTGTGTATGCAGAGAAACACAAAGAAAGCCTGAGACTTAAAGCTGTAACTTACTCTTCTCACTACATAAACATCTTTGTCATCATTGAAAGTATTTTGCTATTTCAAAATTATAAGAAAATGTTCTAGGGAAAACCTTCAAAGAAACCAAAACTTTCTGTGGATCTAAATAGTGCCAGAATCTTATCTTAAGCAGGAGATTATGCTTTACATAAAATGTAAAAAGAGCATATCAACAGTAGAATTGATTCATGGAAACTACATACAGTTAAAAAACATGAAAAATGACAAAGATTAGGGGATAACATGGACAGCCTTGTAGGGCAATCACTTTTCTCCCCTTCTGAATAGAATAAAACTAGGAAATTTCTCTAAAATAATCTTTCACTGTTCCCAGTATCAACATTGCCAGGAATCTCCAAAAATCATGCACTGTTATCAAAATGGTAATTCTGTCCCTTTAGAAGTTTGTATTTATAATATTAAAATTTTGTTAAGAACAAGAAGCAATTTATTCAGTATTCAGCAATATTAACTAACTGTGACAAATAATGGGGTTACCTGCAGAAGAACCTAAGCTTTTTGATACAGTAAGGTTTCTTTCTGAGGCTTCAGTCATATCGAGCAGGGATCTTTGAAATACCTTCTTTCCAGTATTTTGTCCTAGCGTAAGCATCACAAAGTTTATGAAACATGTCTTTATAGTGCCTTCAAGACAAAACTGATCTCTGCTTTAGCTGTTGCAGAAGTATGACAGTGAGATTTAAAAAGTGAACTCAGGGGACGTGTCTCAAAAATACCTACCTAAGAAGTTTGCCTTTTAGACACTGGTAGGATTATAATGGGTATTATTATGTACTTGAAGCAGTATAAAAATCAAGGGAGTTATAATCCTGCCTTACACACCAAATGATCTCAGAAAGGCCCAGGGCTCTACAAATATCAACACTCTGTCACATCAGGATGCCCTGCTTTACCTCTAGATGCAAAGTAAAACAGGCTGGGAGGCCCGCTTCTCTGGGGGATCCTTGTGGATTATAAAGCCAATACTCAGGTACAAGAAGCTCCCAGGAAGACTCTTTGGTGAAAAGAGAGAATCCAATAAACAATGAAATATAAAACATAGCTAGAGATTATAGAAACTCAAACTAATGCACACTAATACTGGAAAACTGAGCTGTTTCCACACTTTTAAGAAGCATGCTGAATAAAACCCAGAGAGCATTCAGAGAACAGATATGTCACTCTGTAACACAAAAGTCTAAGACCCCATTCCGTTTAATTTTTTAAGAAAGTGATTAGGTTGTGCCCCAGACTCACCAAAAAATGGCATGTTCAAAAGCAGAAGTTTCAAGGTAAAAGGCCCAAGGCTGGATGTGTCATGTTGTTATCAGAGGTCTGGCCACTGGGTATCAGGAAATCAGCAGATTTCTGCTGCTCAGAGCACAGGTGTCATGCTTCTGTAGATAAACAAAATGGTAGTACTACTTGCAATGTTAACATGGAGCCTTTCCTATCAAGCTAGTTTTCAGAATAGCACTGTGCTGGGTATCACATTCACCAGCAGTTCCAGGATGTGTGTGTTTCACCTGTCACTTCAACAAGCAGGCAGTGAATATTATGTTCTTTCCCCTTGGGTGTTCACTGTGCATATGACATAATAATAGCAGGACCACAGAAACATTGGCAGGTTATAAGTCTTGTGGCTTCTGTTGTCAGAGCATACTTTGTAAGTGTTTTCAGCAGTAGATATATTTCATCTTGTGGAAGTCCTGACACCTATTTTTACCAGTTAGTGGTGCAGCCTGACTTCTATAACTGTTGAACAACGTGTGTTTGTCAACTGACTGCTAGCACTGCAGGCAATTAAGTCTAGGACCTGAAAAATATATCTGATACACACTGCTAGAGAGAGGCTAGAGATTCATGATAACAGAATGTGGCAGAAGATCTATTTAAGTTTTGCAGACACCTCGGCTGAAAAGGATATACGCATGGGTGCTCACTTCAAGGCATGGATTGATCTGTTTTATGGCAGCATAACAAACCAGCACCACTCTCAAGCTGTTGTTTTGTTTTGATTTCTCAGCTTTTGATATTTTCTTCCTTCTTTCAGGGTATTTTTTTCTCTTTTTTTTTTCTTTTTTTTTTCCTTCGGTGTCTAGCCCTAGTTGTTAAAGAAATGTTCACATTTTTGCCAGTGCTAAATTTTCTATGCGAGTTTTCAGGTATCTCAGAAGAATACTGTCAAGCAAAGCTTAAAGAACCCATGGGAACCAGAGGAGTTCATACCACCATTCCTTCACAGCTAGGCCCATCTGCTTTGAAGGATGCCTTACTCAGACAGAAAACCTAAGTGTATTCTGATTTAAGATTGAGACCATACCTCTGTTTACTCTTCCTTGTCTTCTGGTTCAGTGTGGATTGTATTCAACCTTGACTGAAGTCAAAGACTAAATTCTGTTCACTACTGAGCTAGGATCTTATTACCTGGAGACAGGATAAACCTTTTATAGTCTACTAGTTACTAATTTCTTTTCTCTGTCACCTTTTGACAGACTTCTTCTAGCAGCATACCAGAGCAGATGCAAATGCAATCCGAACTTCTACTTATAAACAGTGCAGAATTAGATATGAAACTATTCTCCAGGTTCCCTGTTAGGGGCCAAGCATTGAAGAGCAGCTGAATCTGGATTTCAGAGACACTCCAGACTCCTGAAAACCCCAGAGGTGCCAGACCTGAGATCATCATGCTGACAGAGTAACTTCAGAGCTACAGAGATGAGAAGCCTGTACAGGCCCAGGAGTAAAATAATCACAGTTCTCAGCAAGTTTATCAAAACAGGTGGACGTCTTTGAAACATTCCTTTTTTGATAAATCAGTACTTTCTAGGGAGAAATCCTGACCAACTCTCATCTCATTCTTTGTTAGCGTTTTCAGGATCAGTTTTAATACCATATAATGCCACTAGTAAAGAAGTTTTTCATGCCTGTTCTAGCAGATTGCCTACTCTCATGGAAATTATCATTTAACAAACAAAACACACATTAGTTGTGTATGAACTCAAGCCAGTGGGTCCTTTTCTGATTTTAAACTGTGTTAGGTCACATTGTGTTTGATTGTGTAGGATATAGAACTTGAATGGATGAAATATAAAAAGTACCATCAATTCTTCTTGCCCAGAATTCAATCTGTTAAAAAAACCAACTCAAATTTTACTCTAGCTGTAAATCATATTTGGCTATTTCCAAGCACATGCTTATTCAAGGCACAGATAATGCACAGAAACACATCTTTTCTTTTAGAATACTCGTGCTGAAACATGAACATATTTTAGTTAATGTTTTTACCTCTCTTCTTTAACCCTTCATGACATGTTGAGTTACAATAATTGAGAAAAATTAAACTGAATCTGAATTAATTTCCTCTTTCTGAAAGTTTTTTTATTCAACTGAAGTTGTTCAATAGTTAGGTACCTGAATTTCCACATTGCAAGTGAAGGGTGAATTATTATCCTGTTCAGCAAATCAAATGCACTTGGTGCATTAGTAACCACAGTTAAGAGTTTGTGCTAAGGATGACAAAGTTGTAAGACGTAAACATCAAAATTTCAGTATTGTCATGCAATGGTGAATTTAAGAGATGCTACCCTTTTGCTACACCTGTTGTGTTTTTCCTGGAATATTTGGAAAAACATGAAAATAATGGGAAATACTAGTTTCTGCTTTGATTGGAAAACTTGAATTAAATCCAAAAATCAGAACTCCGGCTAAATCTCTCTCAGTAAGGTTTTTTCTGTCCCAAAGCTGCAGGTGAAAGATGGAAAGTGTTTAATATAGCATTTCAAAATATTTCTTACAGAAAACCTGACATCCAGTGTAAAGCAAAACTGGGCGTCCACTGAGACTTTTTCTTTTCCCACAACATAACAGTATGAAACCATTGCATAAAGTGAAAAGTAATAAATGTATACATATCACCAAGAAACAACTCCCATTAAAATGCGTGCTTTTAGTTAGCTCAGGCGCAGCAGCCTTCTAAAAGATTTAGAAGGCCCGGGTCATTTTGGTGATGTATACACACACTTCAGTGAAAGAATAACAAATAATATAATGGAGAGCAACATTTTTATTTTCAGTGCATAAAATAAGGAGCTCAAGGAAAGCTCCCCTGAACAACATTCCCTTATGATTCATTTTACAGCGTCTTCTGAAAATCTGAGCTCTCAGCACAGGTACGAAGAAGCCACTGAATTAAAGACCACTCAATCTAATAAGGCTGGTGTTTCCCATGTCTCTGTTATCTGCCTTTTTATGTCCTTCTTGTCAATTCATTCATCATTGTTAGTGGTATTTCTATCTTACTTTGTGGTTTTCAGCTTGTGGTAGGTGGACTCCTGGGGTCCATGTACTGCTGCTGAGGCACCTCAGAAGTTACCCACTACAATGAGTTTGATATTCCTGGGTTTTTTTCTCCTTTGCTGTCGCTTTTTGATTTATTTATATTGCTGCTGAAAATATACACATCTGACTACTTGACAGATGGCAACAAATTCCAGAGCTGAGGAAGCCAGGAAACTGAAAGCACTCTGTATTTCAGGAAATAATAATAGAGCAATAAGAAGTCTGTCAGCCTTGGAGTAACATAACTTGGAGAGGAAAGCCCTGCACAGATAAAATTGGCCTAAGCAAGTATATGTAGCAATAGAAAGTGAGTCTGGGGCAAAACCCTGTGCATTTGGCTCTTGCCACCTGCCGTGTCTGTAAAAAAACTGGTAGACTTTACAGTCCTTGGATGGAAAAATGCAATTCATGTGAGGAAAATAAACAACTTTTCTGAATGAAGAAGGGCCATAAGTGAACTAGAAAGACAATTCATCTGAATAATGACAGAATTGTAGTTTTTAACCTGATCACATCAAAGGCACAGTGAATATTTGTATCATTTTTTTACAGGACACAGCCTTAGATAGACTGGTAGCAGCTTTAATTGAGATTCAGAGCCTGAACTCCCTTCAACATGGGAATTTTAATTTAGGCCTAGTGGCAGTTTAGGACTCAGAAAGAGCCACAGACAGAAGAAAAAAGAAACAGAAGATCAGGTTGGAATTCCACTGAGCAGATGAAGAATTCAAAAACTACACCTTTGCCTTTTTTCAGTGTTCAGAATTACTTTTTTTCCTTTTCTATATTCTGCCTTTGATTTCCCTATGGAAAAAAGGTCATCAGTCTGCAAGTAATCAGTTATTGAAATGGAAAAATCTTTTTGCTTTTTCTTGAAAATGTGCAGGGTTGTCAGTAAGCACACAAAACTGATTTTCACTCCCTTTCACCATTTCTTCTGTTATGAATTATGGATATTTCATGTTTGCACCAATGGCTGTAAAAGCACAGTCCGGCCCATACAGTTTTAAGTTATTTCAGTGGGTCTGATTGTCTTATGAAAAATAATAACCATTGTAATAATAGAATATGAGCTCTACTTACTGTAATTCATGAAGGCTTAAATGAAATAATTGCAACCATATGTATTTACTCTGGGAGATTTGGTGCAAGATTGCAGTTTTAACATGTTAACATAAAGTTTTTAGAGCTTCCTCTCTAGTTTGATCTTTATTCTAAACTGAATAAGGAAACTGTACACAGATTAAACGGCAACTGTGCAGTGTATTGTTGTCACTCTTTAGTAATTCTTTGTATACTCCCCCAGCCAAAGAGAATCAATTCCTTTGTAATCAAGGAGACAATGTGGTGAATCTTCAAACTTTAAGGGTCTTTCTCCGTTACCAGCAGTAGTGAGACACAGCACTGAATGGCAATTAAATTTATCTGTGTCTCTAGATGCTGAGGATGTTAGGAAGAGGAAAATGAGAATTTAGACAGAATTTTCAGGATAAAATATTTTCCATTTAGAAGAGAAATTATATGGCAGTATCGTCCAAGATGACTAGATTTAATGAGAAAGATGGAGAAATTTTAGTTTTCAGTAGCTAGGCAATGAGTGTCCACCCTCATAGACATGTTCTTTAACTTGAGAAATACTTGAGACCTACACTTGTTTCTACTTTCTTCACAGAATCACAAAATGTGTAAGGTTCGAAGGGACCACAGTGGATCATCTGGTCCAGGATCTCTGCTTGAGCAGGGTCATTCTTTGATGGATCTCCCACAACTTTAATAACAAGATTTTGTCAAATACATACCATATGTATATAAACATATGTTGAAAAACATTAATCTTATTGAAGCCTCAGAAAAGTTCATCATATTCTCTCTGCTGTCAGAAGCGAAAGAAATGTACACAAGTATAAGTATTTTATTCTTCTGGTGCACCTGTAATTAAAATAAAACACAGAATTCTAATGTGTGTTTAAATCACCATCATTATGAAAACATGAGCTGACATCTTGGGGAGGGGATTTTTTTAGTGCTGTGGGTGTTTTTTATGAAGGTATTCAATTTGTTGCACTAAAAAGAAGAAATTTGATTGTTAAGAAAATGAGATACTTTCCTACAATACGGTGACTTTGAATGCAATCATCATGAACTCAGAAGTGGTTCTAAAAATAAGAAACAATAATTTAGGAGAGGGGAAAAATGGAGCAAATAGGCTTGTTAACTTTGGGATCTCATTAATGAGGTCCTCACATGAAGACAGTGATGAGACCCTCAGGTTCAAGTGATCTGAATAAGTCCAGTGATGAACTAGCTACTTTACCTGAGAGATTTTTCTTTTTTCCCAAAAGGGAAATATTATGTCACAGTGATATAGTGAACTACAAATTGTAGGGTATCAGTGGACTTCTACTCACTGCTAGTGCAGTTTTCCAGGCCAATACAAGTGCCTGCAGAGTGTTACTGGGCTTATGGAGGGGTTTGGGCAGGCTGCTGGCATCATTATGTTGGGACCTGCAGCAGAGATTCTCAGGATTCATGCCACATGTTGTGAGGATGTGCTGATGTTGTACCAAAAACATAAGTTAACTGTGCCTACACTGTGCAGTGGGGGATCATGATTTATTTTTCCTTAAAAGGATCTTTAGCTTGCTTTCCACACAGATTCCCCTAGAGAGTCAGAGACCATCTGTTAAAGAAATGCCCTTGAGGTTTTGTTCCTAAGCTGATTCAGAAGATTTCTGAGACTACCATGTGTCTGTATGACACCCTCAGGAACCAGAGCTCTGGGCATTCACATGCTAAGTAGGGTCAAACCAACCAACTGCCAAGCAGACACATCCTCCATGCGATGTGTTGCAAGGAGTAACACCAGCATCTTGGGCAGTGACAGTGATCATGTCATGCTTGTGCCTGAAACAGGGTCTTTCTGACCCATAGAAGAAGTAAATATTCCTGTGGCATTCCAGCTATGAGCCATGTGAGACCTCTGAAAGCCAGAGAAGAGCCATGACAAATCCCATGGTAGAAGCAAGGGCTGGACAGCATGATCACTGTCACAATTCCCACACAGGATCCTCCTCCCTGACACCCAGCACAAAGGGCTGCTGGTGTGACTGCCTGTCACAGCTGACTCAGTGGAGTCAAAAAAACCTTGACGAGAGTCATCTAGGATGCAGTTTGGTATGCTTTCTCTTCTGGCAATCAGATTCAGCAGAAACCTTGGTCACATATGCACCTTCTGCTCATGCAGCCTCTGGAGCTACACAATTTCTTCAATCCACTCCTCTTAGGAAATTTCTGTGTTTTAAACCTGAAGAAAGGATCAATTGGCAGAAGGCTGTGCCAAAATTACAAAAGCAGAGGTAGAATACTGTTTTGAGTAGCTGCTATATCAGCTGTGACATGTTCATATTTCCTTCCTCCATGAGAGAAAAGTCACTGAGCTCCAAACCTTACAGCAGGGCTGATGTGTAGAAAATGTCCAGAAATGCCGCTTAGGCAGTGGTCATTGAAGTCACAGCCTGGAACAAGCCTAAGGACTCAGTGCAAGCTCCCTATGCTCACATATTCATCATCATCTTGTCTTACATAAGTGCCCAGACTGGCCTCTCCAAATGCCCCAAGACTGACGCTTCAAATATTCCTTTTTTAGCCCTGCTGAAGTCTTTCTTTGCCTGCAAAATGTTATATCCTGATTCATTAATGCTCGTGAGATCCATTTTAATCAAAGGGTAGGGATAACATAACTATGTAGGGGTTCTCATGCTCCATTATCTGCTTTCACTCTATCTTGAGCAGTCCAGGTCTACCCATTGTCAGAAGTTGATCGGGATATAACCACAATGAGGATTTTTTTTCTCAATTGCTGTATTAAAAAATACGAGTGCAGTCAGATAGGACTTTGCCTTGCACTCTCAGTCTGCATTTCTTGTGAGATGAATTGCTTATACTATGGTTCATCTTAAGTGAGGGTAAGAAAGGAAAAGGTCTGCTACTGCACAAAATCGTGCCATGCAGGTAAGGTTCCATGTACACTTAACATGACTAAGCATCTTCATCGGCTCAGACCGCAGGAGCATCTGCCACCAAGTGAAGACTCAGATGCAGCAGGGGCATGCATTTCAGGTTCAGCCAAGATCAGAGGGCTTTTAGCAGCTTGTGCAATAATATTTTACTGTGACTGTTGTTACTGCATCCTGTCTAGAGGGTTTTTTAGCAGTGTTTCCTCCTGGACACTTTGCAGACAAGGCTGAGGCAGCCATCAGTTCTTTGCCTGGCCTCGGCCTCACTTTGGCATCAGCAGTGCTGAGATAGTGGCTGTCATGCCTTGTGAGCTAAATTCAGATTTCCCACTACATCATATTTCTGGGCAAAATTGATGACCCTCATCCCCACAAAGCAATTATAAAAATTCGCTGCAGCCCAATAGCGTGTTTGAGCTCAGAGCTAAGCTAGCAGAGAAAAGGCATGGACAAGAAGCAAGACCACAGTGTCTCCAAACATAAACCAAACAAACCATGTCATGGAGGTTGCTGGTCTCACTGAAACAGCATTAAAACACAGGGGTGTTTCCAAGTATGACAAAAGGCCTGAATGGCATGAGAAGTCTCCTGTGCCTTATGCCTTCTGTACCCATCAGAGTGACTCCAAAACAGGTAGGAATTGCTTCCACACAGCTCCTTCAGTCCTCATAGCTCTCTGCCACCGTAAGCGTCTAAGGTGGAAGAGTACTGATAACATTTCAAGGAACTGGAGCTAATGCTTGTCAGATATGTGAGATCAGGCACAGGATAGAACAATATATATCCCTGAGATTCTATGGTTTCTACAGTGTTTAATATAGGGGTAATAATCCCAGACTACATGCATCAGGAAATCCCAGAAGGGAGAGCACATACTCCCCACCACAAAGCTCTCCCGCTGAGTATTTGCACTGCCCATGTCAGGGTCCAGTGGATCCTGGTCAAGCAACACAAGGTAGGAGCTTGTACTGCAATCTGAATATTTGTCACTCAAAACCTTGAATAAGACCATTAAAATTAATTCTAAATGAACCATCAAAGTGCTCTTTGCCTTGTCAGAGGTCATTCCCTGCCCTGCCATGGATTTCAGCGGGTTTTGAAGAGCTAAGAACAATTACAGGTTGGACTGGCTTTGAATTAATAGTCCAGTAGTGAAACAAATCTCCAGAGCAGATTTTTATCCATTTCTGTATGTCAGGTTACCAAGGGATGTACTTTTTTTTTGTTTATTTTTTTGTACTAAAATTATAGACTTATGCCACCAAGTAAAAAAATTTTTAGGAGCACATGACTGTGAATAGAAACAGTATAAGGAGGAAACAATTTCTGGGAAATAACACAGTGTGCTAATTTTGGCTGGGATAAAGTTAATTTTCATCCCAGTGGCTAGTATGGCATTATGTTTTGGATTTGTGCTGAAAACAATATTGATAACATGGAGATGTTTTAGTTATTACTGAGCAGTGCTTACACAGGACCAAGGCCTTTTCTGCTCCTCATGTTGTCACTCTGGCAAGGAAGTTGGGAGGCTGGGAGGAGACACAGTCAGGACAGGTGACTCAAACTGACCAAAGGGATATTCCATACCATCTGATGTCATGCTCAGGATATAAAAGAGGGGTGGAGGGAAAGAAGGGGGATATTTTGAGTGATGGCCTTCATCTTCCAAAGTAACCATTTTCCATGATGGAGCTCTGTTCTCTTGGAGATGGCTGAATGTCTGCCTGCCCAACCATGGAAAGCAGTGAATAAATTCCTTGGTTTGTTTTGCTTCTGTGCTTGATCTGCTTTCCCTATGAAACTGTCTTCATCTTAACCCACAAGTTTTCTAGCTTTTATCTTTTATTCTTTCCCCTCTCTTACTTGTGGGGGTGTGAGGAGAGGCTGCAGGAGGCTTGGTTGCTGGCTGTGGTTAAACTGTAACAAATGACTACTTAAATATTTGTTTCTTCAGAGTTTTTATGAATCCATAATTTCATTATTTACTTTATATTATAGAATGACTTTTTATGCTTGCTAATAGTGTTGTTTTAATGGTCCTACTATACATGGTTGAAAATTTTACTTAGAGATTTTGCTGTTAAGAATTTCACATTCACAACTCAACAACAGTGACTTTAGTTATCTGCTGTAATGTGTTCTGATTTATAGCTAAATGCTTGTAAAAGGAGGGCTAAGACAGATGTGTCCACCCTATGCAGCAGCCCTTGAGACTGAAAGGTGAAAGGCCACAGCAGCCCAAGTGACTGTGTTGCAGCCGTGCAGTGCAATGCCCTGGAATGCAGAAGCCCTGTTTGGAGAACCCCATCAGCATGATTGCAATGTCTTAGAATCACAGGAAGGCTTGATTTGGAAGGGACCTTAAAGATCACCTAGTTCCAATCCCCTACTGTGGGCAGGGATACCTTCCACTAGACCAGGTTGCTCAAACACCATCCAACCTGGCTTTGAACACTTGCAGGGATGAGGCATCCTCAATTTCTCTGGGCAACCTGTTCCAGTGCCTCACTACCCTTACTGTAAAGAACATCTTCCTAAAATCAAATCTAAAGCTCTCCAAATCGTTCCCCCTTGTCCTATCATCATGTGCCAATGTAGAAGTTGATCAATGTGCTCAGGTACAAGCCAGAATTTCTATAGGGTGCTGCACTGTGCCATGGGGCTCTGCTGCCTGGATGAATAAGGGTAGCACCGGCCAGGACAGCAGCTGTCATTGCCTGGCCAAGCCACACCAGCACATGCTGGAAACAGCTTCCAGCTGTCACACAGACCCCTCCAAGAACTGCCTTTCTTGAAGCTGCCTTAACCAGCAGGTACAGACCCATGGAACTCCTATTTTTAATAAAGGCTTCAACAACATTAACGTTTACTTTGACACTGTCAAAACATGCTGGTTTCATATTCCAACAAACACTTCTGGAGGGTTCACAGGAACCACAAAGAAAGCTGTGCAGAAAAGTGTCTGTCAGCCGTTTTACATAAACCCAAGTTTCAACAGAAAGCTGTCAGCTAGATTACATACACCTATATTGACAGGTAGTTGCAACTTTCCCGGACAGCAATTGCAGGACACCACATTGTCATGCCTGTGACCCAGACCAACGTGAGACACATGGATGACAACCACAGCACACAGTACCCACGCCAGCTCTGCTGATAGGGTCATGGGCAAGACAAGACTCACTGTTATACACAATCAAAAAAAGGTAAGAACTTATTACATATTAAAGCCTTGAAAGGATACCAAAACTGTTTGTATAAATGCCAGCAGCAGGAGGTGCTCTCCTTGCAATGGAAATATATATTAATGGTGCCAAAGCACAGACCAGCCAAGAAGCTCCTGGAGAAAAGACACTGTTCCCCAGCACCTAGTTTCTCAACAAGATTCACCTTTTGCAGCTGTTTTTTGGGAGCTAAGTCTTTTAAGGCTTGACTTTCCCAGGTTAACCTAGAATGCCAGAGGCAATTTTAATGTTATTGTTTAGACTAACCTTAGGAAGACAAAACATGGCATCCGTTTCTCCCAGCCTGTATATATATAGTTTAGCTAAAGGTAAAATTTCCCTTTCTCACTTTTCTTGCCTGTGGCTGTCCGAATTGGATATTATTTTATTGTTAGCAAAGTTATAGATATATATTATGCAAGCAAAAAAACCAAGATGATGGAAAACAGTGGTTTTGGTCTGATAGCACATAAGCATACAAAATCAGGTTATAAAACACAGTTGCCCAAAGCAAGCTCCTGTACCACTTGAGCTTTCTATTTCCATTTCTCTTTTTTAAACAGGAATACTACACCTCTTGCCCAGGGCACTAGCCATGTTACTGTCATTATTGAGCGGGAGCCACAAAGACATTTGAAAAAGATCTGTTCAAAAAAGAAAAATACCTTTTTTAATTTTGTCTGATTCTTTGTTTCACATGATGTGCAGCAAATACAGAGGAGGCAGCGTGTTAGCTCCATTTGTCCTCAGTCCCAGACAGTATCCCTCACTCATCCATACTTTCTTGAGTCTATGGCACCATGTGGTGCCATATTTCCCAACTAACACAGTTTTATGTTAGTAGGATAAATGCCAGCATTAAAAATCTTTACATCAGAGGGATTTTGCATCCTGTTTGATTCAAAGAGCGCAGATGTACAAAACATTCAGGCACAAACTCAGCCTCAAGGACAGGGGTAAAATTGAGCCAGCATCAAGCTCAAACAGCATTGAAGTTTGAGTCACGTACACCACACAAACCTGCTTTTAATCAGAGGCTTCCTGCCCTTATGTTCATCCGCTTTCACGTAACAACATAGAAGCAGGAATATTTTAAACAGCTGTAGCTCTCTCTTTTATTTGCATTTTGGGGATTGTTAAAAGAAGAAAAATGGTTGTGTCCCTAATTAACTCTTCAGGTGAGCACTGGAAATGGAAAACACTTTTACAGAAGCCTGCCAAAACTCACAGAGGGAATCTACCTGCGTTTGCTGCGAGGGGAGCATCTGGCCCCCAGCTGAGTCACTGGTGGCTCACCCCTCATTAGAGGCTTCCAGAGGGGAAAAATGCCTCTCCTGGATTTTCTTCGCCCTCCTGGTGGGTGAACACTTCTAGGATCATGGCTTTCTAGAGTGGTATTAAAGAGCCGTTACTCACACCAACCTGCCCGAAGTGAACATGCCACCCCCACTCTCTCCACCCCACCCTCCATATGCTGTGAAAAATATGTTGGGTCATTGCTGCTGTCAGCCCAGGTCCCACCAATGCCAGGAGTTGATCCTTGGTGAAGAGCTCAGGTGAGCTGTAATTTGTGTGTATTTGCCACTAAATTGGTTCCACAAGGTCTTTGCTTTTCTTGTGTATTGCTCTGCATTTTTGTATTGTTGATGGCTTGGAAAAAAGCTAGGAGAAAAAAACATAAAACACAAAAATAAGAAAATAAAATTAAACCTCTTGAGTTGTCAAAATTACTTTTAATTTGTGTAACAGTGCGTTCATGAAGGCATTTCCCCACACCAATGGCAAACACAAAATCTCTGGAATTGTAAAAGATTGATTCATTTCTTACAGATTACTTTACCATTAAAGTATTTTTTTTCCTATTTTTTATGTGTGTGTTATAGCCTTTATATTAGGGTAGAAGCAACTCTTAAGACTTACCTTACTACCACTTTGCTTTTTTGTATTTCTTCACCTCATCTGACAGGGGACCTTATCAATGTTGATACTTCAGTATCAACAGCAACAAATTTCTGGTTATTTATTTTCTAGAAATTCAGTGTAGAAGGTTTATTAGTTATATTAGTTTTTCCAAGAACTTGTGAAAGAAGCTTCCTTAAAATTAAAACATATCTACCCTAAACTTACAAGCTAAGCAACCCAATTAAACTCTTGAAGCAGAGGTTCAGTGAGGCTTAGTTTGGGATTTGTTTCTCTTGTGGGAGAGTACCCAAAACCAAATGTCAAAAAAAAAGAAATATCAATACTTACTGGAATTTGTTTAGAATTTGACCAGCTGGCAGAAAACAAAGTGTAAGAATAAATAAACAACTCATCATAAGAGGAGAGTGTCTTAAGATTCTGTATAAATATTGGGCTTATTTAATATATTTACAGTGCTTCAGAAAAACAAAAGTAGAGTTGTCACAGTAGCACTAGAATCTTACAAGATCATTTAGGTTAATCATGTCAGAGTAGCTCTATATACTTTTTCACTCCAGCACAGGCAGCTCACCACTACATGGCCCAAGGGAGTAGAAGGGTCAGATCATAAGAACACCAGACAGTCTGGTCACTGCAACAATTAGTATTCACATCTTTACCCTCAGAGGGCTGTAATTTGTCCAAAATTGAGCAGTGCTGGTCCAACAAGAAATCCCTACCAATACAAGTTGTAATTATTGGTGCCAAAGCATATGGCTCTAGAACTTTACAGAAAAGATATTACAAATTAGAAGAGAGAAAGGAGATCTTTTTCCTCTTCTCTCAGAAGAAGAAACAATTTTCCAGTATGCTGTTGTCTCAGGTACATAACCAGCATGAAGAAACTCAGTTTAGACAGGCAAATTTTACCGAAGATAAAAACATCTGTACTTACAGTTTGATAATTGGAAGCATGATAATTGCAAGTATTGCAAGTAATTACGCAATAGGAATAATCAATTTCCCCAATGTAAAAGGGAAGCAATGTAATTATGGCAGAAGAAGGGAGAAAGTTCCTTTAGCTGATACAAATTGCTTCTCCTCTGGTTAGTGTTGACTGCATAACCATTGCTTAAGCTTTTGCTCTAAGGTTTCCTTATATTCCAACAGCTCAGTTGGGGTATTTAATCCAGCAGGAAACATTCACATCTCACCTTATGCATCATTCATCATGGCTAGGCTTTGCGAACGAAAATTTGGGAAGGGCTCTACCCACGCTTGCTACAAGCACGCTGATGGCTAAAAAGGCCAATGTGGGACAGACAAGTCCGCTCGCAAAAGGCACAGCAGAAAGACTCCCCAGCTGATATCGACAAGATGCTAATCTTTCTGCGCTGTCGCTTCTCCTCGAGAGTGATCCTGCGCGTGTTCTCAAAAGAAGCAGCGGCGTTATAGATCTTG
>JAWMRA010000078.1:102036442-102054800 GCA_035584735.1 Pseudotriccus pelzelni | reverse complement strand
TCTGCGTCAATCTTACCGTCCGAGGAGATGATGCTTCCCAGGTAATTGAATTGCTGGACTGATTTGAGCTCTGATTCACCAATGGTGATATGGGGATGCTGGAAGACTTCCTGAGGTGCAGGCTGATAGAAAACTTCTGTCTTCTTCAAGCTGACTTCCAGCCCAAAATGCTCAGTAGCCTCTGCGAAGCAGGATGCATCATTAGCATCTTGAATAGCCTCTTCTGAAAGCCTTTACCCAAGGATTTTTGAAAGCTTAATTCTCCATTCTTCATTATTTTACTAAGCAGTCTAAAGAATTAAAAGAGGTCAACCAGGCATAAAATTCTGCCTTGGAAATCCTGATGATATCCTCCAGGATATCATGCTCTTTAGTTTTTTTATTCTTCATTATCATTTCTCCTTATTTACTTGATACTAACATAAGACTCACCAAAATATATATTTTGAAAGGAAATATGATTCCCTTGCTCTTTCTGTTAGTGTTAGCTCATTTAGTGACCATTTCCTTGGTCATTAAGACAGCTGCACAGTCTGACATAGCTCAAAGTTCACAAAATAAATAATCCTTTGCATTTAAGACAGAATTTCAGCTGTGGCTTATTCCAGATTTCATTACTCCTTCAATTTGTAAAGCTAGGGCGGTATTGTTCTATATTTCTTCTAATTCATTAGAACTAATTACAGAAGCCTGTTTTCCCCCATTGCCAAACTAATCCTCAGTCTGGATTTCCCTCTGCTCCCTTTCAAAGCCATTTTCTTTCAGAGCTTCTCTGGGCCCAACCACTGCAAAACCCATTGTCACTATTAGCATCACTGGAGTTCGTTTCACTCATGTCTGGGCACAGGTGAAGAACGAAAGACAACATGACAGGCACTGATCTGTCACTAAGGTCACCAAAAAAGCTGGTCCTCAGGCAACTTAAAACTGATACAGACTTGATCCAAATGGGGTGGGTGAAAAGCAAACCACAGTCTCTCTGATGTCAACAAACAGGGGAAAAGAGCACTGCCTGCTGCCAGCACACCTGGATGAACCTGTCAGGTTCAAGCACATATGACCTCCTGCTGCTGGTTACAGTTCCTCCTGGATGCTGTTCCTTCATCTTGACATGTGAGTATTCATAGGACAATTTGGTGCAGGGAAGTTTAAACCGCTGCTGAATAACACCATTCTCATTACTCACAGCAGCACATCTGCAGTTCAGGCCTCTTCCTGGTTTTGTTTCTCTGCATTTTGTTTACTACAAATTGAAGTGGGTTGTTAGGAGGTTTGTTTTCATGTCTACTTGACATCTCCTTGTCAGTGCTCTTTGGGTGTGCATGCACCTGGATTACAATTTTTTTCTTGACAACCACAAGCCTTGAACAGATGCCTAGGAATTGAAAATTAGCTTGACTATTTTTCTGTTACAACAACATGCATGTTCAGGATAGTGGGAAGTTGTCTTCTCCCTGACTCTGGTTTTCATATTACATATTTCAGCTCTACTGAGAATATTATTATGTTTTATAAAGATGCTGAAAACCATAAACAAATTATTTTCTTGAGATTTTTTTTTTGCACAGTGAATCTCACCTAGCTGCTAATTGCTCTACTTCATGTGATCGGCCAACTGAAGAAGCTGTTTAATAAAACTGCCATTAGTGTCTGAAGGGATAATAAAGGCTATCGCTATCAGCTGATACTTTTTATGCTCGTAGTTTTTTCTCTTACTTTAGTGACATGTTTCTACAGCTGCTTGATGCAGTGGAAAACATTTCTGCTATTCAGCAAGGATCACCATAACAGCTATCATTCAATTCACCAAAGCCACATATACATATATAGTGTGCTAAAGGGAATAAATCAACCCAAAAGGGCTGGCCAGGTATCCAAGCCCAGGCAGACCATAGCACTCCGAGGCTGTCAAAGAAACCAAACTCACAGGGGTTTGTTGAGGTACAAGACAGCCCTAAGGAAATGGTGGTTCTTGTTTCTCAGCACTGTCATCGCTCCATGGAGTCACTGCTGGGTTGGAAAACACATGAGGATGACAGAGACAGCTCTGCTACACTTAAACTTCCCATATTTCTGGTTTGCCATAGGAAAGTTGGAGTACCCTCCACATCAAGCTGGGACAAAATGTACATTCATAAACATGGAGCAATCAATATCAGCTTGAAACAGCTGAAAAATTATGACAGATGCACACTTCTAGAGATTTGTTAGTATAATATACTACAGTAACACCTATTTCTTTTGACAGCTTTTCCAGAAGCAGAACACAGGCATCCACTTCTCTACCTATACAACACAGATTCTCTTTGAGACAAAATACCTCTTTTATGCAACACAGAGCAGTTTCATTACCTGAAGCCTTGTCCATAGCTGATTTTATACCACCTAGGCCAGAGTGGATAATTATAATTTCTCTGAACTCAGATGGAAAGCACTACTAGCTTGACCAGCAGCAATTTCCACATAGGTAGCCCAGACACTGGTGGCTTCTTAAGGCAGGACACAACAGGGATCCACAAGCTTACCCTGTTGCCTTCATCATAACCAAATAGCTCTAGCTGGAGCTAATATTCTCAAAGAAATATGAGCCAACAAAGTTTTCATCTTGCCTTTCACAACACTGTTGATTAAGCAATACTATTACCTTCTGAGGTAGTAGGATCTGGGTAACATAATTCACAATGAACACAGATAGTTGAGCTTCATTTAAAATTGTCTCATTTCTAGACAATCAGGTTTTTGATTACAGCTATGCCTGAAGCTGTCTTTTCTCTTTCCTCTGAGTGCTTGGCCACCCAGAACAATCATTTACTCTTGATCATGTAACCACTGCTAAACAAACACCACTGTGGTGTTTAATTTATGAGCAAAAATGCTGCAGGACATAAAGATGCATGAAATAGAAACATGAAAATCAAGGAGATATAATTTCCAAGATAATTTGTAGTGCTGCAGGTAAAAACATGCATCAGTTAGTCCCAAAATTTAGCTGCACCAACTTGTCTCTCAGCATCATTTCATAACTCTGTTTTACAAAAAATTAACCGGAAAACTTAGTTTAGTGGTGTCTCCCATTTCACAATTAAAGTGCATTTTTCCTATCTCTGCATTACAGAACATTGACAGTCTTTTTGCATGTTATACAAAGGTTTTCTGCAAATCCTTGAAAAAAAAAATCAAAATTAGATCTTCTAGAAAGTTACAAAATTGTAGCTCCTTCAGTCTTCCTACAAAATCCCTACACATCTTCCTCTTAGCAAAACACTGTAATCATTGAACACACATATGGTAAGTGGTCAAAATCTAAACAGAGAAACAGGAAAACTCTATGGGAGTTCATGAGATTGGAAGGGATTAAAGTGCACCATAATTTGAGGAGTATGATGGGGTTTTATTCTAAAGTTTGCATTTGTATCTTGAAAGTGGAAGTAATGGATAACAAAGGAAGTTAAAACCAATTGAGGGCCCCAAGGTATATGCTGTTCCATTTACAGCTTAGGTCTAGTACCTCCACTACACAATAACCTTTCCTCTGCAAAAGGAAAGGTTAAAACAAAAGGCAGAGACTTTGCCTCCTCCTTTCCCAAATGCCAATTACTAACTTTAAACAAACAATATCAGTCAGAGAGGAGCTGGAAGTTGGAACTTACCAAGATTAGATGTAGTAGGTTTAGTTTCTCCATACTACGACTGCAAATAGTGGCATGACAAAATTTCCCGACCTAGATCCTCCTTAGAAATATTGTGTGGAAAAAAAAAAGGAAGACTGAGGTTTCAGAATAGAAATAGGATTCTGACACAACTTTCCAGGAACAGACCTGGTGTGTAGTGGGTTGCTGGAAAGAAGTAATTGTTTTATTTTTATGCTTTAAGAATAAACTGGAAGTGTTAATAAATTAGGTGATGATGTAGCCAAAATTCTGTTACTGTCCCTTCAGAAGTGCTCATCCTTCATCCAAGCAACATACACATTTTCTTTATCTCCCACCATTATAATTTAAAATAGCACAACATAAGAGTTTGTTTCTTGTGCTTTATTGCCATTAGTATCAAATTGCCTGGCATAAGCAGTTCTTACTTTTAAAACCCTTGCCTCCTGCATTCAGATTACCCTTTTTCTCTTTCCTTTAAAATATTATACTTCAGTTTCAATTTTGCATTCAAGCCTCCTTCTAAGTACATTTCATCAGACTGTTCAAACAGATTTGTCTCTTAAAACAAACAGGAAAATATATTAATACTTGGGAAATACAGTGTCACTTAATCTGATAAGTAAACTTGCACAGACTGATTTCCCAAGTTTAAAAAATAGATGTTCAGAAATTGATAATAGTGAGGCACAAGTGCAGCAGCAAAGATGTGCTAGCTGGAGACCTCACAGCAAGTGAGATGCTAAAGTGGTACACGAGGTCACTCTGTGCAGCCTGAGCTACAAGGGGAGGCAGCCTCACTGCAGCATGGCAAAGTCTGGAGTGTGACAGGGAGTGGGCTAGGAAAGAGGGGTGTGGAAGATGAGCAAGGGCCAATCCATGGAAGATTTTTAAACTGAGAAACTCTTAGATTTTCATGGCTAACAAGCAGTATGGGAAGCGTTCGTGACACCAGCTGCTAAGCACTGACCTGAAATGCTCAAAAGGCTGGTTTCCCTAACGTCTCTCTGAGAAAGGAGAAAAGACTTCCCCAGAGAAAAAGGGACCTCATACAGGCTCAGAAGTTTCTGGTCTGCCCTGTGAAAGAGTTTGTTTCCCTTCCCCATTGCCTTCAGTGTCCAGAGGCGCTCGCCTTCAAACTGGGACATGCAGGTAAGACACCCAAAGTTAGTACAGATTTACAGTCTCCAAAACAACCTGTTTCGGATTGTTCACAATCTGTGAGAGGATATTTGAAGTCTCCTTTCTTGTGATCAAGTCAGAAAAATTAACCTTTGGAGGACCTCTTTCTTCTCTTTTCAGGCTAGTATATACTGTGAGGTTTCTCTGTCTCTTTAGAAAGCTCTAAAAATTTAGATCTTCTATTTAGGTCTCTTATTTTAAACCATAAAAAATAACTTAGAAGCACAAGTATTAAAAAAAACCCACTACATAAAGGCCATGTTTGTCCTTATGTGAGTGAACCACAGAAGTAGTTGTGAAGAAATCATTTCCAGCAGCACTTACAATACCGATACACATGCAGAAACAAATACTTCCCACACCAGCAATGCCCCTTTGTGTTTAATTACACTTTCATAACATATTTAAATATAGTGGAGAAGGCTTTGGTACAAAATTTATGTAATAGGCCATACTTGAAGCTGCTTTAATACTGACCACATGCATATACTGTGGTAATAGTGGGACATACAAGAGCACAGTAATAAGAGTTCCAGGCTTTGCCGTAGGAGATATTGTGGCTACATCTGAACTGGTAAAGACAGACATGTGAGGACACAGGGCAAGCCACTGGCAATCAACCTGTTGTGGGCAACGAAGGTTTGCAACTATAGGTCTACACCTTTTCCTTTGGTTTGACTTGAGATCACAGAGCAACTCTCAGCAAATTTAATTTACTAACATAGGCTTAGCCAGAGAGAAATTCCCTGTCCTGAATAACTCAACAACTAAAGAGCTGGTTGTCACAGACTACTGCAGAGAGGAGATTATCTTCAACACAAAGACTAAACAGTGCTACAATGTGGAAGTGTCACATTGACTCTATGTGACATCTTGTTTTAAATCTGTTTACTTTAATAGTTTCCTGTCCGTGGCTCACAGCGTATTATCCACTCCCAGACCAGGCTCAGACCAAAGATCTGCTGGCATGGTTCAGACCAGAGATCCTATGCAGCTGCAGTTCAAGTGGACAGACAAGGCAGCCAGAAGTATGATGTCACCACAAGCAGAGTCCTCCGGGGAGAGCAAATCTTGGGAATCACATAATAGGGTATATAGATGGCTGCAATTGCTCTTGGCAATAATGCCGCATGAATGACTGTAGTAGTGTAAATCTGATTCTATGGGGGGAAGGGGGGAAGCATATTTAAAAATTATATCTGGTTTCAAACAAAGAAATGCGAGGAAAGATCTCTTGAGAACACTGTGTTCGTTTTGTGGATTACTTCCTGTGTCTTTAAACAGCTCCAAGAATGACGAAAAGACAAGAAAGAAGTCTTTTTGCTCTTTCAGCTTTCAATGGGAACTTTCACTTTCCTTCACTAACCCCTTTCATTGTGTGGACTTAATTTTCCTTAAACTCCAGTGCAGTTATCTTAGACTTTTATTGTTTCAATGCACATTACTACCATTTCATTTGTCCTATATTTTTGGCTAAATTTCAGAGTGAAGAGTAAATTTCTCTGAAACTTTGACAATATGAATAATCTTGTTAAAAAATTCTATTTCAAACTTCTGAATGTTAATTCATTTCCTTCATTGAGCATTTCATGAGTTTCTTTCTACTTTTTGGGAGTTTGCAAACATCAGAGTATTTTTCATTCAGATAAAGATAAGGAAATCTAATTTGGCATCTTTTCCCCCCCTCTCCTACCATTTTCTCTTACAGTTTGTAGTTTTTCAAGGGAAGTAAATGAGAAATAATCCTGCTTTTACTGAGACTTCCAGCAATATGTTTCTCTAACTAATTGTCCCTAACTGATGGGAGACATGCTATGTTGGAAATAGGCGAGGGGAAGATTGGAAGAAGAAATACCATGTGGTTGTTCTTTTTAGCAGGAACCACCAGTAATAAGTGCAAAGCTACAAAGCTGATGCTTCTTTATTCCCAGTTCATCCTCTGTGTTAAATTTTGTCTGAGCTTGTACCATTATTAATTCCCTCTCTGGAATAAACACTGGGGTGAACTGCACAAAGAACTTCGGGCAATTCTCCCCTTATATGGCACTGAAATATCTCACGGAAAGCTCATTAAGATCTACAAGACTTCTTCAAATAGAGTCAATAGACTGCATCGGGCCCAAAATGTTGTTCTAGTTCAAAACAAGTGAGTGAAAATATCCCTGACTGTCTATGTTTACTGCCTCTCAGTGATTCCCACATGAAATCTGCTCAGATTACAAGTGAAACAACATACCTCTTCCCTCCGTCCTGACTTAAAATCTCTGCCTGTCATCTGAAGTCATTTCATGTACTTTCTATAACCATTCTGAAAGTTCAGGACATCTAACTGGGTAATGCTGGTAAAACTGAGATGTTTCATCATCAACATGGTATTTCTGCAACATTCAGCTCTTGAAGGAAGGAAAGAATAAAGTACTTATTACAGTCCTCTCTTTCATCTGTTGTCATGAATTTTCCACACAAATGACTGAACAGGTGATTTTGAGTGTCTTACACGGCACAAAGACACTGGGAAAGTGTGTTACCAACAGAGATAAGGAGGTCTGTGTTACCAAGAGAGATCAGGAGGTCTCCAGCAGGTGCAGCAAAGAGTACCAAAGAGTCAAACCATGCTCTGTCTCCTGGCCCAGGAGCAATGGCATAAGATACACAGTGACCCATTCCATCACCGTGCTTGTACTTGCAAAATGAAGGCCCTGTAACCTGCAGCAGGAATTTGTGAGGCACTGTGAGTTTATTCCTTTCAGCAAAGATTTATTGGAATGCCATAAATCAAGTGATCTGGGGAAATTAGAAGAGGTGATTGTAAAGGAAAATTAAAGAAAGGAGATGGAAAGAAATATGATAAAAGAGAGGTGGAGTTCAAAGAAGAAACTAATCTGTTAGTAATAAGTACTGCTGGTATTATTTGTCTGCACAAACCACACCAAAATTTCCCTTCAGTAAACACTTATGAGCAGCTTTAAAGGACATAATGTTGTCTTGAAGTAATGTTGACCCATGCATGGCCTTGGGTCAGTGCTCCCCTAAGCAATAGCATCCAGTAGCAGAGACTTTTTTTTTTTAAGAGCCTAAAGAGTAATGCTTTATTTCACTTCCCCTCTTACATTTTAGTTACCTACCAATAAAAATTTCTGCAGGATTGTATATTTTATCCTAAGAGAGCTATATAAAGAGCTTGTGCCAGCTCACTTCCACATGCCTTTGATGTCTGGAGTTTACCCAGAAAATGACAGCGAAAGATCCATGTATAGATAGTTTCAATCAATAACATTACCACGATCGATTTTCACTTGTCTTTGATCCCAGGTGTAAGTAGCCTATATTCATTCACATGGGCTCATGTGAAAGAGAAGCCGAGTGCTGCCACCTCTTCTCTGTATGATTATTGTTATACCAGAGATTTGATATTGCGAGTAGTCAGCGTTACCAACATTCCGTGTTTTGCCAAGATGAGAGCTAATGCTGAGCATTAGTTCCTAAACTCATGCTGCTGAAAGATATACTGAAACAAAAGACTTTTCTGTCTTTACTGACTTTCCTGGGTTGCAGATAACTCACTGGAGGAAAGAAGAAAGTGATGTGGAATTAAGCATATAGGCTGAATGGACAGCAGTTTTTGTATCTGATAAACCTGTATCTTTGGTAAATGCAGATATTTTTAATCCTGGAGTTCAAAACAGACCTAGCATTCAATTGAAATCAATGTCAGTATGTAATGCATTTTCCTTTTCCTCAGATGAAAGGTCTTAGTCTATCCTTTGTACAATGCTCAGGGCACATCAGGGTCTTCGAAAGTTCTCCATCAATCTTCTCTGACAGGTCCCACAGCTGCTGGTGAATCATTTCTGCTAGATAAGACCAGAATCTTCATGTGAATTTTAATTGCTACTTTTGGCATTTAGGCACTGTACAAATACCTTAATCAGGAATACAGTCGGGCTACCTACATGCTGGAGCACCAAACTCATTGTGTTAGGTCACAGATATTTTCATTTAACCTTCAAGGAATCTGGATTTTTCCGTTTAAATTATATTTCTATACCCTCCCTCCAGATACTTCTGATCATTCACCCATCCCTCTCCTCTACTCCCTGCCTCACTGTCAAGGCTAAACTGAGATTCTCCTAGGCAGAAGCAGAGTGGTAAGCTTCAGTGGTAAGAAAGGCAGTTTTCTCAGTAGTTTGGACTGTGATCATACACAGTGCAAAGGTATAATTCGTGCAACTCAAAGGCAACTCATCAACTTCATTGTAAACTGATTAATTACTCTGGCTTGAAATATCTTTCCCTTGTTATTTTTCAGAAAAATGAAAAAAATTAGAATGAGATTTTCGTAGGTGTTTGTTTTGATTAGTGTCTCTGGGTGGGGGGAAAACGATCATTTTTCTCACTCTAGATTATTTAGATTGACTTCCTATGAAAGGGAGGCTTAAGCAATCACACTTACTGTCCATCTGCCCATTCATCTGTTGAGCTGTCTGTCACTCCCTTCTTCTCAGTAGTTTTTGAGCCCACTAGCCACTTTCAGTCATATTTGACAAATGGCATCATAAAATCAGTAGTAGTTACTAAATTAGAGCACCTACTGACGAAGGGATGGCAGCAGCCAGCTGGCCAAACAGCACATGAATGCTTCCTGGCCAGCCAACATGCTGCAAAACCATCCAGAGAACAAGGAACGCCTTACACAGGCCAACAGGCAGGAGAGGCTGGGGACATTGCACAGGTGATGTGTAAGACCTCTGTGCCACTTCAGCCACTAATACTTGTTAGTGTGACACATCAGTTGGTTACTTGGTATATAGCTGTACACCAACATCTGTCTTGCTATGAGCATGAGGTATTCTCTGCTGGACAGGATAGACAGTGTCTGCTCTATGTCCTACACTCAGTTAAGCTGAGGAGGGCATTTGCTCAGAATCCATTCTGCCAAAATGCCACACATGAGCAGAACGGAGGAAATCTGCCTTTGGCTTGACAGACAGGAGATATTTCTCTTTCCCCGGAAGAAACCAAGCTCCCTTTGCTGGAGGACCCCACACACACACACACATTCTGTCAAGGATGAGGCAGGCAGGGAGAGCAGGCAGAAGACGCAGAGGCAGGGACTGGAAAAGTCCTAGTCAGAGCAGGGAGACAGTAACCATGCAGATCCTGTATATTAGAAGAAAGAGTTGTCCTCGGGACCCAGAGTAAGAGCTCTGCAGCATTTGTTGCACCAATCAGCAGGTGCATCACAGCCGTTCAACCTCCGGCCCAGGAAAAACATGGAGATGAGGATCTATCTCACAAAGGCACAGTAATATTTTCTGTGCATCCCTCTCCTATTCATATTCTGATTCAGCCTGAGCTTTTCCTGGTTTGAAATGTTCCATGTTCCAATGTGTGTTCCTTTTTCCTGTTGTTCAAAGGCCATCTGGTGCTGCTAACATGCTTGGTTTAAATTAATTGCTTAGGCAGAGTCACCTCAAGGCTCTGGTTGGCTCTGGATGACGCGACCTTGTCCAGCTTTTTCTGATGTTAATTCCTACCTTCTTCATGCATCACCCTACCTGCTGGTCAGGGTTTGAAACATCTGATAAGGTCCTTGCTTGCCATTGGATCTTGCTGGAGACACAGGGAGAGGAATAAAATGGCAGGAGTAGTATCCAAGGGTTGCTGGCATTAGTTTCTCTCATTTTTTATGTCATCTTCCCCTTTGCTTCCCTCTTGAGTCCCAACTGCCTTCCAAATCAAGTTGCCAACCTGCACAACAATTCCAGCTATTCCAACCTGGTCATCAAAACTCCCAGAAATGTCTGGAAGCATCTACACAATACATGCACATTGTCAGCAGACACCCTTGTAACCACACAGAATTGGGAAAATAAAAGAAAATAAAAATGTAGGGCAAAAGGAGATTTCAACAAGTGAAGAAACAGGAAGAGATGGAAACAAAACCCAAGGGGAAAACAAATCAGGAAAATTGTTAAATTGAGAAAAAAAAAACCACAGACACACACACAAAAAAATAGAACTATGATACAAGCATGATGTTAAATCATTCCATTAGGGGGAAAAAAAGGAAATCCTTGTAGAAGACCAAAATGGCTGTATTTGGAACTTTCTAAGTATCTGAAGATATTGATTGACGCATATAAAAGTGGAAATAAAACTAGATGACTTGTTGAAAAGCTTAATGAGACATAGATCATGTCATCTTTTCCCGTGTATTCATTAATTTTGAAAAGAGAGTAAGCATACAGACTAAAACAGGTTTTGAAATGGTTTTGAAAGTATTAAAAATAAAATAACCAGATATATTCAACATGGCACAGGTTGTTCAAACCCACTCCTTTTTGAAGTGTTACCCAAGCTGATGTTGGCAGATCTGCTGCAGAAGATGTGTGAGCCGCAGTAAGCAATGACTTTGTTTCTTCCTCCACAGTACAATGGTCCCATCAAAGCATCAATTGCCCTGTAGTATTAACAGGACTGACACACCCAAAACATAGTAGAAGTCATTGATTTGCCCTATTTAGTGCTATTTAAGAATCATGTCTAGGGCCTGTTGTCTAGGAGAACAGGAAGAATGATAACAGACTTGAAAAAGACAGCCTGGGAGAAAAGGTTGGAGGAGCTGGACTTCCTCAGCCTAGAAAGAGAACGGGAAGGAAAGCACAGTAATTCCCTCTTAATGTCGAAAAGCTTCTGTGATTAAAACTGTTACAGCTGTTTTCAAATTTTCTGGGGATGTGACAAGAAGAAACTAATTGGATTTAAAACAAAGGAGATTATGGTTAGCTACTGCAAAACTGTTCTTAATGATAAATACAGTTAAATATTGCAATATGCAAACTATATACACATACATATATATATATGCTGCAGCACTGAGGAATTTTCTCATTTGGAGATTTTAAGGCTGATTAGACTGAAATTTGTTAGAGACATTCTGTGTATTTTTGACCAGCTTTTTTCAGGGGAATGGACTAAGTTACCTCTTGAAACCTTTCAATCTCATGACTATTTCTTTTTCAATTTTTATTTCTACGCAATGATTAGGTACAGAATTTTTCTTGATAATAGAATTGTGGCATTTTCACTGACTTTATTTAAACTTGGATTGGTTCATACACTGTATGACAACCATACTTCAAGGGCTCTCTCAATAGATGAAATTAAGCAGGTTATGCTAAGCAGGCATCCCTCTGAATTAATGAGATTTTTTTCTTTTAACAGAGAATCAGCCTAGCAAGTCTTGACATCGGCCAATACTCATCAGAAAGAAAAACAAAAGCTTTGAAGAAGGCTTGTTTTAAGGTAAGGTTCAGCAACAGAGAAGTACATTATGCCTTGATTTAGGCATACATCCCCTGGAAAATGACACTTTGGACTAAATTCACAAATTACAAATGTTATGGTAGAGGAATACCCACAGCACTGTTTTGTAGCATTGATGCGACCATTGCTTCTCTGAGGGAGTTGGTTTATTCATTATACTTCTTATGCTGGCCAGGTAAAGATAATTTAAAGACAACTGTTCCTCATGCAAAACAAAAAAAAACCCATTAGAGAGTTCTCTCTAATGCCTTCTTTGCTAACAGTTAAATAGAGTAACTGGCTGTTCACATTCGGGGCTCTTAATTTCCCAGGCTGCAGCACACCACGTCTAATTGTGTTAGTCACAAGGTACGAGGTTCCCTGGTAGAACATAACTCAATGTGACTGATGTAAGCAGCTTGGATGTGGGTGTGCATCCCTCAAACATGCCTCACTATTAGGCACATTAACCATTTCAGCCCAAAGCTTCCTACCATACCATGCAGTCCTGGTGTTATCTTCTCTTCAAAAGTAGAAACTGAATTGGTGATTGCTGGAGCCTCAGGTAACAACCATGATGCTCACAAAAGGAACAGAACTCACTACACTGAGATTTCTCTTCTGACATTTTTGTTTGCATGTCCTCTCTAATGCATCATACTAACCTTTTGAGCTGGTCATAGGTTGGCAATTACACAGTACGTATCATGGGAGTGTCAGAAGTAAACCTAAAGTGCAATACCTATCTTTGTTCGAACAAGGCATTTGGTTCTGAAAGGGAGGAAATGGGCTATTATAAAAAAAAAAAAAAAAGGTTTTGAAGTTGTTCTTAAATATTGCTGTGGCATAATCTCCACATGTCATAAAACATTGAAGAACTAGAGACAGACTAAAAAGATTATGTTCTCAGAAACATGTAGTATATTCATTTCAGTGTGCTAGGACAAACTTAATGAACAGAGTACTGAAGCATATGTTCATCTTTTGTTTACTTTCTTGTGTACATTTTCCTTGTTTTAAATTACTGACGTTGTTAGCTCTTTATATTTTGCTTTCCTAGAAAACCATAAGTTAGACTAGAAAACACACTTTCTTCAACTTTAGTTATGGTACATTAACCAGCATAACTCTTTCGATGTTTTCTAATCTTCACAGTTAAATACAGTAAAGCCATGCACAGTAGTCCATAAAATATTGGATTGCATTCTCAACACAATGAAGCATAAACCACAATTCCCGAAAGGATGGAATCAGTAATACAAGCAAGAGAAAAATAGTCCTTATTAAAACACAAACAGTGTGTACTAGTAGTTTAGAGGAAACTGTGGAATATGCTTCCATCATCAGAGTCACTGCATCTTCAGTCAGCCATGTCATTTGTGGGCTAAGTGCTCACTGAATATTTAAAAGTTATGCTAAAACATTTAATAAATAATGTACTAAAGATCTGATGATCTGTCAACTCCAACTACACCGGAAAATGTTAAGAAAAGGTAAAAGCACTTTTACCACAGATTGAGCTCTCCACCCATTTGTTATTTGCACTGCATGAATAATTTGTGATTCTAAAAGTAATATTAAAATCCATTTCCCAATGGTGTCTACACATATTGCATTGTACTGTTAGGTCCTACAACATGAAATATTTAAATAATTTGAATATTTTCTGTGAGACAGGAGAACAGGCATTAGCAGTGGGGGAGATGAAAGTAGAGAATGTGTAAAATATTTCATACCTTTCTCAGACTGCAAAGTACAGCAAATAGAATAATGTAATATTAATACAGAAGCAAAAAGGAAACTTACTAAGAGGCCATTTCCTTGTATTCTCAGTGGATTTGTTTGCGGTTTTTTTTCTCAAGTTTTGTTCTGGTTTTATTCTTATAAATACTGTCTATAGATCAAAACCTTTCAGATAATAGGCTGCACCGCTCAGGATGAAAATGCATGCAGTCAACAGAGAAGTTGCCTCTGGTTTCAGTGGACATGGCACATTTCACCTACCCTGCACAAAGATTTTCAAGACTATCTTCCAGCTGCACTGATTGTCCCTAAACAGCCAGTACTGAGGAAGAGCATTGCTTTTCCTGCTTGGAAATCAAATAGCTTTTTGTGTACTTTTCATATATTTCATTGTGAAAATTCACACAGTTTTCAAAACATCTTTTCCTTAAATACTTTGTCTCTGAAGACCCTGTACCACTGTGAGTCTTGGTCTGATCAACTGAAATTTGGCAGTGTTACAAGGTTCAGCAGTTTGTGTTACTTTACACCCAAAGCCTCCTGCGAAGCGATGGAACATTTAGGGGAATCGATAACCCCTAGATAACCTTTCCATTAGAATTCCAAGAGATTTTTGTAAAATTTGCAGAACTACATGATATTACTGTGGATGATCTAGATATATCTTCACAGGTGCTACTCAGTTACAAAAATCTGGTCTAGTCTTGGGAAGCACTGCTGTCTTTCAATGACCAGAAGCCAATTTACTGTGCAGCCTTTCCAAACATTACATGCCAGAAGTTCACCACAACATCACAGGGCATTTTCTCAGCCTTCCAAATGAATTAATGTGGGAAATGAGAAAGACTGAGAAATTCACTAGCAACTCAGATATCAAAGGAATTTTAAAATATAACTGTTGTCAAAGTCCTGTAATGGGAATAAGATTCTAAGGTTTCTCCATTTACCTCAGTTTACATTTCTGCTTTTCCATCTAAACACTGCACTTCCCTCTGCAGCCCTTTGTTTGTCTCTGTAGGCAGTTAAGTCCTCAGGGCAGAGCAATTGCTGCCTGTTATGATACACATTTACAATGCCTCATGCAATGGAACCCTTAATCTCCTAATAAATGACACTCAAACAGTAAATCTGTCCCCTTTCTAAAAGTACTTTGTTCATTAAAAATAATAGAGAAAAAATCATTACACACGTGATACATGCTTGACAGCTGAATTGAACTGATGCCTGGGTCTATTCCTAATGTTTGCATGAGGTGTGTGTCCTATTTCTCCCTGTTGTTCCCTCCCTTATGAAAACATTATGAGCATTGTTTTCCTCCCAGGCTTGCATTTGCTGCTTTATCACATATTCTTTTGTGTTTTATTAATAAGTTGTTGGGGGATACTTACCAAAACCTTAAATATGTGTGTGTGCATACGCGCAGCTACACATTAAAAAGGTGAATCTGCAGAGTGATTTGTTCTGACAGCTGTGTTGTTAAGCTACTGCAGAAATGCAAAAGAAAGATGTAAGCCATGCTGAATGAATGAAATCATGCTGTAAGACATCTCCAGCAGCTTTTAAAGAACACCACTGAAGAAACAGATCAGAAAGCCTGATAAGCTAAAATAAAAGGGCTATACAAAGCAGCAGCAATCTCCAAGGATGAAGGCCCTCCTGGGAGGCCTTTGGCACCCAATTTGGACATTGAAACCCCCCAAAATGGCTGCTGTTCCCATGGGACTCTACATTCAAGGCCAGGTCTTCCATCCTTCCTTTCTGCACAGTGAGCTTTCCCATTGAAATTGCATTGATCCAGTGCTTATCTCTTACTGTTTGTAAGGTCACATATGGAGTCTTGTTCCCCTCTTGTGTTTTCGAGCATAAGTTTTATGCTCCTTGCACAACACTATTACTGGCAGTGGTAACAGGACAAGAAGGTATTCAGACTGAAAGAGTAGAGAACAGAAGAAAAGCAGAACAGCTCTTCCTAAAATGTACCAACATCACCAGAGAAAAATCTGGGGCCATTATAAGACAAACAAGAGCTGAAATCTACATAAATTTTCCAAATGGACAACTGTAAAGGTCTCTTAGAAAACAGAGAGGTTAAATAGCTAACAGCTGCCACAGCAACCCAGTTGTGATAGGAGACAGGAGAGGCAACAAGAACTGGCCACAAGTTTCCAATGAAGATTAGCTTTGTTAGACTCCCTAATCCAGCCGTTTTCTTTTCTGTAAGAGAGGAAGAGAAGGAGAAGGCTTGCAGCCAAAATGGCAGCAAATGGTCTTTTGTAGGCCAACACACCTAATATGGCAGAGAGAGCAAAGGCATTTTGGGGGCAGTGATATTTAAGAGCAGCAAAGAGACAATGGCAGCAACAGTAAGTATAGGTAGAGTATTAAAGGAACATTGCCAGATTAAATATCATACTTTCTAACAAATTGGTTTGCCTGTGTTATAGAGACTATTAAAATCAGAAGAGTTTAAAGCATCTAATCTACTCTCCCCTGTCTAAGATGTTTACTTTCTCCATTGTTCCCTGCTTGCACTATTAAACTAGAATAGTCTATTTCACTTTTAAGTCTAGTTTCTGGTTGATTTTGTTTTGAACTCTAATTCTATCTTATTACAAATTGGAGTAAAGCCTCGAGGCTTCCCAACAGGTCATGGGAGTCTTGTGCAGAGCACTATACAGACATAATAAGCAGCAACCCACACGTACAGACAAAAAGAGGCTTTTACAGATGAAACAAAGGGGCAAGAAAGAGATTGGGACTGCAAGAAGACAATGGTGATAATAACATAAATATTACACTGTATGTTTTCGGCTTCTCTTTTCAAAAAAAAATTTGCGTTTTATTTTTACAAGACTCAGAATTTGGGACTTGGGTACAAAGACTCTTCTCTAGCATTGGATCTGATCCTCTCAGTGGTACTGTCCTGTCCAACACACAGAAATGGCATTCTCCCCCTGACCACTGAAATTCGAGCATGTCCATCCTAATACATTTCTGAAAGCCTTCACTGCCTCAAAATTGATGTCAGAGGATTCTGATTCAACTGACATGTGCTGCCAGCTCCCCTCCAGTGGTGTCATGCTCTGCTGCCCCTTGGTTTCTGCTGCTGTACTCCTTCTTCTCCTATCATAACATCTGTTACAAGTTTTTCCTTCTGAGTCTTCAGGAAAGGTTTGGACCAGCTCCTTTTTTTATCCTAAAACCCTTTTCTGTTTTTTTTCAAACCACAAACACAGATCACCCATCATTTTAATTGAAAGGTTTTGTTTTTACCAATGAATGTGAAAGTCTCAGTTGGACTTGGAGCCATTTGCCTTACCTAACTTGGTCATGAATCATTGCTATGCTTCAGTAAGATGTTAAAGTCTCCTGTCAACTTTTGATGACTACCTGGCATTCTTCAGTGTAGGAAGCATCTTTACTGGAGTTTATTTCAATTTATAGATCCAAATAATACAGGATAAAAACAACTAAAAATACTTACATGTCACCCATTACTTGCTGTTGACTGAAGCCAGATACAAGAGTGATAAAATTTTAGGACTACTCATCCCTATCTTTTACCTCCAAGGCATATTCCATAAATGTTTTTATAATATCAACTATATTAATGAATCTGTTTAGAAAGATTAAACAGAGACGTGAATGGCAGGTAATATAAGGAAGGATGAATATTAGAGATGAATAGTTAAAAGAAAATAGGAAAAACCCTGAAGCAATTTAGGTGTCATAAATGATAGCACTGCTTTACAGCCATATATTTAAAGCAACACAAGAATAATTTTAGTAACCATATCAGAAGGATTTCAGGTTTTATGAAAAATAGCCCACACCTGAACAAATTGGATGCCCAAACTCTGAGAGCACTAGCATTTCATATGTGTATAATCCAGAGCAGCACCAAGTTTTCACAGAGCTCACAATAGCAAAATTAATTAATTACCAGCTCTGAGGTTATCATATTGATGTGGTTCGCAACATTTATCTTTTTCACATAAGACCCTGAGATTTGCTCAGTTGGTTAGAGTATGGTGCTCATGACACCAAGGTCAGGGGTTGATGTCCATATGGGCCATTCACTTAAGAGCTGGAAGATCCTTGTTGGCCAGTTCTAACTCAGAATGTTCTGTGATCAGTAGATTATGGATTAGAAACACAGAAATTTTGACCAAGGTTCAAATCTTCTTTTCTTCCCCTCCACACCGTTAAAAACAAGTTAGAAACACAAGTCTGATTATTCTACTGCATTAGATACTAAGCCTAGAAACAATTTACTGAAAATAAGAGCTCCAACAATAGCTGCAAAGAAGAATAAAAAGCAACTACATACCACCACAAGTTGCCTATTTTCCTAAAACATGTACTAATTTCTATCTCTCCAGGTTTGAACCATCATAGAATCATAGAATCATAGAATCATAGAATCATAGAATAGATTGGGTTGGAAAAGACCTCCAAGATCATCAAGTCCAACC
>JAWMRA010000078.1:101692958-102036342 GCA_035584735.1 Pseudotriccus pelzelni | reverse complement strand
GATTTTGCACGCGCCAGCTTTCACCCGGCTTCTGCTTTGATAAACTGCCTTATCCCAACCCATGAGTTGTTTTCCACTTTAATCTTTCCCCTGTCCAGCTGGGAAAGGGAGTGATAGCGTGGCTGGGTGGGCACCTGGCATCCAGCCAAGGTCAACTCACCACAGGAAGATAGGACAAAAAACATGAGTGAATTCAACCCACAGGTTCAGGGAGAGGATGAAGGCAGAGTAAGGAACAAAGATGCTACCCTAGGCTGCCCATAGATCATTTCTCTCACGAGTCACTGCTAGAAAACACATGCTGAGTCACGAGCACTATAAGCAGTAATTTTAGGAGAGATGATTGCTTGCTAGTTGAAATACTATGTGAAAGGTCCCCCAAAACGCTAATTTGCTTTGGAAATACTTTAGATCATTCAAGAAGTACGTAAAACAATCTTCCCTAAAACCCAGCTGTCCATCAGTCAGTTCAGGATCACAAAGAATTAACTGCTTATTTCCCTCGTATTCCTTTTAAAAGTTTATATATCTTAAACTCAGGACTAATGAGAGGAAAAATAATGACATTCAACCTCCATCCCCAAATGAATCTCTGCTAGAAGTTTTTCATGTTAAATGTCAAGATCCTTAAGCAACTGTATTTCAAATTCACACACAGGGATACTGTGCTTGCATATTTAACCATGTTTTCCTATACAAAACCTCCTTCTGTCTTACAGACTGAATCACTAGCTGAAATGTCCCCTCTGGCCACATTTAAAATCTTGATTATAATCCTTGATGAAACAGGGAAGTGAACAATCCTTGTATTTAATCATAATAAATTAAACTAATGAGCTTTCCTGGCAGATTTATTACTTTTGAAATGGATGAAGTTCCACTGACTGATCATATGCAAGCCAAAGTAAGTCTTATATAAGGGTAAGGGGTAGGGAAAGGGCACATAATATTTTACTTGAAAAGAGTACATTCCTGATATGTTCCTAAAAACAACTGGGCTTGTACTTTTCCTTCACACTTGTATGAGGACTGGAGAGGAAGGGTCAAAGACAAAGTTCAGAGACTCAACAACAAAATGGAGAGATGCAGGATAATGCCAGGAATAGTTTTGGCTAATAGCAGTCCTACCTGACACAAGGAGAGAGACTTTAGTTCTTTGCTGTTGCATTCACATAATGCAACGTAGTGACTCTTTTGGCATCATTCTAAAATACATACTCCGAAATTACATGTATTAAATATTGTCCACTTAAATCCAAGCAGCTGTTGAAGAACATCTCCTTTTTCACCAGGAAAAGCAGCTCAGGATGGAACTTGGTCTTGATCCTGCAGAGCTGTTTCTCTGTGATAGTGGGACAAAGCCTGGATCCTGAGCTGCAAGCAGAATCAGATGGGAGAGCTTTTCTCCTTGAGCTTCTGGACTCCTTCAAGCTCTGCCTGAACAAAAAGTATGCCCTCTCTTCACATTTGTCTCAGGGTTGTACTAATGTTGGCCGACAGCAGAACAAGAGAAGGCATCCTCCAGTGTGAGGTGACAGTGGAAGAGAGCTGTGACCATGCTTGAACTTTGATGGGCGGTAGTTAGCGACAGTACTGCAGATGGTGTAGCAATAAAGATAAAAAAATTCAAGGCATGAAAGGACATAAAAATCTCCATATCTAAATAATATTAACTTGCCCTTGTAATTCTTTCTCCTTTTCTTTTTTCTTCTGACAATCAGACAAAATGTGGGAGGCCTATTGTCTGGAAGGGGAAGTCAATCACTGCTCTGCAGCCACCAACAGGGTGAATTTAGTCACTGCTTAAGGGGAATCACAGGTCTGAGTCAATTACTGCAGACTTTCTACACACCACACGCTTCTTTACTCAGATAGAAAACTATTTTTGAAATGCAATTCTACAACTTTTTTTTCACACCTCTTTCTGATGTGCTTTTAATAAAACAGAAGAAGGAAAGTGCTTAATGTTTCTACTTCTGAAATTGTGATCTTCATACTCAGTCACTTTTTACCACATAGCACCAGTCCAAGGACATGGTTAAACTTTGTAGACATGCCTTTCAAAGACCATTTGAGTTGCAGACACCTTGTTAAAAGAAATGAGTAATATTGTCTTCTATTGCAAACAGAAGTTGTTCCAGACACTGGCCGAAAACTTGGGCATCAAAGAATTCCTGGTCCAGTGGAGCCCTCACAACCGTGATCAATATATCAACTGGATACTGCTCAGCAGGGCAGTATCTGCAATTATTTTCTTCTTCTCATCTCATGAAATAACAAGTGAGAAAAATCTTCCATCCAAAAGCAAACCAAGACACAGAGATATACTGCAAAAGTGACAGTGAGAAAGCTGAGTATCTGCTTCATTACAGGGTTATGGGTTACGAACATTAGACTGACATTCCCACAGCAAAGACCAAACAAGCGCTGGCTACTAACAATAATTTTTCTCCCTTCTGCATGCCTCTCTCAAAAGTGGTAATCCTCTGATAATTGCTGCTGGATTCCCCCTAAGAAATTGATAAAATGGGGCTCCCAGCACACTGCGCAAAGGTGAGTACAACAGAAAGAGAAGTGATGTTAAATTCCACGGCATTCTACATTTCCTTTTGTCTTGGTTTGCTACTTCTGGGTGACTATGGTTTCAGTGTAGCATATGTGGAGAATTTAATTAAGGAGGGCCAATGGGAGCAAACCTTTTTCCTCCCAGCACCTGTACTCTGACTTCAGTTTTAGAAGCTTGCATGGTTACTGCAGGAAGCAGTTATACAGAAAAGCAAATCTTAATTGTTCTTCATTCTTAAACTGTTTGATTACATCTGGTAAATATTGTGCCCTTAAGGTGTTTAATAATTCAGCTTTTCCACTTTGAAATTATATTAGTGCTGTATGAAAGGTTACCTGGAGGGCCAATTCTAATTACTGGATACATATTCCATAAAAATATTCAAAATTATTTCCAAACATTTGTCAATCCCAGCTTCAATAATATTCTTTTAGAAAGATAGTTTATTTTCAGTGTCCCCATTTAACTTCATTTCTTTTTCTGATTTAAATGCTAGCCTACTCCAGTTGTGGATTCCTGGATATTTTGGAAACAGGTGGCTGTTAAACTAAGTTCTGGTTGAGAGGATAGTATTAATCAATATACTGCAATTTGCAAGACACTTAAGACTTGAATCCCCCATTAAATCCAAATCTACCCTCACAAGACACTAATTATGGAAATGTATTCATATATTTCAGTGATATTAGTTACACATCTACATCTGTCTCAAACAGACAACTGAAAAAATACTGCTGTGGGTTAAACATGGAGCTGTTAGGCACATGAGAAGGTAGATGCAGCCCCACGCTACCACCTATTACAACAAAATTTTATTTCTATACACTTATAATTGTTCCATAGTTAACAGGTAATTTCCAAATACAGTCATGTAACACAAACAGATAAAAATCAGAAGTTAGTTGTAATCTTTCAGTATAAAAAAACCTCAGATTTTTACATTGATAACACTCCCAGACTGAGCCAATATTCATTTGGAGTCACTAGACTATACTCTCCATCATTTTACATGCTGTTATTTTGTGCAATAAAAAGTATAGAAAGCACAGCAATATCTGTCAAGAGTATTGGCAAAAATAAAGTACTGGATTTCAACAATTTTGCTAGTTACATTATAAAAAATTGTCCTATTACTATACCTATAATAAATAATAATCTTTGCAAGGATTTGAAAAAAATGATACTACAGTCATGCAGATTAATAACTCTTGGGGTATCTAAATGGGAGAATAATATCTAAGGTAAGCAAAGCCTTCTAGAGCCTGCCCTTACAAACTACGGTCATACGCTAAAGACAGTGAGAAGTTCAACAAAGCCAGCTGGAAGGCTTCTGTGAGCCTCAGGAAGGATTGATCAGACCACGACAAAAGCATTTCAGTCAAACATAAATGGAGCTCACATTCAATATTAGGGCATCACTGGTTTAAAAGAGAAAGAGGTTTTCTGTCTTCTGAAAAAGAACATCTGCGTTGAAGGTGTGATGTAAAAACCCTTACAAGTACATGAATCAAAACGGATTTCACTACCTATCAGGTCACACACAAGCCAAGCCCCTTGATTCCCACCAGATTTAGTGTCTGTTCCAAATAACGAGGCACTTTCCTGTTTAAATTGCTAAGGCTTTACTTTTAGCACTGCAACAATATGGGGTGGTTTAGGTGGAGCTAAATTTCTTTACAGGAAAGCAGATCTGCTACAACTTGAAGCCCCTCACACATACACACACAAAAAAACAAATTCAAAAAACCAAAACAACAACAACAACAAAAACCAAACAAAAAAAATCAAACAAAACAAAACAACAGCAACAAAAAACCACTTTGACAGTGGGCATGTACTATTTCAAAGTGAAAGGCAAATATTTGGCAAGGTTACAATAGACTCAGATAGAGTTCTCCAAATGAATACTATGTGAAGCCCTAACAGCAGCAGTACTGTGCTGTAATGAATATATCTATTTCTTCAGGCCTGGAACAGGGGTGCTGATCTCAAGTTGAAGTCTCACTTGGGCTTTAGAACCATGCCCAGTGGATGTCCGTGACAAAGATAAGGGGGGCTCTAACATAGATACGAGCACAGAATCCAACACCTAACCTTATTTTTGTTAAATTTCTTAACAAAAGAGGTTATATGTGAGGACAGTGTGCTGCTTTTTGCTTTTTTGCTCAACCATTAGGCTGCACAGCCCTTGGTCTGTCTGGTTTACTGGCCTTAGAATGTGCTATTGGAAAGTCCTTCATTTATTTCCCATGATCACTCTATGATGACCTCACCAGCTGAGGCAGATTTGAGCTTTCATTTAAAGGAAATAAAGAGAAACAAAACAAACAAAACCAACCAACCAAACAGAAACAACCCAGGCAAAAGGGACATGTCTACATCATTTGTCTCTGAATTGAAATTCTCTGAAGTGATTTGATGTTGTTGAACTTCCTGGTCAAAGAATGGACTCTTCCTGAGGTACCCCTACTGCCCATTTTGAACACCACAAGAGAGGCTACAGAGGAGCAGGAGTTCTCTAAATAAATTTTTGCAGAAGCCCCAAGTGACCAGAACACAACTTGAAACGATCATAGCCACTTCTTCCTCAGTGTACATTCTAATACCATCCTCTCTAAAGTAAGGGGTAGAGAAGGAGTAAAAAACCCTCAGCCACCAGGAACTTCTTGATGGAAAGCCCATCTAGTTTTGCAGGCATGAGAGAAGCCAAAACTCATACCTCCCGAGGCTAATCACCATTTGAAACTACACTGCAAAGTCTTCACTGCTTTAAGACTTCACCTAGGAAAACAAAAATATATAAGGAATGAGGGTGAATGGTGCACTTCACTTGCCGAGAAGTTTTGGAAGAGATTCCAAGAACTCCTTCACATACTTGAGAGTGCTCCTGGCACCCAAATCATCTTGTTTTATTGTGATGTTGGTTTCACCTAGGTGGGTAAATGTTCAGCTTCCAGCTTTGGGACAAATATTATCTCACTTGTGAGGTTCTTTGTCTTCCAAACAAAGCTTTGAATTTTTTCCTAAAGCATTTCAGCCTGATGGATATTGGCAGTGGAAGGTGCATTAAATAATTCATGAAGAGAAGGATGGACACAAGAAGTGTCAGCTTTCCTTTTAATACCCTGTTCCCCTGCAGCCTTTGAAACATATTTTATGTCGTTTCTTTATAATTCACACAAACATATAAAGGCTAACCCTTCACATTAGGCTCTCATGAATATCCTGTGCAAATTCATATGCAAAGCAGATGTAACCCTCAGGCCATTGGCACACGCCCAGCTGTAACAGAGGTAGCATCGCATCAGGCAGCATTTTGTTGTTTCTGGCGATCCCCTGAATTTAAGTCAGGAATGAAACAAAATGGAACAGACAAAGGCAGTATATTTTACAGTCCTTTACACCAAAAGTACAAGCACAGATCAACATACTCTTCCTAACCTTGTGGGATTTTTAGCTGTCTCCAGGGTAAATAAGTCGGCTGTTACTTTTGTCCCTTCTCTTAGAAAATATCCTCAGTTCTGTCAGTGATTTGAAAGTATTGGTGTGTAAAATACTTTTATATCAAAAAACTGATTCCATATATACAACAAACATCCTTTATTTCAAACACACATATATTTGCATTGCTTGATCAGAGCTGGACTATGACTAAAACAAATGGATTATCTCATTCAGGAAAATCTTCTTTCTAGTCATACATCTTGGCATCATATATTTTGACAAATACCTTAGCCTACTAAGAACCTGCCATAACACTAGTGTCAATATGGAACTGAAGAAAAGTATCTTAAACTGTTTGCTCCAGCATGATCCAAAGCCAACTGAAACTTCTGGAAAGACTTTCACAGTCTTTCCTGAACTTAGTCCTTTAATCCCTTCCAGAATCACAGTTTACCTTTTATTAACACTCCTACCTAAATAAAGTTGAAATATTTGTGCATCAAAGAACAATTAGTCTGAGAAAAGCAAGGGAAAAAAAATACTTTCAAAGAAGAGTTTCCACTAAAAATTTAATATTAATATTTTACCACTATGCTAAAACACCAGAGAAAACAGCTTATTACAACCCTCAATGGTGACATAAGACATGCATTAAAATCTTAATTAAAGTGCATTCTGCATAACGGCAAGTCTTGGCAGTGCAAGTCATCTACAAACACCATGAAATGCATTTGAGATTTGAAAAGAGCAGATACAATTCTTTAAAGTTTATATACATATATAATTTATCTCAAGAGATAAGAAGGAAATTTAATAGTATTCAAATTGCCCAACACTTTAATTTTGCCTGAAATTACACACACATCATATAATCTGGTCCTTACAAACGTTATTTTTTATCCTACCCAAAGCTATCAGGCTATCTAGAGGGAGGCCCCAGTAAACTGCTCCTGTTACAGACGTAGACAAGCCGCAGCTTTTCCAGAAGGGCTTAACACTTGTAGCTCTCATCCAACAAATGCTCTCCACCATAATCTCTTTGGCATTAATAATTTATTATACTTAATGAGACTTCTAACATGCAGAAAATTAGACAAGTCGTTATGTCTTCAAAGGCTCATTTCCCACCAGGCAAAAGTAAGAAAGCAGCAGACACACGGTAGAGGAATGATCGTTCTGGCCTAGACAAACAGCTCACTAATTCTATTTTCAAAGGTATGAATTAATCATCTCCAGTTACCTCTTATGAAGCCATTGCTACTTAGTTTTTATATATAACCGTGTGTCTTAAATCTCTATTTTCAAATATTGCACAACTGTCAACTAGCATTAATGTGATTGCAGGCTCTGTTAAGGTCTGTTTGTCTGATGGGCTTTTTAAAAGCTTAAAGGAGTTAATTTCCTCTCAGGTTGCTCCTCAGCATTGAGCCTAACTTCAAAACAGTAAAATTACTTTTTTCTTTCTTAAAACATCATTCATCCATTTCTTTGTCAGCAGAAATTCTATTTCCTTTATACAAATATTTTTGTTTATTATGACCATGACAGCCAGTTTCAGGAGCAGTAAAAATATGGTCTTTCTCCTCTTCCACTGCTTCTTCCCTTCCTTTGGATCTCATGTGCACCAGACTGGAGCTAGACTAAAAGGGTCTTTACCAAAAGAGACTACCCCAGGCAACTTTCCTGGGTAAGACTGACTGGTTCAGATTAAAACCTCAGATTCAGGCACACTTGGAACATTGCTCTTGCTTATGCCAACTCGTCTCAGTCACACATAGGCAGAAGAGGAAGTTGTCCTTGCCATATAAGAGCCACTGCACCCTTGTGAAGAAATTTTAGGAACAAGGAAATATTCTACCAGAGTCAGTACCTGTGCCTAAACCTTGAGACTACGTGGATACAACTAGGAACATAAATTTTCTTCTGGGTCCAAAAGCAGGTGCTGCTAAAGGCTGGCAAAGCAGTAAGCATAGGTGCTGCAGAGTGCTCTCTTGACTTCAGGTGTCTCTTCCTCTCTTAAAACAGCAAACTGGAGTCATTCAAAATAAAAACAAAGGTGAGATGCAAAAGCTTCCAGAACATGTCTAAAAGCAGCAAATTACCATTCCAGGAAAGATGTCAAAAAAATGTCAGCAAAGGGCACTGCAGATGCTAACTTGGTTTTGTACATATTATTCCCATATTCATCTGCATGGATGCTAAATCAGCCTGTGGACTCACTGTGTTGTCTGTGTTTGGTTATAGTTTCATTTTAGAGTGAAGCATACTCAATGAACCTGATTAAAGGAAGTAATGAGAAAAATGGGAAGATGCTAAACCAGGGTTGAGGTCAGCAAAGAACAGATGCCAAGGTAGGCCAGATGTAGAAATAGGATATGGATTTAAATTTTGGAAACTGAGTATGGTAGGATTAAATAATGCAGATGTATGTAACTCTCTAGTGTGTGGATTTTAGATTTTCAGTCCTTTCTTACCTACAAAAGACATTAATTTCCAGGGTCTGATCTGGTTTCCACCTTTCCATTCAAATATGACAGATCCAGATCTCACTTCTTTAGGTCTAGGACCAGTCAATGTGAAAGGAGAAAACAGGAGATGAAAACAGTCTTCACCTACTGTAAAGGGTAAATATTTGCTCAAAACTGGACCCTCTTTCCTTTGGAGGAAGAGACTGCAACCAAGATATAAGATTCGTCCTGTTTCTTTAGCCTCTTGCACTGCTCTGAGATAGTACAAGTGTGGGCATAATTAGGGAAGACTTGTTGAGTCACTAACTTCTGTGACCAGCATGGAATCACTGTTAGATTCCTCCTTCTTTTTCCTTTGGGAGTAAGGGAGGGGATTTGGCATCTGGAATTATTTTCTTGTGCTATGATTTTTTTAACTACTGCCTTTGCAATGTACCAAAAGGAATAGGGGTGCCAACGCTTCTTGAGGTTTCTTGTGCGTTTACCTTTTCTCATTAGAATTTATCTTAATAATCACATATTACTCCACAGCAGCAAAAACGTGTCCTTCTTTCTGTCAGAAATATTGCGCTTAGTATGCAAAGTTGTTTTTAATCTTCAGATGGGTCTGCATACATATAGATGGCGCCTCACAGCATTGTTTTTGCAGCCTTAATGGGGAAAATGAAAGCGCTGGGGCAAAGTAATTGGATTTCAGCTGAGAAGCAGCATTTGAATGAAATCAATAAAGATTCTGTCATCTAATATTTTAAGTTTGGTACAATGTGTATACTGCAGGTCAGTGTAAATTCATTAAAAAGATCAATGCGATGAAATTTGTCTTGGGTGCCTTGAAATATCCTAGGGTGATTTGAGAGGAAGTTGCCAAGGAAACAAGAGATGCAACTCAGAGAAACATTTAGGTGTTTTAAGTTAATGTTTGAATTCTACTGAGTTTCTAAGATAGCATAATATAGGAAGTTGTCATGGAAACAAAATTAAACAAATGGTTAATGAATAGCCAAGCTGGGCAATTACTGCAGGTGGCTGTGTCAAACAGTGTGGACTACAACACCCTTAAAAACGAGAACTCTCCACAGGTTCTTGATTGTTGTTTTTTACACCAGATAGCAAAAAAAGGAAATGGTGCTTAGGCACCAAAATGGCAGATGCATTAGCAAAACCGCTAACAGACAGACATCTTTATAGCTGAGTTAATTTTGGATAATATAAATCATAACTCCTTAACGAGCATCTAGAAGCTCTGCTATAAGTAGTAAAGTTGCTTTGAATTTCTGATATACTTCTCCTGTATTATTGTTCATATCAAATTAAGCATTTTAATTAGAGATACCTTAAAAACTTGATTTGTGTTTTGATTGGTGTCTTTTCTCTGCCAAAGGTTTTTGTTTGTGGTGATGTTTTGGTTTTGCCTTTTTACAATGGGTTTAGTCCCATGTCTACTTTTCTTCTTATTTAAATACCTGTAACAGAACATAACAGTCATTTTCCAGGATCATGCAAGCATCAACGTTTTCCTTCCTTTATTATTCTGTTTCAGCTCCTCAATTTCCTCTCTCATTATGTTGGAGGCATTTCTTAGCATGTGTTACATTTCTTACAGTGCTTTAGGATCTCAGCACTAATGGCAAAACTCATAACTTTCTATCAAATTCAAAAGAGAAATCTGAGAACATATACAGTACTATGCAATCCATATTCTTTTTCAGTGCACTGAGGAAACAATGGCATTGGCACTCTCAGGGAGATTAGCTGATACAGGCACCATAACTGAGTGTGCAGAAGGCATTTAATTCTGTTATATACAGACATATATATACATACACACACACATATACACATTTAATACATATAAATACATACATATATACAGACATATGTATATACACATTTCATTCTGTTATATACAGACAGACTACACCTAATGTATAGATAAGATAGACAACATAACACTTCTGCACCAAAATTCCTTTCACAAAGCTACTCAAAATTCACAATAATTTTACTTTCCCGATGAAATCCTAGGTTTAGCCCTCAAATACTTGTTCCTGGTAAGTATTTCCTATCTAACACTCATACTAAGAACATCATGCTATTTCATTTGCTAAAGGATTCTGGCCATTATGTTCTGGAATCAGCCTGTCACTTGTTAAAAATAACAGCTTTTTGAGATGTTTCACAAACAGTTTTGTCTGCCTTAAAAAGCAAGGAATTAAGATGCCAAATACTGGATGACAACATTTGTAGCTACCTAACCATTTTAAGCTATAGCTACAGCTATAAAATTTAAATTTACATTATGTCATTTCTCCCAGCTACACACACACAAATTGTACATTTTGAAGTTATCTGTGCTTGCACAGGAATGAAGCCAAAGAAAGCTTGTGTCATTTGCTTGGCCATAAGACATGCTCTGCACTTTAATGAGGTTTAGGTTTTTCATGAACATACAAAAATCTTTCCTTTGACCCTTTCATGCCCCCCTCAGCAGGTACGCTAAGGGTGACACAGGTTGGTGCAGTATCCATACACTCTGTGGTCCTGTTTGCCCTCTGCCTGCTGCCCCAGGCTGCTCCTCATTCAGTGCAGCTGTACTGATGGTGGACAGGAGAAAAAGTAGGAAATCCAATCCACAAATACAAAATTTCTAGCCCAACAAGACCTCTCTGATTTGTTGTGGGATTGGTTTGGGGTTTTCTTTGACCAAAAGAGAGGGAATATAAGATAGAGTGTTACTGTCCTATTTGTCTTCACATCAGCTTCAGAAGGTGCAGATGGATGATTGGATTGAAGAAAAAGAAGAATCCAACTCTCACAACCTCATTAAAACTTTTGAAATTTCAGCATTTCCCCAGAACTCTGAAAAATTATTTCCAGGAGAATCTCAGCTTTTGCGTAAGCTTCTAGACTTTGTGGTCATGTTTGAAAGGTTTAGAAAGAGAGGACAAAGAGACTAAGACTTGTATAGGATTTTTGTATGCTTTTTTAACATCTACATATTTTTGAGAGGCTTATATCATAATACATGAATGATTGGAACTGGTCAAGAATCAAGACTCTAAATGTGGATCACATTTAACATGAATGCATGTCCTTGGAAACAACACACAATTTCTTTTTCCGTCAATCCTCCTAGCAGAAAAACTAAATAGAACTAGGATTTCTCCAAGCACCAGATGCTGTCCCTGAGCTATGAAGGGTACAGTAAGATAAAGAGAGGAAAAATAATTCATTGTCATTCACAACGTTGTAGTTAAGACTACCGTGCCCTTAAATGTATTTTGCAACCTGTATGATTTTGTAATTGTACAGCTCTGTGCTAAAGATAATAAAATAACCTTGAGTTGTGCTTCATAGCAACACAATCAATTAACTACTTACATATGGACAAACACTTGAATATATTGTATTGCTTCTGGATGCTATGCTATATTTCTCTCATAGTCTGCATTCAATTAACTCAAGGCTGTTGCTAGTTCCTGAGCATGCTGCAGAATATAAGTCACAGAAAGGGCATTTGCCTCTTGTGTGTCAAGATATTAAAACTTTAAACTTGAATGAATCCTCTGAAAGTTTAATTTCAACAATATTTGTGCTAGAAAGTCTCTTTTGAAGGCCTGTTGTAGTTTAAGGCCATTGAGGAAGCAAATCAGACTCTGGCTTACTGCTCACTGCCCAAGGATGGTGTAGTCAGCTGGATAAAAGCAAAAAAGCATCTTTGTTTTCCAGGTTTGCTACGCAGTCAAATGCCAGATGTTCTCTGGAATTTTTTTTTTATAGCACTTATTAGAAGTTATTAAGTTTCTGAGATCATGAGTAAAGGGGCATGGGAAACCTTTAAGTTAGTTTTTTCTGTCTTCTCTACTATTTGCATGAACGAGCAAGAAAAAATAAAGTGCTGTGTTTTAACAGCAGTATTTGCCCAGTAACTGATTTTGCTTTATGTTCCGCAAATACAAGCTGAAGAGATATTGAAGCTATGGAAATCCTGGGATACACAGTCATACTACTTTATTAATTGTCAGTCCTTCTTAAATGCTCACGTGGATTAGTATTTATGCAAGAATCAGTGGCATTTATGCAAGAATCACTGGGTTTTCTTGCATGCTTTGTAATGACCAATGCTACTAGATTCACTCAGGGGTGACAAATTGTGCTTTATCTAACAAATACAATGATCATTCCAGACCTTGACTATTCACAAAAGGCTATTTGCATCCCTAAAAAATATTCATGCTGAAATACGTACAGAAATGTAATGCTTGTACCTGTGAAATTTGCAGCAGCTCTATGAAGAAAAAGGCAAAACTCCTCAAATGATTCTTTATGAATGATCTTTCCAACTGTAAATGTGAAAACTGAACCTTAAAAAATTTCAACAGTCCTTTTTCAATTAACATAACTTTCAAAATAAACAAGTTTATTCACTTTTTATTCTTGAAAAACGCAGCTGAACCAAGAAGAGAGACAAGAGCTGTCTTCCCAGGAGAAGTCTATTAAATAATTAATATAAACCCCAACAACTTTCAGGCTCTTCAAACCAGGCACAAATTACAGAAAACTCACAGTAGTTAGTCAGTACATCAGAACCAGAGATTCAAGCCATTTTTATTCACTTGTGCAACTCAGGGCAGTTTGTTTCTCACTAAAGTGCTGTTTACAGAAAGCATCCATAGCCGAGAAACACTTTAAACATCTTGTGTATGGAAATTCCCATTAGGAAACACAGCCTGTGATATGGCAATTTAAAAAATAAATCAAAACTAGGCATGACTCTCTCAAAGGCAGAGCAAAGGAAGGTTTTCCAGTGCTTTGGGGAGAATCCTCCCAGTGCTACATCCTCTTTCAGAGGTTTTCAAGTCTCCTCTAATCTGCAGACCTCCCCACATCTTCACAGTGTGGACTCATGGATAAATTCAAGCCTGTGGCCAGAAGACCTAGCAGGGATTGAGCAGTAAAATACTCACAAAAGCGTGAAGGCTGGTTACTTGTTCAGCATCAAGACAACAGTCGTGCACTGCAAGATGTGAGGGTGCACACTCCTGAGCCAAGTCTAGCAAAGTCAGCACGGTCTGGTCTTGGTGAATGCTGGAAGGAGCACAGAGGCAAGGCTGTGAAATGCTGGTTGTCACTTGCTGGGGGCTGCAACATCTGGGGTGGACACCTCCAGCAGTGGCACCAGCTTCTCCTGCAGTTGAGAAACCAGGCCACCTGGTCTCAAACCCATCTGGTGCAGGGTCTGTTAACCCCGACTCTGGCATCCTTCATTCCAGGTGGAGAAATCCCAACGTGAGCCATTCCCTGGGTCAGACTGGGCACAGCAGGCTGCATTGCTGAGTCAGACCGCCTTTCAGCAGAGACCTTGGTGCTAGACTGTGCCCTTCGCTGGGCCAGCAGGTATCTGTTCAGAGCTCAGATAAGCCAAGGTGAAAAGTTTAAGTGCACTGCTGACAGAGAGATTTGTACTAAAATGTAGGTGGGAGCCTGAGTTAAGCCTGTGGTGAAGACATGCTCTCAGTCTAGATATTCCATCACAAGACTGGCAGATACAACATGCATCAATGTGCATTTACTGTCCTAAATCACACCGTTGCTAGTGTCAGGAAAGAAAGACAAATAAAGCAGAGAGGTAAGGACAAAACATGATGAGTGAAAATACACATGTGCATTCCTAAGCACATGTACCCACCCCACACATACACTGCATGGAGTAATTGCATTTCCCATGATAACACCTTCAGAGACATAGTTCAGTTTCAGCCATGAAATACAGATCCAGTATTTTGATGCAATACATTTCAACTGGCTGGTCACCGGTTGATAGTTTGGGGCTGAAGGAAACACTTTCATTCATTTCACTGAGGGTAATCACGGTGTGCAAAGCCGATGATTAAAATGATAACCTGAAAGAGGGCCAGAAGTGAGACAAAACCTCTCTGCTCCCTCCTGCTTCTACTCGCTTCCCACTGCTCGGCACTGGATTCCTTAACCTTTGCCACAACTTGCTGATAAATAGTCTGGGCTAAAATTAGATATATAGCAAAGGGTAGGTGTTACCATCTGCTGCATGTTGTTAATTCTTGATGGCCTGATAACATCTATTTTTGATGTTCTTTATTAGCTTTCTGTGGAGGAGACTAGAGGGATAGGGCTCTAGTGCCACCATCAGTGGTTTTCAGTATTTGCTGCTTTTCTTCAGTTTACAACCACCTTTGCCACAACAGAGGGGTTTTAGAAGAACGTGCTAGGTAAGACAGGAGACCGTGGGTACACACACAATAAATGAACTGCCAGTGACTTCTGGATCTGCTTTCAGTCCATTCAGCAGCCAGCTTGTCTTCTTTCATGCAACTGTGGATCATTATCTCTGCTGTGATCTTTTTGTTGTTGTTGAAAGCAACAGTCAGAGCAGAACTGAGCAATACTAAATTGTCCATCCACCTTGGTTCTCTGGCAAGACCAAACATTTCCCAAACACTAAGCATGTTTAAAAACCTATGCACACTGCAAACATAAGCTTAGACTGGCAATGAGTGACTGATGGCTATGTTACCTGTTAAGCAAATCAAGTTGCCAAGCAAAGTAAGTATTACTCTGTTCTATTAATTGCCTGGGAAAGTACCAACTGTACCTACTAAGTATTTTTATTGCTTAGAGCTAAAGAAATACAATACTCTCATTTCAGCTGGATTCTCAAGATGCCTGTATTTTGTGACATTCAAAAATCATGTGAGAGCATAAATAAATCTCAAGCAAATCTAAGTGTGGCATGACCTGAGACCAGTTGCTGTGAACACCGCAATGTACCGCAGCATTGTCTAATAGAACATAGTTAAATTACATTATTTTAGATGTTATCCTTCACTGCAATGCTTCTCCTTTTTCTCATCTGGTTCTGAACCCTCCATTTTCATTCTCCACCTACAACCATGCTCCCAAAGATGGAGTAAGCAAGGCAGAAAAGCATACATGACTCAGCCTCTTAATCTTCATCATAGGTCAAATTTTCCAGAAATAAGTGAAAATCTCATGAAATATTTTAAAGGTTAGTAGTGGAGGCTACCTTTTTTTCATACAAGCTTGGCATGCATTACAAGTTTTCACCAGGAATCCTAACCTTTATACAGACCCTTTTTTTTTAAATTCAGACTTCACGTAGATTTCTTACTTTTATTGTGAAGATCGTCATAAAAGTTCCCTCATTGCATGCTACCAGTCATCTCCTGTTGGTCATACTCAACAATTTTCTTTCTTCTCCTAGGTGCCAGAGATTCGGTCTGACACCAGCCACAACAATTAAGTGCTTCCTCCTCTAATGAACCAGATGATGCAGCAGTCCAGCTCTCACTCCCATTGAGCTGCTGTCCTGGCTGCGTGCCTCTGCCGTCCTGGCCCATCTGCCCAAAGCCCTTCCTGGGAAGGCTTAGTTGTGTTCTTCCACCTGCATGAAACAGACAACCAACCAAGCACTGCCATCAGGACTGGCAAGTATATTTGTTTTCAGCATCTCTGTGGTGAGTCAGTGAGACAGATGCACTGTTGAGGGCTAGAAAAGTCACATTGCCTTTTTATGAATAGCTGAGATATTCAAAACTGCAAAACAGCTTCCCAGAGGAGGCGAATGCATACCAACCTGAGACGACTCAGGCCCTCCTGGAAGGCTCACTGTCTGGAAACCTTAGGAGGCAAGAAATATCAATTGTAAATGTCAAAGAAGAGAGTTACTACTCACGAGCAATACATTAAAAATCCCCATCCAGGGGGAAAACTGTATCTGATATTAAGGTCTCCCCAGACACAGAGCACTCCTAAGTAGAGATGGAATACTTGTAACTGGAGTAGATAAATGCTTTGGCTGCTTTTAGAAAGCCTCCTGAATTATTTTCCTTTTTCAATCTAAAGAGATTTGTATCTCAACATGAGCAAGCCATACTAAGACACATAAGAAAAAGGGAATGTCTGCAGGTGAAAGCATTACCATAAAAGAGAAAGCATAGCTCCAACACACCATGTGACCTGGAAGCAAGAATTAATACTTAGCTCAATATTTCTAAAACTGTGGTCTGTGATGCTTCTAAGGGTCAATAAAAGATATAAAAGATGTTAAAAGTTAAGAATGCAGGAGAAGCTGTAGTTCATTTCTAAAGGAGGTAGGTTACAAATGTTGGATTATAACATGAGGCTGCAACACTCACAACACGGGGAACAGCAAATACCCTTAATTTCTAATAGCAGCTCAGTTCCTTCAAGGCAAAGGATTAGTTAAAAACACATGACGCTGGCAATTATGGTTTGGTTTGATGACCCTGTAAGACATGGAAGGAGCTGTGTCTGATGCAATGAGTAAAACTGCTGAGATTACATTGAAAGAAATTAGTCAAAAAATAGTCACAGATGGTTTAGAAAATACTAGACCTGCCTTATAGGGAGCTATCTGCTGTTTTCTACAGTCTGAATAAGCTGAGAAAGTCACAGAATGATCATCAGTGATGAGCAAAGTGGACACCAGAAACTGTCAGCAAAGGACTAAGGCTTTGCTCGTGTAATCTAGCACATTTTCATCAACTTCCATGAAACCTCCCAAGTTCATACCACCTGAGGACCATCACAGGTACCTCCTGCTATGAAGAAAGGTGAGAAAGACTAAAGGTAATGCAAAAATAAAATCATTGTCTACAGAACCCACTCAGAGAAAGAAAACTAAGTACTTGTATCCCTAAATCTCACCCACATACTCCCTTCTCCCACAAACACACAGATGCATAGAGTATGCAGAAAGATAAGGACTGTTTGCTAATCCCTGGCTATTGTAAAGGAAGATAAGTAATCCTCTGTAATCAAATCTGTATGAAGCTTTCATTTTTTCATAATAAAACATTCATGTTACAGATGCCCTGACAGATTTTACCATCTTGCCATTTTATTGATTCTTAAATAGGAAAGCTATCATACTTCTGACTGCTTCTCATGAGGAGACTAATTAGATTATTTCATCATCTGGTTCATCAAAGCAGGAAATACTTTAGTGTCACAGCTGGTCTCAGACTAAATATCTAGTACCAAGATTTTAAATGAAAGCTATTACCTCTTCACTGGGTAAGTATTTCATAAATGGTGAGACAGTAAAAAAATGATGAAGATAATAGATATAATCTCACATCTCTGGGCTGCAAAGGGAGTCTTAACTCTACCGCTGCATTTGGATTTATTTTCTCTTGCTTTTGCTACTACTGTCATCAAACAGGCTTTGCATAATGAACAGATCTGGAAAACTGAGAGAGCTGTCTAGATTTCTGGCAAAGATTTACAACTGAGAATTAAAAACTCTGAGGCAACATCTTCATTTTAAGTGAATCCCCTGTTATTGATGCAACCTTTCAAAGCAGAGTACTCAACACTATGGAGGGATCAACTACAAGGATCCCCCTTGGAAAGGACCCATTCTACTGTACAATCACTATTCACTGCCCATCATTCCTTACTGAATTTGTAAGAGATCTTCTTCTTCTTCTGCACACACCACTGTGTACAATAAGCAAATCCGCCTGTAAAGAAACATGTGTGACAAAGCCACATATTCAATTTTATTGTGCTTCACCTTCTCATATATTCATGTCCTCTGCACACAGAGGAAAAGAATAAACAAGCTACTCATCTGAAAGAAGAGCTTGTTCACCATAGTGATTTGGAGTGAAATTGTCACCTCTCACCAGCAGACAGTTAGCAAAAAAACTAGGCTTTGAAGGTTTATTTAAGCTGTTCTAAAAGAGCAGCTTGATAATGGGCAAATCATTTCCTTTAAAGAGCATTCTCATGAAAATCATATGTAAAAGCAGAGTCTCCGTATAATACCAAAACCTCAGTAACTTTGTTATGGAATAATATAATCCTATTTCTCTTACAGACCTATAATGTCATTATGTAAATGGCTATACAAAGCCATGATTACATCAACAAAATGAAATTGTTGTGTAAGACAGTTCCCAGTCCCTGTAAATGAGGCTTTTCAGCACTGTAGAACCAGAAAGTTTCCTCCTATAATGCTAGAAGTAATGTTAACATTGTTGATTCCCATTGCATTTTTAACTTTGATGGTTATCACAATCAACCTTGAAGAACACAGGACTAAAAAAAAAATAATATATATGTGGAAGTTGCATCACACAGTGAAAACTGTAATAATATTTAAATTCCTCTTATGTTCTGCACTTCCTTGACCTTAATAGAAATTTAGAAGTCCTTGGAATTTTGCCTGCCAGTTAGTTGGTCAGAAATAGCTCTTTGTAATCTAAACCCCCTTGGTTTTTTTTAATGAGTTAGGCTGTAGGCCTCATAAAATTTTAGATGGAAGTTTTGACTGGGTCACTTTGATGTGGAAAAATGTAATTTTTATGTCAGAACTATCTTTCTGAAGTTATATGAACCAGCAGATGAACCATGAACCTCATAAAAGGACACATACTTTCTTTCTGAACTCAGCCTAACTTTTGGAGTGCACAGAGTAATGAAAGATACAAAGGTCCCATCGCTTAAACCACACATGGAACAGTTTGAGGACAGCAACAGTATCATAAAAATATTTTCAATAAGCTGTCTCCTGAATTAATAGCATATAGCTGTTATAAGACAATAAATAAACCAGTAAAATTTAGCTACAAACTTTAGTTAATGATCCTATAAAATCATGACCCATGATGCCGATATTTTTAGCCTATTACATTATTAGCTATTCTTTCAATTTCTAACTTACATATGATAATTTATGCCTTTGTGTTGGTTTTATCTGGGATGCAGTTCGTTTTCTTCATAGTAGCTAGCATGGGGCTATCTTTTGTATTTGTGATGAAAAAAAGGTCAGAAATGAAATTCAGATTTTTGTACAATTCTGCAATTGACCCGTAACCAGCAGAGTACAATATCCACTGAGCTAACAATGCTGGCTGGGGGAACTACACTCACTTTTTTATGTTGAAAAATGCTTCCATCTCCAAAAAGGCAAAGAGATGGATCTTTACAGATTATAAAGTCTCAAAAGTTTTTATGAGCTTGTCCTCAACTGTGGTTTAGAGAACCATGAGCACTGCAGTGGCATCAAGTATAACGTGTACAGTTCTCATTATTCCACTGCATTTTGGGCACTGGTTTCCACTTTGTCTGTTATTTCCTCCTTACCCATTAAATGTAAAAGAAATATAAGGAAGGAAAGTATAAGGAAGGAAAGAGAATGGAAGAGAGGAGGTCTATCACAGGCCAAGGTGAGGAATATCTCACCAGTTCCAGATGCTTAGAGGACTGTAGGGTCCACAATGTGAGGCAAATAGAGGCAATGTTACATACAAAACGGGAATGTCTGACCTTCCTCTTCCTCAGCAGAAGGTATTGTTTGGTTTTTACACAAGAGAAGGAAAACTGAATAAGGGTGCCCAATATTCCAATTAGAGATAAGCAATACTGCTATTTTATTTTAAGACAATTTACTTACTTACAGGGGAAAGAAGACGACAAGCCATTGTATATTGAATGTCAGGGAGAAAATTCTTACTCAAATATTTGCCTTCATAGAATTTCATTAGCAGTATTTTAACCATGAATAATAACTCCCTAGCTGATCTGAAAAAAGTCCTCTATGCTCAGAGTCAGGGCTATCATTTCCATTAGGGTCATTAAATGAGGCCTCACTTTGTTCTGTTGTTATCAAACAGGTAGCACCAGAGAACTGACAACTAAAATTCCCCTTGTGGAAAAGAGTCCTGCTACAGTACTGGTGTTCTATTTAACTTATTTACTGCTGATTCTTTTCTATCCTCATTCTTACAAATTAGGCAACACAAAGATAGAGCATACCTTTCTCTCATTTGGCTTGCCTATTTTTTGTATCCTCGCGGCAGCAGCCAATTTTGCTGTTGCCACAATTTTACAACCTCAACTCCAAAAGTGTGGCCACATGGCCCTTCACGCGCCTCAGGATGGCTACAGTTGCACATTCAGTGATGCTGTTGCTTACATTTACTAAGCCGCCCATCATTCCCTCACCTCCAGCTACAACCCCATGTTTACAACCCCGTGCTACATTATGTTATGGACAGTTGTTTCTACAAGCAGGTAATAAATCAATTCAAACCACACAATTTTACAGCCAAGCCTTCCCAACAGTTAAAAGAAATTTAAGGCAATTCCAGTAACGCCAATGAGACTAGGATGCAACGAAATTAAGTTCCTGATATGGCGAATGTTAGATTGAAGCAAATCAGTTGAGAAATAGATGGAAAAGCAGAAATGAAGAAGAACTAAGCAGCAACAACCAGAGCTTATGGAAAGTCAGATTCATTTTGTCAAAAGTAAATGGCTAACTGCTCAATGAAATATGAAATGTTCTGAAACGAGTAATGGAAATTTCAGATTTTTTCATCATAGGGAAAATGCCACATTTCTTAAGAAAACACTGGGATTTTATTATCAAGACCCCAGTGTCAACGCCTCTCAGCCATTCTTTACATGAGACCGATAGGGAGCTAAGAAGCCAAAAAGCCTGAAGAGAGGAGCACTGCAGAGCTCTGCCTCTCGTTTGGCAGCCAGAGTGCTTCCAAGAGTGCCGGGATATCTGGAGACCAGCAACATTTTGAACCTCAGCCCCAAAGAGCAAGTAATGCTAGGACTGCCCCTGTGGCAGGCTCAGACCCAAAGCTGAAAGCCCAGGCGCTGCAGCACACCAGGAGAGTTCAGCAACTTTAATAAAAAATTTCTGCAAGTGAAAAATAACTCTCTTTAGAAAACTCTCAGTCTACTCAAAGAACAATCCTGATGAGGTGATAACCTCACCTCCTTTAAGACTGCAATAAAAATCCTCATAGCTAGGTCTGGCGAGGTGACCCAGCCTCATCAGGGCAGCTTTGATGTCATTTTAGTGATGTCAACGCACGTTGAAGCTGCCAAAGGACCAGTGAAACCACGTACCTGTCAAACCCTCTGCGTGCTTCCCATGCTTCTGAGATGTGGCCAAGGGTCATGGGAACTCACCCTGGCAGCTACTATGCTGTTCACTTATCAGTGCCAGTGTTATGCTTTCAGAAAAACATCAAGCAAAAATATATCTATCACACAGTCCCCAGGCAAGCTTTTAAACCATGTATGTTATTGGGGCATCTCCAAACAAATAATAAGTGCCTTCCCCCATAAATTAGTAACATTAGGACACTGACAAGTAAAAATATGACATTATATTTCTAGCAGTGCACACCTCATTACTCAAAGGGCTGTGTAATGCTGATTCACACCAGTTCAACAGACCAGCTTTGCATGCACATGCACATACACAATTCTCTCTACAGTATCTTCGCAGACAAGTCACTCTCCCAGCGCTGTCCAATCACAGCCTTACAAATGCTCCTCTCTCAAAGCAGACTGTAGATTTATTAGCTGCTGCCACGCCCTCCCACCTCTGACCACCAGGCCACAAACAGATTGTACCTGTTGTCAGGTCATGACCATTTAGTTTGGAGTACCCAAGGTGCCTTTTTCAGCAGCAAAGAGCACTCGTGGTTGAGCCATAGAAACAGCTTTCTTGGGCAACATTTCCGTTGTACTGTTCTGTACAAAGCTCCCTTTTCTCCTTAGGAACAACTTCGGAACTCAGTTTTGGAGCACTGTCTTTCAGAAGCATCCTCCCTCAAAGGTTTCTAGGCTGGTCCAACTTGCTTGCCATGCAACTTACTTCTGACAACCAAAATCTTCACTCACCCCTCCCAGAATGGTGGTTTGTAACTGTCGGTTCAAGCTCTGTCAATGCAGTGAAGCAGATTTTGTCCCAAAGGAAGACACGTCCCTAACAAGACAAAGGCCATGCCCTTGTTCTATGGGTGGTGGCTTAGCTACACCTACCAGCTTCTCTTCCTGCTTGTTTTTCCTAACTCCACACTATTCCTGAAATAACATCAGCATTCAGATACCACTAATGGAAAATACTTCATTGTTTCACGGAAGGGATTTTTTGATGTTTTTTACTGTAACAGCAGAGTCCTTGATTCACACAGGTCACAGAATGTACCTCTATTACTCATACTAGCCCTGACCAAAGCACTGTGGGACTCCTCCTGATCCTGGGAGTTTTCCCCACAGAGTCAGGGTGTATCCAAGGCACACAGCTAGGTCACAGAAACATTTTTTAGGTCTTGCAGTTTAGACATTGGCTCTGTGAAACAGCAGCTCCTTTTCAGTGAGGAGCCAGCTCCTAGGATACTCCTAGTCATTACAATCTAAATATGTTACTGTGGCAAAAACCGTAAAGTCAAGCAAGATCCACTAGACTGTCAGACCATTCAGAAAAGGTTTAATAGCACTGTTTAATATCTTCATTACTGACACACACAGTGACCGAGTGCACCCTCTGCAAGTTTGCAGCGACACCAAGTTGTGTGGTGTGGTGTGGTGTCATTGACAAGCCCAGTGGATGTGATGCCATCCAGAGGGACATGGAAAACCTCAAGAAGTGGGCCCATGGGAACTTCATGAGCTTCAAAAAGGCTAAGTGCAAGATGCTGCACCTGGGCTGGGGCGATCCCCAGCAACAATACAGGCTGGGGGTGAAGAGATCAAGAGCAGCCCTGCCAAGAAGGATTTGTGGGTGGTGGTGGATGAGAGGCTGGGCATGACCCAACAAATGTTTTTTTGAAGCCCAAATGGATAATCACATCTTGGGCTGCATCAGAAGAATGGACAGCAGGTCCATTCTCCCCCTCTACTCTGCTCTCATGTGACCCCGCCTGGAGTGCTGTGTCCAGCTCTGGGGTCCCCAGCCCAGGAAAGACATGGACCTGTTGGAGCAAGTCCAGAGGAAGGCCACAAAGATAATCAGGATGAAACATCTCTCCTGTGACAAAAGGCTGAGAGTTGGGGTTGCTCAACCAGTAGGAGGGAAGGCTCTGGGGAGACCTTACTGCAGCCTTCCAGTACTTAGAGGATGCTTATAAAAAACAGACTGTTTTAGCAGGACCTGTTGCGATAGGACAAGAGGTAACGATTTTAAACTAAAAGAGTGTAAACTATATACAAGGAACAAACTTTTTACAGTTAGGGTGGTGAAACACAGAAATAGGTTGCCAAGAGAGGTGGTAGATGTCTCATCCCTGCACACATTCAAGATCAGGTTGAATGGGGCTCTGAGCAACCTGATCAAGTTGAAGATGTCCCTGCTCATCGTAGACAGGTTGGACTAGATGACCTGTAAAGGGTCCCTTCCAAATCAAACTATTCTCTGATTCTGTGAAAATATCTGATAAGTAGGACACTACTAGACTTCTTTCAGCAACTTGACTATTCCTCATCCCTTGGCTATTCTCTGGCCTTCCAATTCCCTTCATGTTATATCCAACCCAAATAAGCAGAAGGTAAGTCCTAAACGGCATGTTGAGGCTAATGAACACAATTCTCAAGGCACAGTAACATTTACCTCCCATAATTTTAGTTGTTTATGCAGTTTGGAAATCTATTTTCAAAGTCAACTCTTTACTGCTGCTGACACCTATCTGAGACAAATGCTACAAAGAGGCAAGAGCTACTTACTTCACTTTTTTAATAATGTTTACTCTTGCAAAAGAAATTTTGTTGTTTCCACAGGAGTTCATGCCTAGCAATCGCTATTCCATGGGAGTTCATGCCTAGCAATTACTATTCCAAAAACATATCTTACTGGTATAATTCTTTTTTACTTCACAGAAGTTTAAAAATACAAGTAAAGGTCATATGCTAATTTGACATTTCAAAATCATACTCAAACCTGAAGCTTCATAAAAGTAAGTTTGATTATGACACTTGATGTACTCTACATATAGGAGCAGCTTAAAATCACTTCTTTTTGCATTAGGAACTGAGATACTTTTGCAGTAAGACATAATTTTTAAAGGCTTTAAAGAGTGGAGAACACCTAGCCAAAGCAACTTCTATCATTGTCCTGCTAAAATAACAGAGTTACCAAACAACATACTTTCTGAAAATTCTTGAGCAATCACAGTTGTAACTTCACCTAGCTGCCACAAAAAGAATTTACATATGAAAAAACTTCATTAATGTTGTTAGTAAAATACGCACTTCGCCTATTTTTCCTTGGAACGCATGATATCAGAAGAGAAAAGCAGAAAATCTCTTTTAAAATAGAGGGGAAAACCCTGTAATTTTTAGGAACACTTAAGAAGTACAGAATACCTAGGCTGCTGCTTATCACATACACTTTAACATCTCACTACTAATCCTGTATTCCCACATCCCTATCTTCTCCCTTGCTCTTTCATTTCTAACCAGCTTCGTAAATTCTTCAGAGCAGGTTTTCTTTTTCATACAAGGCTTGACACAACAAAGGGTATCTTTCCACCACCAAAGTGAAATAAAGTAATAATATTATCTATGTTACAATATTATAGATATTACTATTATAGATAACATTTTTATAAAAGAAAACTGGATGTTAAATCGTCCTGTCATTTTAGCTGGCTTCACTCCTCGCTTTTTCAGTATGCTGCAGATTCAGGCTCAGAGGATTCATTTGACAGGCACTGAAAGATCTGATGGCTGGTTAGGTACAGCTGGGATTTTGGACAGCTGGAAAAGTGTAAGAGGCTACTTAAATTATAAATTAAGCATAACAGGCTCATGATAATGTTTAAAAGATGATCCTGAACTATCAACTGCTAATACCACCAAGAGATTTCCAAGTTAGCAACAGACTTTCTCCTCCTGAGAAAATGCAATGGTTTCAGGTTGGCTGCAGATGTAAGAACACCACTTCTGTCCTAGTCACAAGGCCTTCTTCTCAGCCAGAGCAGTGGAAAAGCAGCAGAGCAGTTGTTTGAGGCACAATTTTGTAGCTGTTTACAAATGACAGGACCAGGTATGACTTGAACTCCTGTCTTCAACTTTTGACTTAGAGTTTGAGAAGCTTGTGCAGCTCGGGCTGTACAAGTCCTCTACAAACAAATCACACTTGGGAGGCTGGATGCCCAGCTTCTCGAAATAGCTGCTCAGCTTCTAGTTTAGTGGTGATGCCAGGTTGAGCTGGACTCAGTGATCTCAGATGTCTTTTCCAACTTTACTCATTCCAGAAGTTCACAATTTGCAAAGGGACTCCACAGAAGGGACGGATAGATCATTGATTTTTAAACAGCGTGAAGAAGGTCATTCCCTTTAAAGGGTTCTGCTGCATAGCTCCAAGGAGAAAGGGAGTTTCCTGATCTCTTTCCTTTATGTGCAATTAAAAAATAATCTAGAGTCATTCACAGCAGCAGATGGGGAACAGACAATGTTGTCATTTCTTGTGTTGTACAAAGGGAAAAAAATGTACCTGCAACAGTTATGATTTATTCCATGCTTAAGTCTCATATGCTCATTTTGTACTAGATAAGAGCAGCTTGGGAGGGCAAGGGAATTCTGTTTGGAATTCTGGAATGCAGAATCTGCAGGTACGGAAGATCTTGTAAAACTGAAAGCAAATAAATAACTTTCTATCCCTTACAGCTGTAGGTAAGGTTGCTTAGGTACTGAGAGTTTAAAACGCAGACTAAATAAAATCATGCAGCAAGAAATGTTTTCCCTGGTAACTACTTTCAGTGTTACATTATTTACTTATTTTGAGTACACATTTAACTGTTGGGGGAGGGAGGGGAAAAAAGCATTTTCCTTGCTTTGCTAACTCCACTGCTCCAATAGGCAAAACATGAAACTGAACAGTAATATAGAAACTGGGTCTGCAAATAACACACAAGCTTTTATTCTCATTTTTATTACAAAATTAACAAAAAATAATCTGATAACATTTAAAGTTTAATTTTAAAAAATCTTCACAGGTCACCAGGCTAACAAAAGGAAAATGAATGTAAAGAAGGTATGCAATGCATTTTGTTCCCCATTATAAACAGTCAAGACTCAGGAACTTGCCATGAGGAAAGTCAGCAGGTCCAGCAACTCAGCCTCTAATGCTGCAAATGAGCCAATGACAGAGGTTTCATTACATTTACTTTTTTATTTTTCAAAGCAAATCTAAGCACTGCAAAGAACACACAAAGTGTACCAGTCTTTTAACAAAAAAAAAAAATAAAGGGGGGGGCATCTTTATGTTAGATGAAAAAAAAAACAGCTCACTGGCATGGCTTTTTAATGTTCTAAGAACATAAGGAAGGAGAATTTTAAAAATACATATAATCTGCTAAAAGGTCAGAATTAATAAGATGTTAAGACTGATCATTTACAGTGTGTTCAAAAATTAACACCATATACAGAAAAATATAATTGCCAGCTGTTTTAGAAGTATAATTTTACATAAAATGTGGTCAGTCAAAAATTTACAAGCACTGCTCCTTTTGTTTCTTCTGAGGTAGACAGACAGACACAAACATGTAGGAGGATACACTGCCTTAAGTACTTTAGTTCAAAATCCATTCTTTTGCAAAAAACTAATCTTCTTTAAGAAAACATGCATAATTCAGAACTGTTTACTTCCACTGACACTCCTTAAAGAGTCACTGTCATTCTTTAAAAATAACACAAGTGCTACAATATAGCACTTGTGATGTGTTATTAGCTCAGATTTAATAGCTGCAGTGAGGATCCTTTAAAATATTTGTCTTTTCTTGAGGTTTGGGAAAAAAAAAAAAAGGGGGGGGATGAACTTACACTCCAACATCAGTATTTAAATGTGTTCAGGTCATCAAAATAAGAAGAATCGAGCCTTATACAAATGGAGACACCATTAAACAGATATCCTGACACTTCAGGAATTTTAACTGAAATGCAATTGGGTTTTATTTCTGTTACCTTTAAGTGAACCATCAGTAATAAAGACAAGTTCAAGACGCCCTGGGAAGGCACAGAATTTCAGAAGATACAGATGTGTAAGGCCCAGCTCAGTTTTCCTTCTGCAGAAGAGTGAAATAATCAATGTGCTGAAACTTCAGGACCTCGTTTCCCCAGCTGGTCCAGCCAGGCTGGAGGTTCCGAGCAAACAACTCCAAGCATTCCACATCTGGCTTGACAAACTCTGCCAGAACTGCTGTGTAAGAAAAAAAGAGAACAGTGACAATGGTACAAAAAACAACAGTAAACACATAAAACCTCCCCTGTGATGCTAGTGGATGAAAAAATAAATGTTTCATTAAAAAAAGAGAGACAGCAAATTAATTTCAGGGGTTTCATCAAACAGCTGGACTATTTATAGTGCGAAAGTAATTTTAAATAAGTGCCCTTGAGATTCTGAACAATGCTGTCAAGGCCTTCAATAGCCTTGATTTATTGGTTTTCATTTAGAGAAAGGGAATGAGGATTTATTTGAGCCCCTACACAGGTAAGTTCTGAATTTCTTACTAATATCAACAAAACAACTCCTAAAGACTAACTTAGCTCCTATAACACACGGGTAACATTTCTAAAAATAAATAAATAATCCCTTTTCTTAATTAAGATCACACTCTTCCTTTGCACCATAAAGGGGATAAAAGCATTTTTGTGATGACTGTTAAGAGGTAAAATAAGAGACACCAGTTAAATGAGCACAGCACTAAAGGGCTATAGCACTAAAGGACTATAAAAATGCAAGCACTACTTCTTCCCCAATACCAACTTGGCAACAGAAGAGATATTTATATAACTCTGTTCTTTATTCAGTAAACATAAATCTCAAATTTCTTTTATAGTTGGGCATTTTTACTGCTTAAATCCAAATAAATAGATGCCTGTCATTAACATTAATGATGTAAATGTCACAGATTATAAATGTGTGGTAGTCAACCCACCACAGAATGGTATTCTTGGAGTGATAGAAAAAGATCTTATAAATGTTTTACTTGTCATACAGAGCCATTTAGTGTGTGATTGGTTCAAACAAATCCTTAACTAGGTTTCACAAAACAGCTACAAAATCATTGCATACAAAAACATGCATGAAAAAAGCAAGGGTTTAAGGAGTACAGGACACAGAGAAGGCAGAAAGACCAAAAAAACCTTAAGAACTTTATCTATACTAAAAATTATATGTTAAGTTTTTGGTTTTGTTACAGAAGACAAAAGAAGAAAAGTTATGAAAACATTTCCAAGGGCTATCTTGGTGATTCTTTATTAGATCTCCCAGAAATTTCTCTGGCACTTAAAAATACAAGTCATTAATTGAACAGTACGCTTGCTGCTTGATTCAGTCTCTTCAGGTACGATCACTGCAGATCATATCAGCACACACCATACACATCCAGCCATATAAGCATACACCAAAGTATGAGGGGCAATGCTTTTTCTTGCTTTATTTGGTGCTATCCAAGTTCTGACTCTTTGCAGGAAGTTTGCCTGTCACAGACTGCCTGTGTGAGATCCCAGCTGATCAGATCACGGATTGCTCCTGTTGCAGAAAAGATGAGCATCCAGGTTTTTTTCTGGTGTTGGCCAGGCCCAGATGCATTTCCTACCTATATGATCACCTCTTAAAAAGCTTTAATATATTCAAAACCTTTTCATAAATATTCTGTAGTAGGTGTTTCCAGGCTTTCTTATATTTTGGCTTGGCACAAAAATCTATTCTCCATCTCTCAGTCTTTAACAAATGTCACATGAATGCCTCAGATGGGTTATCATCAAGGCAGCTTTTAATCTAAAAAATACTGCTACCAGCAGGAACCTTATTCCAAAAACCTGCTTCTTTTAGAGACAAGTTAAAACACTTAAGTCTAACATTTGCAGAGAAGCCTGGGAAGTTTAGAGGAAAATGTACATTCTGACAGAAAACTTGCTGCACTGTTTGGTGTCATGGGAGCTCATCTAATTAGACACCACTTATGAGTAGCTGTTTTTATACCATCTTGCAAACTCACCATAATAAAAAAAAAAGTGGTTAAATTTACTGTTCTTCTTCCAGCTCCATTTAGATAAGGATTTCTGATGCATCATTTCCTGCCAACATGATGAGAGGGCTCAAGCACCTCTCCTGGGAGGACAAGCTGAGAGTTGGGATTGTTCATCCTGGAGAGAGAAGGCTTCGGGGAGACCTTATTGTGGTCTTTCAATGCTTAAAGGGGGCCTCTAAGAAAGAGGAGGACTAACTTTTTCACAGGGCCTGCAGCAATAGGACAAGGGGTAATGGTTTTAAACTATAATAGGATCAATTCAGACTAGACATAAGGAAAAAATTGTTTACAACGAGTGCTGAAACACTGCAACAGTGTTAAGATCTACCAGACATGGTAGATCTTAAAATGTATAGGTTAAAAACATCACAGCACTAAGTTCAGCAATCAAAAGCAGTCTTAACAAGCACCAAAACCTTCCATGCGTTCAAGGGCAAATTTGAAAAGCACACATCGGAGAGTCGACCAAACTTCAGAGACTGGTTCACCAAAAAGCAAAGAAGAGGTAGCCAAAAAAACTGATCAGTTCAGTAGAAGCAGGAGGCATTGTCACGGTATTTCTATCAATTTGATTATAGAATTTAAAAAGGAAGTCCCAGGAATCTCCCCCTCTCCTTCTGCCAGAGAAAGATACTTTTTTAAGTTAGAGACTTTTTTTTTTAAAAAGAGAGACATATTACATGTAATTCCAGATCACATTATAGTATGATTTTTCATTGCTAGGTTGTAGGCATTTACATAATCACATCAGGCAGTAACTTGCACTGCAATGAAAATTACCATATCAAGAGGGCTCCATTTTGTTGGCTTAAAGTCTTATTACACTGGTTTCCTTAAAATAGGAAAAGTCAGTGTTCAAGTTACAAATGATGGCTTTTTTGTTAAACCTTTTTATCACTGGAAGGCTATCTTAACACACAGCCATCTGACTTGCAGCTCTCATGCAAACCCTGGAGTTTTTTCCCCTCTGAAAACAGGTTAGAGTGGCTACACCAGCAGAAAGATTAAGTTCTTCTACCATAGGAATAAATTGAAAAACAAAGTCCACCACACAATTACTTCTATCCACTTACAGATACCACTGACAAGAAACAGATTAAATAAATGATAAACAGCCTATTCTTTATCACTTACAGATGTCACAGACACTATGGCAGCAACTCAAGCACTTCTATTTGGGCATCTAATGCCCTAGGACGCATGATGCCAGCACAAAGCTAGCTGGTAAACAAAACACTGGTCTTCCAGAAAACCCACTTCATTCTGAAGTGCAATCCAGGAGACACTTGCCATACCTACTTACTCTTAATCCCAAACACGTACTGAAGATGCATGCTGCTAAAAGTGTTTAAATCAGAAAAAAGAGGAATGATTTTTGAAACAAGCAACAGTTTCCCCTTATCTTTTGGACTTCCATTGCTTAAAAAGCAAGTTCTGCACTGACAAACTGGATACGTAAAGTGAAAATGACTGTTGGCTTTTCATTGTCTCATCAGTGAACCATGCAAAGTGCACAACGGAGGTCATTTTAGAAAAACCCTTCAAAAGAGTTCGCAATGTAGAGGTTCTTATTGCCCAGTTTGTCTAATCCCTGAACAGAGTAGAACCAGAAAAAGATCTGAAACTTGGCACAAAGATGGCTTCACACCTCTGCATCTCTCTTGAGCTTCAAGTTAAACTCAGATGTTGATGCACCTATCAATTAGTCTAACAGTAAGGGCTCATAAGGCACATAAGGAAACAAGAGGCATTTACTTCTTTTTAGTTCCAAGAAAACCTTTATAACATGGCCTAACAAGCTAGGCTTGCTACAAGAAGGAGGCGTTTCCGTGACTTCCCATTGCATTGTTCTGCTGAGGATATGCAGAGTGGCTAGAACACAGTCAAGAATTAATTCCAGTGTTTTTAAACATACTCCTACATCACAACATTATTGTCTAACAATATATGTAGATACTTAAAAACTGGAGGAGAAATGGCTGTAACAAGCATAATCACTAATACAGGAAAAGGAAAAAAGGTGACGTGAAGTTATGTAGAACTTCACACATCTGCGTAACAGAATGTCCTTTATGCCTTGTAAGAGCAACATTGAATTGAATTAGGAAGAAAACCTGCTGTTATTTGAATCAAAACCTGGAGTAATAAAATTTGATTTTAACACATTTGCATAAAGCAGCTTAAGTACATTTACAATGACATATTAAAGCTCTAAGCATTGAACACAGCACATGCATCACCAAAAACCCCTACAGTTGCAATTTCATGGTTAAATGCACCGTAGGAACACAAACATCTCTTTTTGATGGCTTACTTTAATTTACATCTTTCTCTTCTCCCAGGAGAGATAAACTGTTATAATCAGTCATTAAGTGGCTACATATGTACCAACATACAACCTTTATTGTTGTAATAAGAAACAAAGTGCCAGACACCATCAGTAAATACTAATATTTTTGGCTTTGTTACCACTTAAACAAAGCATAAAGAATGTGTGTGACTCATCAAGTGTCCTTCTCACCCCTTGCCAAGTCTCTGCTTCTGTTCAAATTTCTTCTGAAACCCTCTAGGATGTGGCTTAGCTGCTCTCTACTGGCCACTCGAGAGTACTGTCTGGTTGTAAAAGCAATACCTTGTACAGCACTGAAGTCAAAGCATCGGCAATTAACTTTTGCCTTATGGTCTACCTTTTCATTACATAACTATATTTTGAATGGAACTGCCAAAAAAATGTAGGATACATGTGGATTTTTATAGAAACATTGTAAATCATTGATATTTGCTCCCCAGCAAATTCATTTTTTCAGAGAGAAATATAAATGTTGCTCAATATTACCAAATCCCAACATTCAAGTAAAGACTCAGGAAACACACAAGAAATTAGCACAAACAGTTTCTTTTAAAATCCATTCAGGATCATCATTTATAAAGGAATCCTAAATACAGTTTCTAGATTCTGCCCTACAAAAGAATTGTTCCAAGGACTACTCTGGCACTAGAATTTCCTGTAATACACACAAACTGTTGTTTTGCACCCTCAGATACCTCACAAGTTTCCTGTTTGTGTCTGAGTTTGCTGCTAAGTATTGGTTTGCTGAAGAGGCCCTAGGTGACAGCCTCACAAATCATCATCCTACTATTCATTACCTTAAATCAACAATATAGTTCCTGCTCTAGTCTTAATTCTTAAAAATGTGGCTTCAGAACAGTGAAAAGATCCTCCTAGAACTGCCTTTCTTCTTTTCTGTTATTAGCTAACCGAAGTATGTCCCATCTACTAGTTTTTGAACAGGTATACGTGGGTTAATTTAATAAATACAAGATGTAAAACACAAATAATTTTTCAGTGTCCAAATATACAACAATTTTTCGGATCAGCATCCTAACTGAAGCTGTTCTATTCCTTGGGAATACAAAAAAGCATGTCAGTGAAGCAAACTGTGACACCTCTCCTCTTCAATAGCATCAGACATTTCTTCTACCTGCCTTTTCTGATGTGACTACGTAGCACCACGTGCACCTGGAATATTTGCAGGTTCACCATGAGCTTCCCTCCTGTGGGAGGATGAAACCATTTTTGTGAGATGTATTAAAGGTACTTCTTACCATAGCCTCATAAGGTGAAAGAGGTACAACTTCCTATTGACAAAATTAGTCAGAGTGCTCCAGAACAATGTGAGAAAAGTAACAACATATCACATGGAAGTCTTCAAATTCTTTGGACTAAACTCTGAATAATTGGATTTATACCCACACTAACTGGCTGGCTGGAGTTACTGCACCAGTTTTGGTAAATTAAATACAGCTTCTCAGAAATAAGCAGGGCCTGCCTATTTGTTGCTTATTATTAGCAGTCTTAAAATAATTACGCTTTTGAATTTAAAAGTGTAATTTTACTGCAGCCAATTCATGCAGAAATGAAAACTTTTCCTTCAAGATGACATAATAAAGAAAGAGTTTTCTGGTTTTACTAAGTAGAAAATATCCTATTTATAATATTCCCAAAGTTTTCTCCCCACAAGGTATTTTAGATCAATTTCCATAACTTCATACATGAAGTATCTGTAAACTGTGCAGTATTTAAAAGACAAAATCTGAAAAAGGCAACTGTTTTTTACACATCTACCCAAAATATTCACACAATAATGCTGGAAGTTCTAGTTTTCACATTCTAGTTTTTAGAGACCAAGACTTACACGCCTCACAACACTTCTAGAAGTGTTGAGGAACCACAGGTTCTACTGAGCAAAATTGCTTGGCATATGGGAAATTAAGGCACTTCCAAGTACACCCTAGAATGAGATATCCAAGTCCACTGCATTACAGAAATGTTATGCAACAAAACCAAAACGTACCAGTAAGAGGAGGTTTATGTGAATGCAGAGTGCAGGGTATGCTGACAATTAACTTATGCTCCGGAATTGGAAGTACACCTTCAGGTTTCCTGTCGTATAAAGAACAAGAAGAGAAGTATGAGAATGAACGCCACTCAGCGTGGTGCTGCAGCTCTCACAGAGCTACTTCAGATGAGAGGTGACACACAGGACATTCAGAGTCAAACTTCAGGTAAGTCCAAGGGAAGTTAAAAGTTGCTCAGACATAGAAAAGGACAGTTTATGAAATCATTGAGGGTTTAGACACAGCTCTGTTAAGAACAGTCACACAAAGTCATTGGGAACAAATAACAGTCTTATTTCTTCATGAGTACAAAAACAGCAGCATCCCCAAAACGGCATCAGCCTGTGCTAAGGACTTGTAGTCCAAGAGAACTTGTCAGCAAAGGAAGCCCTGCCCATGAGAATTTTGTCCAAGCCAGTTCTCCAGCACAGACAGATGTAAGAAGGTAAAGATTTCCATTCTTTAACCTCACTAAGGCACACACTTATCCCAAATAAGTAAGGCTATCTTTAGGTCCACAATCAGCCAAAAGATGATTCCATGAGATTTTGGGATATTACACTGTATTATAAACAAGTGACATATACAAAGGGGAAAAGACATTTACCGTTGTCCTGACATACCTTAAGTCTTCCTTTACATCTCCTTGAACTCTCCCCAATACAAGAACTTCATAGGGCTTTTTGTGCAAAGAATCCAAAGGCAATACAAATTCTCCAGCCCTAGTAATCTGACACAAAAGAGCTAAAAATACATTGTGGAAGATTTTAATATTCATTTTTCCCCCCAAGACATTTTATTTCATAAAAACAGAGGACAGTGATGATACCAGTCCTTTCAAATACAGAAGCACATGATAGTAAATAGTCAAATACTAAGAATGTAAGGTGTCATAGTGGAAGTCCTCTCAGTCTCCAAGAAAGCAAAAAAAACAAATTAAGAACTTACTTTTACCCAGTGCCACTCAGCAAGCGTCTTCACTGACCAGTGAGGATAGAGTTCATCCTTGACAAAATGTAAGTGCTTCTGTCTATTAGTCACCCATGTGACTACAAGACAGTTTGAAGCAGCTAGTGTTGGTACAGGAATCTGCTTGATTTGCCATGAAGACAAGTGGCTGTACCTATACACCAATACAGTGAGAAAGCAAGTTAGCATATATCAAATATAAAACTGCAAAGCAACACAAATGGATAAAGAAATTACACGGACAGGACGTTTCAGGAATTCTCCCTTGACAACCAAAGTCATAAAAATAGTTCAAGACTGACACCCAGTGGCCAAAGCTGACAGATTTTATATAAAATCATTACTGTATGGACATAAGTTTTACTGAGCAGAACCTTTAACTATTTCCAGTATTCCCCCACATAAAGCATTATGAGTTGTGACTGATGAAGTCTAAAAGCCTGTACTTTTATTTCATTTAAGAACCATCATACGTAATTCAGTATTTTCATCTTTACAACAGAACAAAGCTATTTAGTTAAAAGTAGCTTCTTAGGCAATGCAGTATTATTCACTTCTCACAATAAGCTCTCTTCTGAATGAAGATGACAAGTGAGTCATTTGCAAGATCAAGGACAACATTAATTTGACTGGCAAGTTAAGGGGTCATAAAAGATAATTTCTCCAATTATTTGCAGAAGTTATTCTTTTTTTTTTTTTGATTACCAGTCATGGTAGAAATTCTCTAGTTTATTCAAAACCGTTCTGCACTTTCCTGAGCTAACTGATTGCTACATCAGTAAATACAGCATGCTTTCCAGATTCTGTCCTGTTCCACTATTCTCTCATGATGCTATTCTACACCATAAGCAAGTTGTAATTCATGGAACCTACACATTGCAGCATCAAAAATATTGGGACACTGCCCACTGGATATCAACAGCTACCATGTGGGTACCTAGGACCCTATACAATGCAACAGTGAGAAACAGTAAGCAAACAAAATCAAAAATACCTCCTGCACTAGACTGTCCAGAGAAAAAAAGATTCACCCAGATGTGAAGTGCTTCAACATGATTAGCTGTCAACAATGTAATTAAGAGCAGTGATGGTTCCTGCACCTTTCACCTTTATTTGTGAGGAAGAGAGAGAGTGTCTTGCTGACTAATTTGTGCTTGTGAATAACTGCAATTTTCCTCTGAGTACCATCGATTGTCAAGAAGACATTTGAATGAGTTCAACTCAGTTTCTATAGGTTTCTGTAAGGCTTTCAAAGAAAAGCATACTAATCAGTGTCTGCATCTTCAAACTATGTCCTCATAAAAAGCTTCAAAGGTTACAGTAGTCATTAGTCTAGAAAGTTCTAAGGCCCGATTTCCTATCTGACCTTCTTTCACACAAATATAATTATGATAATCCATAGGGGCTCCCATTCCATGAACGTAATCCAAGAGGGCTCCACTGGCATAAGTCTGATGTTACTCAGCAGTGAAGGAAGCACATAACAATTTAAGTTAATGACTTCATAAACTGCAGTACTTGAAGATTTTACTGCTGCATTATCACTGTCTTCTACCCATTAGACTGAAGCTCAAGCTACAGCTCAAATTAAAAAACAAGCAAGCAAACAAACAAAAGCAAACCAAAAACCACCAAGACAAACACCACTAACACTTCTGAATCAAATTTGAGTTCTGGAAATACTTCCACGTTTATCTAGCTTTATGGCCACTGAAGTAACCTTTTTAATCATTCTCTCACCAGCTAAGTAATTTAAGATCTATTCTTGCAAATATTTTGTATGCCAAGTATGCAAGCCCTTTCAGTGAAATCCCCAAGACATTCCATAGAGTTGAAGGTAAGCATATGCCAAAACATTTGCAAGTTTAAGCTGCAGTCTCAAATTGGTCTCGGATTACAACAGTATGTTAAAATATTAATTACCTTTTGTAAGCTACAATGACAATGTTTGATTTTACTATAAAATTACCTGTTACTCCTTTTAACAGACTTGTTCTCCCATGGTGGATCAATCACAATTACATCATATTTTTTCTTGTCTGGCAAGTGAAATTGAGAAAAACAAAAGCCAGTCAATCATCTTTTAAAAAAGTCTGTGAGTTAAAACTGATTTACAGCAAAAACGCAAGTTTCTTCTGTTCTTTTCAAATAAGAAGTTAAAAGACTTTGGCATGCTTTTTAAAATTCAGATAATCATATCCTTCTGAGATTTTTAGGCTGATTACCTGAGGAAAGGACTTTTATGTGATCTGTGTCAGATCCCTCCAAGAAATTTTGAACATCTTGAGGATTTTTAGGAAAAAAAAAAGTATAGAGTGCAAGTCTCAAAAAAGAAAATTTCTCGAAGTTTCCTACCATGAACTATGTAATAAGGCATCCAGCTGAGTGAAAAGCTGAAGCCCTGAACACAAGATTCCTGTCCTGTTTGATCTTTGAGCAGGCCAACAGGGACGTACAGAGCTTCAGGGATGCCCTGGAAAACTGTGTTTTGCACTACTGGAGGTAAAGAGAGACAAGATAGCTAGATCCAGTGTATGAAATGTAAATAATGGACAAGAAGAAGAGATCTGAAAAAGAGTTTTCATGGGAGAAGCTGAGTTCACTTCAGTTGGAGGAGAGAATATACAGGACAAATTCATGAAAAAGCAGGATTCTCCAATTTTATTTTTTCCAGAGAATATATTTGTCCTTTCATTGAGTCTGATGGTAAGAACAACAGATTAGTATTTGATGTTCATTAAATGTGCTTACTATATCTTTTTCTCTTAGGATTGGATGTATTAACCTTAGAGTGGACTGACTAGCAAGAATTACTTCTCTTTTGGCAGGTGAAAGGGAAGAAGAAAAATAGTAATTAAAATGGACAGTAGACTTCCAAAAAAAAGGTTAATAACTAGCATTATATTAATATTCACTGTTGCTTATTTCAGTAAGAATTTGCTCAAATTTTTTGGACTGCTCTCCGACCTCTTGAAGAATCCAAACATGCTTTCTTATATGCATAGCTTTGCACAGTAATAGCAGACCAAGAATGATCTTCCCTCTTTCCTACAGCTGCAAACAGCTAACTGGCTAAATTCTGGACTTCTTGGATAATAAGATCCTACCTCCTCCATGTCTTCCTATTAAAAAAATAAATGGGAACAAACAAACAAAAACCCAGAACAGAAATAATGAACATTAAGTTACAAATGTTTCCTCCCTTCTTGTATACAACTAACAAATCTAAAATCACTGATTAGAAGGTAGAGCAGTAATCCACAGCTCTTGCTCACAGGCAACATCTTTTCTGTAAGACTGTCTGACAAAGCTAAGCTGCTACTGATACTAATAATAACACTAGTAATAATAATGAAAGTCAGTTTGAAGGCTGATGGAGTGGTGAAGTACAGTGAAGATTGGTGCATGCTGTCAAGCTTAAAGCTTTGATTCACTTTTACAGAGAAGTTATTTATTATAAAATCCCACCATTTCCCTGTCACTGATTTTGGCTTAAGCCAATACTCTCAACTGTGAAATGTAGCAGCTGAGACATCAAGCCATGCTTGCTACTCCTGATCTTGCTAAAGTGGTGCTCCCCTCAGTTGGGAGCAGCAGCCTCTCCAACTGTTATCTTCCCTGGGGAATACTGGGCTTTGTTCCACAATCAGTTTATGCCAATCTAAAAAAGACCTTTCCACTGCACAAATGAGTCTGTAAGGGAACCTATGTTTTAAGGTGGGTAATCTTATCCCTCTCCCATGGTTTAATCTAGCTAAAAATCAATTCAGCAGGACCACTGCCTGAGCAGCAGCATTGACTTAGCCATGTTAAAGCTTCATCCTGTGAGACAGGGATCCAGCAGCATAGCTAGTCCCCATCTAACGCGTTTACATGACTTCATGGTCACAAACTGTTGTATTTTGGCTGAGATTTTTAAAGGAGTCTCCTGGAGACAAACAATCCTCCCATGACACAATCTTCCAACTGCTCAAGATTCTTTTGAAAACCCTCAACTATTTGCAGAAAGTCAGAAATACCACTTTAAAAGCCTGCAGCAGCAATTCCTATCAGTGTGATGCTGTATATTAAAATCTGTTAATTAGCTCCTATTCATTTCAACATTAACTGCTTTTTTCAGGCAGGAGAGAAGGAGTAAAGATACTTACAGTTCAGCAGGGGCTGTAAACATGAAATATCAGATAAAAGGAAGCTGCTTTTTGGTGGCACCAAGTACTTCTGCCCCATTAACACAACTATTTTTGCATGGTTTGAGGTGTTTTCTGTAACACATGAAAGCAGGTCTTGCTCTGGACTGGAGGTTTCATCCTTTAGCACATATACAGCCTGATGGGCACCTTCATTCACAGCTGGAAACTGCTTTGCCATTTCACATAATTCAGCCAACCCACAGAAAACAGGAACATTATTCTTCCTGCAACTGAGTTCTGCAGTCCTTTGGTGAAGAAAACCACTTTTGAGTCCTTCTTGGACTAAATGCAAAGTGCCTTCCCAAATTAGCTTCCTGACCTGTATGGTCATAAAGAAACAAGGGAAAAAAGAAATTATCTTTCAAGTATCTACTTGATCAGGGAATGAAACCAAAATCAAAACATTCTTCAATCTGCAGGCAGGGAAAAGGATCCCTGCCAATTTCAGAGAATATTGGCTCAAAAGCTACAAGGGCATGATGTTAAGGCCGTGTGTCATGGTCTAACACCAGCTGGCAACCAAGTACCACTCAGCTGTTCACTCACACCCCACAAACTCCTCTCCCTGGTGGGCAGGAGGATAGAGTTTAAAAAAAAAAAAAAAACACAAAACCTTGAGGGCTGAGATAAGATCCATTTAATAACTGAAACAAAATAAGTTATTATGATTATTGAAAACAGGGAGAGAGAGAAATACCACCCAAGAGAAACTGATGCACAGTACAATTGCAAAATAATTTGAGTTGACTTGCAGAGCTGTAACCTTTAGCAACATAAATACAGTAAAAACCCAACACTTCCCAATCTGTGAATGGTATCAGAAGCTAACCAGGATCACAGATTTTTCCAAACTGTATCTTTTTCCATATTCATCAAAAATGCTTCCATGTAATTCAGTTGTAACTTCACCAGTACATTACTGACATAAGCCTATAGACTTGAATTTCCAACTCATTCATAACGCTTTAGTATGTCAATATAAAATGTTAGAGGGGAAAAAAATCTCTCTTATTTGCAGAATGAGATATTTTGAAGCACATTTGGTCAAAGAAGCTTTAAATAACTTCAGCACAGTACCCTAATACACTAAAGATGAGCTGATCTTCAAAATTGGTTACAGTCTATTTCAAAGCAGTCGTTTCCTGGCCAACTAACATTCAACTCATTACAATATAATATTTAGTTATCCATAACAGTAAAAGATACTTTGTCAATGCAGTGTCCAGTTCTTGGAAATCTCAAACGCATTTCACATGTATATCTACAAAGAAGATCTTCTCTGTAAGCACTTTTCACTTAAGACTGGAGAGACTGACCTTCCCACTAACAGAACAAGCTACAGGAACTAAACTTGTTTGCAACCATGCCCTGCGCTCTGTACGTGCCTAAAGTCAGGTATCGTGCACTCACAAAATATATTGTTGTTTCAACTTACCTTTGAATGGTATTCCAAAGCATCCAGTTCACCTTGGTTGAATGAACATTTCCTTTTACGTTTCTGCAGAACGAGCAAGAAATGAAAGGGAAAAAAAAATCCATATTACTCTGTGAGAAGAGGAAAAAAAAAAACCAAACATATCTGAGTTACAAATTAACTCTTAAACGCAGAAAAAACTGTACATCTCTTTCTTTTTTAACAAATAGAAGTCAAATAAGCAAAAAGATCTAGGCTGCTGTAGATATTCTCAAGGCACATAGACTTAAAGCTGTGTTATGTTACTCGTGTCACTGGGATCTGAAGATACCTAGTGCATGCCACAGTTGGTACTCATGCCTCCTTTGGGCCCACACTAGAAGTTTCAGCTGTCAAGTGCAGTTTAACAATAAAAGAAAGCGAGGTACATTTCACTGATGTTGTTTTAGACCTGCAACTCTTATTTTCTTTTGCCCATAAGAAACAGTACTGAACAATACTGAAAGTTAATTCCTATTCTCCTTCCCAGCTTGCTAATATGCACAATCTTGACAGCAGTCACAGTTTGAGCCCGACTACCACCAATGTCAGAAGATTTTGTGAGCTTTTCTGTCACAAAATGCACATTACTGACATATGGAACACAAAAATATCCTCATAAGCGCTTACACCTTCTGCATATTTTGAAAAATACACAGTGGAAAAGTTCCTGCTCTTCTGCACAACCAAAGAAGACTCAGGTATGCAAAACAATGTTAGCAGTAAATTATTTATCATGGGATTACTGTATTTTACTGTATGACAGAGAACATACCTTCCTAATACTGGCAGTAGAATCTTTAAGTCCACTTTTTGTTCCTTCCTGGTGTTCTTCTCTGTTACTGTTGACCTTTGTTTCCGTCACATTCGCCTCGGGACACCCCTGACACAGCTGCTCCTCAGGAGGTGCAACTACATGGGGCTTAGAAATGTCAAAGAACTCCTCTCGAAACACATATCTCATTTTTGTTGGTTTACTTTCTGTTTCTGTGGCATCTCCAGGGCTACAAGTAGGACCACTGCTTGAAGAGGAGGTGGCAATAAAGGTAGAAGAACCATGACAGTCTTCAGTAGATATGACAGAAGTACTGAGACCGACACCATCAGGGCACGCAAAGGAGTCACAGATCTCATAGCCACACTGGTTGATGAAAGAGAGATGATCCACGAGCCATCCCACTGTCAGATGATGTACCACGGACATCGTAACTCCCCTTTTCATGAGGAAAAAATCAGCTCCCTGAAACTGCAGCTGTCATCAACCGCGCATACTTCCTGGAGTACACTCCTCCTGTGGGAATTTTTATAAGAAATCACTTTTCAGAACTATCAGTGTTTTAATAACGTGGCACTTACCTTCAGGCAGACATTTCCACGCGCGCAGAGGACACACTGCAGAGCCTTCTGACTTCAGTTGTTTTCCCTGTTATGTGCACCTCTATTTTAGCTTCATCCCTATAACGCTTTATTTTTTTTAATAGCAAGCAAGTTTTATATACGTTTTTACACTTTTATGCAGCATGCATTTACTCTAAGAGGTTCTTTCAACGAAACAGGAAAACAGCACTGCGGCTCTGTGATCACGTCTATGACTATATGATTAGTGCACGTATATATATACACACGTGGATATATGCATGTATATGCTATATGTACACTACATATATACACATATACGTACACATGCACTATATATATATACACACACGTGCTATGTGCACACACAGACATATACACATACCCACACAGACAACTGTGACAGCGCTCGGGAGCAATAACGCAGGCATAGAGGCAGCGGCGGCACCAGCGCTGCCGAGGCCCGATGCCGATGCTCGTCCCCGGAGGCACACAAAGGCATAAAGCTCGGGGTTTTTCCGCAGAAGAACTCGCTGCGGCTGGAAAAAAAGCCCCGGCGCTCGCCCAGGCACGGCAGCGCCTCACACCCTCACCGTGGGCGCCGCCATCTTACCGCACGGCCATAGCCCTTCCCCCGGGCCCTTCCCAAGATCCTCCCCTCGCCTCCCTTCCCCTCTTATCCCGCGGCTCCGCCGTGACGCAATTCCCTGGGACGAGCCTCTGCGTGACGTCGCGGGCGGGCGGATTTGAATTTGAGCGGCGGAGGAAGAAGGTGGCGGCGCTGCCGCCGGAGGTAACGGCCGGGACGGGGCTCTCCGCGGTGCGGGCCTTTCCCTCTGAGGGGGGCGGGAGGGCGGCAGCAACAACAACAACAGCTGCAACTCCAACAACAACAACAACGCTGCCCTCGCCATCGCCGCCCCGGGGCCGGTGTCCGTGAGGCGGTGGCGAGTACGGCGCTGGCTGCCCTTGTTTCCCCCGGTACGGTTTGAGACGCGCTGTCAGGGCGAGCGGGGGGAGCTGTGCCCGGCTGTGCCGCTCTCCCTCCCCTTTTATTCCCTGCTGGCGAGTTGGCCGCAGCAAAAATCTGCTCTTGAATCTCTGCTCAAACTCTGCTCTTGTGTCATCCTGGGTTGTATTAGGAACAGCGTGGCCAGCAAGACTAGAGAGGTGGTTGTTCCCCTGTACTCGGCACCGGTGAGGCCGCACCTCGAGTGCTGTGTCCGGTTCTGGGCCCCTCAATCCAGGAAGGCATTGAGTCCAGAGAAGGGCAGGAGCTCAGTTCTGATGAGGAGCGGCTGAGAAAGGTGGGGTTGTTCTGTCTGGAGAAAAGGCGGCTTGCAGGGGAGCTTATCGCTCTCTGCTACTGCCTGAAAGGAGATTGTAGCCTAGTGGGGTCAGGCTCTTCTCCCAGGCAACCAGCGACAGGAGGAGAGGACACGGCCTCAAGCTGCGCTGAGGGAGGCTGAGGCTGGACGCCAGGAGGAATTTCTTCACAGAAAGGGTGACTAGACACTGGAAGGGGCTGCCCGGGGAGGTAGTGGAGTCACCATCCCTGGAGGTGTTCAAGAAAAGACTAGATGTGGCACTTAGTGCTGTGGTCTAGTTGACAGGATGGCCTAGCTGATAGGCTGGACTTGATGATCTCAAAGGTCTTTTCCAACCTCATTGAGTTCGTGATTTGAGAGTCACTTGGTGTATTTGTGAAAACAATCTGTGGTGGGTCCCTGTTAAAGTGATTGAATAATGCAGCTTCTTCCCCAAAGACAGTGAAGTCATGGATATGCTACTGTATGAACTGGAGCTGAGCTAAACCTCTACCGTGGTTTGTGGGCAGTGGAACTAAAAGTGAAATGAAACACAGTTTATATTGATAATGTGTTTTGGTAATGTTTTTAATGGAGGTTTTTTTGATTAGTTATAATTCAGTCACTTAGGGCCATCCCACAAATAAAATAGATCCTCTTGGTGGTTTTTTCCCAGAGTTAACTCGATTTACTTCAAATTCCCACTTAATGTCACCTTGGGGACAGTGGTATTAATATTCCAGTTTGATTTATATTTTGTGTGTAGTCTGAAGAGAGCCCTGATATTATCTCAGAATAGGTTTTCCAGTTTTTGTGCTATGATACTGCAAGATCTTTTGCAAAATGAATAAACAGACTCAGAATTAGCAGTTCTGGAGTAGATGAAGGGTTGAAGTGCTGGAAACAGTAGTCATGGTAGTGTAGCTGACTGAACTGAAGAATTGCTCAAGCCTTTTTACCTGTGGAACTTTAGGTTAGAGACGACCAGATATAAAGAAAGGCAAAATAGTAGGTTTGGAACAAACACTGACACTTCCATCAGTAAAATAGTTGATTTAAAAGATTGTGGCTGCTCCTATGTATTTCTGTAGTCTAACATAATCACTTTTTTTTTTTTCTTTGAAAAAAATCCAGTATTTCTGGAAACTCCATCACACTGTTTGATCCAATGTACAGTTCTACTTGCTTATTCTGATCCTTCAGAAAATCACTGTGGAGTTTAAAAAGACAAATACTCTTGGATCCTGGATTTTCTGATACTGAGGGATTGTGATTTACAATTCAGTCACGATGAGACGAAGCTCAAAGATCACTAGAAGCAGCGGTCGGCAATCTATGATGGCACTGAGAGTGCAGGACAACAACAAGATGGGTCTTCAAACACCTCAGATGTAAGTGTTGTTGATCACCTTGCTAAGAATAGCTACATAAAACTAACTCTGAAGAGATTTACTCTAGTGTGTTTGAGTGTGTGAGTAGTAACTGGGGGGAAAAAAAATGGACACAGTGAGAAGAAAGCTCCTTGCAGCCAAGGATGTTTGCACAAGTGCTCTAGTTCTGCAAAAAGGCTTTCTTTAATCTTTTTGTGTACCTGTGACACATTTCAAATGGTAACACATTTTCTAATATACTTGTTAGGTGGTGGCTGGGTGCCTCTATAAAAAATGCAGAAGTAGTTTTGATAATAGACAAATAATGCATTAAAATTGCTTCACTTTTCTAAGATGCTGCTGTGATTAAGGTGCTTAGGCTTATACAAGTGTGTTTATAGTTCTTGCATGAGCAAAAGGTGAAATGGTAGAAATAGTCACTTGAATCTTTCTCCCTATTCCTCAGGATGGAAAAAGGTACCTTTGGGAAGCTGAGCATGAGCAAACCTACACCTGCAACGTCAGAAAGAAAAATCAGCATTTTTGGGAAGAGGTATTGATAACTTTCGTTGTCTGCTCTGTAAATTAAAACAATAAGCTCCCACACAATTTTGTCCTTTTTTTCTCTTGACAGATTTTTCACTATAGGGAATAATTACCTGAGCCAGCAGACCTTCAGGTCTGCCTTACTCCACTCTTTGGTCGCTAAGCAATAATGCTGTGGAGTAAGAATTGCTTTGGCAGCTATTTTTCCTTGTGAATGATATGCATTACAGACCTTACGAGCACCTCAATACACTTTCCTGTTCAAGGAAGAATGAGATCTCCAGTACACTCTGCTTTGGTTTCTTCTCTCTAAGTTACAGACCTTCTAAAATTCTGTAATCTGTCTGCTTAGTTCACAATTTTCTGTGTTTGGATGTCTTGCAGGTATATTCTTTCGCAGGACCCCACTGTTGCAGGGATTTGTCCCTTTTAAATATTTGTTAAGTATTTTAGTCTTTATTTTCAGCCACCTGCGTCATTTTATTTTCACCTTCGGAGTATTTTTTTGCTCCATAAAAATTTCTTTCAATAAAATGAAGAAAATATTCTCTTACAATGCAGTATCCCTTTGTTGTCCATGTGCATTGTGGTTTCCAAGTTGATGATGTTACTCCAATCATCTTAAATACAGAAAACTTCAGGTATCACTTTGCATAAAAAATGCAAAGGAAACACAAAAATAGCAATTTTAGTGACTCAAGCATTGAGAGGGCTTTTTTTTATAATATGTATTGTCACAAGACCTGTATTTACTGTTTGTCCTTAGAGCTAGTACGACTGGAGGGTCACGCAACAGTCAGTACGGTGTGTTCGGTACAGAAAAGATAAAGGATCCCAGGCCACTACAAGAAAAGGCATTCATCCAACAATGTATCAAGCAGCTTTGTGAGGTAACATATTAACTTATTCTGAGTGTTTAGGCATAGACTATGCTACTAAAAGTACTTATTGCCTTCCTTTCAACTTCAGGTTCTATTTAGTGACTAATATGCCGTGTTTCTTTTTTGTAGTTTCTGGTTGAGAATGCTTATGCCCATAACGTTTCCATGAAATCGCTACAGTCTCCATCAGTTAAGGACTTTTTAAAAATCTTCACTTTTATCTATGGGTTTCTCTGCCCTTCTTATGAACTGCCGGACTCAAAATTTGAAGAGGAAATTCCCAAAATTTTTAAGGAGCTTGGGTAAGATCATTATTTGTTAGTCTGTTGTGCCAAATAGATAAGGTTCTGCTTGACAGCTGGGGAGAATGGATAGGCTTCTTTATTCAGATGAGACTCTGAAAGTACAATGTTGTGATTATTGTGTTTCACTTCAGCTCTAGGTTTACTTTCCAATTTTCAGACTCTACTATGTATTTTATGTTTGAACTTGCAGAACTGGAGGCTCTTGGAAACTTGCTTTGTGATGTAAAATTTAACTGATTATCTTTATTTGTATAAAGCTTTGAAAGACAAACAGTTTTCTTTTACAGACTCTTCTTTTCATGCTGTTAGAATCCAAGAACTAAAAATTCCAAAATGTTGGATCCAGTTAATTTAAGATTTTTTTTCCTGTAACCTCTCTTATTCTGCTTTCAAAGCAGGGTGTGCAAATAATTAAAATGACTGCTGAGGTGAAAAAAAAAAAAAACAAACCACAAAGTAGCTGAGTGGTTTACTTCTGAATTTGTTCAGTGTTTGGGATCATTAGTGCCCCCCAATGCTTTCCAAGAAAGAAAATCCTCTGCCTGTTGATAATGGAGAGTTTTCAATCTTATTAAAAACCTCCAATGAAGTGTATTTTATTTCTGTACATTTGAGTCCATGATAGTGTCAAAACACCAAAGGACTCCTTAGATGTAGGTGTAAATCTGTTTCATTCTCTTCTTAATTAAATTAATTAAAACAAAACTTAATTAATATTAATCTGTAACATTTGAAACAGCTGACATAGCTTGAAATGTTGAAAGGGATTACATTCTGCTGCACCAAGAGTGTAATCCTGGATACAAAGACTTATTCTGAGAACTGTAAATTGTCTTTTTTGAGTTCAAGGAGCATCTGGATGACACTCTTAATCATATAGTTTAGTTTTAGGCAGTCCTATGAGGAGCAGGGAGTTGGACTTGATGATCATTGTGGGTCCCTTTCAAATCAAGATATTCTATGAATCGTTAAGTGAGAAACCCACAATAATTGAATAAAATAGTGCTGTAAAAACTCAACTTATTTCCTTTGATGTACAGTATAAACTACAATTGAGTTTGTTCTTCTTTCTGTGCCTTCATCTACATATAAAAATGTACTGCTTTGTTTGCAAAATGTGCTGCTTTGTTTTCATCACTGTTTGCCACAGTTATTAAAAATATGTTTTCTCTGGCCTTGTAGGTACCCCTTTCCTCTGTCAAAAAGTTCCCTGTACACTGTGGGAGCACCACACACCTGGCCTCAGATAGTGACAGCTTTGGTTTGGTTAATTGATTGTGTCAAGGTAACATTTGTCTTCCTTAAGTGAAATATTTCCACTTTTCAGCTTGGAATGTTAATTTCAGCAGAAATCTCATATTTTTTACAAATCTCAGTATTTGACACTTATGAAAAGGTGTTCTTACCTGTCGTCTGGGAGCTAACCCTTAGCCTTACTTTTTAGTAACATTTAAGCTCAACTTTTCATGTTATATTCTTTTTAATGCATGTACTGGAGAAATATATATATAACAAAAGGGGGAAAATGCTGGCTTATATACATATATAAAATGTGAGAATTTATTGGTTATCATCACTGAAGATTCATGTTGCCTTCAGTGCACATCTTGTGACATCTGCCATCCTCTCCTAAACTGGAACTCTGATTTTGAATTTTCCATTGTAATTATTCAAATGTCTTGTAATTGTTATAGAGAATGGAGAGTAGTGTGCTTGGGTGGGGAGTTTGTTTAGTTTTGAGGGGGGTTTGGTGTTGGTTGTTTCTTTCTTTAATAGTGGTAACTCTTCTTGCTGCCAGCTCAGGTCTGAGTAAAATTTGGAATCTGTGACAGAAGTTCACCATTGCTGAACTGGGCACACATGAAATCCCATTCTTTATGCTGAAAAGACACATTTGGCTTAGCAAGACAATTTGGCAGTGTTGAATGTCCGGTTCCTGCCTCTTTACCTGTGCATTTAGTTAACTAGACACAGGCTGATTACAATCTGCTTTGCTAAAATCCTAATCCAGTGTTACTCTGCTGCTTATATTGGACGTGAAATGAACAAGAAAACTAATGGATGTCTCTGCTCTTTGTATGTGCACCTGTGCCTTTCAGTTGTACACTGCCATGAGGGAAAATGCACCATCAATTGAGGAGGGACAGAGCTGGGGAGGAGAGACAGATGATGGAATTGTACACAATAAGGTACAGTAAAAGATTATAATCAGAATTGTTCAGATGAATTTTGCCATATGCTGTAACAACACTATTTAAATATGACACAACAATTTAAACTGTGTTTGTAGATCCTGTTCCATTTTATATTTACAGGGTTCTCTAGGAAGTATTGTAGCCTTACATAAAAGGCCTGATCTCAACTAGTTTCCTGAGCAGGCATCGTGGCCAGTCTGTTGGTGAAGACTTGGTATTAGACTGAGATGCCTTATTCTCCAAGTAGCTACTCTTTCCGTTCTCCTCTGTGGAGAAAAAGAATTATTATGCTGTTTGTTTATTGGTTTAGTAAGGTTTCTGGTACATTTTGCTTTAACACTTAAGTCTCTTGAGATTAACAGAAGTACAGTGTAAAGACAGTAACTTAATTATAAATGTAGTGGCTTCTGTCAATATCTGCTCAGTTTACTATATAAAATTCAGTTGTAAAGATTCATTTCTGAGCCACAAAATAGGGTGGCAATGTAATTCAGGTGCTTAAAAATGCTTGCTTGCTTTCTAGTTTATCATAGATTATTAGAACTACTTAGACTTAACTCAGTGTTAACTCACAGCAGGTGAGGTTGCATAATGTGCTAAAACATTTAATTTGAAAATTGCAAAAATCAAGTTAAATCATAATTTTGGGCTAAGATTACAAACCTGACTGTTGACGAGTGAAAATGCTTTTAAACTAAATATGAGCTTCTACAGTGAGAGATATATATATATATATATATAGATATATGTTGATACAAAATTTGCAGTACTGATGTAATTGCTTCTGAAAGATCTGTGATTTAATGTCTCTAGTGAATTCTCTTTGTGTAACCTTTCTTTATTTCCAGATCAGTTCTCTGACATCTGCTCATTTGAATTTCAATGGTCATATTTACTAAAGAGGTCTGTTAAAGAGACCTACATTTTCCATAAACTAGCCTGAGAGATTCATATGCTTCAAGATAAAAAAAATTTAAATATTGTATCTACTATCCTTGTTAGATATCTCAGAAAAATATAGCAAGTATTTCCAGATCTTTCTTAATGTGAATTACAGGTGCATCCTCTTGCCTGAATATAATCCGTTGGCATTCTGTGTTTAAAGGGAGGAAAAAAACCTGAGTTTTACAGAAGAACAATCAAAACAGTGAAATATATTTTTTTATCTGTTTAATTCCATTGATTGAGTAGATCTAGACAATCTAGATGTCTTACAGCCCTTTGAATTGTTGAGATGAAAGCTTTTTAAAATTTTTTCAGCTTTTCATGGACTATGCTGTGAAGTGCTATGAGCTTTTCATGAAAGGGAGAGATACTTTTGAAGAATTGGATGCAGAAGTGCAGTCAAAATTAAGTAAGTTTTCAAGTTTTAATTATTTAATCATGATTCTGGTTTCTTTTCTCCTAGCATAAGTTTGCTCAGTTTACAAGTGAAAGTGATCTGAGATAAGGGAACCTGAAATTCCCAAGTACTGCTCAATTATTTCAACTTAATTCTCTTTTTTTATATATACATTGCTGCTGATACAAAGGGGTGGGTCATGATCTGCTGTCAGCTGTACCTGTGTCACCCTGTTGTTTTTAATGGCTTTGTGACAGGAAACCAGTATACAATTCTTCAGGTGCAGATTCTATGCAGATAACTCTTGTTTCTGTCTGACAAAGGTTAACATTTAAAAAAAAAATAAAAATATTTTTGGAGGATGCAATCTGATAAGTAAGAAAGTTCAACTTTAGAAAGCTCTGAAAATAGTCTGCAAGAGTTCCAAACTCTGGTTTTAAGGTTCCTGTAAGTGATTCAGCCTGTACTTGTTTGTCTTCAGGGAGGTAGGAAATTGACTCATTCATTTAACCAGCTACAGAAAGACAAACAGAATTTGAGAACCAGGAAGAAAAACATGTCTTATTTTCTGTGCCCTCAGACTAAGGACACTGGTTGCAGGCTGGAGACATCAGTTGGAGAGGAAACAAGCTACCAGGCTGTTTTTGGATTTTAGCAGGAGAAAATAATCATGCCATTGTTTGGCAAAGACTAAGGGGCAAGTAAGGGAAAAGATGTCTCAAGAGACAAGGAAGTATGTAGATGAGAAAAAAGTATACAAGTCAGACTACCTTGAGAACCTGGAACATATAAAGCTGATTTTACAACCTCCGTCCTTTTAGTGAGGGCTATATGAGAGTTTGGAAACTCTTACCTCATGGGAGTAACTTTGAGGTCTTTTATGACACAAGTACTGAGAAATTCATTTGTCTTTGTTTTGGTATTTTTGGTTTCTAATGAAAGGGTTTTTTAAGTGGGTTTGTTGGTTGGGGTTTTTTGGGTTTATTTTAGTGTAAAATAATTGTCCAGATAATGGGCATTTACTATGTTGAAGTTAAAGCTCAGATTAGGTGGTGGGTGATATTCAGTAAGATTAATTTATAACTCTACTCCCTTTTCCCCTTTCCCCCAGAGGATTTATTTAATATAGATGAATTCCAGGTAGAAGGTTTAGCAGCTGACAACAAAAGACTTCAGGAAGAAATTGCAAGACTAGAAAAAGAAAAGGAAAGTGAGCCGGTTAGTAAATTGTCTCTGTCTGTTTATATGCTGGGGTTGAATTTTATATTATTGACCATTATTGTCATTATTAAATGAAGATACTTATGGTACATAACAAAAAATGGAAAGTTATTTTCAGTGCTTTGAGATTTTAATGAAGCCAGGTTATTAGAGACTGTATACAATTACAGTACGAGGCACTTTCTGTGGAGTCTTCAGTCACTCTTTGTTTGATAATGTGCTGATATTTTCAGGTAAAAAGATCGTGTATTGACTGAAATATTAATAAGGTTCTTAAACCACTTTTTTTTCCTGAATATTAACATTATCTTTTCCAAATGTGTTGGTATGAGGCATGGGATTCAGTAGTAACAATACATTTTAGGGAAAACATTTTGCTTGAAAATATGGATTCTGCTTTTAGTACATCATGAGTTTAAAAATGGGTTAGTGGCTGTGCAGCTGGCAAGTGGAGACTCCTGCCAACTATGCAAAATGTACTGTTTGTATTTCCAGCTTTCCTTACCCTAGTTTTACCTGGGGTTTTTGTACTATTATACTTAAGCTGTGAATTACCTCTAGTAAGAACTTTCTCAATACAGTGCCTGATGAAAATCAGCGACTTAAAGATGAAATGCAAGATGCCTAACTTGACTCAGCTGTCACACAGATAAAAATTTATTGAAGTCATTTAATTTTGTATTTATGCTGTTGTTTTAACCAGTTACTCTACTGTCTTGTCTGGAAAGTGAAGTCATTATTTTATATTAATCTAACAGTGGTTGTTCTTTTCACCCATTCACTAGGATCGTAGAGTAACGCTACGAAATGTGAAATCATCTCTTCAAGCGGATGTCCAGAAATACCAGGCTTATTTGGCTAATCTGGAATCTCATATAGCCATCCTTGATCAAAAAATGGAAAGTGTTACTGATGAAGTTGAGTCAGCAAGTAAGAAGGCCTTGGTCGCAATTGGGATAGTGGAGTTAGAAATAGTTTTAAAATAATTGTAATTCTCAGCTTTCAGACAGAGTGAGATGATGATGCTACAACTAAACTTTCCAAAGTGCATTGCTAATAAAGAGGGGGTTTGTGGCTAATATCTGTTTGTACACTAGAGTAATGAAATATAGATATTATTTACTCATAAAATACAAATGTTAGGTTCAACTACATAGGCTGGTATTTTACATCTGTTTCACAAATATTTTGTGAACTTAGAATTGGAAGTAGAAGCAATGAAGCAGGAGAATGCCCGGCTCCAGCACATCTTTGACAACCAAAAGTACTCAGTTGCGGACATTGAGAGAATAAACCATGAGAGAAATGAGTTGCAGCAAACCATTAAAAAGCTGACTAAGGAAGTGGAAGCAGAAGAACATCAGCTGTGGAATGAAGAGCTAAAATATGCTAGGAATAAAGAGGCGGTATGTGAAAATCCCACTACACTGAGAGATGGCTATCAGTTTTCATCATGCAAGCTGCAACTTGGGACTTGAACTATTGTTAACTTCTTTTCTAAATAATCTAACAACAGCAGGGATATATCTTAACAAGCTAAACTGCATCATAAGAGATGTAGCTAGAATATGCACCACTGTCAGCTCTCACTGCTATAGCATTACGAGCTTTGATAACATCAGCATGACATTGCTTTGATAACACAAGAAGTTAATGTTAAGATTTTGTAGAAAGGAAACAATCCTTTGAATCAATATCTTTGCATGAGTTTAGGGCCGGATTAGTCCCTTATGTAGAAGTTCTGGTATCTTTTAAGGGCCAAATTCAGTTTCTACAAACAGAATGCAAAGACGTAGTCCTGTAAGTGATGGGATTTAAAAGCTTATGCTTTGCCACATGGAGACCTAGATAAAAAGGTTTCAAATATATTTTGCATTTCACAGGGTCAAGCACCTGGTATTAACTTAAATTCTTCATGTGCAAGTATGAAGCACAGAAAACTGGAAAAAATACTTAGGTTCTTTAGTATTTGCATATAAATAGTACTCATTAATTAGAAAGTAGAGCACTTAATAGCTCAAGCTAGTTTGTTATAAGGATGTGTGTCTATGTGGTATTTCCTGTCAAAACCAAAGAGAAAAGGAATGTCAACATGATAACTGAACTTTGGTTTAATATTACTTTTAAGCATGTTTTTACTTCCCTATCAGTTAATTCTCAAAAAGCTGAGGCAGGAAAAAATATGGCAAATGAAGCCATTCAGTGTGAGCCATACACACTGAGAAACCTTGCTGAGCAAACTAAAAGAATAATAAAACAGCACTTAATCCAGCTAACTGCTGGACTGTCATTACATACAACTCTTGAATACGGTGGTGTAACATGGAATTGTGTCTGCACAGAGCAACTCAGGAACCTGTTTAAAACACTATATGAATACTTTTTGCAAAGCTTTTCCCATCTATCTCTTACATGATTTTTGCGCTCTTCTCTGAACAGATTGAAATACAACTGGCAGAATATCATAAATTGGCTCGAAAGCTGAAATTAATTCCAGTAAGTGCTGAGAATTCCAAAGGCCGTGACTTTGAGATTCAGTTTAATCCTGAGGAAGGACCAAACTGCCTAGCCAAATACAGAGCCCAGATCAAGGTAAGTAGAGCCAACACTGAAGGCTTTGGTTATCACTCGCAAAAAGATGTGTTTCTTTGGAAATGTTGGAAAGGTCTTTCACAATGAAACTTCATTGAAAAGCTTGTTTAATGAGTTGTCATAACTACACTGTAGTATATGAAGAAAATTTAGTGTTGGAGAGTACAGCAGCTTAAACAAAAACAGGAGAAAGAAAAGATGTACTGGGGTGCATCTTAGTTCAAACTAACAAGTTGCATTAGCCAGATCTTCTTGTACGCATATTACAGGCTCCCCTTATGGAGATCATAAACCAGACAGAGGAAGATATTAGGAAAGCTACTGAACGGAAGATGTCTCTGGAAGATACTTTCGAACAGGTGTGTTGGTTAGTGAAGATAAAGAGTAAGATACCAAGCATAATATCTGCTGGTCCCATTTGACCCTTTTGCATGGGTGAAGTATGGTGTGGTGGGCTGTTTTTTGTTTGGGTTCAGGTTTGTGGGGATTGTTTTGTTGGTCATTTTTTGGGGGGATTTTTGTTTGGTTGGTTTTTTTGGTTGCTTTGTTGGTTTTTTTGTTTGTTTGTTTTAGGGTTTTTTTTTGAGGGCAAGTAAAGAGGGGAGGAAGCCATGAGAATTTTTTTAATTATGAGGGAACCCAAAAGTTTTTCTAAGAATTGGGGTCGTTTTCCATTGGTTGAAATATTGCTTATTCCCTGCATTGAAGTTTATGCTGTTTATATACATTTGACCATAAACATTGGCAATATTTGTTTTTAATAAGTTGCCCCTTGCGGTCTGTTGTGTGGCTTACCATCACTGGCAAATTGTCATCAGCAGGATTTTTAGCAATATTTGGTTTAGGGTGGATCAGAAGAAGGAGAATTTCATTCTTCCTCTGCCTCTATTTTTATTACTGAACATGATGGTATGGAATATTCTTCTGGCCAGCTGGCCTGACTGTGTGCCTTCCCAACCTCTTGCTTGTCCCCTACCCCACTGAGGGGCCCTGTGGGAGGGATAGAAACCTTTGGAAGGTGTGCAAGCACAATTCAAAAATAGCCAAAACATTGGTGTGTAACCTACGCTGTTCTAGGCCCTTATCCAAAGCAAATCACAATCCAGGCTGCTATGAAGAAAGTTAGTGCCATCCCAGCCTGGCTTAGATTAAATTTTTTGGGGGCTACCAGGTGTTGTTTGTGATGGCATGGATTTATATATTGGGATTATTTTGAACTGTATTTCGTTGGTTATGTTTTCATTCTAGGTGAATGCAATGGTAGCAGATGCAAAAAGCAGTGTGAAAATGCTGACAGAAGAAGCTGAAAAGCTGGATGATCTTTATCATCAGAAGCTTAAGGTAAAACTTCGTACAGGTTGATGACTGTTTATCCTTAATGATATCCTTATCCTTAATCTTTGTATTTATGTATAAGTTTTTGGTTTGCATTTTTGTTTGGACCTCCGCTCTTGCCTTCTTCCATTCCTTTTCCAGGATTTTTTCATTTTCGGAAGTATTTGGTTGCTACCTTAAATGAGTCTGTTTTCGCTTTCTTGTAAGAGAATCTGGCATTGTACATTAGCAGATCCTGTAAATCATGAAGTACTACAACCAGTAAAAAAAGCAGCAGCAATCATCTCCTGACCTCAGGATGACTCAGAGCATGTGCTTGAAGGAGATTTTAGGACTAACAAAATCTGCCTTGTCTAATCACTTTGTATGTAATGAATACACTTACAGGTTTTAGTAAACATGTTTAATTAGTTTCCTAAAAAACTAAGGAATATATTGATTGACGAAAAGCAAATAAAAAGTTTTAATGATCTGAAATTGTTGCTGGCTTAACTTCGTTCCCAAGCATAGGAACAGTCCTTAATCCCTTTCCTCACTTGTGGTTTAGCAACAAAACATAGCCCTATTTAAAAACTAAGTGGCTGCTTCTATACCTCCCAGCTTCTCTGACAGCATGGCTTTAGTGGGGTTGTGGCACTCCATGAAATAAGTGTTTAGCATATATGCACTTGTAAATCCAAGCTCCTGTGCTGTAGCCATGAAACAGAGCTGTTTTACTGCCAATACCTGCTGAGGTGGCTAAAGGCAATTAATTTAGCTTACTGTTTTCAAAAACACGTGAAACTTAGCTTTGTATCTATGCTGTTGCATATACTTTTCTCTAAAGGTAAGCTCATAAAATACAGTCACAACTCAATGTTTCTAATAAGACATAGTCATGTGATTTTTAGAATGCTGTCCCTAAGACTTAAATATTAAAATTATTTTGAGGAATCACGTTTCAGAATCTACCAGAATTGCATCTTGAGTTGGTGGCAGAATTTTGTATGGTTTAGTGGATTTAATTGTATTAAATATAGTGTCAAAACTGTCATTGTCCTTGAAGAGATGATTACTTGGAATTTGTACTCAAATGTGATTTTATTTATTTAACGTAGAAACTGTTGCTCATGATGTGCCATTTCTAAGCTATTTAGAGTATGTAAGTAACACTTTTTGAGATTAACTTTGAAGGGAAGTTTGCTGCAACACAGACCTTTAAATATGGTTAAAGGAATAAGGAGAAGGTTAGGCTGATTCTGAGAGGAAGGTGATACAGAAAATATCTGAAACTTTATGTTTGGGAGGGATGTCCTTGGGGGTTTTTTTAGTTCTGAGCTTGGAGTTACTTTTGTGAATTCTGAATTCAAGCATCAGGATGCAATCAGGTAATATAAAGGAGGAAAAAAATCCTAATTATTCTCAAGCTATGCAATTTTTTTCTCTCCTTATTACAGGAAGTAGAAGAGGAAGAGCAAAAATGTGCAAATGAACTGGAATTGTTAAAGAAGCATAAACAACTACTTGAGAGTGGTGTCAATGAAGGTCTCAGTGAAGCCACAAATGAATTGCATGATCTCCAACGACAGTAAGACCCATACCTTCAAAGTTTCCCTAGTTTATTTTGGTTTTTACCGATAAAGATATTCTCTTGAATCCTAACATAAAATTGTTTCAGCTTTTATCCATCTCAGTCCATATTAATTTCACAAGTTAGCAACTGAAAGATATTCCTCCTCAACAGTATTTTGCTACAGTATTTGTCAGCTCTATCAGAACTTCTGTTTTCCATGTAATTTTTCTCATATATGTGGTTGTAATAAGGAAATTAGTTTGTTTCCTAAGTTGTGTGACAAAATAGATTTTATACCTTAAAGTTTGAAAAGACTATTCTGACTCTAAGGTACAATGTTTCTTACTGGTTAGCACGATACAGTCCATTCTTCTAAGCTGAGTATTAATATACAAATCTAACTTGGTTCAATTTAATACTAATAGAAAAAAGTATGGCTAAACATGACAATAAATCAGATTTGATGATTATTTTGTAGTTATGAACATGACTTTCTGAGTATCTTTATTTTTAGATATCAAATTGTTGTGCAAACAACAACAGAAGAGAGCAGAAAAGCTGGTGATAACTTGAGTCGTCTTTTAGAAGTGATAGGTACTCATGTAGTATCTGTAGGGGTAAGTAAATTTCTAAACTTTATATTCAGAATCAAATCTCTCTAGAGACATTTGCAACTGCAGTTAAACACATGGAAATTAGAACTTACTGTTTCCTACAAAGTATTAGTTATTTAGCTGCTGCACTGAGTCTGTAGATTCTAGTTAAATTTGTTGACAAAACCTTTGGTATAAATAATCAGAATTGATCATTGAATTTCAGCAGTTATATCCTGTCAGGTTTAACCTGCTTCTGGTAGACATCTTTCAGAAGAGTGTTTAACTGAAATCACCTAACCTGTGCAATAACTGCTTAAAATGCTTTAGCAGAATCAGAGACCATGACAGACCTAATAAACTTTCTGTAACTCTTTTCTAGAAATACCTTGATGAACAGAATATGAAAATTGAGAGAGACTATGAAGAATTCATGTCCGAAGATCTATTGTCAGACTTGAACAGAATTCTAGACAGTTATAAAAAGAAGGCTGAAAGTCTGTAATTACCAAAAAAGTGAAGATGAAAATTTTGCATTTCTGAATGGTAGGGGACCTTCTAAAAGGAGGGTACTTCTGGTGTTTAGCAGTGAAACTGGTTTTAAGTTTAAGGAAGTATTTATGAACTTGCTTTGTTTTGTTGACACAAATGCATTGAAGAAGTAAAAAAAAAAAAAAAAATTGCATTTTCTTAAAGGCTTTGCTTACACTTCCTACTTAAAATATCTTATATATGCTTACAAACATCTGTGACAGAACAAGTGTGGAACAACTGCATTTTGTTTTTTCTTTACAATCAAATCATTTTCTGGAAACATCAGTACAACAGAAGTAGAGTTAACCTGTCAAAATAACAAGGCAGAGTGGAATTAAGATGGAACCACAAGTGACAGCACAAATGCAGAGGGTACTGACAACTTGAAATACTGCTACTCAAAAATAACTAGTGGGTTTTGTAAATGTGCAAGATTGCTAACTGATAAGTTATTCTTTCCCTTCTAGAGTATAGTTTGTGCATTTCATGGTATACATATGCATTTAGGGCACATCCATGACCACAGTACTTACATAGGAGTCTTGTAAATAGTCTAGAAAAAAAAAAAGGAGTAGTTTGAAAACAAAGTTCTCTCTCCAGGTGCTTATGATCCCAGATGAAACCTCATTGAACTTGTTGAAGATATATGCCAGAGATAGCTCTAAGCAGGACAACACAGGAATTCTGGCTGTATGTCTACTTAGTTGTAGGTTTGGCTGATGTTAGATACATCAAAATGGTCTAAAATGTGTCTGCATTCTGTTTTTCAGCCAGTAGGACAGACTCTATTTGATTTTAATTCCCCAGGAAAGTTGCAGTAAAATTAGAGTATGGGGACCTCCAGTCCAAAAACATAGAAAATGTATCAGCAGAATGCTATGTGGAAGTAGTATTCTATAATCTACTTTGAATATAATTTTGTGTTTAGAAAAATAAAAAAATAAACCCCAGCATTCATGTCTTGGATAGTTTAGTTTTTGGATGGTATTTCCTAATAAAAGTATTGAAATATTTTAGTGTTGTTTTTAGAGTTCAGAGATAAATAACACTGATTCAAACATACAAAGATAAAGACAACTTTGCAGTTGTTCAAAAGCTGTTAGCAGCAGGTAGATAAAGGAAGTTGCTCCTTAGTTCTGTAATTGGGCACAATATTTGAACAAAACACGGATCCCTAGGATATATGACAAAACTTAATTTGGACCATCTGATCACAGACTGCAAATAAAAACTGAATTGCCCCTAATTTTAGGCTATTTTTGCAGAGTGCATTTTAAATTCAGTTGTCTTTAACATAGCGTGAGAATCTTCTGGTTCTGGTATGAGTATTTTATTTCAGATATTATGATAATTATGGCATTATTTAAGTTTCTGATTTTCTGTTCTTTTGTGATACTCCAGAAGTTTAATTTGACAGCTCTAAAAGTTTTCTGGCAGGTAGGTAGACTTATTGCTTTCTTCTGTTGTCCTCTTTTTCCTTTTAACTTTACAAAGTTTTGAGGTTTGGGGGTTTTTTTCTGGTAACAGCCTAGTCCTTACTGAATCTCAGTTCCTTCTCTTTAGAAACATTTTGCTTCTGTGATCTTACTAATACTTTCGTTATCTGAAACAATACTCCTCTTCTTAAGAAAAACTGTAAACCATACCATACAGAAGAGGTTATGCTCTCACTGGCCTGCCTGCCTTGTCTCTGCTTCTATAACTGACTGATCTTGTGTTTGAGCCATCTGCAGGTTTCTTGCCATGTGGAGTAGTCAGTTGATGGAGTAATTGAAAGCAAAATAAATGGCATTTCCAAGGACTAGTATTAACCCAGTGGTAAAGGGGTAAAGAATTGAGGTCACAACAACCTTCCTTCATGTACTCGCTACTGTAATATTCTGAAATTAAAGTAGCCTGAGCGTTAAAAAAATACATATTTGTAAGGCTGGCAACATGTTTTTGTCATTGGGCTGAACTACTGGTCTGCACATCAGTTAAGCTAAACTGACTTTAGAATTGGCTGAGATTCTGTAAAATACTATGTAATATAACATGGGAACGTGGGCCAATGTTTGACAGGTAATGTTTTCAGATTTTAAAAATGGGAATTTTTTAATTCTTCTTGAACATGGCTCCTCTGTGATATTGGAAGTAAGGTAGTTATTCTTTGCGTTCTGGAATATGGCTTTTAAATTTAGACAACAGGCCTTAGAACATAACTACTGCTCTTGCTTTTGTTTCTGTTTTTATCAGAATGTAAAGTCTTAATCAGAATGCACCATGGCACCTGCACATTTCAGTAGTATGAGTCATTTGTAAGTTTTTTTGCTTTTGTACGGATACAGTTGCCTCACTTATTGCAAGCGTACCTTCTGTACAGTTTACTTAATGTGTTTTAAGTTCCTGTATTTTTATATTAAATAAAAGTCCTTAAGTCTGTTCCTGTGAAGTATAGATTCGTCCTGCAAGTATAGAAAGAAGACATAACCCAATTAATTTGACTTTCCTAGTGGAACTAGGTAATTGTATTAGCAGCAGATACTAATTCCCTGGCTATCCTTGCTGTTAAATATGCACTGTGTAGAGGAAAAACAAAATACAGAAATATCTTATTATAAGTTTCAGAGGAATAAAAATTATCTTACCTTTTTTTAAAAATAGATGGCTTTTTGAAAACTCCAAGAAGCATAGGACCAAGCTGCTTTGGCAACTATTTATGTAGTATACTTCTGACATTAACCTTTCCAACCAGCCTTTTCCTATTTTAAGCATTAAAGGACTATCTCCTTTACACCACAACTCTTTGATCTGCCTTTTTTTATTTTATTGGCTATTCAAAACCCAAGCAAACAAAAACCCAAACCAAATAAAAACCAAACAAACAAAAAACCCACCACAAAAACACTTGATGCTGTACAAGCATGATAGCATCTCTGTCTATAGATTTGTTCTCTTCCCTGCACTGTTATTTTTATTTTTGTTGTCAGAAACTCTCATCGCTGTCAAGAACATTGTAGTTTTGGTTTGTTTGGTGGGGTTTTTTTGAAGTACTTCTTGAGCACATCACGTAAAATCACTCAGGTTGGAAAGGGCTTCTAAGGTCACTGAGTCCAACCATTGACTCAGCACGGCCAAGTCCACCACTAACTCATGTCCCTAAGTGCCACATGGGCATGACTTAATGCCTCCAAACACTTCCCTGGGCAGTCAGTTCCAATGTTTGACAACCTCTTCTGTGAAGACATTTTTCCTAATGGCCCGTCTCAACCTTCCCTGGTGCAACCTGAGTCTGCTGAGGCTTTAAATGTGCAGTGTCAGCTCAGCTCACTTGTGTGAGGCTACTTGGACCATTCTTGGTTTTGCCAATGTCCAGTACTGCATGCCTATGCAAGCCTTTAGTTCTGAGCTGGATAACAATATGTTCTCTGTGGTTGTGTAATACTTCTGTTACTTTGTCTACTTTGGCCTTTAATGGGAGTTCTCATCTCTGCTCCAACTTTCGTGGTAGAATTGAAGATCTACGTATATATTTTCATCTTACTTTTGGAAAGCGTACAAAAGAAGACGAAGCTTACAGCTGAATACATTCCCTTTTCACTAATAAGAGGGGGAACGCGGGAGATTTACCATAAAAAGGAAGGACTGTGGTCTGTCATGCCAAGTGACTATGCAAAGCAATGGAGATTTTGTGAATAAGGGTACTACTTGCCTATGTGTTCTCTACAGATTATTTGGTATGCAGGTATTTTGAGCACTGCAAAGGATCTGGAGAGACTATATATTAACTTTTCACTTTTCGCTGGAGAGCACTGTTTTGCTTTAATACTGGAAATCTTAGTGTGTCCTTTAGAGTCAGTTAACCTCCCTCTTTTGGCAGTACTATAGAACAGGGAATTGACCTGGCTTTTCAGTACTTGCTGTCTACAGTTTTTTGGCTGTGAAAGATTCCTGGCATAATGAAATTGTGTTTTGTCTTTTTCCTTGCAAAGTTCTCCACCATATAGGACTATTGTATCTTCATTGGGATTTTACATTTTACGTGCTCGTTGAAAGTTTTTGATGGTATTCGTTCCTTTTTAAGGAATGGAAGAAGCACAGAAGACTCACACAGCCCTCAGTGGATGAGGGACTATCAATGCCTTAGCCAATATCATATCTAAGGGAAGTGCAGTGACATCTTCAGTCCCATATCAGGTGATTGATCAGTCAGCCTGAGAAAACTCTTAATTTACAGGCTTTTCTGGTAGAACCTGATCTGTTTACAGGATTTTTCTAGACATAACAGATGCCAGGTCTGTTGTGCACAACTGGCCTGTGGAGAGTGGACCTTCTGTGCACAGTGCTTGTGGGAAGATGGCTGGGGGTAAAAATGAGAGGAAACTGAGAAGTTCTGTTCACATCCCAACAGAAGTTTTAACAGTACGGAAATTATAGGGTAAAATGCAGCTGCTACACCCTGGATGGAATGCGGTCCATGTGCTCCACAATGCTTTCCCATACAACAGTAAGCACCTGCTAAGGGGGATGGGATGTAAGATGGAGCAGAGTGGAGACACTGCAGCCAGGGTCTGCGGAAATCCTTGCAGGGAAGGGTACTCGATGGTACTTTGCAGCTGATAACATGCATAGCACCTGTCAACCCAGTGAGATAGGAAAAGATGTCCTGCTGCTGAGCCAACAACTGTGCTGAAATCTCTCCTTGGATGAACCTGGTTCATTAAAGCCTAATTGTAATATTAACACACACCTCCGTCCCAAAGTTACCCACCTCCAAGGTACAGCCACCCCACATTAGGCATGTGCCCTGAATTTTTTTACTGTATCTTTAAAAGCAGAGAGAATTTTACACCAATCAGCAATGAAGGTATTTATGATTAAAGGCACTCAAGCTCCACCTAAACATAAAGGAATAGTATGAAGGTTGAGAGTGGGGGAAAAGTGAGGGAAGACTCCATCACAACTGCTGGCATCAGCTGATGGGCTGAACCTGTTTTTGACCCCATGGGGATGCCCGTTGGGTAGGAACTGTGCAAGCACTGAATACTTTTACTGGGATTAGAGTTTGGGATTACTGCTTTAAATATGTCTTTGCAGTCAGATATTATCACTGGCCATCTTCGATCCTTAACCTGTCACAATTTCATATTACTAAAGAGTGTTATTCTTTAGTAAACTGTTAGTGGTGGTCCTTCCCAGGTGCTAGCAGTTGCTGGCAGTGGGTAACACACTTTATTCAAGTGGGAAGACCCACTGAGGGGTCTCTGTTACACTGTTAGTGTATGTCCCTGAATAAGTCAGTCAAATCGCCCTTTGATCCAGCAGGACTGTTCTGTGAAGGGTCCCCATAACAGGACACAGACTGGTTGGGCACAGGGGTCTCAGCTTTCCTGGGGCACTGACAGACAAACACTAAGGGTGGAGGAAAACTCCCCACACTAATGATCAAGGAGATGTCCCCTCTTCACGAGACATTGCTTCACAAGGGTTTACCAGTCCCACTATTTGCCTGAGGTAGACAGGATCACATGCCCATCTACAGGATGACTGTCTGTATTGTCCCTCTATTCCAGAAGTTCTTATCAGTAGCTTCATGTGGTCTCTATGGTGTTTTCTCTAGCACCTCGTGCATGAGACCACAGTTTTAATTGGCAATGTCTTACATGATCAGCATTTTAGTCTCAAGAACCCTTTGCACAGGGCTAAGATTCAAAAGGCATATTGCATGTTATTCCAATTTCACCTCTACAGTCACATTTATCAGTCTGGCAACACTCCAAAGCAGAAGAAAAGACAGGTGGTGATGAAATGTGTCTAAATATTTTGAAACAAGCAAGATGTACGTAATTTTGTCTCACTTTTCCTACCAGTATTCAGAATAGTGAATTCCCTTGTATTGGCAGAAATCACGTGGCCCTTTTGAGAACACTGAACAACAGCACAGTCACGCGTGACTACTGGTGTGCTCAGTTGAAAGGAAAGGCATTCACTATTCTGCCTGGAAAAGAGCATCTGGAGTTACTAGTTCTAATTATCTTAGTTAGCAAATGTAACTTACATTACATTTGAAGTGCAGAGAGGACAGCACACAATGGGCTCTGCTTGACTAGTGCTGCACAGTGACTTACTGTCCTCTCACCCTCCCAAGGTTTAGGCCATCAGTTGTAAGAGGGTCGTAGGGAAAGCTGCAGAGTTGAGTCACATAAGATAAGAAAGGGAAAACTACAGTCAGAGGTTGCACTGTTCAGACAAGTGTAGGTTTTTAAGAGGGAAATCACTGACACATGGAATTGTAAACGTATAAACAAGAAATCAGGGAATGGCAATTCAGCATTAATGGAGATCTTTTCCAGTGACCAGTTGAGTGATTCCTCATAAGCTATTCCTTAGGCGTTTTATCAGGGGTGCTGAGATCACAAATGTTTAGCCTAGAAGCTCCTTAAATCCCACCTGTCTTGCTTGTGCTACAAGAAAAACTCTGTGATACATGTTTGCAGAATTCCTGCATGGCAAAACACAGTCACAGCAAGAATGCAATGGTTACAGCGTTACCATCCCAAAATCTGGAGTATGCGCCAGCGACACGCAGAGATATTTAAGTAACTAAGCACTCCACTGGTCTTGCCTGGCCATGCTTGGAGTCCATGGTGCCACTGCTACTCAAGCTGATGATAAAAGCACTCTTTGATGGTTCAGGAGAAAGAGGCCAGGGGAAGGGGATGGGTTGGAAAACAGTGCCAAAAGCCAAGGCAATAGGAAGAGTAAAGGGAGGAAGCAGCCTTCCAGAGAAAAAGAAATGATGCTCAGCTACAAAAACCTTAGAAGATACTCAAGATTGCACAGCAGCAACAGCAACTTGAATGGAAAAGCATGGTGTCCTACCCAGGTGGTTGGACCTTTTCTGTGACAATGTATTTATGAAGTTTTCCTATTTCTAACACATCTTACAGGAGAGAATGATGTATTTCCAGTCTTTTAAGAGTGTGGTTGGAGGGACTTCTTCGGACATGATCTTAAAAATCTTTGCAATCAGAACATCAACAGTGTCCTATTAGAATATTAATGCTTGAAGACATTAATCTTATACTCCAACAGCCTTTCCGCAAATCAAAAACTGTGTTTTCTCCAAATGTGCATTTGTCAGATATGTTTTTATGTTTTTGTTCAAGAATCATTCATGTTTCTTTGTCTCACAGAGGGAAGTTTTTAAGATTTGGTACCTCTTCTGTTTTCCCAGAAGAGAGTTGACTCTGGGACTCACGAAGTGCAGTGGGTTCCTATCAAACATATCTGGCTGCAGTCATTTGCCCTCGGCAGGTGAATGGCAAGAGCTCCTTGCTCATTCACTTTTCACAGAGGTTACCTTCTACTGCCATGGTTTCCCTCAAATAGTTCCATGACAATCCTGGGAGAGCTGCCAGGCTAAATCCTACAACTTTCCATCTAGTTCGGTGTTCTCCTTCCAAATATGGTTTTGAAAAACAGTGCAGAAAACTGCAATGATAGGATATGGGATAACTTGTTTTCCAACTTAAACTCTTCCTACTCAGTTATATCTGGATATTTTATTCTATATATGATTTATATGTCTCCTGAAAATAATTCTTAATTTTTCTAGTTCCTTATCTCCTTTCTATTCATATAAAGAACAAATAGTTTTAAACCTTACTAAATTATTAATTCTCATTACATGAAAACATATTCCGTCGTTCAATCACATGTTCTATGAAAAGTAGATCTGCCTATCAGTTCTGCACATATTTAATATAACTCCGTGTCCTTCCTTCTTTATTCGTGAGATAGACTAGAAGTTCCTGATTATCTTTGCTATTTTTATACTTCTAACTACAATTTATTTTTTTTTAGTTTAGAAATCCCAGTCATCTTAGGCATGCTTTCCACAGTTTGTTATTTCCTATCATTGGAGTTGTCAGAGCCATTGTTTCCATTGGATTTTAAATGACCACATCACATTGTATTTTTGTTCATGAAGTACACAATGAACAGGGGGAGTTTACATGAGTTTTACTCACAAAGCCCAGCTGACAGAGTTAATTTGGACTACAGGATGTTGAACTAATGGTTTGTTGTCCTTCCCCCTCCTTCACCATCTCTCCTTCTGTTGCCTTCAATTTTTAAAAATACAATTTAATCTGTTATCACATCAGTCAGATATTTCAGAACCATGGACTGTGCTTACAGTCCTCTCAGCTTGACTAAGTGGATTGTGTCTCACAAACTTCTGTCACTTTAGTTGCTCACTAATTTTCGTCAAGTTACTGAGAAGCAAATGAAAAAACAGAAATTACCAGAGAGCACTTCAGTAACCCCCATCTCCACGTCTACCTTAGTTTTCATGTTATGATGACAATGCACTGTTTATTTATACTCTTGGGTTTCTGTCTCTCACATGGTTTGATTTTCTGAATAATGGCACTATGGTTTCGCACCTTAGTGGTTCAAGTAATAATATTCTTTTGTTTCACACCTTAGGGGTTCTCACTTAGGTGCTTTTTCTAACAGATCAGGTAAAAGGTACATGGAGCTCTAAACGTAAGATGCCACAGGCTCCTCTTCTTACATATAAAACCTTTGTTACCTTACGGAGGAGCAGCACTTTTTCGTAGATCACTTGGAATTTGTAGTTTTGTACCTACAAAGCATATGTAGGCAGTAGCATCCAGTATCACGCAATAGACTCTGTCACTGCAGCAAGCCCTTCTAGAGGGGCTGTGTGCTTTCTCCTAGTGAAGACACAGCAATTTTCCTTATGTGTATATAAAATATTAACTATTTAAAAATGTCCAGGCTGGAACTTAGTTCATATTGGCCCTTAATAAAAAAAGGAATTAGATATTTAATTTATTCCTTGAATGAAAAAAATAGATACAGGCAGGACATAATAATAAATACATCCTTGCAGACACATACACACTCCTGAGCATCATCTAAAATATCAAATGGCAAGATGAACAAAGTATTGGTTACTCTACTGCTACTATTAATTTTGAAAAATAACTTGACATCTGACTTTAAAGTCCAGTAGTTGCATATGAACAATCTTCCTTTTTCCAGCAAAGAAAGTTCTTTTCCATGAGAACTGAAAATGATTACTCAGTTGCTACTAGAACTAAATACTTCATACTCCAGAATTAAAACTGTGCAACAGCAGGAACTTTTTAAACCAGATTGCAGATAGGTTGAATAGTGAGGAACTTACTTTAAGGTAAGTGCATGCGTGCATTTTAGGTAGAACCATCCCTCTCCCTTACCATATTAATTTTGAAACTAGGTGGAAAAATTCACCAAGTTTTTTTTCCAAAGCAGTTAGCATTCTAAAATGAAAGTACTGTCTCAAGGCTAGAAACACAAGTACACTGAAAAACAAAGTTCTGTTTAACAAACTCATAAAGTAGGGAGGTTTGATGGTCCCTCTTCCAAAAAGGGACTCTGAGTCACAGCCTATATAAAAACTCTCAAGAGACCATTCCTCTCTTAACCAGGTAGTATAAATGGTTTTTGTTCTCACAAAACTCCACACTGCTCAGTTCCACTAGGCAATTTGCTTTCCTATAATGTAATTTGACCCAGAGTGTGGTGGAGTTGCATCCAAATGGTGTCTGGTCACAGTCCTAAGGGCTCAGTATTGGGGCCAGTCCTGTTTAATATCTTCATCAATGCTGCTCGTGATTAAGTGCACCCTCAATTACTTTGCAGGCAACACCAAGTTGGGCAGGAGTGTTGATGTGCTGGAGGGCAGGAAGACTCTGCAGAGGGATCTGGACAGGCTGCATGAGGTTCAACAAGGTCAAGGTCCTGCACTTGGGTCACATCAACCCCATGCCATGCTACAGTCTGGGGGCAGAGTCACTGGAAAGTTGCCCAGTGGAAAATGAGGATGCTGGTCAACAGCCAGCTGAAAATTACCCAGCAGTGTGCCGAGGCAGCCAAGAAGACCAATGGAATCCTGGCTTGGATCAGAAATTGTGTGGCCAGCAATACTTGGGAATGGATTGTCCCTCTGTACTCAGCACTGGTGAGGTCGCACCTCAAATCCTGTACCCAATTCCAGGCCCCTCACTCCAAGAAAGACATTGAGGTGCTGGAGAGTGTCCAGAGAAGGGCGACAAAGCTAGTGAAGGGTCTGGAGCACAAGCCTTACACACAGCAGCTGAGGAGCTGGGGTTGTTTAGCCTGGTGAAAAGGAGGCTCGGGGGGACCTTATAGCTCTCTACAACCACCTACCTGCAAGGAGGTTGTGGTGAAGTGGGGGTCAGTGTCTTCATGCAGGCAACAAGTGGCAGGACAAGAGGACATAGCCTCAAAATGCGCCAGGGGAGGTTCAGGTTGGACATCAGGGAGAATTTCTTCACTAAAAGGGTGGTTAAGCGTTGGAACAAGTTGCCCAGGGAAGTGGCAGAATCACAGTCCTTGGAAGTGTTCAAAAGGCATGTAGATGTGGCACTTGGGGATATGGTATAGTGGTGAAGATGGCAGTGGTTGGTTAACGGTTGGACTTGACGATCTTAGAGAGCTTTTCCATGTCTTGCATGACATGATTTTTTTGCTAGTCCTTGATCACCTCCACTATTTTACAGACCTCCCCTACATGCCATGACAATCCTTTCCTCAAAGCCAGGAGTCCTTAAAACAGATGCAGCTGCACTCTGTGCAGATTCCTTTTTGCACCTTCTCTAGCCAAACAGGACAGGGCAAGCAAAAGGATCACTCTGTTCGTTGGGATAGTTTTCGCTTTCATTTCCTATTTCTACCCAAAGAAAACTACACACCCTACACACCCTTTGAGCAGTGCTAACTGAGAGATCAGTGAACATGCAAGTCACAGTTGAGGGTGGGATATTAACTTTTTAGAGGGCCTGAAGGTCAAAGATCAAAATCTCCAGATATGTATGTCTTCTAGAGCTCCATTTGTACAAGTACTTGTATCAGACAATGAAAATGCCACCCTCAAATTAAAGAGTGACTATGAATAAAAATGTTTATACTTACGACACTTATGTATTCTTAGACCAGAGACCTCTCTCAGAAATGTCAGCAAATACTGAGGAGACTCCTTAGAAGGGTTATCTCAACTGGCAGTACTGAAAGGCTGTGCAGAAACACAGAAAGCAAGAACACCATGCAGCATGGAAGAATGAATGCAAGTTCAATGACAGCACACAAAACTCTGAACACATTCAGTTTCTCTGAGTTAACCCCCTCTGGAGCGTAAGCTGCACCTTCGGGTGACCTAAATGCACAAACCATGACAACTGAATTTCTTTCTCTAAGCTAGTTTATTATTAGTCTACACTACAGTGAATGACAAATTAAAAGATCCCGACAGTTTCCTGACAAGTATGTTTTGCTGGTTCCATAAAGACTGTGAAGACTCTACGTATTTCTTGAACTATTTCAACTTCAGTTTTGCAGCTACTCTAGTCTTACCACCTTACCACAATGCAAAAGTCATGAGGGTTTTGCATGTACAAAAGCCCAAGAACTTTTTATTATCTGTGGGTTTAATTAAGTTTCTGTAGAAATTTGATTTTTAAGACTGAAGACGACAGCAACTCTTTCAGAGGAGCAAAGGGTTTATTCTTTTCAATGTTTACACTTAAAAGAATAAACAAGACTAAGATTATGAATTTAGCATGCATGATCATGACCACAGACTTCAGGACAGCTAACTTTAGCCTCTTTATGGATTTTGGAAGAATCCCATGGGAGCAGGCCCTGCAGGTAAGAGGCATCTAAGAGCATTTGTCAATATTCAACAATCACTTCCTCCAAGCTCAAGAATAATGCATCTCAATGAGGAAAAAATAAGGCCAAGGACACAAGAAACCTCTGTAAATGAATAAAGAATTCGTCTCATTACTTAAGTACAAGGAGATGGAAGTAGGATGAGGCAATTTGGAGTGAATATAGAGAGGTGGTCAGAGTAAGTAGAAATGAGATTGGAAAGGCCAAGCCCCATCTAGAATCAAATCTGGCCAAGGATGTCAAGGATAAAAAAGAGGGCTTTTTCATATGCATAAATAACAAAAGGAAAACAAAGAATAATGTGGGGAGAAGACCCTGATAACAGAGGACACAGAGAAAGCAGAATTATTGAATGCCTTCTTTGCACTGGTCTTCACTGATAAGACCAGCCCACAGAGATCTCTGACCCAGGAGACCAGGATAAATAAATATTGGGACAAAGGCCTTCCCTTGGTCAAGGAGGATTGCGTCAGAGAACACTTGTAGGAGCAGCCAAACAAGACGACACCAGCCATCTGGATGAAACAAGAAGAAGATATTAAAGCAAAAATATTGTGGTCCTGAGTGAGTCAGACCAAAGATTAGTATGTGCGTGAAAAGAATCACAAGGTCAAGCTGGAAAGCCGCTTGAAGCATGATTGTTCTTTGTGGCTGAAGGCAGCCATGAGAGTGTCTATGTGGAATCTGTGCAGGTAAGTAAAATCTGTCCTGGCTTGATAGCTTGGACCACTGCTCTGTATGTAAGTGTAGTAATAAAGTTACAAGAGAGTTCTGCCTGGACAAATTATGTCTCCCATGGATTCATTTGCCAAAAAGAGTGCTGAATGAGGGACTTTCGCCGCAATTAGTGCCCCCTAGGAGCCACTTTTCTGCACCATGTTGAACACACGACCCAACAGGTGAGTAGAGAAGAAAAAAAAAGACAAAGGAGAGAAGAGAAAAAGAGAAGAGAAAAAGGAAAAAATAAATAGGAAAAAAAATACAATAAAAGAGGGGGGGGATTTTTTTTGTGTGGCCACAGCTCTATCAGAATAGAGCCCAGCAGAACAAGGAGTTCAGTTGAATAAAGAGTCATGGGGTTCTGTTAGAGATGGGGCAGACTGCTTCTGTTCGACATGAGTTGTATTTTCGAGTTTTGTAGCAGATTTTAAAATCTTCAGGATATCGTTTAAGTGACAGGCAGGTGGCTTCCCTATTATTATGAGTAAAAAGTAATTGTAATTGGTTCCCGGAAGAAAGTTCATTTAATACTAAAATATGGGAACGTGTTGGTGAACACTTACAAGCTATGAAACAAATAGGACTTGGCATTGCAGATGAATTGTTAGTGACTTGGAGATTTATTTTTACAGCACTGTCTCCATTGCAGCCTGCAGAAAGAGTTCTTGAAGAACAGGGTGAACAGGGGGATGACAGGGAACATGTTTGTGATTTGTCCGGAGAGAAAAATGTTAAAAACGATGGTCCTGATGTAAATCCTTTTGATTTAGGACTCACAAATCCTGGTATGGGACCTGATTTATGCCCTTCCCTTACACCTATGCAGATGTTTTTAGCGGATAATGAGAAATCCAAGAATCTGTATTCCATGGCCCCTACGGCAACCCCTCTTATTGACTTTGCGAGTAAGCAGGTTAATGATGCTGATGAACATATTCAACACATGGCAAAAACAGTTATGCAATTCTATACGGAGGAAGTGTTAAAGCAAGGGGATTTTTCTTTCGCTTTCCCTGCGGTTTACTGTCCAAATCACGTGAGCTGGTTCCATATCCAATTTTCAAGGAATTGAAAAAAATCTATAATGGAAAATGGCATTCAAAGACCTTTCACAATGGGACTGGTAGAAATGATTGCTTCCAGTAATTCTGTGGTGCCCTGGGATTGGAAAACTCTAATATGAACAATACTGATGCCAGCGCAATTTTCAATGTGGCAATTAGAATATCAAAACATGGTTCTTTTACAGGTTTTGGATAATATTTGGAATGGAGTGCCCATAGACAAAAACATGTTAGAGGGGATGGGGCTATATGTCTCTCCTCAAGAACAGGTGCACTTAAACTGCAGAGTTTTTGAACAGGCAGTGCGGATGCCTGTGACAGCCTGGAGACGAGTTCCAGAGGCAGGGAAGGCAACAACATCATTTGCTACTGTTAGACAGGGGCCGCAAGAATCTTATGTGTCGTCCATAGATCGGCTACAGCATGTTATCACACACTAGATAGATAACCCAGAGGCAGCCAGAGTTTTGTTTTTAAAACTAGCACATGAAAATGCAAATGCTGATTGTAAGGCTGTTTTGGCTCCTATTAGAGACAAAGTTTCTGACATCGGGGAGTATATAAAAACATGTCAGAATGTCAGCACTGAATCGCATAGGGTGGATGTTTTGGCGGCAGCGCTGTCTAATCTCAGTGTCAAGAACACTTCAACAAAATGTTTTAATTGCGGTCGGGAAGGTCATATCAGTAAAATCTGTCCTAGGAAACTAAACAAACTGACTAAGGAGCAGCCTAGTAAATTATGTCCTCGCTGTTTTAAAGGCTATCATTGGGGGAATCAGTGTAAATCTCAATTTGACAGGGATGGCAGACCGGTATCAGGAAACTTCAAGGGGGGCGCAAGGCCCCTCAGTACAACAGGGTCTACAGTGCAAACGCTCAGTCTGTGACCTCAACACCTCAACAGCAGGGAGTGCCAGGTTGGATTTGGCCACCACAACGCAATTAATACTGACAGAACCTAAAGTATATGCAATAAATACATCATTTTGGGAGCCTTTGCCAAAAGGATTGATGGGGTTAATAACTGAGAGATCTAGTTCAACTGTGCAAAGAATAATGGTACTGCCTGGAATTGTTGACTCTGATTACGCAGGAGAAATAAAAGCAATGACTACAGCTACAAAAGTCCCGTGCAAAATTGCACAAAGGATTACTCAACTGATACTTGTGCCTTACTGGGTTCCCTCTGTTTCTACGCAAGAAAGGGGAGATTCTGGTTTTGGTAGCTCAGGGCTACCTCAGATGTGGGGGAGGGGATATGCTTGTGTTCTTCTACCAACAGGCCTATGGTGGCTTCCTGCAAAATATGTCAAACCGTACCATGAGATGGAAAGACTTCACAGAGAATCCGATGCCCAAAATGCAGAGCCTGTCATTGCAGCAGAAGACCACAAGGAAGAAGAGGACTGAAGACATCCCTGATATTACATGGGACCAATTGAAGAAGTTGTATCAAAAAGCAAGTACTATCATGGCAGTGACAGGGGTTGAACCAAATCTGATTAACACCTTCTTAGCCTATTTGGCTGCTGTCTCCAACACTATTGAAGTAAGACAGTGAATGAAATATTTGATGGTTTCCAATTCAATTTGTTTTGCCCATGGTCAACAGCATTATTGGGTTCACGTTTTAAACCCACCTCTTTTCATATCACTGTCAAGGTGGGATCCAGAAATACCCATTTAAAATAATGATTCTACCTGGGGATACAAGACTCATGCTGCGTCATTAATTGAAAGAAAAGAATGGAACCTTACTGGCTGGCATACTGATTCTGTTATGATTTACACTTCATGACTTCATGCTTGTCTTGCGACAAGCAAATAAGATGTTAAATTAGTTTATGGTAGCTATCAGATTAATGTAACTAATCCTTTTTATGCTAATTGCAGTACAAATAGTTTGAGGGATGGGATGTGTGTTTCTCTTGTTTTTTCTTACAGTCCTGCGAATCATCTGAGGAGCAATCAAGAAAATGAGAAGAACTGAAACTAAGGTGCTGGCTGCTCTCATTGTGAACCTGATGTTCTAAGACAAAAAAAGAGGGAGATGTAGGAGCAGCTAAACAAGACAACACCAGCCATCTGGATGAAACAAGAAGAAAATATTAAAGCAAAAATATTATGGTCCTGAGCGAGCCAGAACTAAGATTAGTGTGTGTGTGAAAAGAATCGCAAGGTCAAGCTGGAAAGCTGCTTGAAGCATGATTGTTCTTTGTGGCTGAAGGCAGCCATGGGAGTGTCTGTGTGAAATGTGTGCAGACAAGTAAAATCTGGCATGGCTTGACAGCTCGGACCATTATTTGTAAATACATGGAGTAATAAAGTTACAAGAGAGTTCTGCCTGGACAAAGTCTATCTCCCATGGATTCATTGGCTGAAAAGGGTGCTGAATAAGGGACTTTGGCCGCAAACACCTAAATAAATTCAACATCCACAAGTCTATAGGCCTTGACGGGATGCATCCAAGTGCCAAGCCAGGCCAATCATGATCATCTTTGAAAGGTCATGGAGATCAGAAGAGGTGCCTGAGAACTGGAAGAAAGCAGATGTCACTTTGGTCTTCAAAACAGGCAAGGAGGAGGATCCAGGGAACTAGCAGCCAGTCAGCCTCACCTCAACCCCTGGAAAGGTGATAGAGAGCCCTATTCTGGAAGCTATCCATACCCACATTAAAGACAAGGTGATCTGGAGTAGTCAACAAGGGCTCAGTAACGGGAAGTCATGTTTTACCTGCCTGATGGCCCTTTACAATGAAACAACTACCTGGATGGATGAAGGGAAAGCAGTGGATATGGTCTACCTTGACGTCAGCAAGACTTTTGACACTGTGTCTCACAACATCCTCATAGGCAAAGTCAAGAAGTGTGGGTTGGATGAGTGGACAGTGAGGTGGATTGTGAACTGGGTAAGTGGCAGATCCCAGAGGGTCATAATTGGTGGCACAGGGTCTAGCTGGAGGCCTGTCACTAGTGGTGTCCCTCAAGGTTCAATACTGGGACCAATTTTGTTTGACTTATTCATCAGTGACTTGCCTGAGGGCATGGAGTGCCTACTCAATGTGTTTGTTGATGATACAAAACAGGGAGAAGTGACTGATATCCCAGAGTGCTGTGTAGCCCTTTGTAGGGACCTTGACAGGAGAGATGAGCAGAGTACCTTCTGAAATTCTACAAAGACAAGTGCAGGGTTCTGCACCTGGGAAGAATAACCACAGACACCAGTACAGGATGGAGTCCGACTTGCTGGAAAGCAGTTCTGTGGAGGACCTGGGGATCCTGGTAGACAAGCTGTCCATGACCCAGCAGTGTGCACTTGTGGCCAAGGTCAACAGAATCCTGGAAGACCATTGCCAGTAGGTTGAGGGAGGTGATCCTGCTCCTCTGCTCAGCACTGGTGTGGCCACATCCGGAGTGCTGTGTCCAGTTCTGGGATCCTCGTTACAAGAGGGACATGGAGCTCCTGGATCAGGTCCAGCAGAGGGCTACAAGGATGGTCAGTGGACTGGAGCATGTGTCTTACAAGGAGAGGCTGAGGGAGCTGGCCCTGTTCAGTCTTGAAGAGAAATGACTGAGAGGGGGCCTCATCAATGTATGGAAAAATCTGAAGCGAGGGTGTCCAGACAATGGAGTCAGGCTCTTCTCAGTGGTGCCAAGCAATAGGACAAGAGGCAATAGGCAGAAACTTGTGCACACAAATGTCCACCCGAATGTGTGGAAGAACTTTTTTGACCAAGCATTGGAATGGACTGCCCAAAGAGGTTGGGGAGTCTCCCTACTGAAGGTATTCTAGAACTGTCTGGATGGAATCCTGTGCCATGTGCTCTGCGATAACCCAGACTGAGCAGGGAGGTTGGACCGCATCACCCACTGTGGCCCCTTCCGACCCAAGCAAATGTGTAAAACGACGACGTTGGGATCTGGATTTAGTTCAAGGCGCACGAAGCGGGACTTCACGCCTCCGGGCTGCAGCCGACCTGCCGCAGGCACAGCAAGGTCCGGCCTCTCCGAGGCACAGCCGCCGGCCGCTGACGGGACCGCTCCGGGGCCCCTGCGCGCCGTGCCGCTCGCGGCACGCGGTCCCACCGCACGGCCCGCCTGCGCCTCCCGCGGCCGCGCCGGGGGGAGCAGCGCCGGTCCCGGTCCCCGGCCCCGCTCCCGGCCCCGCTCCCGGCCCCGCTCCCGGCCCCGCTCCCGCCCGGCGGCGGCAGCGGAAGTGGCGCGAGGCGGCGGGCACCAAATCGTTCCGAGGTCGCGACGCTGAAGCGGCGCTTTCGGGCTCCAGGCCGCTGCCGCCTACCTGGCGCCAGCCCGCACGGCGGGCAGCGCCACCGCCTTCCCTCCTTCCCTTCCCTTCCTTTCCCTCCCCTTCCGGGCCTCCGCAGCGCCTCCTGCCCGGGCCTCCCGCCTGGCTCCGCCTCCTCCTTCCCGGGCCGGGTTGCGCTGCGCCAGGCGGTGGCGCTCGCGGGCGCGGCCGTAGGAGCCGCTGGCGCCGCCATCGCAGCCGGACGGTTTCCGTCCGCTCGGCTCCCCAACATGGCAGCGGCGGCGGGAGGCGGCCGCGCACCTCGCAGGCCGGCGCTGCTGACCCCTCGAGGCAGCGGGGACCGCACGGTGTTCCTCTTCGACCGGCGCCGGGAGCAGGCGGACCCGGACGAGAAGGTGCTCAGCTACGGCAAGGACAACTACCGCGCCTTCCGCAGCGCCGTTTGCCAGGTACGCGGCGGGGCGGGCGGGGGCGGGCACGGCGGCGTCGAGGCTCCAGGCGTGAGGGTCCGTCCCCGGCGGGGCGGGGGCCGTGGGGCGGCCGGGGGTGTCGCAGCCTCCGCCGCCTGCCCGGCGGCCGCCGCGCCCTCCCCCTCAGCGCCAGCTTTGTTGCCGGGACTGGGGGGCGGGCGGGGGGGCGCCCCCGCGGCCGCCCCCTCGGCGTCCCCTCTCCCGCGGGCAGCGGGACGGCGGCGCGGGGCGGCGGCGGGAGGCGCACGGGGAGCAGCCCCTGGCGGCGGGCGAGAAAGCCGCGGGAAAGCGGCGGGCGGGCCCGGAGCGCCCCCGCGCGGGCAGCGGCGGCGGCGGCGGGCGCGGGGCTGCGGCTCGGAGGGTGCTGCCGGGAGGAATAGTGGTGGTCCTCGGCCCCTGGTGGGACGCGGTGATATCTCGGAGGGCTTTTCCGACCTGCTGGAGTCTGCGACTCTGTTTGTGCTGTCCAAGGTGTTGGCGGTAAGCGCCGGTCGTTTCCCGTCCGCAGCGCAGTGACTGTCTCTCCGAAGCCCCCAGCGGTGACTGCCATGTATATACTTTGTCTGGCTGGTCCATTGCTCTGTCGCGTGTCCTTTCAGTTTTCTTCGTTTCGCGAAATGAAACGAAACTTATTCCGTCTTCAGATCTCTTGGAGGTGGAGATTCCTTTCTGCCTACGGGCTGTTTGCTGTAGTTTGCTGGTAATACCAGTGGGCATCGCCCATCTTCTGTCATGGTTTCGTTTGCTTAGGGAGTGATAAATGTCATAGACCTGTTAGCTGCCTGCAAGTTTTGTCTTGTGAAATACACGGGGAAATAAGCGGTAGATTGCTATAATTTAGCCTGATAAGACTTTTTTTAGTTTCATTGTCCAGTGTAATTTGCACTTTGTTCTCTAGGGTATAAGTTATATATTTCATGTAGCTAGGATATAATAAATTTATATTTTATATTTAAATAGATATGATTTTTATCTAATATTATACAAGTATAACTTTAATGAATTCTACCTATAACGCATATAATTAATGTGTAATAGTATAACATACAATGTATATATTGACAAGAATACGTGAATAGAATGTATAAAATATAACATTAAAATATTTATTAAAATAACTAAATAAATATAAGAAATGAACAAATAATATAATGTTTAATATAATAGTTTCCTACTGCAATGGAAGCTTTGGGTTATCAACGTCAGCAGGAATAGCTGTCACCTGCTCCTTGCATAGTTCATCTGTTTTCAGTGTCAAAAATGGCATATCCATATTCTGATAGAGGCACTGAATCTGTACTGCTACTTAAGATGGAGTCACCTTCCCTAGAAGCGTTCAGAAAATGAGTAGACATGGCATTTCACGGTATGGTTTAGCAAGTGTGTGTTTATTTGTGCGAGGTTGGACTTGATGATCCTGGAAGTCTTTTCCAAACTTTATGATTCTATACTCAGAAGTAACCTGGCTATGGAGCGTTAGCACATTTCTTGGTCCAATCAGCTCTCCTAAACTTCAGAAGACTGGAAGAAACAAGTAGCAAAATGGAATAAAGAAATTAATCCCCTTCATGCAGTGTAACATTCTGAGAAGTTAGACAGTGCGGGTGGGTTCATGGCTTTCCAAAGGTTTGTGTTTCCTATGAGTAACTATGTTGTCTTAATGGATCCCATCACAACTCTACATATAGCAGAGGAATGGCAAGAATACTTCAGAATACTGCAAGAATATTTTCAGTAGTCAAGGCAAATATGTGGATGATTAACCCATGTTTTTTTCTTTTCTTTTTTTTTTTGTAATTAATTGATTTGCTGAGTTTAACACTAATTTGCAATTTGTTATATGCAGCAGAGTCTTTTCATGGTTTTTATATATATGCTGTGCACTCAAGTGACTTCTGTTTCCGTGTATGTTCACGGTGTTCAGTAGTTCACAAAGCTTTTGGCATATTTGTGGTCTTATACAGAAATAAGCAATCATCACCAGCTGTGATGAATCTTGGGTACAAACAGCTTCAGGGGTTTTTGTCTGAAAGGTGGGTTGACTTTGTGAAGGCAGTACTTTGCCATTGGGCAGACTGCTCAGATGTGCAGCATAGCATTTGAAAAGTCTGGTACTGCAAAGCAGACCTTGGTGTGTTTGAATTTGATGCCCATGAGAGCAACATTTTTCAAGTATAGTTCTTTGCAGTGTTAACACCATAGTAGTTATCAACAGTCCTGTGGCTGTTTTGGGTAATAGAATCTGTACGTTTATAAAGTTGTGCACCAAAAACCTCAAATGATCATTCCCTTGGAGAACAGACTTCTCCAATAATGTGTCGATTGTGTGTAATTGCAGTCAGAGATGGGTTTGTCACTGCTAGTTTCAGTGTGGTGACTTTCTGCACCTCGGAGCTTTCATCATCTGACTCTGAAAGGATACTGAGACAAGTGGTTTGACATGACCAGTAAATGCTGGTACAGTGAAAACTGGACAGACAGAGGTCCAGGAAGTTTAATATCTGATGTCTCCCACATCAACAGTGTACAGGTTCTCCTTAGACTTCTAGAAGAACATTCTGGCATCTTGGTGTCCCTGGGAGCTTTGTGCATTGTGTGTGTTTCTTGGAGTGTTGTACTCGTAAATTGCCCAATTTGAAAGTTGCAATTAACTGCTTTCATGAGAAAGGTGATGTATAAATGGGTTCACCTGGTTGGGACAGACTTTCCTCACTTCATGGTGCTGAAAATGTGTCAGGGAAGCGATGAAAGTTGAGGAAGAAAGATTGTTTTGTTAAGCAAATTTTCAGTTGATTCAGACTAAGATGAAATGGATTGTTATATTCAACCTTCTCCAATTAAAGCTGCTACAGACCATCTAACTGCTTGATCAGGCAAATGCCACACATGTAGCAGTGTTGTTCCCCCATCTACCATGTCTGGTGCCTCAACCTCAACCCAGGTTCAGCTTTAAATTGACTTTCATTGGCAGTTTGTCATACAACTGAGTGATGCTGCTGTAGCAACAAATGTGCATAGATGTTTTCCCCTCTGCCATTCTGGCCTATGGGGCTGGTCATGTCTGACAAGGATGCCGGAAGTATGAAGCTGTTGGAACTGTTTCTGCTGTGAATATCTTCCTGTGGCATAAGAGAATTCCTTTGGATATAACTGGATATGTAGGTGTCAAAGGAGAGGGTAAATCTTGAAAAAAATATATGGAATTAAACCTGACTGCAGTATGTGATGAAGGCATGATCTTGGGCTACTGCTTCTGAGATGTATTGTTTCTGCATAATGCAGGAAGAAGATATTTTCCTGTTTGTGTAGAAAATAACTGATTCAGCCACTTGAGAGGTCTGTTTAGAAGCTGATGCATGTTCTTGCTGTCTGTTGTCATACATAATATTTCTCCATTATTACTGAAATATTCTGTATTAATTTTTGAAATTTTGAGGTTTTTTGAAGCAATTTTTTTTTTTAGTCTCCCCTAACAACAAGTTAATGTGTGGCAATGTTGTTGAATGTGGCTTTATATACTGATAAATTAGCTTTTCATTCTCAGTGTTGGAGGAATATTTAGGAAAAAAAATCTTATAAAAGAAGCTGGAGCATATATAGTCTTCATTCTTCATCTTTACAAGGTCAATCCTAAAGCAGAAACCTCCAAATTAAGTGTGATGTTAGTCTGATTATCCCATTTGAGCTCTGTTGAGCGTATGTGGAACAGTCATGTAATTTCAGTCTGCAGAAACATGAAGTTTTAAGGTGAATAAGTGAATTAAATATTGCGTTTTCCCTCTCCTTGGCAGTACATTGCTTGTACACCTTCCTGTTGTCTTCTGTTAGGTCAATGCCCCACTGCTTGTCCTTATATTTAGAATATCATTCAAAAATAAGTACTGGCAATGAGTAGGATGGAGCTAAACTGTTGACAGCTAGTCCTAGATCCCTTGCTCACGTTATCCAGGTACACAGTGAAGCTGGAACACTTCATTTTGTTGCTAAGCTGGCAGAAATCCTTCCAGGCACTTGGAGAGATCTCACTCCTTTTAAAGCAGAAACGTGTTTGTGCTGAAAACTGCACAGAAGTTTTGCTCTGTGTGAAGGGTTTTTTGAGAGTTTTTGAGGTGAAGTACCAGTCTGAAGAGAGTCAATGCTACTAAGATTTGTGTTACTACATAAATAGGAGCTGAACACATTTGTAGATGCTTCTTTAATTCTCTTGGAAATTTTCATCATTGCTGTGACCTCCTTTGTGAAAAAAATTATAGATCTGTAATCTGTATTGAAAGTAAATATCTGTAATTTAAGTAAATACTCAAAAATCATGTATCACAATAAAACAGTGTTTTTTTAATTTTAATCTTTTGTCACATCTTATGTTGAGCTTCCCATTGTATCCTAACCAGTCTACTTACTATTTAAAAGTTTTTTTGCCAGTCCACACAAATAAATTTCAGTGTCTCAATAAGCCAAGAGACAAAAAAGGATGTTCATTAAGATGCAGTAGGGAAAATAAGCATAGGTGTAGTAGAAACTTGAGAAATAAGTGTACATTTTTGGTGACTATTTGCTTACCAATGCCTAATCAATATTGTGTAATTAAATTATCTGCAATTAAAGAAAAAATATTAGCAACTTCTGCAAAATTTGTATCACCAGAGGGTAACTCTCAGATGTATTTAAAGGTATTTAGATTACTGACTAAAGCATCATTCTGATAAACACTCAGTAGGAGTACTTCTATTCCTAATGATTAAATCAGTCCATCTTGCAATAATTATATTTTTGTATTGTAAAGCCTATATTTGTTTACTCAATTTTAGCAATTCTGTACAACCAGAAATTAAAAATAGGTATATTTTAAACATGCTGTGCATATACAAAGCAAGTTTTTCCTTGATTTTTAAAGGAACTGTTGCAGGTACTATAAGATAAGATATGGCAATATTCTAAGTTTTTTCTAAAACTATCACATTGTATTTCAGACTTCACTGAAATTCTTGTGTATAGCATCTTTACAGATGTTTTGGTGGGAAGGTGCAAGGCATGCAGTTCGCATACCTTGGTGCACTTAGATACTGCCTTCTGGTGTGGTGGTTGATTTGGAAAGCTGTGTGGCCTTTAAGTTCTTGGTCAAATTTGAATGTTGGCAATACAGTCAGATGCAGAATATCTGCACTCTTTAGGATTAATTACCCAGTTGAAGCTTTTAGATGGCACTGAGTACTTTTTGCTTTTGAAGAGCAAAATTCTGAATTCTTGTTATTTTAACAAGTGGTGCTATACAAAGTGTTTTGGTGGTGGAAGCTTACACTGAGTTGATGTCAAAATTTTGGCCAATAGCTGCACCCATGAACATTTCTGATTGTGTTTTTAGACGCAATAGTTTGTGAAGGTCTTGTGGAAGTTACTATGGCTGTCTAGACTTGGAATAAGCCTAGTAATGACAGCACAGTTCTTTGCAGACATCTGGGGTCCCAGGCTTCTTTCTGCTAGTTACATGTTGCAAATATTGAAAAGATGTCTGAGTTAACACGTTGTTCTGGACAAAATTTTATAGAAGCTTTTGGATCGTACCTTTGTTGGTGTCCAAAGATGTTATATATAAGTTTGTGTTTGGATATGACGGAAGATCATCTGTGTTATGATTAGAGATGATTGTTATTGTCCTTGCCTTGCCACCATGAGTGCTTAGCCCCAGATCCTCACTAACAGATGCTCAGCAGGGTGTCATCAGGTTGAGACTACCTGACCTAAGAGTGGACTGGAAAAGTTTATTTGATTAGCATTCTTATGAGTTCAGTACAGTTGTTCCAATTGACTTCCACCAAGGTTTTTGTTTCCACTTAATCTTTTTATATCTTAGTTTTTATATTTGCTAATTTTATTAATTACCTTAATATATCAGGTTGTATGACAGAGATGATACAAATATCTCAGTGTCCATAGGCATTACTGAAAGACAGTTCTTGGTTTGAAAATCTGTGATTTGAGAATGAAATCCTTTTCTGTTAATGTGTACTACCATTTCATCCATCTGTAAAAAATCTCTCAATTTGGACTGGTAATTCTTTTTGATGTGGCATAAAGTGGGATAGCTAACTGATAAATGTATGTGGTTCAGATGGGAACTTGGCAAATAATATAGGATCTTTAGTTAATCGATTCCATGCAAAGTTACAGAAGGCTACAGGCCTCTCAGAGTTTGGATTGGCTTCAATTTTCCAGATTCCAGAACAAGTTTCTGCAAAGGAGCTGCTGGATCGGTGTGAAATACTGAAAAAGCTGTATTGTTTTTTTGTAATGTTGGGTAGCTAACTAGCTATGAAAGACAGTATTGAAAATGACGTTGCAGGATTTTTTTACATTTAACTGATACAATTCAGGTCCCCTTTAGGAGTTATGTGTTGGCAGTACAGTTCTCTTAGCCAGAAAAGTACTTCTGGGCTAGGTGGCACTTGGTGGAAGGTAACTGTGGCTGTTAAATCTCTGTTATCCTTTGGCTACATCAAACTGTGGCGGTACACACAAAGCTACATATTTGCTTGTTGAACACCTTTTCCAAGGCAGATAGTAAATCTAGAGGTGAAATCTGTGTTGACTTCAGGTTAAGTGTTTTAGTTGGCTTAGTATTCAGGTAAGCCTTGCTGTGCCAGTGCAGATAAAGTAGCAACAAAACTTGCTTTGTGCTTATGTGTTAATGTGTGGAAGAGAAAAGAAATGGAGGTCTATTTGAAGGCATCTTTGCTGCTGAGGAGTTATCTGTGATTTGTGGGCTTGTGTTTTGTTTTGAGTTTGGTTTTCTATTTAGTTTGTAAAGAAAACCTGTGACTGAAGCAAGTACATAAATTGAACCGTGCTTCTTGATTCAGATTAAGAGGTTAGAACAGTTCACTCACACTTTCATGTATCATACCTGTAAATTGTTCTACTGAGAGCTTCTTGGGTCATTCATGTGGCTGTCTCTAACTCTTTTACCAGTGTATTAATCTCATGTCATAAATACAAATTGAGAGCTATTAGCTTTATTTATTTAACATGAAGCATAGGTGATGCTCCAGACTGAGCCTCCAGTTTATAAAGAGTGCATTTCTTTTGTTTGTACAAAGACAGCTTTTCTCCTTAGGTGTCATTCCATGGGTGTAAGGACTGATATCCTGCCGTGTGTAAAACAGGCTTGACTCAGGGATTTTTTTTCTTAATTTAACTTACTGCCAATTAACACAAACTTTTGATTATTGATTGAGGAGGCAATTAAACATTTAGGTAAATGCTTTTCCTTCTTCTCCAAACTCATCTTCTGTCATACACCTTTCTTCCCCGCTTCAGAGTCTAAGATACCCTTGTTTTCCAAATACACAATGCTTAGTCAATCTGAATTCCTTTGGTGATGCAACAGGTGGTGTGAGAGGTCGGGGCCATTTACAGAATTTTATTCTGCTGCAGCTGCTCCTCCTCCGTGCTTTTTACTGGTTCTGCTATGGAAGGCTGTACATAGGCCACAGCCTCGTGAGAGTAGGAGGACAGAGAAGGGAAATTGCCTACCCTGACATGGGTCCTCAATGTGCTTCAGTGCCTATGGGGCCATCCCTGCTCTGGTGTGGAGAACATGGAGGTCCCTAGCAGTGTCTCCTCTGCATCTCCTCTATTTTTTCTCATTTCTCTCTTCTGTTTCTACTGCAGTAAGTTTGAGGAGGAGTATCGTGTGTCCTTCTGGTTGAAATTTGAATGTGTAGTTTGAGAGCCATCTGGCACTGGTCATATTTGGCTCAGGACAGTTGATGGCCTTTTCTCGCTCTGGTCACCCCTACAGCTTTCTGGCATCAAAGCCCTGCAGCGTACTATCAGTGTGGGTTAGCGACGAGTTTGGCTTTTAGTCATCACCTATGGTTGTTTTCCCAGAATATTCAAAATGTGGTTCATTGATATAATTATACTTTTTAGGTTTTGTTGGCCTTTTCCCTCTTTTGTGTGTACACAATGTTAATCTTTGTAACATTTTGCCTCTTACATTTGCATGTAGTGATCATATGTAACCATTTTTAGATTTAGGGATCCCTGCTTTTTCACACCATCTACCTCTCCTAGTTTGTTTGAAGGTTTGAATCTCCTACATTAATTTGAAGATTGTCTCTGTTTTTTCCTCAAAGTCTTTTCTATCTTAACAGATAAAATCTTGCTGCTTAGCTATTTTAACCCAGTAACCTCCAAACATGCTTTCATTGTGAATGTGCAGAAGCATTTCTGAGTGTAGTGATTGTATTGTGCTCTTCAAGGTTTTGGTGATGTGAAAAGCTAGCTTGTGGTCATGCGTCTGGACAGTGATCATAGAATAACCAACAGATTAATAATCTGAACATGGTGTTGTTATTTTGTGAATCTTACTGAGTTTTGTGCATTGTTGGTGCTTATTTGGAAAAGGGCACAATGCTAGGCTGAAAAAGGCTCAGCAGGTAAACCTGAGCTTCTTATCAAGTCAACAGAAAATATCACGTTGTCTCTTATGTGCACAGATCTTAGCAAGAAGTGAAACATTTGCCCACTGTTTATCAGAATCAAATGAAACGTCATCAACTGCACAAGTGAATTACCCAGTAGGTTTGCTTTAATTCAGGAATGATCAGCTCATCTTCCTGGAGACCGTATCCACATAATGGGACAGTTGTGTAGCCATCTCACTGGCTACCTGGCATAGTGGGAAGAGACAGGGCCTGGGATAGCTAAGAGTATGGGACAGAGGGAAAGAGGAAGTAGAAGTAGGTCTGATATAGAAGTGAAGCATTCAAACTGACAAATCTTCTAAGATGGCCAAAGCATACAATGCAGATGGCCTCTTAAATTATGGCATGGACAAGAAAAACAGGTTATCTGCAGTTAGAACTGCCAGCCTCAGTCCATGAACCTGCCTAGTAGCTTGTCATGAAGTGACAGGCATTTGGAATGAGGTGGAAAGGGCCTGCTGCCAGTGGACATGGTAATGCTGAGCTCACCCAAGAAGTAAAAGTGTAGATCTGCCTGTGAGGTTCACCTGTGGAATAGGGGAGAGGACCAGAAGGGGGAGGCTGCCCCTGTTTGGGCAGCAGGCTGCTGTCTTGTACAAGCACTACTCCTCCTAACTTCTTGCTGCCTTAAATGCTGCACTCTTCATAAGGTTTTGAGAGCAGAAGAGCTTTCTGGAGGTTGAGAAAATAGGGAAGCTGTAATTACACCTGGAGGGAAAGATACTTACCTGTGCTTTCGATGTAAAGCTCTACTGTTATTCTATATTAACCATTGACCTCAAATGGCACAGTAGAATGTTAGCTTTCTAGTATCCATATCCTTTGTTGCTTACTTTCCTTGCTCTGAGCAATTTAATATTTTTTCCTTCACAGATTTTCCGTGTGGAAATTTATGTAATGTGAGAGATTGATTTCCAAGTGATCTGAATGTAGAAGTGTTAAAAAGTATAATTACTCCAGTTTCTTTAGTCTGAACAACAGTCTCTTTGTGTCATCTCTGTTTCACTTGCACGAAGTGCTATGATAAATTTGACAATTTTGCTGATGGATAATAAATGTATCTTTAACAGTTGGGGAGAGAGTGAAATATGGAAACCAGGCTTCTGATGGAACCTTAAGCAGTGTTTTAAAAGTATTTTCATGAGTCGGAGTCCTAGGGGTGGAAAGAAAGAGATGAGAATGATGAGGGCAAACTGCTGCAGAGAATGCCAGAGCTTCAGGAAAGAATATTTAAAGGTGCATAAAGCACCTGTCTGAGCTGTGACTGTAGGACTGAATGGGTTGATGGAGTTTAAGGAGACCAGATTTGACTTTTTCTTGAGTTTCAAAGGCCCGGAAATGCAGGAGAAAATACAGGTATTTAATTTATTACTTTGAGGAAGAGATTAATGTTGAACATCAGGGTGCAAAAATAAGGGCAAATGTAGAGGCATTTAAATGCATGTAGAAAGCTGGATAAGAAGTCTAAAGCTACAGTAATATATTCAAAATTTGGAGGCAACAAAGTGGCAAAGATTGTTTAGGTTCAGAAGAATAAAATCCAGTGTTTTAATGGTAAAGAATTTTTCTGAAAGAAAGCTATTATTTTTTTAAATGTATGATATAATAGAAGAACAAAGACTTTAATATGTATCCAGTGTCTTAAAAGACTGTAGTTAAATAGGGGACACCCTCTAGGTTGTAACTATTGCTGTTTTAGGTGCAGCCTGAAGTAGAGCTGTTCAGTCTTGTTCTTCAGCCCCCAAGGTGATTACCTGTAAGACGTTTCCTCCTTCTGACAATTCCTGTTGCTCGTTGGAGCATATTTTAAGCAGGTGAAAAAACAAACAACTCTAGTACAGACAGACTTGGCTAAGTTGAGAAAACAAATGAAGTTAGGTTCTGGCTTTGAACTGTTTTCTAAGAGTTAATACAGGAAAAGTATTTTGATAACTTCTCAGTAGTTTGTGACAAAGTAAATAGACCACCTTTTTTATTATTATTTATTTGTTTTAATTTATGTGAATCTGCTTGGATTACTTAGTTATCATACTGAATACCCTCCAATTTTTGTAGGCATTTGGCATAGCTACTGATGAAAACTTTGTTATCACCACAACTAATAGGAAGGAAATTACAGAAGACAACTTCAGTAAGTATCTTAGACGGCCAAATAATTACAGGTGTTTCTTGTATTGATTGTAAACTTCGCATGATGATTGTTAATGCTCTATGGTACGCAGTAATGCAATAATGGACTGAAAGTACAAGTCCGGTAATAGTTTGCCAAGAATTGTTACAAAATTGACTTTCACAAGCAAGTTTTCGACAAATACTTGCTAGTATGATGGACAGTTATGCTAAGTATTTTTTTTAATCTCCATTACAAATTCTGTAAATGATAGGGAAAATGGCGTGTACATAGCTGTCACCTGAGAAAACTTGCATTATTAAGCTTGGAAATGTGAAAAGGTATTAAATTAAATGTTGTTGCTAAATGCTGAGCAGGCAACACCTAAGAAAATACAGAGATTACCTGAGGGTAAACCAGTACTGGTTTTGAGAGCAGAATTTGTAGTGCTCTCCAGTATAACCTTGTATTTCATCTTCATTGTAGGCGAACTTGTTCAGAATGGAGTTACTTTATATCTGCTGCAGTCAGTTGATCAAATGTTGCTTTTGGCAACGAAGGAACGGATTGACTTCCTGCCCCACTATGATACACTTGTCAAAAGTGGCATGTACGAGTACTATGCCAGCGAAGGGCATAATCCTTTGCGTAAGTAATTGCCAAGATAATCTTGTTTAAATGGTGTTCATATGAATATAATGTGGTTATAACTAAAAGTTAAATTTAGTTTAACTTTTAACTTTTAGTTATAGCTGGTGAAAAAAATAGTCTTAACTGTAAAAAAAACTATGTTCCTCCTGCAGATTTTTCTTTTAAAAATGAATTAAAGTGGCCATGTAATGATCCAGATTTATAGAGATATATCCTCAAATACTTCTTTAAGAAGTTTGAATATTTTAGAAATAAAATAACTTTGGCCTGAATAATCTTGTGGATGTCATCCAGACAGGGAGCATTTGTGTTACCAGGTTTTTGTCTCCTGTACTAAACAAAAGAAACTTTGTGTTTGAATGTGGTGAACAGTTTTTCTATGATCTACTGTAGAATTTTGTGTGTCCTCCCATCTGGGGTTCTACAGGGCTTAACTTACCAACAAGAGCAAGTATTCATTTAAAAAGATGCTACTTTAATTAGTTTTTATCTAACCAATATATTAAATATATAACCGGCATTTTGTTTGTTTTATTGAAAAAATAATGGCCCAAAAGTTGTGGTGGTTGTAAGTCTTCGTGTGGTCATAACTCTGCAATCATAAAGAGGTTACAATGATCAAGGCTATGAATAGAATAATCTTTAGATCCACTTCTGTAATGACGTTACTGGTATGTATTTTTTCTAACATGTTGCTATTTCTTGCTCTTGGAGACCATACTGAGGTATTTTGTGAAATTCTGCAACTTACCAGCAATTCAAATTTGCAAACCAGCTGTATTAAACTGTATACTTTTGTTTGTTATGTACTAGAATTGACTCTTAGAGCAAATAGCAGTTTTAAGTGTACTGCAGCTGATGCTCCTTATTTGCCACGTGTCTAAGGCCATGCCTAACCTATTTCATATATTGCTGAAGGGCCACTGTTCTTTGATACAGAATAGTAAGTATGGATCACATAACTGATGCTCAACTGCTGTTGTTCGCAGTGAAGAAAGTTGCAAAAAAGGGTAGAACTGTTTTTATACTTCAAAAACAACTTGAGGGAAAATACTTCAGTCTTGATGCAGGATACTAATACTCAAGGGATTTCTTTTACGTGTCTGAAGTGTATGGCCAGTATAAGTTGCACCTTGCACTGTAGCATTCTGAAGAACCGTGTAAATTGTAGGAAATAAAACTTGCTTTTTAGAGAGACTGGATGGAAATGTGTTCATTAAGGCTAAGTGAATAGCCTTATTCACAGAGTGCATGTCTGTTTTCTGACTCCTATTTAATAGGGTTATGTTTCTGCAATTTCTTTAGCATTTGCCCTTGCTGAGTTGATTGACAATTCTCTGTCAGCTACATCTCGAAATACCGGTATTCGGAGCATACAGATAAAATTGGTAAGATAGAGATATTCTACTTTTTTTACGTGTAGTTCACATTATCCCTTTTTTTGGTGCTCCTTGTTGAGTTGTGTTGGTTTTTTTCCCCTCAGTTATTTGATGATTCCCAAGGAAAACCAGCTGTTGCTGTGATCGATAATGGAAGTGGAATGACTTCTAAACAGCTTAACAACTGGGCTGTATATAGATTGTCAAAGTTTACAAGACAAGGTGACTTTGAAAGGTTAGAAAGTTTTAAATATTTCTACAACCATTAACAAACTCTGCAAAGGTTCACAAAATACCGTTTTAAGACATAGCTCTATACCAACACTTAGCTAAAACTTGTCATTTTATAATTACTTTTTTTACTTTTTGTAGGTAGGAAGTAGAGAAGCTTCGTAACATGAAACTGCTCTTCCAATCTTATGGTACTATGTGAATATTAGAATAGGATAGTAAATGTGAGGATGAGAATTACAGCCTCAGTCTTTTCACATGAGTAACTACTGTAAAAAGTAGTGGGGCAGTGGGAAGTGGTAATATGGCTAATGAAAGTTTTTTTGCATTGGAGGCATCTCCAAATAGAATAGCAAAATCTTTCAAACATTTGGAGTCAAGTGTATAAAAAGTGATTCTGGGACATATGTAAAGAAATTCACTGCTTTCTGAAATTGCTGCAGGTGAGTTTAGTAACAGTGTAAATGCATAGTATCCTTAAGGTACAGGTTTATACTGTGGATTGCTAATTTTCAAAGGGAGCGTAGGTGCAGATTACAACAGGTTAGCCTCTACACCTTTTTTTCATTTGAGACTGCTATGATTTAAAAATAGATGTATGTCCTATACTTGGCAAGACTGTTCAGGCTGACTTAAGAGACATGGAATTTAATTACTGATAGCATATTGCAGTCTTTCCAAGCCTGCATTTAATAGTTGGTTGGCATTATTTCTCATGTTGACTTAAAAGTATTTTTATGAAAGGATAGTGTCGGAAAGATCAGGCTTGCTTTGTAAGCATTTTCATTTGAATAAGATTTGGTTTGTGAGAAGAGACAGAAATATTTTATAAGGATGACTTAGAAAACTACTTACTTGGTCATCATTTTTTCAGAAAGAATCCATCAAGAATCTTAGGCACACACATTTCAATATTGCAATTTTAATAGGTCTAAATTTGAGGATTTTTTAACAAGGTGACAGCAGGAAGGATTTAATACAAGCTGTTTAGATCAGAAGTTTCTTTGGTTTTTTTTACATTACTTTTGTCTTGAGAAAATTTATTAAGGGCACTTTTATTCTCAGTGATCATTCAGGATACGTACGTCCTTTGCCAGTGCCTCGTAGTTTAAACAGTGATATCTCTTATTTTGGAGTTGGAGGCAAACAAGCAGTGTTCTTCGTTGGACAGTCTGCCAGAGTAAGTAAATGTCAGTCTTTATTTTAAAACATTTTTACATAATCAGATTGTTATTGCCTAGCTTTTAATCACAGCATTAAACTATTTTATTATGTTCACTTTTGAGTCTAATTTTGATTTTAAACGCTGTTTCTTTAATAAAATCAGATGATAAGCAAACCTGCAGAATCTCAGGATGTTCATGAACTTGTCCTTTCTAAAGAGGATTTTGAAAAGAAGGAGAAACACAAAGAAGCAATATATAGTGGTTTCATTCGAAACAGAAAGGTAAATAGCCTTAATACTTTCTCTTTTTCAATTGAAAGCCTTTCCCAGGTTAGTGTGATTTAACTATATAATATTCTTGTAGTACTTATCTGGGGATATCGTCATCTTATGGAATCATTTTCACCCTGGAGTGTAAAAGGAAGTAATAGGAAACTTGAAGACGCTGTATGATAAGGCTTTATTTCTATGTGATTCTGTTTTCTCTCTTCAGTTAAGATTAAGGGACAGAAATGGTGTATGTTTAAAAATACTTTTCTAAGCACAGCAATTTTTTTTTGTTATATGTGAAACATAAAGAAAATGTGTGTTCTCTGAAATAGCAAGAAATAAATTAGGGAAACAAATTGTGTGTATGTAGAAATTTGTAGAAGAACTGACTTCTTCTGGGAGAGAAGTCCAGCCAGATCAACAAAACTCAGTGGTTTTACAAATATTCATTATTTTGTGAAATAAGTGAACTATTTAGATGAAAACTAAGATGAACTGTCCTGATGGTTTTCATGAAGAGGAAAACCTTGAGCAAAAAAGCCGTAAGATAAGAAGGAAGACTGGAAAGAACTGTTCTTTGGACATTTTTGAGCAAGGTGGTAAAGGCAAAGATATAGCTAAGGGTGCAGATGGGAGGCACAGTGGGTGCTGTGTATGACAAGGTAGTCAGACCATAAGCGCATATGTGGTGGGATATATCAGTGTTCTTGGCCTTTTGTATGGGTAAGAAAGGAACAGGAGGTAAATAAGGTTTTTATCGTGCCGATCTTGGGTCAGTGACTTGCAACAAAAAATGATTTGTCGGGGTGTTGCTTTTAATATCTGTACAGTGTTGTTGAGAAGGTAGAGTCACAAAAATAGAAGCTGTTTTTGTAAATAAGATAGTCTGCTTTTATTTTATTTTGAAATTAAAAGGAGGCAAAATCAATTTTTTTGTGGAGGACACAAATGCTTTCCCTCTCCATTTAATATTAAAAAGGGGTAGTGGTGATAGAAAAGTAGTATATAAGATAACAGGCGTAAGTTGGAGGAATGAGGTGTGTAGATACTACTAAAGAATTCAAGAAGGTGGTGCTATCAACTATTTGAAAAGTTGTGATAATGTAGAATTAAAATTGACACAGTTAAAAAATGCAAGTAAAGTTCTATTAGAGGAAAAAGTAACTTTAACTATCCAAGAGGGAAGAGATGATGTGAAGAACTTGAGTAATAGAAGTGAGATGTAAAGGTAATGGATAGATAACTCGGGTTTAGGACTTTTTTTGCCAATCATTGAAATACCTAGGTCAGTTCATTATAGTGATGTGAACTAAAGTGTGTGAATTTGTTTCTTTCATGACTTGAAAAATGATCTGCGGTGCACATAAGAATGTAGGAGAAAGTGCCATGGTAGTTTGTCATCTGTAGTGGGAAGGCAACCAAAGAAGTTGGGAATTGCTTTTTGAAGGTTCTTTCGCTCTCTGAATTATACAGAATGGTGCTTATTCAGTGTTGGTATGCAGCTTCTAGGTTGGTCAGATCATACAGAGATGAGGATCAAGCCACAGCCTTTCCTTTATTATCACTAATCTCATCGCTAGTATAGAAATAGCCCCTTGTTTGCTTGAAATCAGCTAGACTGTTAGGTTTAAAAGAGGCTATGCAGTGGGCAGAAGAAAGAGAGGTAGTGTTTTTTTTATGAAAAGTTCCACAACTGGTTAAATTATTCTCTTGGTTAAGGAGAGGTCTTTGATTTCCTAAGGAAAGTAAATAGTAACACCCTTGATTAATTATTTCACCACCTATGGGCAGGTAAGACACGTCTCCTTTTATGACTTAGTGATGTGGGGTTTGCCTGCTTTCCTGCAAAACGAGGCATGAAGCTGCATTTGCTACAGCATATCTTCTCAGTTGTACCAATTGTTTGAAGTGACTATAAAGATCTCAATCTTTGTTTTAAAAAATAGCTTCTTTTCTGTATGTATCAAATGTAAAGGAATATCCACTGGTGCAGCATGAAGCATGACATCGGCCACTGTGTTTCTGTGCAGCTTAGAAACATATCATAAGAGTGAAGGGCATACATCCAGGAAAAGATAAACCAGTAGCTTCCAAAATTGAGAATTTCTCTTTCTGTGAGATACTACTAGATATTTCATATGGAACTGAGGATTCACCATTTCTTTTTTACAGTAAAAGCATGTTTCTTCCACTTCAGTTTTTGTTATAGAAGCAGCCTGCTTTAAAAGCAAATAATTTTTTTCTGGCTTTGTTCTCTTAAAAAAGACAGTGTCTTATACACGTAATAGTCCCATTTGATGGATAAGGACATGGATATCCCACAGTGTCACATTAAACATGATTAAATCCATTTCTAGGCTGAACACTTCAAATGATGTGATGAAAGTGAGTTGAAAATGAACTGGATCAGGGATGTTGCATTCTCAGCTTGTTGATTTTAGTTTGGAAACTTTTACTTTAAGCTTTAATCTTTTTTGATATTTTTATATTTAGCGTTGTATGTTCTCTATGTTCCTGTTACGTTTTTTAATCTCTTTCAAAGCTGATGGGAGTTGAGAAATTCAGTTTACATTCCTGCTCTTATTATTTTACTCTTTTTGTAGCCATCTGACTCTACTCACATCACAAGTGATGATGAAAGATTTCTTCATAATCTAATATTAGAAGAAAGGGATAAAGAGAGTTTCACAGCAGTTGTCATTACAGGTGTACAACCAGATCACATGCAGTACTTGAGAAACTACTTTCACCTTTGGACAAGGCAGCTGGCGTAAGTTGGTGACTTAAAAGATTTGATTTTAAAATGGGCTGCTAACAAAGTCAGTTAATCGTGAATAGCTTCCTTTTTGTACTCTGGCCTTGTTCCTGTTAAGACTCTTCATACATCCTTTGTTGATACTACAATTAGTTTTTCTACCTAACTGATCTTACAGAAACTAGAACAATTGAATGTGGCCCCCCAAACCAAAGATGTTTACAAACATCAGTTTTAATGTGACTTGATAATTTATACATAATTATCCAATATAATTTTTAGTAGCCTATTTCATGTTGTATTATTAATATCATAATTATCTAATTATTAATAACTTGATCAGTTATTTTGCTCACTGGTGTGCTCCTAACCTTGCTATAGAGCTTTGTATTTATAGTTTTCTGGGATCTTGTGGTCGGTTGGCTTTTTAAACAACAAAAAAGTGTAGCTGCTTCATCCCAGTTTAGGAGGGACAACAGTATGTGCTGCTGTCCATTCAGTACTACATCAGTAGGCCTGCAGAGCCTGGAGAAGGGGAAGTCTGACATACTTGTGAATTGTTTGGGCTTACCTGTTGAGGTGATGGATCTGTCTCTGAATGTAATCTCAAATAGGAAGTCATTGACCAAGTTTGAAATCTAGCAAATTATAGACCTTTACCTGTAATAATAATAGGTAATTCTTAAAATGAGGATTAATGAAAGGATTAGATAATATCTGTTGTGTGGAACATCATTCAGTGTTGCATGTAAGAACCTGTGGCTGAAACCCTTTTTAACCTCATGAAAATGTAGAGGTCCATCTGCACTGACAGATTAACTTAGGTCCCTCATTAGCTTCTGGGTGCTATTCAGATAAACACCCACACTGTGGGTTATGTGCATTAGTTCTTTTCAGCCATCTCTTGAAATAAAAGAGCTGCCTCCATCTGAAATGGAACCTGGTGCAATTATTCTAATATATGCCCTGTAGCTGTTAAAGTAAAACTAATCAGATTTAGCTTTCAGGTGCATCGCTGTAATGGCCTTTTTTCTCTCAAACACCTCCACGTATCCTTCTGCCACGCCTTTTGCCACGAGTGCATGGTACTCGTTTCATTCTGCTCTAATGGGTTACAGTGGAGCCCTCATTGTTTGGGATGCTTTGAAATGGAGATGAACCCCTAAAATAACTGTGTCTTAAGGCCATGAAAGCACCTTTTGAAGTTTGCAAAAAAAGCAGACAAAATGCTAAGCAATTTGGACATACTGTAAAGTCCTGAGCAAGGAGTCCACGAGGAGCTTTTTGCTGGGAAGCAAGATTTCTCCTCGGGGTGCATTTAGTGTAGTGGATGTCAGAAGCAAAGCGCTTGCAGGTGCATTTAACTTCTGCATTCGGTCTCACTAACTCTTATAATCTCATTTTTCTGCACACCATCACCCTAAGGTTTAAGGATTCAGTCTTTGAAGTAGAAGAACTAGCTAGCTTGCTGAAAATTGAAGTAAATGGACTTAAATTCCGCAGTTTTCTCAAACTTCGTATCTATGAAATGAATCCCCTATCTGACCATATGGATTTCTTGAAGTTTCTTAAATGAGCAAAAATGCCTGTTAGAGAATAATGTTTACAAACAGAAAAATTATTTTTAATATGCTGATCACATCCATGACTCTTGCCTACATTCGAATATTTGTATATAACTTAAGGATAGCAATTGTTGGTTAAATGTTTCTATTGCTGTTAGATGCTTGATACAAAAGTGGTATCAGAAACAAAGTGGTGAAAACTTTGTGTCTGTAGTTCTTTCTAATCTTCAGAGTGCAGAACAATTTACAGTAGTTTTTTAGTTTGTGCTTTGATGGAAAGGATCTGGTAGCCACATAACAATCACAGGGGTTTTTTTCACTTATGCATCTTTTTCCAATTTGTTTCCAACTCTTTTATCCAAAAATTGGATATTCTAATAGAAATATGAGCTTATTTAGGTTTTTTTTAAAATTATAATGTGCAGTTTTTTTAATTTCACTTTCTGGTTTTGGATTTTTTTTCTGAAATGTATTTCAGACATATCTATCACTATTATATCCATGGACCAAAAGGAAATGAAACTAATGCTGTAACAAAAGACATAACCCCTTTCAACAACATTGACATTCAGGTAAGAGATTTTATACATATTAGTCAAAAATGTTCTTTGATGGGAGCTTATTGCATATTGTGCCTGTTTCTCTTTAATCATGTGTTTGGAACTATAGCATTTTAAGATGTGTATGTAATTTAATTTTTTTTAAGCTATACTATTTATTGTTGCAGCATAGGAACCAATTCATTTGCTAACAGTTACGTGTCAAAATACTAATTTGATCTAAGGAAAAATCAAAGTGTTTTCTTTTCTTCCAGATTTCAATGTTCGAAAAAGGAAAAGTCCCAAAGGTTGTCAATCTGAGGGAGATCAAAGATGACATGCAGACGTTGTATATAAATACTGCAGCAGACAGTTTTGAGTTTAAGGCACATGTTGAAGAAGAAGGTATAGTGGAAGGCATCATCCGATATCATCCCTTCCTGTATGATAAAGAAACATACCCTGATGATCCATGTTATCCATCAAGTGAGTGAAATGTTTTGCTGCTTGTCAGTCCTATCGTAGACAATCCCACTACTCTAAATGTTTAAATGAAATTAAAACAATTGAAATTGAAGTGTAAATTGTTACCTGATTTGTGTCAGAACAAAAAAAGTTCACGTTCTTTTGGATGAACAGATCCTGTGAATAAATTGGCTATTGTGGTAACTTGTTTGTATAAACCTGATCTTTGGGATAACACTGTCTGATTTCAAACTATAAACTCTAATGGAATGTAGTCAGATTGAAACTTTCCATCTTCCTGACTGTTAGATCTTTGCTCCAAGAAAGTAGTGAAATACCAGCAATTAGATTCAAAAGATTCTGATAGCAGAATACTGCAAAGGACAACATGCAGTCTGAAGTCTTTAATTTAAAATTAGTTTTAGTCAGTCGTGATAAGTTTTCAAATGCCAAGGGGTTTAAAGTATATTGTGTTGGTATTTTTGTTTTTACAAAATAAATCTTGAGTTTATTGTGATGAGATTTTATGATATTAGAAGAACATCAGTTGAAACTAAGAAGAAAACAATAATACTGATTCAAAGTTGAAACTTTCAGATTTGGTAGGTTTGGGAGTATTTAACTCCTACTTAAAATTTTTACTTAGCTTTCGTAGCTTTTCTGCTTGGTATATTTAAAATACGAAAAAAGATTCCTAATATTGTATATAACTAGCTTGATATCATGTGCACTGCTACTGTGCTCATCTTAATAGATAATCCTTCATTTAGTCTACACTGGGTTTTGATACTGTATTATTTTTTTTTAATGAGTTTATGCAAGGAGACTGTTTTTTGTTTTTTTTTTAAATCAAGGATTAAACGATGATGATGACGATGACTGCTTTATAGTAGAAAAAGGTGCCAGAGGAAAAAGGCCTATTTTTGAATGTTTTTGGAATGGTAGATTGATACCATACACAACTGTGGAAGAGTAAGTGGTAATCTGTTTCTACCATGTAAACCAGTCTGTTTCTATAATGTAAACCTCTCTTTATAAAAGCTTTTAAGAAAGCTTTTTATAGAAGATTTTAAGGTCTTTCTCCTTTTGTTTAAGTTTTGACTGGTGTGCTCCTCCAAAGAAGAGAGGATTGGCACCAGTTGAATGCTACTACAGAATTTCTGGTGCATTGTTTACCAATGATAAGTTCCAGGTCAGCACAAACAAACTCACTTTCATGGATCTGGAGCTGAAGCTAAAAGATAAGAATACTCTGTTCACGAGAATCTTCAATGGACAGGTAATAATTGCATTCTATTAAGTATTTCTTCTTGACAAAGTTTAATGCATGTGATACAGAAAGTTTTGCTCATTGGTAATTTGCTCATATCACTGAATATTGCCTGGTTCTAAAGAACTTTCACCTGGTGCATTTTTGTAGGACTTTGTAGCAGATATATCTCTGTTTTAGTGAGTAATAAAGGTGAATCTTTAAATCTGAAAAAGCAAGACTCAGTATTTTTTCTTTTATTTTCTCAGTTACTTTGTTTAGGTGTTATATGACAGTTTTTGTAGAATGACACCCTTCATGGAGAAATATGGCTTCTGGGGGAAGCGCTTTTTTTGGCTTGAAGTATAGTTTTCCTAGAATTTTGTCATGTTTTCGAGTTGAAGAATCCTTAGGATTTTTTTTGTTAGGTTTTTTGGTGTGTTTTTTGTTTGTTTGTTTGTTTGTTTTTTAATGTGTGAATACAGTATCTCTGTACTCTTACAATTGTTCAGACTTCTGAAGTGTTCAGATTTAAATTTTTTAATACATTGCTAAATATATTTATTTTGTGATCTCTTTACAGGAGCAACGAATGAAAATTGACAGAGAATTTGCTTTGTGGCTCAAAGACTGTCATGAAAAATATGACAAACAGATAAAATTCACAGTCTTTAAAGGAATAACTGTGCGTACTGATATACCATCCAAAAGACTGCAGAGCCCTTGGACAATGTATGCTGCAATAGAGTGGGATGGAAAAACATACAAAACTGGACAGCTGGTAAGTTAGTTGCTCACTGGTGTGGGGTTTTGGTTGTTGTGTAATAGGTGATTTGAACCCTCTAAAAGGCAGATACTGTGCATTTCGTGCGGAAGTAATGCATTGCCATTAATTGTTGTCTTCTCGTTGCAGGTGAAAAGTATTAAGACTCATCCAATATTCTATGGAAGTATTGAGAATTTTTTTTTGTATGGAGACCATGATGGGGATATATTTGCCACTGGAGGAGAGGTTCAAATTGCTTTGGTAAGACAAATAGAGAAAGGATTCACACACCTAGTTTACCTGTGAAATCTTTAAACAAAATCCTGGGTCAGATTAATTTAAGTTACTTTTCAATAACTGTTGAATATTAAGTTGCTTTTTGAGATTCAGCAATCTAGAAATAATCAAACTACATAGTTACTGTAGTTTTAATATAAATATATTAAAATTATTATCCGTTGTCAACAATCTGATTCATTTAAATTTGCATATCAAGTAGAGTATCGCAGTTGGTATCAGTAGTATGTTTGCAACCATTCTTTACCCTTGTGATTTCAGCAAATTTTGGAACAGTGTCTTGTGGTTACTGCAGGTAGTATTTATTAGCATATTGCATTATATCTATGTTAACTCGTCCCTTGATCTTCTCTGACATACTGTAATCTGGCCATTTATAACTGCACTGAATTTTTATTTCAGGAACCCCAGGCATTGTATGCTGAAATGAGAATTATTCCAATCTCAAAACTTGACAGAACAGTGTCTGAGAAAGTTGTTAAAAAATACATAGAGGATGAAATGGCAAGGTAAGCACTGAGTTGTAATTATATAATTGTGGAATTTCTAATTACAGCTTTAGAATTTCTTCAGGAACAAAAAGAAGTTCAGTTTTATTCCCAAGTGGGAGAGCAGTCAGCTGTTTCAGTAGAAACAAAAAAAAATTATAAACCACGAATAAATAGTTCGAGGTTTGGCTTTTTCTTCTATCCCAAAAATACCTTCCTGTGTATTCAACTAAAGATAAATTACCCTTTTTTTATATCACTGAAAAACTGTTCATCCTTTCTTTTTTATTAGACTTCCTGACAGATTATCAGTAACATGGCCTGAAGGAGATGAATTATTACCAAATGAAACAAGATTTGCTGGTACACCAATAGGTATATTGTTTTCTTCCAAATATTAAAACATTAAATGCCAATTAAAAATATATATTATGCACTCATGTTAAAAAAGGAAGCATATAGCAATTGCTGCTCACTTATAACCCACAGCATATTTTAAGAGTCCATTGTTTTTCCTTTTACATACAGGAGCATTAAGAATAGAAATTTTGAATAAAAAAGGAGAAGCAATGCAAAAACTTCCAGGTACAAGCCATGGAGGTTCAAAGAAACTTCTTGTTGAACTCAAGGTTATTTTACATTGTAAGTATTTCAGTATATTTAATTGAGTCTTTATTATTTTAAGAAGGCATAATGGATGATGTATTTCTTTGTGTATACACATATAATAAGTATAAATCTTGTGATTTACTTGTGATTTACTGTTTTGTGGTTTCCATTTGTGAGTGCTTCACTTGATATTCTTACACTGCATTGTTGAAGAATCACATTCTGTCCAGGGCAGCTGAAGTTATTCAGTTTTGTGTTGAACATAGAATTAGAACACTAAATTCTCTGAAGACTCCAATTCTGGCATGTCAAATGTATTTGAAATCTGTAGAAAGTTAAAATCTTTTTTACCTTTATTTCCATATATGATAGAAAAATCCAATTCCTTTATCATTTACGAGTTGTAAAAAATACCTTTCTGAAGCAGTGAGGTTATTATAGTGATACATGTGAAAGGAGACCAAATAGAAGTATTTTAGCTTCAGTTTAGTATACGTGTCATAAGAATACACATCATATTTTAATGGCACTCATTATTTTGGATCTGTCTGCTGTGCGTGACCACTGTCCAGTGTAGCATCCTGGGGCATAAAGAAATTGGAATTAAAAAAAAGGTGTTCATGTGTTAGAGATTATCAGCTTGACAAATCAGTGTTTTGCCACCTTAACTGAGATACACATTTCAGGGATGCATGGACTTGAGAGAGACATGGTGTTTCCATTACTCTGTTTTGTCAGTGTTGTTCCTAGGAGAAATAAACTCCTTTGCTTCTGATCACTGAAAAGTCTACCTTCAGACCTACTGTGTCTCCTGACCACTTGATTCATTGATGAAAATTTGTACTTAAAACGGTTTCTACTGCTTCCTGTCTTTTTCATCTGGTCAACTGAGGAATCACTAGGGTAGTTCCCCTGTTCTTCCCCAGAACAATAAGTAAATCCTGTACGTGAGGATTTGGGCATGGCATATCTCTCAAACTCAAACCCTTAATTGTACAAATAGGAGTAACATGGTTACAACCATATGAAGGCCAACAGCAAACACTGTACAAAACGTTTCTCTTTCAATGAGTGTAATACTTGGCAGACTGTACCGTGAATTGAGTCCACATAGAGAGATGAGCTACAAGAAACTTCATACCATAGTGGGGACTCATATTATGCAAGATTCAATTCAAAATTAGAGTTTGAGTTAGGGTTGAGAGAATGATAAAGCTGAGGGGTCTGATGGGCATTGAAACAGCTGCCAAAGGAAAAGGTGGGCTAGCAGGAGAACTAGACTATAAGAAACTACTTTGTCTGGGCTATGATGAAGTAGAGCTTGAAAGTTTTGGCCAAAATATAAGGTTAGGTTGACCTTTAATTATGACTCTACGGTAAGGAAAGTTATGCAGACACTTACGCAGGAAGGCCTCTGCCATCTAAAGTGTTTAAATTTGCTATTACAGTTAAGAATTTCAGTGCTATTTTCTTCTACTGTTAGTGTTTCTATTTGATTCATTTTATATCAAAAAATAAAATGGGTTTGAGCTGAGGGAAAGAGAAAGCTGGACTGACTAGATGAAGCACGAATATGAAGGGTTACCAAATGAAAGTCTGCTACTTTGTGTCATATGTTTGAGGCTAGCAGTGTTTAATTAAAATGGGATTAGGTGTGATCAGTGTGTTTAATCGGCCAGCTAGAAGTGATAGTAATAATAAGTTATACTAATGCTTGAAAAAAATGCGAACTTATGGTGTAAAATTTAAATACATGTAGCTAAATGTTTGTTTCGCAGCACCTACTGAGAATAAAGAAATAATTTCCCATATCAGTCAGCATGGAGGCAAATGGCCGTACTGGTTTAAAAAAATGGGTAAGTTTTCATATTCAGTATCTTCAGGGTTTGTTTTTTTGTTTGGTTGGTTGGTTTTGGTTTTTTGGTTGGAGAGGAGTTTTTTATTTCTGATGGTATTTTTATTTTTGTTTAGAAAATCTTCAGAAGCTTGGGAACTACTCCTTGAAACTACAAGTAGTATTGAATGAAAGTAATGCAGACACTTATGCAGGAAGGCCTCTACCATCTAAAGTATTTAAATTTACTATTATAGGTAAGAATTCCAATCTTATTTTCTTCATTTTACTGTTACTGTTTCTATTTGATTCATTGTATATCAAAATTATTCATGTTTTAGTTGAAACATAATTTTCAGCATGGAAAAGTAGCATTTGCATGTTGAATATGAAGCACTTTCAGGGGAAAAAAAAAGGTTTTGCTATTAGGTTTTCATCTGACTTGTGTGTTGGCTCTGCTGTACAGTCAATTTTTTAAAAAAACAAGTTTTGATGCAATCTAAAGCTGCCTGATGTGAACTTTCCCAAATGTACTTAGAAAAAGAAACTTCCTAATTAGAATCACTCTTTTTCCTCATGCCATGGACATAAATATTCTTTCATAAAACTAGTATTTACTAGGCCAACTTTCATGCGTAAACCACAGAAACTCATTAAAGAAACAGGTTATACATTTAAAATATGCATGTTGAGATTGAAGTCTTTTCTTTACTTTTAAATCAAAGAAAGAATCCTATGCAAAGCTAAATTCTCATTTGGTTGTATTGAGTCTGTCTCTTTGGGTTAACCATCATAAAATACTTAACTGGAATACCAGAATAGAAATAATACTGTTAAATATATTTAATGTTAATCTATCTTGCCTTACACTCGCGTGTGTATGTATGTGGCCTAAAGTACTCTGTATAGATCTTATGTCCCAAAAAAAATTCATAAATATCAGTTTTAATGACACTGTCGAAGACTGTAAGGCACACAATGTACAGTTACAGCCTGGTTTTGGTATGGTCCTACTAGTCCTGTCTCTGTTACCCTCTAAGATGTTGATTTCAATTCCTAATTTATTTATCTGTTAGTAGCTGGTTACTTTTTGTTTATAAGCGCTTCTTACATGGCTATTTATATTTATGTTCCCCTTCAGAAAGGATAGGCAAAGAAGAATGATGGGGTAGCCTGGAAGTGTTTTGTCTCTCTGGTGACAATAGGGTTGAGTGTTTGTGTAAGAAGTGGAGGGGGAAGGCCAACAAGGCAGATATTGTGGTGGGAGTCTGTTAAAGACCCCTTAACCAGGATGAACAAGCAGGGAAATATATAAGCAGCTGGGAGAAGTATAATAATCACTAGCCCTTGTTCTCCTGAGGGTCTTCAGCTAAGCAGATGTCTGCAGGAAATACAACACAGCAGAGAGGAAACACTCTAGAAGATTCCTGGAGTGTGTGGAAGATAACTTCCTGACACAGGTGGTTGGGGAGCCAACCAAGGAAGGCACTGCCGTGGACTTACTGTTTGTGAACAGAAAAGGACTGGTGGGTGATGTGGTGGTCAGAAGCTGGCTTGGCCTTGTGCACATTGATCAAATCTATACAAAATAATAGTTTTCTATGCTTGAAGAAGTAAGGAGGATGGTTAACAGAACTGCCCTGTTGGATTTCCAGAGGGCAGACTTTGGCCTATTTAGGAAACTGGTTGACAGAAGGCAGTTGCCTTCTGCCAGTTGCCTTGGGAGGCAGTCCTGAAGGGCAAAGGAGTCCATGAAAGCTGGACATTCTTCCAGAAGGAAATCTTAAAGCTGCAGGAGCAGGCTGTCCCCGTATGCTGAAAGACCAGCTGTCAGGGAATCCGACCAGCCTGGCTGAACAGAGAGCGCATTGGCTGGAACTCAGGTGAAAAAAAAGAGAGTTTATGGCCTTTGGAAGAGGGGACATGCAACTCAAGAGGACTACAAGGTTGTCAGGAGGTTATGCAAGGAGAAAATTAGTAAAGCCAAAGCCCAATTAGAGCTTAATCTGGCTACTGCTATAAAAGACAACAAAAAATGTTCCTATAAATAACATTAGTAAGGCTCACGAAGGCTAAGGAGAATCTCCATCTTTATGCATGTGGAAGGGAAGCAGGGTGACAAAAGGACAAGGTTCTTAATGCTTTTGCCTCAGCCTATAATAGTAAGACCAGTTGTTCTCCAAGTACCCATCCCCCTGAGCTGGAAGACAGAGACAAGGGGCGGAATGAATAATCCAAGGGGGCAAATGGTCAGCAACACTATTAGAAACACACAAGGCTATAGGGCCTGATGGGACCCTTCCAAATGTACTGAGGGAGCTGGTAGAAGAGTTCACAGAGCCCTTTCCATCATTTACCAGCAGTCCTGGTTGACCAGGGTGGTCCCAGTTTTCTGGAGGTGAGCAAATGTGATGCCCATGTACAAGAAGGGCTGCAAGGAGGATCCAAGGAACTACAGGCCTGTCAGCATGACCTCAGTGCCAGGGAGTCATGGAGCAGATCATCTTGAGTTCCATCACACCGCTTGTACAGACAACCTCCTGTGTTTTAGTGTGTGTCCACTGCCTCTGATCCTCCGTCACTGGAAAGAGTCTGCCTCCACTTTCTTTACCCTCTCCCTTCAGTTATTTACAGACATTGATAAGATCTCCACGAATCTTCTCTTCTCCAGGCAGACCAGCCTCAGTTCTCCCAGCCTTTCTTTGGATGAGAGATCACAGAATCACAGAATGGTTTGTGTCGGAAGGGGGCCTAAAGATCGTCTAGTTCCAACCCTCCTGCCATGGGCAGCAACACCTTCCACTAGACCAGGTTGCTCAAAGCCCCATCCTACCTGGCCTTGAACACTTTTCGGAGTGGGGCAACAACACCTTTTCTGGGAAAATTTTTCCAGTGCCTTACTACCCTCCAGTCCCTTCATCATCTTCATGGCCTTTGCTGGACTCTCTCCAGTATGTCCGTGCTTCTGTGTTGTAATGTAATATGCCCAGAACTGGATGCAGTACTCCAGATGTTGCCTCACATACGCTGAGTAGAGAAGAAGGATCACCTCCCTCCACCTGCTGACAGCACTTCTAACACAGCCCAAGGCTGTTGCTGCTTTTGCAGCAAGAGCACACTGTTGGCTTGTGTTCACTCTGTTATCCACCAGGACCCCAGGCCATCTTCCACAAAGCTATTTTCGAGGCACTTGGTTGACAGCTTGGGCGTTGTTCTTGCTGCATTCCATGACAGCCCATTTCTGCAGTCTGTTGAGGTCCCTCTGGATGGCAGCACAACTCTCAGGTTTATCAACCTCTTCCCAGTTTTGTATCATCAGCAAATTTGCTGAAGGTACAATCTACCCCATCATCCAGTTCATCAGTGAAGATGTGAAACAAAATCAGACCCAGTATTGACCCCGGGGGTAACCACTAGTTACTACCTTCCAACAAGACTTCAGGCCACTGATAACCACTCTCTGTGGTTATTTTTTGACTGTGAGAATGACTTAGTGCTGGGACAAGTTGCCCAATATGTTGTGGAGTCTGGCATATTCAAAAGTTGTCTGGACATGTTCCTAGGCTAGTTGCTCTAGGGTGGCCCTGCTTGAACCAGGATCACAAGCCTCTGGCTTGAGCCAGAGGACCTCCAGAAAACCCTTCCAACTTCAACCATTCTGTGAATCTACAAGAGGGAGGGGAAAGAGGAAGGTAAAAAAAATACTAATTCCGTAGCATTTAAAATGGATAGTTTCATTACAATTTTGGTAGATAGAGCTAACATCTCTTTTCAGAAGATCAAGAAAAAAATCACTGTTTTCAGTATCCTCCTATTTCTTCCTTAAAAGAAGAGGCTCTGAATGCAAACCCTTAAGGCAGAAAAGAGTTCTTTGTAGCATATTCTTCTGAAACCTTTTTCTTATAGGCAGAGTAGAAAGAGGTATTCTTGTATGATAATAGAGGAAAAAAGTGTTTGGTGTTACTTGAAAAAAATAACTATTTAAACATGTCTGAGAACTTGTCGTTGAAGTCTCAAGATATTTCTCTGAAGTTCCAAGAAAAGAAAAAAAAAATCTCTGAAAAAAAAATGAACCTTCTCTGTTCCTTTATCTCTTTATCAAAACGAAAAGAGACTCTTAGAAGTTGCGAAGTTGTATTCTGCATTTTAAAAATTTTTCTCAGTAGTGTGGTTTTATCCTGTATGGCAGCATTCAATTAAAGATTCCTCAGCCATAACAATTTAAATTAATCGCCTTGGAAAGGAATATAAACTTGAAAAAATCTAATTATCAAATAGTTTGAATCTTTTAACACAAGGGATACCAAAAGCAACTTTTGCTATGTATGGCTGCTTTTTAATTTGATGTTTTTAATATATGGAGTCTTGAAGAGTGAGTATTTCAAGTCTTTATTGTTGCAATGTTTTGTGTTGTCTCAGAGGCAGCCATAAATCTTCACACTCGTTATTGAAAATATTAACATTTGTGTGACTATTTCATGTATGTAGATTCTAAAAATCAAAAGAAAAGAATAATCTAAACTGAAAAAGTGGCATTTTTATCTGAGGAACAAAATATTTTATTTCTCTAGCAGTGTTTATAGTTCTTGATAAACTAAAAAATCATCATAAATGCTGGTTAAAACTGAATTTCCTAAGTTTTGCGGTTATTTTACTGTTATTTTCTGAAATAATTTTACAGTTTTATCATTCACTTGTAAATAAAACTGTAGATGCTGTAAGGTTGAAGTCTTTTTCTTGTTGTAACCAGTAAATAATTTTGGCCTGTACAAGGTGTCATCTCTTGTACAAAGGAAGCTCTCTGATAATGACATCCATGGGTAGTGAAAGTAGTTGTTAATTTAAGTTCAAAATTATTTCATAGGATATATATTTACACTTTAGTTCAGCAGTGCATTGCTTCTTTATTTTAAAGGCCAGTTGGTCAAGACAATTCGATTCCACAAAACATAAATCTCTCTTACAAGCTTCCGTTTGTTACTGTTCTGCTTGGTCTCATTTATTAGGGTCTAATTGGAGGCAGTCTAATGGGGCTAGATTTCACAGGGAAGATGCACTCACATTTCTTTTTCTAATACACATTATTACTCGTCTTTATATCTCAGCTTTGGAGTAGTTATAGAACAAAAATATTTTGTTGCATAAATGGTGTTATTTTACTAGAATTAAAATGATTAAAAAACAAACAAAAAAACCCCCCCCAAAAAAAAAAGCTGTCTACCAGAAACTTGTCCAGTTTCAGGTGCTGTATTGATGTTCTAAATACTGTCCTGTTGTATTTCTTACGCTGTAGTCTACTGCTGTTATGTTTTAACTATTGTTTTATGTTAGTGTAAGTTAAAAAAAAAAAGGATCAATCAGTAAACCATAACTTTGATTACATTCTGAACAGCCTGTTTACTTTGCAAATGCAAACCACTTTGACTTAATTGCAGCCTTAATCAAGAAAAATCCAATGGGCACACATAATTCTTTCTAAACGTGTGTTCTTTTTTTCTCCTAGAGGGCAAACCAGAGAAATTTTTGGTTGGTCTTTTGGAGCTTCCTTTTCGAATTGGAGTGCCTTTTAATATTCCTTTGGAATTACAGGATGAATTTGGTCATGCAACGCACTTGTCATCTCGCATGAGACCAATTCTTGAAGCTAGGTAATTCAACCATCTCTCCTTTTTTGACTTTTTTGCATGTGACAATAATATAGTAATACTTTGGGGTTTGTCTCAGTGATATACGAGGTATCTTTCACATAAATTAGATGGTGCTTTTGCTTTTACTTCCATAAGAGTGTCTGAAAGTATCTTGTATATTAAAAACACTGTGTTTGTTTTTAAATTTATTCTGTTGTGTTTTCTATATATTTTTCTAGTGGATTAACTTTGAAGCATGATGACATACCTGTGGGAACAAAGTGTGTCATTAAGAGTGTCACTGCTAAAGGCTGTATCAATAGTTGCCAGGGCAAGGTAAGCTAATATATTTAAACTCGAAGTAATATATTACAAAAAAACCAAACGAACAAGTAATTTTTATGTAAAATGAATTGTCACATAGTGTTAGCTAAGTTTGGCCTACGCTAATGACTGCAGATATTTCTTTCATTTATTTTTAGGGATATTTTCAAATTATCTCTTACAGTTTTACCCTCAGCAGCTTGTCTTCCTTATAGCTGCGGTCTGTTAGCTGATGGAACTGGAGCTGGAGGGGCTGAGCACCAATGGATGTGTGGTAGAGTGTGCCCAGCAGACAAATCAGCTGCCTGAGTTTGAAGTGATGCTGAAAGTGGTTTAAGCCAAATCATCCTAGTGACTTTTGGACTAAATTATCACAGGGAGCACTGAAATCTTTCATTCTTGTAGTTGAGATTATGGGTAGTTATAGTTAATGTCCGGGGTGTCTGCTCAAGCTTCTTTTAAATGTTTCCAAAATGGTGGTACCAAGTACATTTTCCAAATCCATCCTGTTACTGATGGATACCCAGCACATAGTCAAGCTGTTAATTTACTGTAAAAACAGAAACCTATGTTACATGCTAAAAATATTTCTTTCATAAAACAGATCTTAATGTCCCTGATAAATATAGATTTGAAGATTAAAAGAAATTAATAATAATGATTTAAAATCATACTATGGTTACACAATATTCTAACCAGGTCCTGATCCTTTCATTTAGTCTAGCACAGTAAAAAGAAAGCTAGTAACTGAGGTAGCTGAAGGAATGTCATTATAGTGTTGATATTGTTGCTTAATAAAAAGCAAACAACTTGCCGGTGGAAAGATGTGTGAAGAGAAGAAGGGGTTCTCTTACGGAAAACTAGAGAGTTTTGAACATAGTAGGTTTTGTAGGCAAAGCTGAGCATTTAAGGCAAAGTGCAAGAATAATGACATAAAGTAGAAATGGGTTATGGGAAATAGAGTGTGTAGGAGCAAAAGTGCCAGGCTGGAGCAGGACATAAATTTGGTCAGGGGCAAGACCAAAAGCTATTTAAGGAATTTGCAGTACAGAAATAGTATCATATCATAATAATGGAAAAGAAGGGGTGTTACTTTCTCATGTTGCTTAAGTGCATAAAATGTCAGAGACAGTACTGGACCTGGCACTGAAAGTAGTGGTTATAATTGATATGAAAAAAGAACTGTTTAAGGTAGTAGTGAAAAAAAATGACAAAAAGCAGGACTTTGGGACGGTAGAATAAAAGCAACCGATAATTTTAAAACATGAATACAGTGTAACTTTCAGTGCTTAGTTAAAAATTAGGAAGCAGAGAAGAACATAAGGGAAATTTTCAACACTTTAAAAGTTTATTTTAAAATGGTAACAGAACAGCTGAAATATCTCAAGGGAAACAATACTTTAGAAGGAGAAAGTGAATGAGAGAGCAAAAAGAACTGGAGACCATGGAAAAAAATACTGTTTTTCAGAGTTAGAAGTAAGTAAAAAAAACTATTGAAGGAATAATCACGCCAAATGGAGAAGAGAAACTCAACTAAGACAGGAAATACAGTGTGTCACAGTTGTCAATGAAGGAAGCACTGATAGAGATGAAGGAGAAAGCAGACTTCATTTACTTCTGTAGTCATTGATTTAGTTCCCCCCAAACCAGTCAAGACAGAAATACGTTTTCATTGTGGGTGGAATCACCAAGAAAATTTTAAGACAAGTGTATAAGTAATACGAAGAAACTCCTTCATAGGATTTTGAATACAGTCAGGAGAAGGTTGAAGAAGGGAGTTTAAAAAAAGAAAATATTTTTTTCTTCTTTTAATTTTAAAGTACTGCAGTAGGCGTAGAAGCAGACTTGGAAGCAGAACTAAAGTAGATACAGGGGCCATGAAGGATAAGGGAAAACAACTTCCCTAGAAGACACAGATGCTGAAAGATTAAAAGGAATGAAGTTAAAGATGGCAAGAATAATTTGCAACTAGAAGTAGTACAGTATGAAGAAGGCAGTATTAAGTAAAAACTCAGTATTGCAGAAAAGGTTTTGAAACTAAAAGAAGGAGAGCATAGGACGAGTGTCTAGTGAATGAATACAAAGCTACTGAAGAATTCAGCTTATTAGCATTAAACAGCTAGTATCATCTATACCACTTTCCTATGTTTTTATTCCCTACCTTTTTTTTTTTCCTTTCCCCTTTAGTTTAGTGGGGCTTCAGCTGTTACGTGCTGTTTGGCTTGCCAGCAGACCTGTATGGGTGGGTGGCCTGTCAGAGCTGGAGAGTTTTCATGCACCTATGTGTCTGGCCGTCAGCTGGGGGCCTCATGTGTTTGGTGTGGCCGCAGTTGTGGTGCACCTGCCCAGGCCTCACTGCACTTTCTGTTTTTCTCACCAAGCAAATGAGAAGAATTGCTTGTTTGTTTTCATGCAATCTACAAGGTGTTAATGTTGCACATATGTTGTGAGGCATGGCAAGGGCATACACCAGGATTATGAAACGAAACCTTTCCAGAGACAGCATTTCTGAGCGTATACAGATGACAGTTCATGAATTGCAATTAAATATTCTCAAATATCATATATATATATGACATATAAAATTCACATATCTGCAGTGCAACTAGTTTTTTTTTTCAGCTGGAGCTTTTAAGATTGACTTGACTGCTTCATTCTCTGATTTTAATGTGAAAGTTGTTTTTAGTGATGCAGGCTACAGCAGTTGTTTTTCTTATGGCCTTATTCAAAGATGAGATGGACAGTAGTTGTGCCCTGCTAAGGAATAACAAACAGAGAAGTTGCTGGCACTTTCTTTAAATTTACTTTTTTTTGAAGTGATGTATTTTTTCCCATAAAAACAGCCTCTAAGCAGGAAACCACAAGTTATGATAGCTGCTTTTAATGGTTTTAGAACCATGTAATATAACACGCAAATCCTGGATTGAATGTCTCTGGGTATAACATGAAAATGACAGGTTTCAGTACAGGGGGAAAAATGTTTAGCAGTGCAAGAAAATTTGTAGAGATAAATTACATATATGTGAACTGACATGATTATGTGAGACAGTTTATTGTTTGGGGGGTTTTAAGGTTAATATTTAAACTATTCTTTTCGTTAGAACTTTAATCTGAAGATTACTCTTCCTGGTTTGAAAGAAGACACACAAGTCATTAAAATAAGATTGCAGCCTGGTAAGTATTTGTAAAATATTTAGTGAATTTCTGTGGAACTTTATTCTGACACTATTAATGAAATACTTCTACTGAGAAGGTTAAACATCGAGGAAGCGGTGAATAAAAGCTATTTTGGTCTCTTGTTCTTCAACCAGTGAGATTGAAATGAAAGTTTTAATGACTCATGCATAAAGGATGTTTCTGAAAATTTGCCTTCTTTGTTCCTTCAGAACTTGCCTTTTAATAGTAATCTATTACTTCCTTCTCTTTTTTAAAACTGATAAAAAATAGTTATATGTTCAAGGGGATAGACTTTCTTGAATAGCTTCACTTTACTGTCCAAGTAATGACAACAAAATTTTCTTTAGCATTTCTTTGCCTGCAGATTTTAGCTGTGATAGCTTTGGCAATTTATCAGATATCTCAACATGAGTATTTTGGGTTTTAACATGTCAGAAGAAAGCTCCGAGGTTCTTTTTGATGAATGTGGATCCATTAGTATGTAAACAGACCCATATTATGTGTTTATGCCTTGTATATGCTGAATTTCATATTGTTTGTCTGACTATCCCATACTGAATTGAAAAGATTGACAGGTGTTATGTACTGAAGGACCAAAAGTGTCTAGAGCTTTTAAATATAAATCAACACACCTGAGTTGTTTTAGATGGTTTGTTACCACCCATAGTAGCTTGGCTTTAAAAACTTCTTGAGATAGCAAAAACTGAAATTCAGTATCTCACAAGTTATCTAAAATATAACTGCTGTTATGCAATTCTGCATTTTTACAGGCCCTCCTCATCAATTGAAAGTAAAACCAGATTCAGAAATTCTGAAGATTGAAAATGGTACAGCTTTTCCCTTTCAGGTTGAAGTACTGGATGAATCAGGAAACATAACAGCACAGCCAGAGCTGATTGTTCATTGTAAGGTAAACTGCATTTCATTATGTGCCATAAGGATTTTGAAACTTCCTTTTTAAAGGGCTGGGAGAAGAGTCTATTTTGGAATCTAGACAGAGTTTAATGTCTTTAATAATGTTTTTGAAGTTTCTACACTTTGGTAGCCGAACTGTGACTATCTTACCTCATCTATTATAAGTCATTCAATAAGTTTCAGAATCAGTGGAACCTGGCCATAGAAATAGAAGAGAAAATTATGTGAGGGTATATAGATGCAATTTTAAGGTGGTTAAGTCATATTTATCATACACAATATTAAAATTCATTCAGAAAAATAACTTCATACCAGCTTACTTTTGATATTTTTCTTAAGCTGAAAATGCAAGTCTAGGGCCAAAAAGAATATTAGATAAGACTACCATAAGCACTAATCTAAGCTCAGAAGAGAATACATATGTTGCTCTGACTTTAAGAGATAAAAAAACTTGCCTTTTGGCCCTGTTTTTTTTTGACTCAAGAAAGTAACTTTTCCAATTCTAGTAAAATTCAGCAAGAGCAAAGAAAAATGTTTTTCTCACTGCAAAACAGTCTGCATTCCACTTACACTTTATATGTGTACACTGTCTTCCTGCAGAGTGAGTCTGCAATAGTATGACATGTTGAACTTGATGTTTAAATTTATTTAATGTGTGATGTTTAATAAATGAATGAAAATCATGTTTACTTAACAGTTTAATTGAATTTATTGCATAATGGCAGTCCAATACAAGTCCGTATTTGGAGTTTTACAAATAATAATTTCTCGAATAATCATTTTTCTTCTGTCAGAGAAACTTGAAATTTATTCTTACATTTGTAATAGTTTTTAGGTGCTTCAGACCTTCCTGTGTATTCTGTGGACTGCAGTAATGGAGGAACAAACATTTTAACTGGTCCAGTTATACATGTACAGAATATCAAGAAAGACCAGATGCTGAAAGCAAGAATTGAAATACTTGTAAGTATTGCTTGGAAAGTTTGGATGAACAAAAGATTGAAAACAGTTTATTGTACTGTGTTACATCTTTTATGAATCAACTTAATCCCCAAAATTTACTGGTTTAGTTACCTTAAGCCTGATAATCAGGTGGCTGCACTTTTTAGTCTCAAGGAAATCATAAAAAGGCAAAGAATTTTAAACTTTTTTTTCTTTACCTCTTACTCTTTATTTCTTAAATCTCTGAGGTGTTTCAAAAATAGACATATTTTCTTCCCCTTATTACTACCTGGATCATTTTGACAAATTGCTGTCATTGCATAAATATTTAGTGTCAAAAAAGGTATGGCAGTTGATAGTTTTTTGTAGCGTTTCAGTTTTAAAGCTCTTGAAATACGATTTTTTTTTTTTAAATGCTATTGAACATCCCAGTTCTCTGGTAATCAGGAGACTCACAGTGCTGCAGCAAATAACACCTGTGTGTGTTTTACCCTGGAAAAATGTGTAAGCAAATACTAATATTGCAAGGTGACCTATATGAAAGGATGCTTATGATTACTCTTAACAAGTATTTTGTAAATTGTATAACATAGTATTTCTGGAATAGAAAAATATTCTGAATAGCTAGCATCGATTCTAATATCTGTAAAAAGTTGTAAGTATACTGGCATATCCTTTTGATTTACTTTTGACAAGTCAAGCTGATTTCATGTCTGGACACCTGATCAGACCTGGTAAGCCAGAGTAGTGACATAAGCTATTATGGACTTATGTCTGTGTGTATCTACATTTAATATCTTAATTATATGTCTTTCTTTCCCTCCCATCTATAGAATTGCAAAGATGTGCCACCAGTGGAAAAGATTATTAAACTTCTTCCTAGCAGTCATGTTGCAAGACTGCAGGTCTTAAGTATGAATGGACAAAAAGCTCTTCAAATTAAGCATCAGGATGAAATTAGTTGCGTTGCTGGCCGTATCATGAACAAGCTTATATTTCAGATGTATGATGAAGCAGAAAGGGAGATACCCATAACTGCAGCTGCTGCAGAAAAAATCAAGGCAAGTACTTTGGACTAAACAGCAGCATAGTATGTGGGAGAGATGCAAAGCTGGTTCCCTTAAAATTCACAGACATCAGACTGCAAAATAATATTCCTCAAGACTATGTTATTAAACATGGGAACTTAACTGTCTGCTTATTTTTTAAAATATTCTTATTTTATTTAATTAAATGTTAAATAATGCTTAAGGGTAGTACTGTGAAAAGCAGGTTAGTATTTCCAGTGCTTCTCCTAAACACATAAAATAATTAGGACATGGTTATGATTCTTCAGATCTGGAGCTTTCCCAACATTTAGGAACTTTTGAAAAGGCATGTTCCTTATAAAGTTTTGCTTGCCTGTCTTATCTCCCTGTCTATGTCCATATTTGGAGTCTAATACAAACTTAAAGATTCACTTTTTTAGGTGAGGTTTTTCAGAATTGTATCTTTCCTAACTCAAGGGTAGTGAGGGAAACTTGATGTATGTTTGGATTTGTTTGCAGGTTTTTTGAGGAATTAACTGTATTTGGGAAGATAGTGTCGGTTACTGTTGGAAAATGTACAGGCTTTCCACTGAACGTTTCTTTTGCCTTTATGTTAGAATGGTTACAAGATGTATTGTGTACCTAATTATTAATAATTTGGCTTTTGATTACCTTACGACATTTTAATTTTAGGTTAACTGGACACCTAAAATTGATAAAGAACTGTTGATGCAGGGATTATTACCTGATGTAAAAGTACCAAGCTCAGTAAAAGATGTACGGTACTGTCTAATTACTTACCTTGATGAACACGTGTCTTTGGAGAGTGCATTCACAGTCAGGTTTGTTCATTTGAAATACTTCTTTATTAATTATGTTGTTGGCATAGCATTGTAGATCTGTACTTTGAGGAAAAACAGAAGTCTTTCTATGAAGCTGAAATAATGAGATCAGTTGGCAAATTACCAGGAGAATGTAAGTTTGGGGGGGAGGAGGAGTTTGTGCAGATTGCTTACATGTGAGAACATTACCTGTGTGAAAGACTCTATCATGATCTGTTTGTATCCAGTAATTGCTTATGTAAGTATACATACACTGAAGAAGGTTATCTTTGAAAACTTGCCATAAATAATAGCTTTTACAATCACTAGCTTTAGAGTCACTTGTTGCTAAAGAGAAATATCACTATGAAGTTAGTTCTGCATCTGGTTTCTCAGTCAAAAATGATAGGCTGCAAATTGAACTTTAAAATCGTGTGTCTATCAGTAAGTCTAGGCAGTTAGCTCTCCTAGCTAGAGATAGACTGTATGAAGATGCAGTCTATTAAGATGAATCTGATTCTAAATTACTTTAACGTATTTCATGTGATATTAATAGGTTAAAGTAAACTAACTGGGTCACAGCACACTGTTGCTGGGGTAAATTTGCAGTAATTAGTCATTTCACAGATCTGCAATAGGAAAATAAATTACATGACCAAGCACTGAGATTCTTTAAGATATTTATCATGCCTACCATTATGTTATATTTACCTTGATGAGAAAAGTAAGTCAGTATTCATATGCTGCCTCAGACCACTTCCTGATGATCCCAAACACATTAAATGTAAACTAAAAGGATCAAACACACTGCGAATGGGTGAAGAACTACAAAGTGAAATTGGTGAGTATTTGCATATTCTTCCATTTCTTTTAAGATACATTTCTTTTTCTTTGCTGTTTATTAAACCTGTTCTGTTTACAGATGTCAGCAAGAGTAAATGATCTGTAACTATTTTAATATAAAAAACAGGTTTATATTCTTATTCATGGAAAGATGATCAGACTTTTCTAATGGCTATTTTACAATTCTGGAGTTACTTTCTAATAAAATTGGGCTCTTAGTTTGTACATTGGGACAGACTGCCCAGAGAGTTTGTGGAGTCCCTGTACTTGGAGATACTCGGAAGCTGCTTGGCTGCAGCTGGCACTGAGCAGAGACTTCGGACCAGGTGGCATCCAGAGGTCCCATCCAACCTCAGCCACTCTGTGATTCAGTCATGTAAATTTCCTCTATTGTGTCTATGTTGTGTATGTTTATATTCCATCTGTTGTATAATGTTTCATTAAAGCAGCTGCTGAGGTAATCATCTTAATAATCATTTTAATCATCATCATCTTTTTTAACAGATGTAATGATTACAGATCAGTTTGGAAATCAGGTTCAGACAGTGACATCTGCATGTGTAAATTCCCTAGGAGTTTCTGGGCCTGGACTTGATAAATCAAATTTGAAAATAACTTGGCAGGTATTTATAAGAACGTCATATAGTTTATTTTTTCGTGGCATTTGTGTGGTAATTGTCTTAATTCTGTCACACAGAATTGAACCAAAATTACACACTAGTTGGTAAGATGTGCAATAAGAGGCTTAAAGCATTAAAACTGTATGATCCAGTTCTAAGGAATACAGCAGCATCTGTTAAAAACCTTATCACTGCTGCAGCTATACAATGTGGGGACCAGTTTGCTTTGTGCTTGAGTCAGGTTTGCTTTGTTTCTAGTCCATTGTTCAATATGTGTTCTTCTATCTTGTTTTTAGTCTCTTCTCCTGTGTTTATTAATGTTGGTACATACTTTTGAAGAACTTCGTAGAATGGTATGATGTCTATGCCTTTTAAAGTACACTGGATATAACCGAGCTGTGCATAATGTATACACTGAAAAACAAGTTTCTGAGAAATGCTCAATGTCATTGATCACTTCTTACTCAAGAAGTTCATTTAAATTTAACAGAAGGTACAGAGCTTGTAGTTTAATTTTTAGTCCATTGTTTTCACAGTGAAAACAGCAAATAGTGTCTAGACAGTATAAATATTAAATACTGTATTGAAGAAATGTTAATTATACTTCCCTTTACTTGTTCTTGATAAAATCTTCTCCTTATTTTTTAATAGGAAAGTACTCAAACAATGAAAGTAAAAGGTATTCGGTACAAACCCTGTTTACTTGGAAGCAAAGAATTGTGCTTTGCTTGGCGTGAATTTTCTGACTTCATCAGGGTGAATTTAATAGCAGGATCACCTGCTAAATTGCAGTTTGTGGATTGGCCAGAGTTAGAAAAGGTAAGTTCAATAGTTTTGTTTTGGAAAAAAAGCAACATGGTCAGTAGTCAGATCTTTTATTTCCGGAGCTTCTGGGACCACAGAATGTGATTTCCTAGTATTTATACTTGTAAAATTGTCAGAATATGACTGCTCTAGAGGCAGATTTTTTATTCTATATAGTACAACATAACACAAGCAAAATTAAGTAAGTATTTTGCAATCTAGTTATATAGATGTGTTTTAAATGGGACTATAGATATGAAACATTTTTCATGCAATAGCTAACTGCATTACTCCAAAGTAAGTTTACTTTTAAAAACCTGATCTAACTCATATGTGTATATTTACAACACTGTATTCCTTCAATATTCTTAAACTGTTTATTCTGCCACATTTACATTTCTACAGATAGCATATTTTTTCCTTTCTTTGGTGCAGTAATTTTTTACTGTGGGCTGGATCCTGACACCCATCTTTCCCTGCTGTTTTCCAAAGATACAGTCCTTAATGGTAGTAATAGCTGGCAGCTCATCTCTCCTTTACCTGTTACTGGGGTTTTTTGATGTTTAGGATGTAGGAAGGCAGTTTCAAATTGACTTAAGTTTACAAGTAAGTGGAGAATGGAGTACAGGACTTGAATGAGAAGGCAGAAGATTTTTGGTACTATACATTTATTTGTCTTGTTTTTCAGTTGTTTTTCAATTTTTAAATTGTTTTTCAATGTTTACTTTGACTAATCAAATGATAGTGCTGAAGTTGCAGCAGAAACCAGAATAGGAGAGTGAAAGAAGGAACAAGAAAATTAGATCTCTTAATAAAGGGCAGGAATCAAGGTTGGTGTGTTGGGAAAATGGAGAAGGAAGTTACTGAATAAAATTAAACAAAAGGTTCAGCAAGTAGCGTAACTGGTTTTGCTCTCTAGATAGCTGTTAAAGTATGTCAGAAGAAAAATGTTTTAAGGCATTAGTTCTTCCTACAGCAAGGACACTGATAGTTCTCTTCAGAAACATGTCCTTCCTTTTGGTCACATCAACTCGAGTAACCAGTGCAATGCAAGTAGTGCATTTCATTATGACAAGAGAATGTAAATAGAGAAACTCTAGAAATACCCTCCTAAATACAATTCTGTCACAGTCTAGCTGTTATGGGAGACAAATAGTATTGAAATGGTTGCTACCATTGCTTTGGGAATTCCTGACCTTCCATGAACGTCTGAGATACCTAGGACAGATTAGTATAATGTATTTGTATCTCTTCCAGCCTGTTGCAGTGATTAATGGTAGAGAATTGGACAGGCCCCTTGTTGTTCAGTTGTGTGATCAGTGGGGAAATCCATCTCCTGAACCTAATGTCAAAATCAGCCTTACAAAGAGTAACAGCTTAAAGGTAAGCATAGGCCTTATTATGTGAACTTTGTTTAACACAAGGTTTTGTTGTCATGTCTACATTATCTTAATTTTCAGGACACTTTTGGAAAAGTTAATAAATTATTGTAAGAACACAAAAGCATAATTAATGTAGTATAATAGTAATGTCAACAAATAATGTTAAGAGTTCCCAGGACCGATTTTTCAGTTTCCTTGCATTATAGCAATCACAAATAAAACAAAAATCCTATAAAACAGTGTCAAAGTGTTAGAATAGGTTGCGGGTGTTCTACAGAACCTTTTTCCAAATTTTGCATGCACATCACACCACCCCATTCCCCACGTTATCTAAGGTAATTGACTGAATGACAGTAATGATGATGATACGGTCCCAGCTAGCAACCAAATAATTTTTATCTGGTGGTTCTTTGACTTTGGTTCCTAAGTGTATGACTTACCGTCTGTATGTAAAGCTAGTCAGCAAGTTTGGTTACTTCATTATCCCTATGAAATGCATTGGCAGAACAAATTAAATTAAAACAATGAGGATGCAAATCTAACCCGAATTTAGGTAGTTACTGCCCTTTCTATGAGTGAGGTGTGTCCGATGATCTCACACTGATCTGTTAGAAGAAAGGATTGAGACAGAATACTCCATTAATTAAAATTTTTGTTCTTGTTCTTGGAAAAAAAAAGTCAAACAAACATTCTTAACTGTTAGAGCCAAGACTGTTACACTGAATGTATACATTGTCAGTACAGGATATATTCATCCACCTCTGGGCGTAACATTTTTTTCATGCAGAGCTGGTCTTTTCTCCTTTTTGTTTCTGCTTGCCATGCATTTGTGTCCCTCAGTTCTCTCAGAATACGTAACAGCCAAGAACTGTCTTTTGCTCGCTTCTCAAGAATTGTGCCACAAGCTCACCATTTTCCCAGTTTAACTATGCTGTTATTACTTTCATTTCTTGGATTTTTTTAAGGAGATTTCATGATATCTTGAATATTTTTCTTCTGGCTCTTTTGCATCTCTTACCATAGAAGCCTGCCTCAGACTTTGGGATTTTTTTGTTTGCTCCAGCTATTGTCTTTATGATGGCAGCTGCACTCACTGGGGTTTCTAGTTATGTTGTTCTTCAGAGAACCTACAGCCTTGACGGTAACACTGTGTGGTTGTGCTGCCTCATCAAAGAGTTGTTGTGCTGGCAGGCTGTGTCTTTTCAGATTTTATGCCTTGCTCCAGGGAGGACCAGCATCTTATTTTACAGAGTCCACATGTTCTTTATCTAAGTGGGATGTGTCCAGGAGAAGGTGTTCTGAAAGCCGAGGTGGATTGTTGTTGTAATATGCTTTTTACAGCATGCTCTCCTAGAACTTAAAACCAGTGTAATTTCTAAAGATTAAGTTTCATACAAAAGCAGAGCAACCAACTGCCTATTTGTTGAACAGACATCAGATCAGTATTCATGAGTACCTTGAAGAGCCTCTTCAGAGAATTGTGAAAACTAGAACTTCTTTATTCTGTGATGTACAGTAGTTTCAAATACAGATGTATTTTGAGTTGAATATACTCTTCAAAAGAATCTATGAAATGTTTGACAATTTTCTTAGTCTATAACACTGCCTTCCATTTGAACCTTTAAGCACACATTTTTTGCCATTGCTTTTCTCTATTGACTTGCTAGGGATAAACTCATGCTCCCATAGCTGATCCATGATGAATCAACTTTCACTTTTCCACCCCCCGTCCCCCAAAGTGGTTTTGTTCTTTTTACTTACTAACACGAGGTTCAGAAAGGAAAATAGTTTTGGAAAAAGATTGCCCGCTTCAAGTGTTCCAAAATCATTAGTTTTGTCTAAGTGGAGACTAGACACTTAGTCTTCTGAAATTTGTGCTGAAATAGCAAAGAGAAAGCAATTTAACACCAAGCACTGTTCAGATAATGACAAACATTTACACCACATTGTTGCATTATATCATCTCTCAAAGAGTGGATTTCCCTCCCTAGTGAGGACTTCATTACAGAATAACTCAGAATCTATCCATGGCTTTTGCTGTCCACCAAACTCTAGAGATACTGACTGAGGTTTTTTGATACACTGACAAGCTATTTCTTAGGTAAGGCTAAAGCAGCATGCACACAAGACTGCAGAAGAAATAGCTTCTGCTTACTTTACAGTTGTATTAGTATTCTTTAAGATTCACACCTGTCTCTATGAGAGGATAGGCATTTTCCATCTGCAGTAATTTCAAAAAGTTGTGGCTAAAGAGGAAAGTGGTGGTAGATCTCTGCTATTTAATATGTAAAGGCAAGTATGACTTAAAGCTACTGCCAATCATAAGATTTGACTTTCAGTGTCAGGGAAGTAAGTGTGGCAAAGACAGTGCACATAGAAAACATACCTTGAAAAACACTAGTGAGATAAAGAGGAGTTATTTTCTAACAGTGGGAGTCAGCAAGAATTCATTTAAGTCAGTCACAAAATTTCCATTTACTTGAAGGACTTAGAATTGGAGATAATTAATGTGCTAGATAAATAGAAGATGTATAAGGCATTTGTAGTGTTAGTCTAAAACAACACTGACAAGAAGTTGTCAGGATTAGCATTTGATTAAATGCCAGTTTTTACAGTATAGAGATCTTGTTTATCATGATGTTTGATAAATAAGGTACTGTACTTCATCACTTGTCTTAACGCTTTCCTTTATGTTGTCTAGCAGTCTCACATTTTTGGCAGCAAGACAATAATGGGGAAGGGGAAGAGAGAGAGAGATGTCTTAGTTGTTTTTACTGCAGTTGTATAATTCTTTAATTTTTGCTACCCAGAAATCTCTGTGTACACTAAAGAAACATTGTAAAAGGGAATAAATAGTTTTAGAAGGTTTTTGGATCTGAAAATATACTCAGATTAACATCTGCTGTGGATGACATGATAGCATCAGTAGCAATTAAAAAAAATAACATTAAAATATTTGAACATATTGATGAAGAAAAATATCCTTGTTTCAGATAAAGTGATTGTTTACAAAAGATGGCAGAGATTTTTGAAACTTCTTAATTAATATTCATAACGGTATTAGTGTTAGTGTTAGTATTCATTATAAATTAGTATTAGTATTTATAATAAATTAGATTGTATCTTTCACTGATTTAGAGTGCAAAAATACAAAGAAACTACAGCTCAAATCGACAGACATATGCAGACAAATGAGGTACATGTTTTCTTCTAAGACTTGATGCTACTTCTGTATGACTGAAAGAATAAATTTTTTTTTTGGCAGATTGTTCCTTCAACCCAGCAACATAAAACAGATGACACTGGTAGGGCTAACCTGGGAGTTTTTAGTATTCATGCACCTAGGTAAGTAGTGTAAACTAGATGGAAAAAAAATGTTACTTGCTAGATGTATTTAAGCTGTGCATTTCATAAAGTACCTACCAAGTATTAATATAGAGCTAAGATCAAAGATTAATTACTTGTATGCTGGTGGATGGCCAGATAGTGAGTTTTAAGAAATTAAGTGCTTAACTAAATAAAATTTCTTAGCTGCTTTTTTTCGTCTCCACATTAGAGAAGCTGCTAAGGTAATTTTCTGAATCTTGTTATTTCTGGTGATGGTAAAACACAATTTATAATTGTCAACCTGCACTGAGTGCAAGTGGTGTCATAAACCACTCGAAAGATTTGAAATGTACAGTCTCTTAAGTGTCCAGTTCCAGACACAATGCTTTCAAAGTAGGAACACATTCTAAGAGTGTTGAAACTCCGCTTTCTCTGTGTGCTGGGCATTGTTTTAAAGGATTAGGTGGAGCGTCCAAAAGAATTTTAAAACTACATATTTATCTTTTCTTATTTGCAATTGAACTAATGAAGTCTCACTTGCGGGCAGATACGTGTCCTGTGGCTCTTGCTTCTTCATGTGCTTCTTCACGCTCATTTTTTCATGTCTTGCTCCCCTTGCACTCATATGTCCCATCTGACTTTTTAAATTCATAATTTCTGCATCTTTTTCATATTCACAGTTCTGCTATCCACTCCCTGTACCCCTGAGCTTTTCTTGCAAGAGTGAATTGGCTTTAGATTATTTCTTTGCATTCATATCTGCAGGATTTGGCCCATAGTACTATTTTGCATTTGGAAGAAAAAGATTTTAAATGCTATTGATGGTGCTCAGTGTATTTATAATGCCTGTGTCATGATAGAAAGATGATGAATATTAGTTACCAGTATGGCACTGAAGGTTAGAGACAGGTGTATCATCATACTATTTATAGCATAATCAAAACTGGCTGGGGAGTAGAGGCTCTATGCAATTAAATACCGTATTCCCAGTTATGTGTGAAAACTTGAAAACTAAGTTTTTAATACTGTTAAAAAAACCTAGTTATTTGGTAGTGCTGAAGTCGTTATATACTTCCACTGCACTTTGCTGGATGTGAGTGGTAGTTGGACTCGTTCTTTGGAAACTGTCAAAGCAGAATGCTCCTCAGACAGTATTTGAATTAGTTGTGCTTGCTTTCTGCTTTACTGCCTTCTGCTACTTGAAGCTGTGATTGCTAGTGTCTTACAGACAGGCAATGAAACGTGATCAAACTAATGAAATATTAACGCAAAATTAAATTCAGTAAGCTCACATCTTAAGAATAACTTAAACTCACAGTTTTACTTGTCTAATGTCGTATTAACACTCCTGGTTTTGTCTTCTCTTTACTACGACTTTGCCACTACTACATATGTGATTCAGACTCTCGAAGTCTGTCAAAAATTGCCTTTTCAGAAGAGATTTTCTATCAGTTGTTATGATTTCTGTATATTGCAGGGGAGAGCACATTTTACAGCTTAGAGCCTCATACAACAAGACCACATTAGATTGTCCTATAATCACAATAAATGTCCTGCCTGATCCTGAGAAACCTGTTTGCTTGAATGTTAAATATGACAGAAGTCCTGCTTTTCCAGCAGGAGGTACCTTCCCTGGTAAGTATGATGACCCTTTAGTGGATCACTCAAGAGCTTTGTAAACCCTGTGAAAAACTGTTTTAGTGATTCTGGTGTTGTATTTTCTTGCTTTTTTGGTCTCTTTTGTCTCAGTTCTTTGTTACAGCTGTATTTGAGATGCCTCTGTGACACTTGGAGGGAAGAGATACATAAGTCATCTTTGGAAAGCATTTCAATGGACTTCTTATTTTTTTGTTCCAAATTGTTGGTTTTATCCATCTGTAAATGGTAAAACTGCAGAACCTCTTCTCTGTCTTTAGTGAAATACCACATTTCAGTTTTTAATCTTCCCAAAAGATGATCTGAGCTAGTTCATATATGTTTCCCCTCATCCGTTTTTTTACAGAATAGTGACAGAGGAGGTAGCTATGAAATTGTAGGCCAGTCATGAGCCAAGAAGAACCAAAAAGTAATCAGAAGTATGCCAGGGACAGTATAAAATATTCTTTTCTCCTGATGTATTCTGTCACAAACAGTGATCTTTTCCTTCCAGCTAAGACCACTGACTCATTACAGACAAAAAACCATCTCATGTTTTGTATCCCAGTAGTATTTGCAATGAGGAAAACAAATAAAGAAGAGTAAGTCAGAACCTTGAGGAAATATATTTTGCTAAAAGCAAAACAGAATTTGAAACTTCTGCTTTTTTCTGTAAGGAAACTTACACATGAATAAGAGACCTATCCTAATTAATTCCATTAGTTCAGAAGATAGCTCTTCTTTACAATAACCATAGAAGATGCAGTTCTTGAATTTCCCAGTGAAGTTGCAAATTTACTAGCCCTTCCAGAAAGTTTTCCCATTTAGTTTGCAGTGGCGTGGTTTGCACTGTGAAACCATGATGCAGAGATACTCCTCAGAAAACTGAAGTCCTGTCTATAAAAATAAAATAGAAAGCAAGAAGATTCTATCAGTTTAAGTGTAATGCCATATTAAGGAAGGCAAAAAAAAACTTCAGTAATAATTGAGTGAAATTTAAAAAAAAAAAAATTGAGGCCTGGGAACCCTGCTGTATTTTGGCAATAGTATCTGTGAAGGAAAGTAGTTTCCAAACTACTTTTTTTCCCCATTTGAATCCTGCCTTTGATTTTAAAAGAATAAAATTAAAATTCACATTTGAATCTTCAGTAGATGACTTTGAGACCTATTAGATGAAGTAAATACCAAGAAATTTCCTATACTGAATGGTATTCATTTAATTATAAATTAAAGTTGTTAACTCTGATATGTTAATCCTATTTAATTTGGCCTTTATTTGAAAGGAATAAAATAAGGTGGGAAATCTGATGCAGTTTTCAAAAAGTTTCAGAAGTCAAGGAAACTTTTGATCAGGTGGTGTGTTTTCAGTACTGGGCAGTTGTTGGAAGTAATGTAACGAACATAACTAAGTGATTTGATGGCTAAATGTAGAAATGGGAGCAAGTTGGGAACTGTGACTTCTGTACAGGAAAGTGCTGCCTTAAACGGGTATTTTAAGAAGTTGACAACTGTTTGAATGTGAGTGATCCTTCTTATACAGAGTACGTGGTTTCTTAGACTTTTGGCAAGTTTCTTAACCAAAGGCTCTATAAGAAAGCTGTTACAAGACACTGGCCTTCCTATATTTCAGTCTTTCCCTTTAGGTTGGACTTAAAAATTGTTTCTCTTAGGAGTGTTTTCAGTTCAGTGAGATTTCAGCATAAACATCTGATTTTTTTTCCTACCTATTCCTTTGTAAATATTTTTCGATTTCCAGATGATAAAGGTCACCCAAAGGTGACCAGAAACAATTGAAAATCTGCTTCGTACAAATCTATTTGTTGTATTTCCAAGCCTTTATGAAATACCTGCAACATCTGTTCAAAATTTAGAATAAATAGGATGTGTTTGTAGTACTAGGAGCTGAGAAGCAGAATAACCCCCACAAATACGAGGTCCGTGGTGTTGGGGCTTGTTTCTTGACCATGTTAACTTGATCAGCCAACATTTTTATGGCAAGAGATTTTTGTTCTTTAAAGTGCTCCATATAGTGTTATGAACTTGATTAAATTCACAAGGTATTTTAATTTTGTCTAGAGGAAGCATACTGCAGAATCATAGAATGACAGAGTGGTTTGGGTTGGAAGGGACTTGTAAAGATCATCTAGCTCCAACCTCCCTGCCAAATAGACCTTTTTCAAATGTAGTGTGTGGTATAAATCAGCCAGGTTTTGAGAGTAAATAGCTTTATCAGGAGATAACTTATATATGACATTACATTTTTTAATAAAATTAGGTAATTATTCCTTATTAACAGCTTCATATCAATTAAATACTACATAAATAAAATAACATCCTAATTATTTGACTTACTGGTGGACTCAAGTACACCTAAGGGTGGGCACTGTAGTCTTGGAGGGAGTCATGCCTGAATTTTTGTCTTAAGTATGAAACAGACACAGAAATTCATGAAGTTTTAGGCTTCTCTATTCTGAATAAAAATAATCTTCAGAGAATGTTGTCTCTTATCCCACAGATTTTATGGTTAGTGTTCTTTCTGAAGATGACACCATTATTAAAAATATTAATCCAGCACGGATTTGTATGAAAATGTGGGAAGCACAGAGCAGCCGGATTAGGTCGCCAATTGATGTAAGTCATCAAAATGATTTTCAAAACGGGTGTCAAAATTCCAGCATAGGCCAAACTTATTTGTAGTAGAAACTTTCCTTCATTTGACTTAGATCCGCATCCTGTCCCAGATTTTAAGTAATAAGTTTTACAGGTCAGCCGTATTTGTCAGTATCTGTCCTGTAACAAGTTGGCAGACTGTTCAAGTATCAATATTACAGTAATAACAAATGTTACTTCTCTGCAGAAGCTAACTCATAGCAGGGAGAGGATTAAAAATTGTCACCCTGAATTTTGCAAAGATCCCAATAATTAAGAATGTGAAACTAGCCCATAAATTATAGGTGATCTCATTGAATTACTGTGTATCATCAGTACTGCAAATCATTAAGACTTGATAGCATGTTACAAATAAGGTACTTTCAGTATATTGCATTGAATTTTTTTGCATCTTTCTGTACAGATTACAACATTTAGCTGTAGTAAAGTAAAGGATGAAAAGGAAGATGGCTTCTTCTACTTCAGGTATAGCAGCATTTATTTTATAATTAGCGATGCAACTTACTATACAAAATACATACTTTGAAATAGAAACAAGAGGTTTATATTTTGATAACACTGTTATATAATTAGTAGGATACAGTGCTAAGAAAAGGTGAAAGATACTAGCAAGATGCAAAGAGATGAGCATTAAATGCTTCGCTAGTACTTTTAGACACTTGTTTAATCAGAGTAGAGAAGAGTCTAAGATAATATATTAGAATGCTTTATGAGAAATGCTAGCAATGAAGGGACTACATCATCAGCTTGTCACTTGTATAGCAACATTCCTTCATTCTTTTCTATGTAATATTCAACTGCTGTAGAATTGCAGGTTGTACAAAGCAGACTTAACTCTTGATCTCCTATAGCTGTGAGTTAATCCTGAACCGTGACCTTGGCCCTGTCAGTTTAGTAGTCTCCTTGAGCTACTTATTCAGAGATACTGTCTTAGATGACCAGCAGCAGAATTAGAGCTCATCATAAGCTGGTGCCTGACTGCCACCTTCTTCCTACATCTATTTCGGGTAGGCCACCAGTGGGATCAGCTAAATAGTTACAATACTGGCTGTTGATTCAAGCTCTTGCCTCCTAGGAGTGAACTTTCCTTCTGCTTTCAGAAAGCAGACTTTAGGATCACCTTATTGCAGCAGATACTGCTGTTGTACAGCTGATCCTGGTTTCTGCATCAGAGGAACAGAGATAGGTTGCTGCAGCTCAGTATGTCAGGAAATCAGGAAAGTCTGAGTGGCAGCAGTTCTAGAGTGATAAGAAGTGATAAGTTTCATAACTTGTCTCTCAGCTGCAACTCCCCTCCCTTTTGAGGCACATAATAAGAGTTCCAGAAACCAGGCATCCAGTTTGTAAAAAGACCTTCATGTAGCATTAAGCCTTCAAAACTTTATTTCTGGGGAGTTGAGACGCAAATTCAGGGATCTGACTCAGCTTGTTAAGCACTGCACGTGTACCTCCATCTGTAATTCCCTCTGTCATATCCAGCCAAGAAACTAACCCAGCTGGGAGGGCAGTTGCTACAACCCTTGTTTATTCAGTCTTTTTAGCTTCTCAAATAGTGTACAGCAAGGTGATGTATTTGTATATGAAGGCTTTTTCATTTAAGAGATTACAACTAATTTAAAAAATTATTTAGGCATGGCTTTATGTATAATTTCTGCCTTTACCTTCAAGGCATTTGAGGTTCCAAAGCTGCCTAAGGCTGAATTTGGCAGTTGTAGAACATGGAGACTCAAATGAGGATGCAGTTTTGCCTTTAACAGAGCAGAGTGTTTGTGTGGCTGGTCCAAGATTATGGAATGAACTTCTCTAGAAACCAAGGGTCGCTTCAGATTTGCACTAAGTATGAGGTACATTTCTGTGACCTTGGTCATTCTGAGAAATACTTAGTAGGTATACTTAAATATAATTAATAAGTATAATTAAAACAGAAGAACTCCCATAAATGTTATCAAAACAAGGCACCCTGCATCGTGTATTTGTACCTCCATAAAAAGAAAACTAGAATGAATGTGCTGATATGTAGTCGTGCTGATAGATGTTCTCCTGTGAAAAGCACTGTGGTCAGTGTGATATAAACTAACCTGTATAGACTTGAATATGGAATTATGAAAATCTTGACATCGGTACCTGTAGTGTACTGGTTATCCACAAATGTCCAGAATTAAAACTCCTAGCCATATTGAAAAACTTGAAAGGACAGCAGACACTGCCCATTAGCAGCCCTTGTAGAAAAGTACATTTTAGTCCTTTCTGCTGGTGTCTGTGGCATCACTGTCTACCAGCTAGTTTGTCTCAAGTTTTCCTGGTTTTGGCATAGTCAGATAGTTTTCATCTATTTATCACCAGTCAGTAACATGAATGCTATTATGCAGTCTTACAACTTGCATGGCAATTGTGTGATTTCTTCTTTTCATAAATCCTGTGTCTGGCCAGCCATGAGATCCTTAGCAGATTGTTTACAACTCATTTTTTTAATGCATCCTGACAAGGCAGATGCTACTTCAGTCTCACATTAGATAAAATGCAAAAAAGAAGGTAGAATTCTTTCTTCTCTATAGGAAATATAAACAAGGAAAAGTCATGGCCTATTCTAGAAATATTAAAACTTTGGGATTTTGTTTTTACAAGTTATGCATTCCAGGGAATCTTGCGTATCACTCCTTCCCAAACAAAAGAAGAAATAAGTATCTTAATATATTAACAAAACAGATAAAATTCTGTATATTGGAAACAGAAATCTTATTAACCAGTACAAGAGTGCCACAAGTCATCCTAATAGAAATATCTGAATCTTGGCTGTTTGCATCTCCTCAAAAGTTTCTAAGCATTTGTAAGTCACTGCTCTCCCTTGTGAAGCACTGTGATGGTCTTCTGGATGCCGTGTGGCCTTCCTTGCTTGGTGAAGTTGTGTTTATAGCAGCAGAATGTCTGGTTTTTCCTTCATGTTTTGATGGTAGGGGCTCTTTGCTGGTAGTTTACACTCTGGAATGCTGTATGATAAAATGAAAACAGTTTTTTCTCTCGCTGGACTCAACCTGGGCCAGTGGTCCAAGTTACTCAACTCTGAACAGTCTGAGTAAGGGAAGGAATTAGCTACTCAAATTTTATGTAAATTTAATTAAATTTTGAGATAATTTATTGCAGATCTAAACATGTCTATGCTTTGCTTCAGTAGCTTTATGAAAATTCCTTGAGCGGGAAGTGAAATAAGGTAGACTTGCAGATTTCTGAACAATGGAGGCATGACAAACTTCCTGTCAGTTAGCAGAGACAAACTCTTGGAGGAGACTTTCTTCACTCAAGCTTCCAAAAGCCTCATTTTAATTCTTGAGAAACTTTGATGGCTTTCTAACTAGTTGGAGGACTACTCAGAATTTGAATTGCTTGCGTACTTACATACTTGTCACTTCAATACTGACTTGTGTTTGGTTGGGGTTTGTTTTTGGTTTATTTAGGGATAAAGTGGTTCCAGAGAGAGTGGGCACTTACAGTATCCAGTTTACCTTTGCAATGGATAAGACAAATATGCTCAACAGTGAACAGGTTTGAATCTATAATTAATTGCACGTAGCCAAGAGCATGTAATACAGAATCATCTGTGAGAAGTGTTACGATACTTTGTAGATTCAGAATGCAAATACTTTCACTTGCAAGTTTTGCAAAAAGTTATATTTTTATTTTTGATAGTTACTGATTTCAAATTGTTGATTATTAAAATATGTTTTCATTAACTTTTATAACCAAAAATTTGATGGAATAACAGAGCTGCATAATTTGCAACCTAGTAGAACTGCTTTGTGCCTGTGCTAATTTATTTCAGGATTGTCCGTAAATTTCTCATGTATTTGTTTCAGTGCTTTTTGAGCAACACAAGTGTGCAGGTGAACTGCAGTTAATTACATCAGTCTTTATTTTATTTTGGTTTATTTTATTCTTCTTCCTTTTTCTGCTAGATTATATTTGAAGTTGTACCTAATGACCCTGTGCGCTTGCTTCCTGATTCTTTACCAGCTACTCCAGCAGTTTCCAATGTTCGAGCTCTTACGAGCCGTACACTGGTCAAGGATTTATACCTCCATATAATGGTAACTATAGTTTCATACAAAATCATAATTAGGGAAATATATAAGACTACTAAAAATATGTTGAATTTTGCTGTAAGGCATTGCTTCTGTTTCTTTGCAAATTGACTTCATAAAAAAGGAAGATGTAAATCAGTGATTTTTCAGCATATGAACAGGTGCATCTTGTTTCATTTATGTACAGATGACCGAAACTTAAATGTTCAGTCCTTGCTGTCAGACATCTCAATGGAAATCTGTTTCTTACTACCACAGGAAAAAATAGAATAGATTTTGGTGGGAAAACACTTGTATATACAGCAGATGTTTCTCTCCATGATTTTTCTTCCAGGAGACAGTTTCTCCTAGAAATGTTGTGTTACGAAAAATAAAGTTTCCTGAACTCTGCATGTTCATAGGGATACAATTTACCAGTTACTGCCACGAGCAGACTCAGCTTATGGAAAACTAATTTAATTTATGTCCAATTAAAAAAGATTTGAGTAGTGAGAAATAAAGATTTAAAAAAATAAACAGCTTCTGCACCACCCTCTCCTAGACTCAGCTTTGCTGCAGACTCCCCTTGCCTTCACTAGACAGCGCAGGTGGGTGGGGAGTGTGGGGGGGTCACAGTCAATTCATAGCAGCCCCTCACAGCTCAACTGTGTCCTGCAGTGGGTCAGCTGGAGCACCAGCCCTGTCCAGCACGGGGCAGCCCCCCCTCTCCTCACACCCCTGCAGCCCTCCACTGCCAGCACCTTACCGTGCAAATCCGCTGCAGGATAGAAATGGATTGCTTAGGTCAGTTCATGTACCAAAGTAACTTTAATTGTCTTCGTTACTTACAGGATGAATACAACAACCACACTGGACTTGATCTAGTTGGCAGAATAATAGCAAAAATTAAAAGCCCTAATGAAGAAGATATAGAGATCCCACAGTTTCATGGGAAAGTCAGTACAGCAGAGTTTCCATTTGAGCATGGATCAGCTGAAATTGTAAGTGTAACTGAAATACAGAGCTCCTTGAGTGATGGATCTAACGAGGGTTATTTTCCTATAGTGTCAAGGTTGATCTTACATCTCACTGTGTTCTGTGGAGGATTAGTATATATTGTAGCTTTCTCTTATAGATAAGTAAATAAGTTATTTCTTCTCTGTTTGGTTGCTGATTTTCAGAAAACCTGAAGAAAGGACATTCTTTAAACTGTTTATCCTTGCCAAGTGAGGGAAGTGTACAGGTACTTTCACTTAGGGACTGGGACAGGCAGGGGGACAAATATTTTTCATTTGAATTTCACATATAAATAACACTACACCAATCTGTAGTTAAACTATTAATATTAGCAGTATTTTACAATAGTCTCTAGTTGTAATATCTTAAGATCATTTAGACTAACCTCTTCATACATTTTTAATTAAATTTTACCAGATTCTCTTTGCATTTTGTCAAGCTAAGCGGGGATATATATATTTTGCAGAAAGGCATCCTGTCATCATTTGAAGAAGTAAAGATAAAACTACCATTTTTCTTTATGCTTTATTTCACTTATTGGTGTATTTGGCTGCTAAAAATTACTGCCTTTTTTCAGTTTGAATCTCTGGCTGTACCATCATGCATACCTCTGAAACTACTGCATACTGTAATCAGGTCACCACAGTCACTTTTTCTTCAACAAATACAGATTGAATTTTTAAAACCTACAATTTCCATCTGTCATGGTTGTTACAAAATATAATACTAAAGACACAAGTTAAAACATGCACAAAAGCAGAAACTGTTGAAAACACACCAAAAAACCCAGCTGAGCATAGGGTTTCTTCTGTGTAGTATGGTCACAATCTCTCTCTTAAAAGCCCACAGAGAACTTCAGTCACTAGGACTGTTCCTGTGGTGAAACAGTTGTATATTGATTTCTTTTTTTCTTCAACTTGCTAAAATATCATGTAAGAATGGCAGAGCAGAATTTCATTTGATTACTTCCATAGACTTCAGACCAGTAAATGAAGTCTTCACACAAAAGAGGTACTGAAGGAGGATCCAACTATTTTAAGACATTTTCTCAGCCACCTTTTCAAACTTGCTCATTGGAAGCAGCTTTGCAGCAGACCACCATCAGTGTGTGCCAGGTGGAGGCAGACACTGCATGACAATGAACACAAAATCTCCAAATACATCTTGGAAATCACCACAATAAAACCCCACTAGAATCCTAAAATCTACTGGTCCTACATACAAACTTCTTCATAATATATTTTATTCAGTACATTGACTGCTTTTATGGAACTACATATATTAAACTTAATGACACAGTGTAAATAATGCTCTGTTGATAACAGTCAAGAACAGAAACATATAGTTAACATGGACAAACGTTTTTCACTGAACAGTCTGCCAAGCTCTGGTCTACTCTAATCCATAAGAAGAAGTGACAAAACACGTATTATAAACAAGCTAAAAAAAATGAAATGCAGGGACTAAATAGCAGTATCAGATAAAATTAATATAATAATTGATTTATGGTACACTCTTTGAGTTTCTCTTGTTCCTCAACCGAGTTTCAGGAGTAATACATTAATTGGTTTGTGAACACATTTTTCTCAGGCAGGTGGGGTGAGAAAAAGTGCAAAAGTGTAGCTAAGGGTGGTCTAACAAAACAACTTTTCTCTGCAAATCTTGCATTTACACCTATGGTAATGAGGTGTAAATTGAACAGTGTTTCAAATTTCATACTGATGAGGATAATAAGAACCCCATAGGGTGGCCTCTGACAATTCAGATGAAATTACTGGATAATTTCTCAGACTTCTCACTGATGCAGAAATAACGTGGGGTTTTTTATCTCCGTATACCTGCTGTTGTGCCATTGTGATCTAAATTCTGCAGTCTTACTTCAGTGACAAAGTTAACAACCTAAGTAATGGAGCGGGGAGTGTGTTAGGTTTTTTTTTAATTTGGCTTGTTTTGACTTTTTTTTCTTTCTACCTACGTATTCCTGGTTTGATAGGGGGTGGAGGATGTTGCGTGCTTCTTCCTTCTCATTAATGTGATCTGATGAGACCCTGCTGCTTTTGACAGTAACTTGTGTTCCCTAGTCACCCACAGGCAATAATTGTGTTTCAGTGAATCCAGTATCTCTTCCCCTCTTCAGGCAGTTTTCAGTCATCTGGTTTACACTGAGTTCGCTGACTTAAAAGAACTCACCAAACGCATGTGGAAAGAATTTGTTGGTTGTGATGCAATGTACTTTTTGTATGACTTATAATGGGGAGGGGAAGGGACATATTAGTGTTCTTCAAGTGCTGTGAAATTGTTCCATCTTGTTTACAAAGACAATTGTGTGCAATAAGCGGGAATATAATGAATCTGATAATCTGACATGTTAACCCTTACTCAGAGGTTCAGGAATACTAAACATGTTTAATGAAGGAAAATGTTTAGACTTTTATTAGTATATGTTTTCTAAGGGAAAGATATTTCCACTACAGACTTCTTCTGATAAAATATGTAGCTGCAATATTTTTGAAAGCCATGGAGACTATCTTTGAAGGTTATATATCTATCTCTTCTTTTAGGCTGCAACCACCTCTCTCTTGATTTGGCCAGTTGAGTAGCAATTTCTACATGTTAAAGGTGGAAACAGTATGAGTTTTATTATAAGCATTATTCATTTTATGCATGATACCTTTCCCAAAGTAACAGCACATTTAGATATTACCTGTACTAATTTTATTTCTGTTTACCATTCTTTACGGTTTTGTAGTATTTCCCATGTTTATAAAGAAAGGCAAAGGATTCAGTTTGTCTTTTCCATAAGGAATTATAGTGTTTGGATAACTATTGTTCATTCATTTGAGACCTGCTGTCTACTTCCATGGTAACAGCAGTAACTTTAACTAAGCACTGGGAATAGTTTGTTTTTCCTTCTCTGTATTTATGCTTCGGGTCTTTCTTTTTAATGTTCTGTTTGCATTTCACATACTGAATGAAGTACACCTGAGGAAATCTTGCTTACAGAACAGTGCAGAGGAGATTTTTTTTCTGAGCATCTGTTTCCTGAAATAAAATATATAGCCAAAAATAATAAGACTTTTTAAACAGGTAAAATGACAATCTTAACTCTTAAATAGTAAAATAGCTACTGCTATATCTTTGTATTTTACTTTTGTTTAATAGTTATAAAAGGCATTTCCAGCCCAATACTTAAAACCATAGTAATACTGTTTAGACATCAGGCGTTAGGTAACTTACAAGATTTAGTATTTGAAGAATGTTCATTTTGTGTGTTACCTCTAGTGTGGGCATAAACTTATGTATGTTTGTTTGTTTCAATAGAATCTAGTGCTGGCTGAAGACAGTCCTGGAAGAGATAGCACTGAATATATTCTTGTCTTTGAGCCACATCTGCCAGCTCTGAAAAAACCTTTGGAACCGTATCATCTCTCATTTATGTTTTACAATGGTATGTTTCAGTTACTCTAAAATATTTGCTTTTCCTTAGAACCAGCTATTTTTAGGTCCATAATACTTTTTAAGAACTATGTAACAGCTTAATAGGTTTTTGCTAATGTTTAAACCAGCTGTGTTTCTGTATTTTCCTCCAAAAGTATATATGCTTATTTCTGTAGATTCCAAGAAGCAGCAGCTGATGGCAACACTTACAAGGGAGAAAGACCAATTATCTAAGTCCATAGATCTTTACAGAAAGATGTTTGATACTACTAACCAGCTTGTAACTGAAATGAAATGTAAGTGCAATCAAATATGTAAATCAATTTTCTTGAGATTTTTTACTTTTTTCCTTTAATAATTCTGAGAATATTGAGACGGGGAGAAAAATCAGTCTTGAAATTGAGAGACAGTAATTAGAGGAGAGCAGAAGGGAGTATAGCTTGCAGGGAAGCATCTAATTATTTGTATGTACCTTCCTATAAATGGTCTTAATTTGAGGTCGAATGTCTTATGTCAGAATTATCAGAAGTAATTAAACATCAAAGTTGGTGGTCTGATTCTTTTTTCCCATGACTGCCTTTCAGTCCCGTGTTTGCAATGAATGTGTGAATGCTCATACATCTGGAAATTCAACAGTTGCCTAAAACCAATTTTGGAGAATGAAATAGATAATCCTCTCTAAAAAAGCTAGTCTTACATTTTCAAAATGTTACCTTTTCCCCTCCTATTTGACCCTATGTACGTTATTCAGAAGTGCTGTGTAGCTATTCATTGTTTATCTTCGTCAGCAAATGTAATCCTTTATGTAGTCTATTAAACTGAAGAGTAGTATGAGGGCAGTGGTTTATGGGAATGGGAGAAATGAAAAAAATTTTTTTCTTTGCTTTTTTGTTTTTTTTTTGTTTGGATCATCCTGCCTGTTGATCAGAAGGTTTGTTTTAATAATTGCATTTTGAATTTTTGTTTTGAGTAATCACTTAAAGTAAATAAAGCAGGCTGGAATTAGAAGATACTGCTGTTTCTTGTAAAATTTTAATACTGCATGTTTCCATTATAAATACAAATTCCTGAATTCCAGTGTAAAAGACAAAAAACCTTAGTTTCATATTTGTAGATTTTTGCACCTCTGTAGAAAGTAAGTTAGAAAACAGCATTATACTTTATGCTTAAGTAACATTTTCAAATATAAACATGTTTTGAATAGAGGATGGAAAGCACCTGTTTACTCATTTGTTTTCAAAATTGCTTCAGTTCAGATATGAGAGTTGAGGAAATAGTGTCCAGAAAGTGGTGTCCCATAAAACAAGACAGAAGAGGTTAGTGCTGGCTACCACTCTTCTCTTCTGTCTTGCCATTTTACCTGTTGGAGAACCGTTTAGAAGGGTAATTGAGGATGAAAAATAAAACCAGCTTACATTCTCAGACTGATCTGAGATCTAGGCCCCTTTGCTTCTTGAAGCTGAAGGAGCAGCATGTGCTGAGATTGCTTAGAAACTGCACAAATCACAAGATCCTTGTGGACAAGTCCTGATATTCTGTGCTGAAATTAAGAAGCAAGTAGGATCAGCTGTGGCAGGTATAATTCTGAAAAGTTGTAAGAAATGCTATAAAAAGTCTCCTATTGCTTTCTAATATTTCCTTACTCTCTCTTGATCTTATTGGTTTCAGGTCAGGTTAAAGAAGCTGAAACAAGAGAAACTTTCCTAAAGAACGAACTGAAAAAGCACCAAATTGAATTACCACAGACAAACATAGTATGGCTTGCTTCTTACTAAACTCCATTAACATCTTTCAAATAAATCTAATCCTAATATGAAATTGATATCAATATATAACACTATTGAATCACACCTGTTACCAAAACCGTGAAAATTTAAACCATAGGAAAATTTGTGGATCAGTGTCCAACTTAAGATTTTTGTTGTTGTTCTGTTAATGTGAATATCTCTTAAAAAAACTGCTAGAGAAATAAAAAACCCTTCATTTTTATATCTTGATCTTGTTTTTGCATCGCTGCTAAGGTCACAGCTGTTACTGGTATTGCTAGTTTTTATAATGGGTTTTTGCATGTTGATCAATACACACTGGATATATTCTAGCATAAGTAGAGCAAAGGAAAACACTTCTTTTCAGAAAACTAGAGAACTCTGTATGTTACTGCCAAAGTTTAAGTAAAAATAAGTTTGAAAGGTTCAAGCCAGTGTAGCCCATTGCTAATTTCCCATAAAGATCCAATTATATTTTAAAGAAAGCTTTTTAAGAAGGTTTTCTTTCCTTTTGAAAGAAAAAACCCCACCTATGTAAAAATTAGGTCAAATAAAACCAGGTTAAAGTTATTAATCACAAATCCATAGAATTACATTGCAATCATAGTACCCAAGTTCCCCCTGCTGGCTAAATTTTTCAAACCTGGACATAGTCCCCTTCTGAAATGGTTTGGTTTTGTACCTTCATGGTTGTCTCTTCTGCTGTTTTAAACTTTCTTCAGTTTTGGCCCTAATCAAATGCTGGTAGCTCTTTGTGAAATGCTCCTTTAAGTCTTCAAAATTAGAAAAAAAAAGAATAATTAAAAAGTTCAGCCACAATTGCAATTGCAAGATGCCTCCCCTCTTCTCTGAGATTACATGCAGTGGGTCCCCTATTTATTAAAAGTCTGTTTCAGATTATTAAATGTTATTTGTTAGAAACTTAATTGATGACAGGTAAAGTAACTACTTCTGCTGCTCAGTCCAATGATGCATGCTTGCTGATTTTAAACCTTTGTTCTCAGCTTCAGTATGTGGATTCACTTCTTAAAAAAAAGATGTCGGATCAAGAAGGAGTAATGAAGCAGCCAAGGAGAACCTGTACCCTCCCAAACTATCCAAAAGGCAACCCAGATATTCTAGGCAAGGTGAGTTTTCTCTCAGGGAACCTTCTAATGCGTTTTGTTGGTTCCGTGAAGCAGTAGCGATGGAAAACTAGCCAGCTGAATATGCAAGTAATTTTTGAGGAGTATTAAAAAAATTATAGCAATCTCAAATCAGATGACCAGCTCTTCTAACAGAGCTGGGGAACTAAATATGTGGTTGCAGTTGCAAGATTATTGCACTTAGCATAAAAAAGAGAGGTGGTTTTGTTTTCTGTTTTGACTGTTTTAACTTCTGTGGTATAGATTGCACATTTAGCTCAAATCGAGGATAACGAAGCAGCAAAAGTTATCTCCTGGCATTTGGCAAGTGACATGGACTGTGTGGTCACACTGACGACTGAAGCCGCTCGTTCTATTTTTGATGAAACTCAAGGTCGACAACAAGTGTTACCCCTTGATTCTATTTACAAGAAGACACTCCCAGACTGGAGCAGGTAGAGAAAAAAATTTGTTTTTTAAACTTTACGCCTATTAAATATTGGAACTATAAAATTTCTGGATTCATTATTATAGCAACAGTAATGTCACTTGAAATGTTAGCTGAAATTGTAGCTTTATGGCTTTAACTGTTATGTGATGTTCTTTGTCTAATAAGGTGTTTCTATTAAAAAGAGAAGACAATCTACCTTTTTTTTTTTTTCACTTCTACCTGTTTTCTAGAGCAGGAACTTATTTTTAAATAATTCTAGTGCTTCAAATCAAATAATAACTTCTAAAAATCCTATTTCAGAGTACATTCCCTAAAATCATCTGTAGTAATAGAAGTTCATTCTGCTGTTTCGGTTGCCTGAAAGATAAGGGATAATACTATGTTTCTGTTCCTGAAAATCATATGCTTATGACAACTGCTAATATCATGAAGAATGGCCTCTAGAAAAGATCTGATATACAGATTTATTTGTAAGGTCCAAAATCTCAGTTTTTATAACACAGTGCATTAAAACTTGTCTGTAAAATTAGTAATATGAATTTGTTGGAAATAATATCTCATTAAAAATCAGTGCTTGACTAAAACATCTGTAATATAATTGGCACTTCAGATAATGTTGGGATCATTTACCACCTCATGTGGAAGCATTAAGATGCATTCAATTCAGTTTGAGATTTCTGACTCAATGTCAGAAGCAGTAATGAAATAAGGACAAATTGCTTTTTTCTTGTCTTTTCCCTCACTCTTCTTTCTTTAACCAGACCTTTACCTCACTTAAGAAATGGAAGAACCTTCTTCAAACCTATTGGAAATCCTGTATTTGCCAGAGATCTGTTAACATTTCCAGAAAACGTAGAGCACTGTCAAACAGGTAAATGATATGAAAGAAATTGTTAATAACTTCTTTCATTTTAAAAAATGAAATACAGAAACATCACAAATCATAATCCATTCACTAATCTTCACTGAGATGTTTGCAAATATCAGTGTACATTCCTGGTGAGGTCTGCTGGTAAAAAGAGGAGGACATTAGCATTAATTATTTTAAACAACAGTTGTGAAAATTTCAGATATGACCACTGTCTTCTGCTTGTTGTCTTATTTTCATTTTCTCTACTTAGATGTACTGTAGAGTTTTTTCTAAGTTACTGCATCATTATCTTATTGCCAAGCTCCTGTAAACAGAAACTGACAATCATGAGATTAGTTTGATATTTCCAATTGCAGAAGTTACTCTTTTTGTAAGGGTGTTTATCCAGTCCTATTCCTCTCAAAAATGTTTAATGCATAGACCTATGTACATGCAGACTGAACATGACTGTGTATGTTATGCTTTAATTGTTGTAAGAACAAGCTTTCAATTTTTATGTAGATTTCCGATCTAACAACGTAGAATACCTACCTTTTCTAACACTTTTTTTCCTAAATTAAGTAGACCTGCTCCTTTATATGGAGTGTTGGAATCTGTAATTATTTCAATAAGTTTTTTATTTTACTTCACTAATTCCCACTATTGAAATATTCCTCTCTACTGTTAATAAAAAAACAATTTTTAGTCCTGTGCATTTTCAGAAAGTTAGATACTGTCTCTTGGGGGAATTTAAAATCACATTGCTTGATGTATCTCATGCAAGACTGCCTGGTTAGACTTTCTATGGAACAGTCTTTTCTTAGCAGCAGAGTAAGCTCAGTTGGATCATCAGCCTGTGAATGGTTTTTTGCTTTGATCCACTGAATACTGAGAAACATATTAAGAAACTGAGAAAAAAATTCATCATTCCAGGAGGATTTGAAAAAGATACAATTTACTGAAATTTGAGATTATATTACATGTGTCTTGATAAAATATCAAAAGAGTACTTTAGTGGAAAATACAGTCAATTATGCCAAAAGGCAATTAAACGTACTAAATCTTTTTCTTTATGAATTCTTTGATGAAAGCAGAAGATTACATATCTATCTCAAGCTCAGAATAACATTTTTTTGGAAAAAAATCATTTGCTTGCTATTTTGCTTGTACTTATCTGAAAAGATGTAATAGCGATGCCTCAGAATTGACTTTTCAAAACTCAAGTTATTTTGTTGCAGAGAAATTTCATGGTTCAAAAAATTACATTTTTCAGTGTTTGGTATGCTCTTGGGTGACACTATCATTATAGATAACTTGGATGCTGCCAACCATTACAGAAAAGAGGTATGTTTCAACTGTTCTTGACATTTTCTAATACAAATATACTGCATAGCTACATATTTAATACATCACAAACTTAGAATAATTTCCAAGTTTAATGCTGTGGTAGCTGGAAGTCTCCACTGTCTGTGGAGTCTCAAAGCACTTAACGGTGAATGAAATCTCTATTGTTGGCACTGACAAAATTAACCTCCATTTAACAAATTCTGTCATGGGAATGTTGCCATGACACATGGGACTGTGTTTTTAAAGATAAACGTTCTCACTTTTGCTGTTAGTACTAAATGCAAGTTCTTCAGTACTTTCCTAGTCACTGTATGTATAATAAAATGCAGTCTAAGGCACTTGATGAAATTTCTGGTCCACTTGAGTTAAAACTTGATGTGAAACTTTCTGGATCCCTTTGTGACCCATTTTATTTAGTTTTAATGGTACACTTTCCATTTCAGCTCATGAGTTTGCTGCAATTGAAATAATGATTCTGCATAAGAATGTGGAACTGTACTGATGGAAGTTGTTTCACAGTATATGTTGATAACAAGCTTCTTCCACAGTATAAATTTAAATTCTGCCTTCAGAATTCTGCTAAAAACTGAGAACACAAACCCAAAAAATTTAGTCTTCATAATTACTGACAGTACTGCTTAAATTTAATATATGCATTCTATTTCTTGAAAGCAAAAATCATGACATATAATTTCAAACAATAAGTTTTCATTAGAGAGCAAGCTGCATTGCAGTTGAAAAATAAAAAGCTTCACAGCAGCATTGCTGAAACCTTAGGTTTTTTTCATGGAGTTACTAATTTAGTATCATTTTTTGTACTTGTGTAGGTTGTAAAAATTACACATTGCCCTACCTTGCTGACTAGGGAGGGTGACAGGATTCGCAGCAATGGAAAATTTGGAGGCCTGCAGAATAAAGCTCCTCCAATGGACAAACTCAGAGGAATGGTATTTGGAGCACCAATGCCAAAACTTTACTCTACTTTCTCTGGACAGATAGGTGGGTTAATGAAGTGATAAAAATACAAAACTTCCAAAATTTTACTGGTTGCCCATGTTTGTTATTCTGTTAAGTAATATGGAACGGAAAACTTCAATTAAGCATAAAGTTACTTTAAGAAATAGGACCTGTACAATGTCCTGTTTATGAATCTCTCTTTTCTTCAAAGCTTATAGCTATTAAATTTCTTGAAAGAAGAAAAAATAATAGTAATGAGATATTCCCATCTTTTTCTTAGTCTTGTTAAAGGAGTTATAAGCTGTAGTAATTCATTCAAACAGCAGGCCTGAGAAGCTTGAGCTGATTGAATTCTAACACTCTTGCAAAACAAGTTTCAGGTCTTTCTGCTCTGGAAACACCATACATTAATTTAGAATTTCTTACTGTGCAAGTAAGCTCTGTAAGCAGTGGTAGAAAATTTCCTGTTTTCATAAGAGAGAGTATTTCATAAGCACAACAGCTACATTAATTCCATAGCAAGAAGGTACCTTTTATTTCTTATGAGATCACTTCCATTTGATTATGTGCTTGGATTCTTCATTGGGAATAAAGGTTATAAATTAAGTTAGAAGATGGCAGTTTCTGTTATGTAACAGCTGACCTGACTGATTGGTAAAACACTGAAAAGTGTTACTCACAAATAATAATGTTCTGAAATACTTCATTTTCAAAAGAAAGGACATGAGGTTTATCCAGGACAGTATTCCTAGAAATGTGCAATGGAGAGGAGGTGGGGGAAGAACGAGAGAGAACATGCACCTATTGGAGTAGACTAACATATGAACAAACTACTTAGCACTGACCAACTGAGAAAAAAAAAAAAAAAGGACTAAGGGATGTATTACATACAGGGTAAGCATGTCAGCCACTGGCTAAAATATGCTGCATTTGGGACACTTTATATTTGTCTATCAACATGTTTTCAATTGTTGAACTGAATAATTACCATATGAATTAAACTGGAATTTTCTGTAATTTAGTAGAGGAACAATGATGGTAGAAGAAAAGGGCATATTTTAATTTCACTTGAAGTGATGCTAGACATTTAGAGGAAAATCACAGTAAAACTGTTTTAAGGATAGCATCTCATTACACAGGACTTGTCTTGAACTGAATTTCACTCTTAGCATTAGTTCTGACATGCTCTTTTTCAACGTTTGTAGCGTAAAAGAAAGTAGTTACGTAGTGTTCAGTTTGGTGCAAGCCACCTAACACTCACCAGAGTAAAATCAATGAGCCTGGGCTGACATGCTTGAACCCTTTCTTTATTACTTGACCTATTCAGTGCCTCGACAAGGAAAAATTATTTTTCTTGTATGCTAAAAGAGGAAAAAGGTTTGTCAACAAACTGTATACCCTTGTTTTTCTAAGTCTACCTGATTAGATTTCTGTAGGTAGGACAAAGTGAAACTCAGTAAATGTTCTCTTGATCCACAAGGTGGAATACGATTCAAGTCAGTAATACAAACTTCTGCTTTGTAGCACTCAAAGCAAAGCATACTACAAGCATTTAATGTCATCAAAGGTAGAGAATTTATTTGGAGACAAGATGTGTAAAGTAATACCAGTTTCCCACATCAGGTAATGCGAACTAAGATATGGGCTCAAAAAAGAAAAGAGTAATCAAAATACTGGATGTAATTTTTTACCTCCCTTTACAGTCATTTTAATAACAGCTACCAATCCATTATAAGTTTGGGTGTTTTTTAAGTAGTGCTTTAGAAAGATGTTTTCTTACGGATTTAGATGTTGTCTGAACTGTGTTTGTTAGCATTCTAAACCAAAATGGCCACATATTTATTGTTTTGTGGTTTATTATTTTATTCCTCAATTAGATCTTCTTCAGCAATACCGTGCAGCAGTGGTTAAACTTGATAATGTGAATAAGGACCTTGATTTACATTTGCAGTCTCTGAACACTCCAGAAATGCAAAAGAAAAAACAGGAACTTGCTGAACAAGAGAAAAGCCTCAAGCTAGTAAAGCAGAAATTGGGTAGGTCATTGTATTATAATTTTGGTGTCCTAAAGGAGGAGAATACTTAACTGAAACCAGATGTATTCTGCTCTTGCAAACTGAGTTCAAACTATGAAGGAATATTGTTAACATTAAGAGCTTAGAGATGTCACATTTTAAGGAAAGAATAGAAAAACTGTATGTAGTAGTATGATGCTGTGGATAGTGCCTAGAGCAGCACTGCCCTGTATTGCGTTCAGATAATAAAAATGTGGTCAATCAGTGTCTTGTGAACATGAAACTATGATCTCACTAATAGGAGATTATATAACTATTTGTGTGGCTGGCTGAATGGCTTTTGCTAAGGAAACACAATCAAAACATTGTGCTATAAAAAGAAACACCCGTAAGTCTGCAAGGATAGTATTTCTGAGTTAGGAAAGGGTTTATGTCAATATCAAATAATTTACAATATTTCAAAATATATTTAAAAACTTAGCATTTACTCTGTGACCGCTATAAATAAAGCAGATAGTTTTACCTGTCACCTTTGAACTGGATTTGAGACATAAGGGAACCATAAAATTTATGGCATGTGTAAAGCCTTACTTCAGAGATTTAACTCTTACCTGTTACGGGGCCCGTTTATAACCAGCAGGTTTAATTTTTTTGTTGTTGTTGTTCTGACTTGCAACTCTTTCATAGGTATGACTCCTGCTTTATCAGATAAAGGCGCTGAGTCATTTCTTCAGCCTATAATGTTGGATATGTCTGACACTCCCATACCTCCCAAAAGAATGCGAAGAGAAACAGTGAAAAGATTGTATAGGTAAGTCTGTTAGGAATCTAGTCGTTATTTTCTCATATCCTGAATTCAAAACAAAAACTAGTTTATTTTGCATATTTTTTAGTTTGTATCTGTATGCAATAACCAATAAGTATAGTTTGCATAAAGCTGATTTTCAATATAATTTTTTATTTTTGCTGCTATTCATAAGTATAAATTTATAAAGATTTGTATATATGTATATATTTATAATACAAATATTTGCTTAATGATTCTCTCTGTTTCTCTTTATGAACTGATTGATTGGCATCTTCTAGCATTCACATTCCCCATGTTTTCTGGTATATTCAACTCTGTTACACCCTAGAAATATTTGAGATGGCTTCATCTATAAACTATTTTAAGGTTTGATTTCAAATGCTGGAAGGATAAACAGAAAAAAATTATTTTACAGAATAAAGAATCATGCTTACACAGCTTTTTCTAAGTAACTGTCTGAACTGAACTGGCAGTAAAGTATTTAACACAGTTCTCTCTTTACCTCTGTGTCTTCTTCTGCATACCCTCTGTGGCTGATGTGCATTTGAACACACACCCCCAAAATCTGGGAAATCTGCATGTCTGTATCTTTAAAGGGACATGGAACTAACTTTTCCATTTCTCATGTCTCTCCTCATGACTACATCATTCATTGCTGAACTGTGGTCATATTTTTGAGATTATTTAAATCTTAACCAGTTGTGTTCTCTGAATCTCTGAACAAATGTTCACTATATTCCTACGTCTGTTGGTTACTATTTTAATTTTTATCCACATATAGAACTGAAATGTTTATGTATTTAAAGTATCTAATATTAGCCTGGTGCTATTCTTCATTTTAACAAAATAATTACAATAATAAGAAGCTGTGCACAAATATGGGGTTTATATTATTTATACTAAGGGGAACTCTGTGCTACATATATGTATTACATACATGTATAAGAGAAAAGCTTTGTTTATAAGCTAAATCTGCTTTTATTTATGTTTAGCTCAGAAGAATGGATCTCTCCCACAAAGCAGCAGCAGCAACAACAGCAAGTGCTGCAAATGGCCCCTTCAGAACTTAATGGAACTCCACGAAAAAGGAAGGCATAGACTGATAAGACTTGCTTGGAAAAGCTATATATTGAAAATGTGAATACATTCACTTAAGGGAAATTCTTACGTTGTATTATCCATTACTATGAAGATTTTTATACCAATAGAAGACACAAATTAGTTAGTAGTAACGAAAGTTTAAGTATTTAACGTTGATAGCCGAATTTTTGTATAGTTAATTTTCATTTCTGAAAGCTTTCAGAGTTTTTACGTTTGTGTGTGAAAAAAGTTTAAAATATATTCTTTTTTATTTATGAAAGAATAAAGGATCTTTTCAATAAAACTGCTTCAGTGCAAAGCACTGCCAATACAATCACTTGTATTGAGTAGATTGTCATAAAATGAGATTTTAATTTGAAAAGCATCCCGGGCTGTCTTGGGGAAGAGAACTTTCTGTCCTACTCTTTTTTTGATGGATGAGCTGTTGAGATAGTATCAATTTAAAAGGGAGGGTTTAAGCAGCAATATACTGAGCTCTAACCACAGAAGTTCATAAAGTCTTCAGACGGTTAACAAGAAGCTGCTATCAAAGGCTATATCCAAGGTGTTGACATGGGAATTAATTTCTCCCTCAGACAGTGCCAAAAACAAAGTGGTAACTTGTAAGTATGAAAAGTGTAATGGGTTTACTAGGTGTACTAGGTGGCTCTTTTATGGATTGGTGAGTAGGGACACTTCATGGTTGTGAGATATAAAATCGTACCAGTGCTAACCTTCTTTCCATATCTGTATTACCACAGCCATCATAAAAGAACTTCACTCCATAAGCAGATAAAAGATTACTCCTTGACACCAAAAGAATAACTGTGACAGAAGGATTTGACTAGGAAGCAGTAATGTCACAAAGGAAAAAGAAAAATCCTTACAGCTGAACTGTGTGTATGAATTTTAAGAGTTGGAAATGGAGAGTTCAGCTGGAGGTAAAATAATCACACTGGGAAACTGTAGATACCCACGCAGAATTTTATTTTATAAGGCTGTCCCCAGCTAAAAGAAAAAAACAAACAAACCAGCAAAAGAAAAGAAAAATATGATTTTGTTGGTTTTCATAAATACCTAAAAAATTAAGTTGTCCATGGTTTGAGAAGTGGAGTCTTAAAATGCTAGAGAAAATAGCCAACAGGCAGATGAGACCAAAAACAAAGACCCAAAAGTCACCTCTGATGATCTGCATCACAAGGATTTTGGTGATGAACAGGGCAAAAAAGGGCCAGGCATGATTAAAGATACAGTTTCAACCAGAGTCAGAGTGAGCAGCTGGAAACATTTGACTGAATGAAAATGATAGGGCAAGAGTAGAAAGCTAAACTTGAGAAAGTATTAGTCAAAGCCATGTACATAAAGAAATGATGGTGTTCAGGGATGTGGGCATGTTGGTTCACACCTGCCTCAAAGAATTCCTGCCTTGCAGTGAAAGTTGGCACCAAATCTACTAATTGATACTCTCAGCAACATGTATTTTTATACAGCTTTTTTGAAAAGGGACTTAAAAAACATGATGGCATCCTGCTAGAAGTTTCAGAATGCTGATCACTGTTGCACATCTCTGTGACATTTCTAATTAAATTAAATTTCTCCAAATTAAAGAGATATTAAGCAGTGCAGTTTGTGGTGGAATGTTCTCCAAAGCATCATGTCATAAAGATGGGCTAAACATCAAATTGTCCTTTTCTTAAAGAAAATAAATATATTCAAATGTAACATATAACACCAGCAAGAAACTATGCTAGCCCTGCCTCAGCCCTTTTTCTTGTTTTTCAGCTCTTAATTTAGACACACAGACTTACACCAGGTAGCCATAGTGGAGGGTTTGCCACATGAGAAATGATGCAGACCAAGTTACTTGGTAGCACTTCTTTTAATTCTGACATCTGCCAAGCTTCAGCCTCCAACCTCTGGATAACCTTGAAGCTTGTTGGATTAAATACATATTCTGGCAGAAATGTTTCCTTTTGGAATTCATCTCTTGCCTTTGGTAGTCAGTTGTAGGCACGACCATCATCATATGATGTATCTCTCTGCTGGAAGAAGCAAATATGAAATTAAGGATAGTTTCCAGGATTGTGCAATAGCTATCAGAGATTTCAGGAAATTTCACATGGGAATCTTCAGGATTTTCCAGCAGAGTGATTGCAGGTTATTACAGTGCAAGTTACTGTTTTGCATAGGCTGTTTAGGGCAGCTGATTTGGTCATGGCAAAACTTTTGAGCTCTGAAGGTAAGTGTCAGTGTTTTTCCTCTGTGCGCTCTTGACTCTGTAACAGAGCAGACCAGGGACCTCAGCCATGCTGTCATGTGTGTGTTCTCACTGATTTCATGAGGGGCTGGTGGAAATCTCTGCAGGAAATGTGAAAGTGGTTGTGGCTCGCGTCTGGTCCTGCTCACGGGAACAAGGAGCTGGTTTCTGATGGAGGCTGGAAGCAGCTCCAGGTGGGGAAGGGCTGCTGGCTGCCATCAGACCCCAGTATGTTCATGCTGTGTGTCAGGCTCATCAGTGAAGATGGAAATTAGAGCACTTGTCAACAGAGACAGTTCTCTTGTAGGACCTGGAACCTCTGACAAAAGTGTATCAAGAGGAAACCTAATGTGAGTCCTTTGTCTGGGTTTCTGTCAGCAACTGTATTTACCATCTTCTTCCCAGTCTCCCTCCCTTCAGCAGAGGAGAAAACATCAATATCAATCCTTTTTTTTCTTTTTCCCACCCCTAAAAGGACCATGGCTTGACTTGGTGCTTAAGCTCTTCTTCCCTAGCACTGGCATGTACTTCCATGCTTTCTGCTCTTCCTCTAGCACACAGGGATGCGGAGACTGTCTGTCTGTCACCTGAATGGGGATACCCTATGTAAGCCAGTGATGGCAAGTTCTTCCTTGCTAATCCACACTGCTGTAGTACAGCCCCACCATCAGTACCATGGCCCTGACTCCACATCTCTACTGTCCTCTGTCCTCTGCTTCCTCCAGGGCCAAAGTCCCCTTGCCAGCCAGAGTGCCAGTTCAGGGAAAAAGCAGTGAGAGGGAAGGAGGAAAGGATGGTAGTCTCAGGGAAGCAAAAGGAAGGCAGAGCAGCAAGCAAAGCAGGGAACCACTGCGGGATGCTACTGCTACATCAGTAGCCTGCATGAAAAACATACCCATTCCAATGTCACCTTGTGGGACTTGAGACACCTTATGAGACTTTAGCAGTATAATTACTTGAAATTTTCCTCTGAAGCCTCCAGAGTAGGTGTATATTTGATTAATTTAGCTTTATATTGCTGTTCTGAACTCCCAGCTAAGCCTTTATAGAGACTTGCAGTCACCATTGATGGATGGTTCATCCTTCAGTTGATCACAGTAGGAAGAGAGAGAAGTAAGTTAGTCGCTGTACTGTGGTTTTTTAGGGATGAAGTGTCTACAGGTCCATTTTGGAGTTATTCTTCCAGCCCTTATCCTTATGTGGTTCTAGATAACTGGGATCCAGTAGTTTGGCTGGGGGCAGGGAGAAGTGAAACAAACTGAGTTGTCCTTAGTGAATGAAGTACAACTCAAGGTGTGAGCATTTAAAGCAAGTCCAGCTTACTAAGGCATGTTATGTTTGGTGATGCAGGAACAGCAATCCTCCTTGATATTTGGAAAGTCATGGCAGTGAGGCGAAGGCCCTCTGTGCCTGGGAAGGTTCTCCTAAAAGCTCTGCTAAGGCACATGGAGGACAGGGAGTTAAGTTTGGACAGTCAGCACAGCTTCACCAAGGACAAGTCTTGCCGGACCAACCTGATGGCCTCTTTCTATGATGGGGTGACCACTTCAGTGGACAAGGGAAAAGGTATTTATTTGGATTTCTTCAAGGTCTTTGAAATGGTCCTCCGTGACAATATTCTCTCTAAACTGGAAAGAGATGGATTTGATGAGTGGACTGTTTGCTGGATGAGGAGTTGGCTAGATGGTCACATCCAGAGGGTGATGGTCAATGGCTCAGTGTCCATACTGCAACTAGTGACAAGTGATGTCCCTCAGGGGTACTGTACTGGGACCAGTATTGCTTAATATCTTCATCAGTGGCACAGACAGTGGGATCAAGTGCACTCTCAGCAAGTTCACAGACAACACCAAGCTGTGTGTTGTGGTTGACATGCCTGAGTGCCAGGTTGCCATCCAGATGGACCTGGACAAGCAATCCAGTCAGCATGTGGGAACCTCATGAGGTTCAACAAGGCCAAGTACAAGATACTGCACCTCGTTTGAGGCAGACCCACTACTACACAGATGAACAGAGTGAGAGCAGCCCTGCCAGGAGGGACTTTGTGGTGCTGATGGATGAAAAACAAGACATGACCCATGAATATGTACTTGCAGCCCAGAAAGCCAGTTGTATCCTGGGCTGCATCCAAGGCAGTGTGGCCAGCAGGTCGAGGGAGTTGGTTCTGCCCCTGCTCTGCTGTTGTGAGACCCCACCTGGACTGCTGTGTCTAGCTCTGGGGTCCTCAGCACAGGAAGGACATTGACCTGTTGGAGCAGGGCCAGAGATGATCAGAGAGCTGGAGCACTTCTCCTGCGAGGAAAGACTGAAAGGGTTGAGGTTGCTCAGCCTGGAGAAGAGAAGGCTCCAGCCAGACCTTATAGTACTTTTCAGTACCTAAAGGAGGGTCTATAAGAAAGATGGGGAGTGACTTTTTAGTCCTGTTGTGGTACAACAAGGGGTAATGGTTTTAAAATAAAAGAGGGTAGATTTAGACTAAATATAAGGAGGACATTTTTTTTACAATGAAGGTGGTAAAACACAGGAACAGATTGCCCAGAGAGGTGGCAGATATCCCATCCCTGGAAATCTTCAAGGACAGGTTAGATGGGGCTCTGAGCAACCTGATCAAGATGAAGATGTCAGGGGGTTTGACTAGATGACCCATAAAGTTCCCTTCCAACCCAAACTGTTCTGTGATTCAATCAAAGATTTCCGTTTTACTTGATGCTCAGGTCTTTGAAGCTTCATTAAAAATTATTAATTGTTCGGGCAAATATTATACTATTCCAGGAGCCAGTTTGCTTCAGACTTTCCATTCTTTCTTTTTGTTGTTAATCCTAACAGTCCTTATCTACTGATACCTTCATCCTCCATTATTACAGCTTGTATTTTTATGTGATAGCAAGCAAGGGAATCAGCTGTTCTTAAAGACTTTTATGATTACACTATGTCACTAGGGTTGTATCCTTTTATGGACATTTAATAAAGCATTAGTAAGGAACTGTCATTAAAATATTATCTGCCTTCATGCACCAGCATTTTCTCCCAATAAATTCTGCTCCCAAGGTGCTGGGGCTTTTTTTGTTATTTTATATTTGGGAAACACAACCCATTAAGATTGCATTTCATGTGCACACAACAAGGATAATTTCTACTAAGGCAACCATCACAGAACAGTTCTGCAGTAAATTCCCTTTCATCTGCCAGATACAGTACACCTTAGAAGAGGCCCAAATAAGTTTTAATATTTTCTTTTTAAAAAGTCAGATTGTTTATTATTTAGGAATTAAAGTTTGTTTTACTGATGGTAGCAGTAACAGTATCAGTATAAAGCAGCTTTTAGCCTCCATTTCTGCCTGTTGCTGCAAAGGGTGGATCCAGTGATTCTGACATTCCTGTCACACCAGATCATCTCCCCAGGCTTCAGCAAGAGGCATCATTTCAGGTTCATAAAAAGTATAGACGTGTATGTGCATACACACTCAAAGTTATATATGTTATACATTTAAGCATACATATAATTCCTCTATTATCCTATATTGCCATAAACAGGATCTTCAACACCCACTGTGGAAATGCAAAAAATTCCAACAGAGCTACTGGGTTGACTAGATGTACTTTAGTTGCTCAGACACATTGCCTGTGTGACATGTCTTCTCTGCTATGAAATGGTTCCAAGAGCAGAGCAGCCTTAACTTTAGCAAACAAAACTGACATTAAAAAAATGTGTGTATGTAAACCAATTCTATGGGATTTTATTTTAAACCAACCTATATATAAAACTGGGCAAATTTTTCAGCTGTTAGGGGCAAAAAACCAAGCATCTTCAATTAGCAAATACATTAATTCCACAAATTTTACCATATATGTTAATGGGTTCTTACAACTCTCACTAGTTTTTATAGGACTGAGTATTTATAAGGGCTCTAAAGAAATCCCCACACATTACTTTGTGGGTAATTATTTTACCACAGGCTAGCTGTTTACAACTATGCTATCTTGTTTGTATGCACACCATCAAGCACACATGTAGTTTGCAACAGAAATGGGCCACAAAGACCTTTCTTCAATTTGCCAAAATGGAAAATATTTTATACAACAGCAGAACTATTTGTTTCACAGTCTTACATAGGAACAAATTATTTTTTTAATCTACTAACACAGTCCAAGAATCTTTTCCTAAACTATGTAATGTTCACCCTCTTTAGCAAATGAATGTTACATTCTAGTTGTTTGCAGGACATTTAGTGGGCTCTCATTTCCTGTAATCCACTCCCTCTTTATCCCTCATACTGTAACTTTGGCAAATCAATTAAACCATGCCGTGCAACAAATACACATATTATTGCATTCAAGCCTGATTTCTAGAATAGAAAAATTACTTTATTTTCCCTTAATGTACTTGCAAGTTTAGAAGAATGGTGAACTAACAAACTAACTGCAGGAACCTCTCATTCATCATTTTTCACTGAAAAAAAAAGCTTGGTAGGTTAAAAAGTTAATTAAAAAAACCCCATTGAATTAAAAGTTGCTGCTACTTTGTTTAATTGGAAAATGAGAATGATCCAAATAAACTAAAAGTTAACTTCTCCAGTAAACAGCTAGTGAAAACAAATGTTTCATATTAGATACAGCTCCTGCTTTTAGTGTGTTCTTACAACTAGATCCAAAACATACCAGAGAAATGAAATGGCAGTATCATAAAATTAGTACTTATAGGCTGCCTAACAACAAAAGAGCAAGGTGGACTGTCATGCTCCCACTTTTGTTTTACTTTCAAGAACCTGTCTTTTTAAATTTTAGGGTCTCTTAGCACCTACATGTGTGCAGGTATAATGTCAACCTAAATTAAGGACTTCTGCTTTGGAAGACACAGATGAAGGCCCAGCTCTGCTCAGACTGGAAGAGCTGGTTGTGCAAGAGGAAGATTCATGACAGCCTGAGGAATGCAGTGAAAAGAATTCTCCCTAAACAATGGAGGAGGCCATTCTACAAGTTGCTCAAGAGTTTCTTTTCTTCAGCAGAGTCCTGGGGCAATTCTAGCACAGAGAATGTCCTGTGAAAAGTGAGAAGGGATGGTTGGAAGCCCTCTTAATGTTAGGGACTTCTGGCAGAAGCAGTCATGAGAGCAGTTTTAGTGATGCATACCAGAGCTAACTCAGCAATGGGAGGTCAAAGCAGAGCTGCTTAAGTGGAAGTACACTGAAGACTGTGAGAAGCCTCACATTCTGAAATTCAGCTTGCTTCTGTTGCCAGTGGTAGTTTGGGCAGATAAATGGGTTACAGAGAGCTGCCTTCAGCACAGCAACTTCACCTTGCATCATTCACAGCTGAACTGACCTAAGGCATACAGCAAGGCTGGTTGAGTCAAACTGCTGCAGCAGCATGGTGAAAAGGGGGATGGGTTAGATCAGATGGTAAGTTACACTGTGTTGCTGTTGCACTGCACTGTTAGACAGAGGTGTAAGCTTGCAAATGGTCATGTCCTTCATTGGCATTTTAACTGCCACATTGAAGCTTGTAAGTACATTCTGAGTAGAACGAGTCTTCAGATGCCAAAGGCAGTTTGTTATCATGCACAGCTTGAAAGCAAAAAGTCCCTCTGAGAGTTCGTGGTCAGATCAAGACTGACTTATGCAGCTGGACTCTGGATGAAGCTTGTATCTACTTGCAGAATTGAGCCCATCTAGAAGTCCACGTCAGAGCATCTGACCTGTACAAGATTTGGCTGTTCTTGCCCTGCTCCTTACTCTGCAAACACTGGGAAGCCAGCAGGAGTGCTGGAGGAGGGCTGCACTGTTCTCACTCCGCACAAAGCCAAAAGCATCTTTACCAGTATCAACAAGCTTACTCTCAGTAACAGTTAAGAGGAAAAAGTAGAGTCTCTCTCCCCTACCAGTCTTTGACACCAGCATGTGTCAAGATATCTCAAATATAAAAAAGAGTCCTCAGAGAAGTCCAAATAGAGGAGTGTGGCAGGGAAGTGGGAAGCAATAGAGTGTAAGGAATCAGACACCACTGGCTTTGAAATTTGGGTCTGAAGTTTCACACATCCCAAAAGCAGATAGGAGAGTTTGTTAGGATTCTGTTGTTGGACGCTTCCAAGATGAAAGTGGCTTGGGGTTAGAGAGGAACTGGCCATGAAGGCTACTGGCACATGACTTTGAGAGCCCCTAGAAGACTCAGAAGTGTGATAGGAGTTCCCTACAATCAGATGCTGGTGGCATCAAGAAGATGAACAGGAAAACAGAAACTGCTGGAGTTCCCAAAAATAAAATACCAAGTCAGTAACAATACCAAGGAGTAACATGAAAGGGGACTGGAGAGATGCATACGTCTATCAACATGAGCAACAGCTACTCTGGTTGATTTATGGATGACCTCACCAGCGAGACTCCTAAAACCTATTTCCTTTTCCACACTGACAGCAAGGCATGGATTCAGGATTCTAGTGAATATACATTGCAAAACCTCCACGAAGTGAACTTGCAACTTATGCCAGATACCTTGTTCCAAAAGATTTTATGGGCCACTTTTCCTCACCATAGTGATCAGGTAACTTCCCTGGGTTGCCAAAAGGTCATGGAGACAGAGTTAACTTTAATCAAGTCTGGTGGTAAAATAACCCATTTTTCTTGTGGGAAAGAAAACACCGAATTTTTTAGATTTTGTGTCATCCTTGTGGGGTATTTTGTGGCTCTCAGAGTCATATAATTCCCAGTTACTCAACCACCCACTCAATCATAGCATGGGAACATGTGTTCTAGGCTATGCAAGTTCAAGTAATATTTTTATGTTAATATTTCTTAACTGTAAGAAGTATTTTCTGCAAAATTAAGTTAAGCAGGCTTGGAGAAAGAGAACTAACCATGGATATACACAGATACACTTCACGTGCTTTGCACAAAAAAATGTCAGGTATTCTGGAGAATAGTTGGTCATTATATATTGATACACTGCTTCTTAAATCCCATAAATACATTTAAAATGTACATGTTGATTTTTTTTTTCCTGACCTAGTCTACTTCCTCTTATCTTAGAATGGTAATACATACCACTTGTGGTGTAAAGAAAGACTGGAAACATTATTTCAACCAAATGTGTTGAAGTGCAAATAACAAGTGAACTTTTGAACTCTCTTGCATTCTCTGAGGATCTGGAAGGGTCTCTGCCAGGCTTGGAGAAAGAGCTGAATACGGGTGCTTTTGTTAAAATTTTGGCAAATAGAATTATCTGGAATTAACATGGTTTATTCAGATTCCAGCTTATCACTTCAAACTAGATTTCTCCTGAATAAGAGTTACTCAGTTTCTCTTATGAAAGTTTCCCGTATGTAAGAGGGTAGCAGTGACCCAGTGTCGAATACATGATAGCATTATCAAAATAGAGGAATCTGGGGTCAAAGAGTTTGCTGGCTAGCTCTGTTGCCAAGACTGACTGTTCCAAATCCTTATAAAGACATGCTGACACATCTGTGTAATGTGTGAAGGACCTGATGATATGGGACATTTTCCACACCGCCACTTCAAATGTGAGCCTTTCCTCTGCTGAAAATCTCTCCTGCAAGTGCAGAGATTGTATGTAAAAAACAATAATGAAAAATATGCCATCTTCAGGCGTGGGGCAAGAACTGGAAAGAAATTTGGGCTCTTTTTCCAGAACTGACAAAGCACAAAGTAGTTCAGTGTTCTGCATTAAAATGCAATTCTACAGTACGTTTACAATACAGTTAGAACTTTGGGAATCAAAAAATTGTACCTCATAATCGGGAATTGTTAATTGTTACCTCATTCTTTTGTTCTCAGTTTTCAGAATGTTTCTGAATTTCAAAATCACAGCTATCACTTTTAAGTCTGCTCTCTCTTTGGAATGTATTTGCCATATTTTGCATGGATTCTGACTATATCTCTCCCTTCGCTCCTTCCAGAAGTTCTCATGATTCCTGGTAAAGAAGGAAATTTGTTAGAACATTCCTCGGGTTTTAGGCAATGCCCATTATTGTTCTTGGAATGCTTTGACAAAGCAACTACACAGAGAGATATAGAAGTTGTCAAATCCTGTTAAAATTCATTTAGATTAAAAATAAATAATGCCATCTCAGAATCCATAACATCTAGAGCTTTCATCTGCATAATTTCCTCTGTCAGCTTGCCTTTTAAAAAAGAATTGTTTCCTAAGCCTCTGCATATACATATTTAGTAAAGACTGTGAGTGTTAAATGTAAATTTCCCTTCATAAGAAAAAGGAAAACCAGAATCCTTAGGATGAAAAAAAGAGGTATCAGATTATCTCTGCCTAAGGATCTGAAAGGCTTTGAAGATGCAGTGCTGGATGTCACTTCACACAATGTTTGCTTGTTTGTTTGTTTTTCTTTCCTAAACTTCAGATCAAGTCTGGTATAAATTCCTCCAGGATGGAAAATAAAGGTGATTAAATAGGACTCATTCCTGTAGGCAACCTGCAGTCGAACTAAACTTCTATGACCAAATGCTTTCTCCCTTTTTCTTTGTTTAAAATATCAGAAAAAGAACCAAGGTTCCAGTAATTACTACAGAGTAGATGCAGATGGGTCCTGTCTTTTTCAACAGTCTGGTCTTCTGCTACACGGGATAAATCTTGGAATCACAGAATGAGCTGGAAGGCACCTTACAGATCATCCAATTCCAATTCCCCTACTGTGGACAGGGGCAACTTCCACTGAACCAGGCTGCTCAAAGATCAATCCAACCTAACCTTGAACACTTCCAGGGACAGGACATCCACAACTTCTCTGGGCAACCTGTTCCAGTGTCTCACCACCCTCACAGTAAAGGATTTTTTCCTAATAGCTAATCTAAACCTACTCTTCTTTAGTTTGAAGCCATTTCCCCTTGCCCTGCCACTCCATGCTCCTGTAAAAAGTCTCTCTCCATCTTTCTTGTAGGCTCCCTGCAGGTACTGGAAGAATGCAAGTGGGTCACCCAGAAGCTTTCTCTTCTCCAGGTTGAACAATTCTACTTCTTTTAGCCTTTTTCCACAGGAGAGGTGCTCCATTCTTCTAACATCTTGGTGGCCCTCCTCTGGACCTGCTTCCTGTGCTGGGGACCCCACAGCTGGATGCAGTTCTCCAGGTAGGGTCTTGAGCAGAGATAGAAGTCATTTTTCATTTACATGTGCACAATTCTGGATGCTCCAGAAGTCTGTTTTCAGCAGCGGCAGGTCCCTGCAGCCACATCAGATGCTAACATCTTAAAGCACAGACACGGGGGCCAGAATTCAGGCTTCCCATCTCACATGTCTCACAGCATTCTACCGGCCAAGATGTACTCTGCACAAATTGAGTCCCCATATGGTACAATCAAATGCACTGTCTGGTAGGATGAGCAAATAAAAATGGGGTATTTTTTGGCATTTTGCCTAGTTTCACACCAACTGTCCGCTTTTCTTGATACCCTGCATACTGGCCTGATAATGGTCTAAGAACCACAAATAGATATGTTATGCATTATCAACAACCTCGGCTACAGCACCAACTGCAACTGTACTGAGCAGCTTTGTACTTACTGCCCGTGCTCACTGTCACAGGCTGTGCACGATTCACGCAGGGCGCAGAACCTGCAGAGGCCCCTCACCTTCAAAAGTCCCAAGCCAACCTTGTCCTTAACAGCAGAGAGGTTTTGTTGTCAGTGTAAAATCTTTTGTAACCGTTTTTTTTGCCAATTGAAAAACAGGACCAGACTCTAGAGACAGTCTGTAGAAAAGGATTGTTTTGTTCCCACCCCTGGATGTGTGTCCAACCTATGTTGCAATGTTTGGCTGTGGACTTCTGCCTTTCTCTTCCTTCTCCTTTTTTTTCCTTTTCTATTTTTTTGTTAACTGCCTGAAAACAAAAGAGCATATCCATGCAAAGGATCAGATCTATGCTTAAATTTTAAGCTGAGCTCCTCACCTTTAAATCACTTAAAGCCTGGAAAAAATTATCAACACTTAATGCATCTCAGAAGAGTTTTCCAAGTCACCAAGAAATGAGCCAGGCATGAAATGCTGTCTGTAGGTTTAGGGGGCAGCTGAAATGTAAATACCCAATTACCACAGACTGGATTAAGGGGAAAGAAAGATAAGTGTCTTTTACTGTAAATTACAGTAACTATCCATTATGTAAGTTTCCCACCAGTAACTCAATCCAGATACATGACCTGTACCACAGAAAGGTAAAGGGAATAAAGGAATTGTAAAGGAAGGCTGAACCACGAGATAGAAGAGTGAAAGACTCTGATTCCATACTTGGATAAGGAAGTTAATTAAAGTCATTGCTGCCTTTTAATATGCCACATAGCAAACAGTGCTTTAAGGTAATCTGTGTTGCCAACCCCAGAACAGCAACTCCAGAGGACTGCTGAAAGTCAGAAGCAGATGGATAAAAATAGTAAATTACTGAAAAATTATAGCAATAAAAAAAAAATAAAATTAGGAGACTGGTTTAAAAGTCAGGAGATTTACAAATTATACAATTCTTTGTACTTTCCTTTTTGTTTCTGAGTTTGTAGGATGGGTTTGAGTCAAGTTTTCAGATTACTCTCTGCAATGGAATGCCAGAACTAACTTTTTCTTGCAGTACAATCTGAAGTACTCTGATCAAGCTGGAATTCCAGGAACTGGAACTTAAACGAAAAAGCAAAATGTATGAGATGCTGCCATACTAAAAAACAATTTTTAAAAAAAAATGTAAAAGCCAAAGAAGCATAGTAATAACAGGGTTTTTTCTGCCTTAATTTTTAAAGAGAAGACTGACGTAACAAAATCCAACCCATAATCTAACAATGATAAGTCATTCCTCCTCCATAAGGATTTCACTGCTGTAACTTGGTAAAGTCCATTGAACTGAACAGACCTCTCTAGGAATAAAGGTCTTGGGAGCATTCCCATTTTTTTAAGGCAAAAAGGACAACTCATGCATGAGGCAGTAAAGTTTTGGCTGTCTCACAATACACTCAGTGAAGTGGCTCTTTGTGAGTTATCTAAATCTCCTCAGTTATACACAGTTGGTGTTTCTAGACATTTGGCTTACTGTTTCTGTTCTGGATACTGATGTCTTCTTCTGTGAAAGAGAACTGTCCCCATAATTTGTGTTAATCTTCTGTATTGTGCTATTTGCAGTGAAATTACAGTGTAATAATTTGCAGTGATTTCCTTGACCTCCAATTAGGAAATGTCCTACTGTGCTTCAGGCAATTTATTTTCCCCTAGTGCAGTATAAAAATATGCCTACAGTTACAGCTTCTGTGATGTTATTTCTCTATCAATGACAAACTTCGGGGAAACATTAGGAATGAACTGGTGTGACTTACTAATTGAATGTTTATCTTCAAGTGGTCTATTGTGGGTAATCTTGGAAAACTGTTCAAACTGAATGTGTAGACTGGCATGAAGTAAGGCAGAACCTCACAGCAAAGATTGTCCTATTTCTACAAAATTAAACTGGAAAGGAGCAAAGTGGTAGCCCATGTATTTCTAAACAACGACAAATGTAAGCTTTTAATTTCTTCCAGAAAGAGCAACACAGTGCAAAAGAAAGGACCAAAACTCCCTTCTCCTCCATCTCTGCTTCCTTCCCACTTCCTCCCCCTCCATCCCAACCTCAGCTGCCCTACAGTACTTATATTACTGGAATATAGGGAATTTCATCTGGAACAGTTTAACCACTTCCCAAACTGACACGAGCTGTCCCAGTGTATGCACAATAACCATGCCTGTATCGATAGAACTTTTTCTGGCTTTGACATGGGTGGTATAACCACAGTGGCAAAACACCCTGTAGAAACCATGCCTTGGCACAAAGCTTGGCATTGAAGACAACAGAGCTCTGATTTTGTTCACGTTCTCTAGCACCATTGACAGGTAACTATAAAACAACAGCATTCCTTCCTTAATAATTTTTTATCCTAGAGCAGTAGTGATCCCATTGTGCTGCTCTGTAAATGGCTAAAGGGAATAAAAAGAAAAGTCTAACACCAACAGGAGCAGAGAGTATTAACAATTCCTGACAGAGTTCATCCTAAAGTTTAAGTTTAATTTTAACTGTCATAAAAAAGTATTTTAAATAACATTCTACAAGCCTGAAATTCTGTGCTCCTAAAAGTAAAAGCAAATGCTGTAAATAATGCCAGATGCCCTGAACTGAGTCCATAACTGAGTTCATTCTTGAACACACGCTGCTATACATAAATTCTTCATATCTGATGTTCTCTTAAGTAAATTCTGAAAGCATGAGTTCATTTTACCACTACTGCATACAGTCTTACTCAGTGGAAGCATTACTGCCATTTGATCTACCAGTTCTCAGTCCCGCACACAGGAAACACACCAGCAATTTTCATCTGTAACTTCTTCTCCCTCAACCATCATCCCTGTAGCCATTGCTCTTCCAAGATGATATAAAAACACACCCTTTTTGGCAATGGATATTTCCTTTCAAAAATAAAAGACAAATTAAAGAGCATACAAGTCCGTGGGTGACCAAGAACACTCATCCACACAGCCTGCAGCAGGAAGGATGCCGAAGTGTAGTATGTGTCTGAAAGAATCGGAGGAAATTGTGTCATCAGGAGGTTTTGATCTCAGGTGGGACAAAGGAAATTCAAGACTGATCTGGACTGATGTCATAGATAACTTAAGGATACTGCTGAAATCTCTGAGAGGTTCTAAAATCTAAATATTTATCAATATGGATAAATTCTTAGCTAAATTATATTATGATGCAGAATGGAAAGGTCAGGAGTGAGAAAATTCAAATATATATTTAACTATTCCTTGCAGTTAACTACATGGCCATTGCTTGTTAGGAGATGTATTTAAACCTACCCACCTGCCGCTCCCTGGAAAAAAACAATCAACAAAACCATCATCTGTGTAAAACAAGTCTGTGCTTCCCCATATTCCATGGACTTTGCTGCCCAAGTCATGGAAGCACTTTAAACCAGCATGTCTGAACAATAGAATATTTTGTGGTTTTAATTAAACTATTGATTCTTGCCTGAGCCTTTCAAGAGGAGGTGACAGAATGAGGCACACAATGAGGCACACAAACAGTATCCAGTGACGTTATCCAGCAGAGGTTTGATTGAAATGAATCTTGGGTTCTTAATCTCTAGTTTTCACAGAGATGAGGGCTGTTAATTCCTATCAACACTGGTGGGAGAGAAGCACTTACCTACTTTAAGGATGTTGCCCTTGGCTCATTCAGTTGCTTAACCGACCAAACCAGAGCACTGCTATCACCAGGTTATTTATCTGCAGCCCTGAGAAATTCAATACATGTGGTTTGTGCAGCTGGATTAACACACAGTTAGGCTCACAATTAGGATACAATGCAAAACATTTATTGAGAATAATTTCTTGGAAAAATCTGTAGAATAAACACAGATAATTACTCAGTGAACTCTGCGAACAAAACAAGATTTGAACTTTCTTTTTTTTTCCCATTTTAATCTGCTTCTTACTGTATTTGTCTTTGCAACCACACATCCCTTCAGAAGGTATTTAGGGCTCAATAGTGGAATATTTACAGCCAGACTTTCCACAACATACTGGAGACCTGAGGAAGAATGAACACTTTCCCCTCAGACTCAATTAACAGAAATTCATGTTAGAGTACATGAAATACAACGAAGCAATAAAATAAGGCAAATGGGTGAACAACAATGTTTCATAGGATTTGAGCATATGATCAGAGTAAAATGCTGCCCACTGTTACACCTTGGACCTCACAACCTCCTCTTTCCACACTTTACCTCCAATGCCTTTTTGTGTCTTATCTCTGTGTGATCTTCTATCTGTGTGATCTTAGCAGTCACACTCTTATGCAGCCTCTAACATTTTACTTCATCCTTCTCTTTCTTTTGTTTAACTTCTCATTGTTTAAAATCGCCACCTCCTTGGAAACTCTTGAATAACAAACAGAGAACCAAAAGCAACTGCAAGAAAAGATCAGATAGTTTCCTTTGCATTTCACATTGCAGCAACAAATAATTTGTCATATTACAGTACTGGAGTTCAGAGGTGTGCTCAGAAACAGAAGAAATATTATTTGCTGCCTGGGTCTGATTTGACTGTAAACTCTTTGGGGTAGAAGCTACGTGTTCATGTATCCATGAACTGGACTGTGATAGTGTTACTACTGTATAGGAAATCTTGCTCCTTTGGTAGGCTTGTGCACATAAAAGTATTATAACCTCACCCTGTATTTGTAAGAGGTTGTTAATGTCCTTCCACACAAAAGGACTTCTGGGGACTGACTGAGCAGGGGGAGAAAAGCACCTTGGGGAAGGGTGTGACCGGCCACAAGGGATTCTCCTCCCCACTTCCATCCCATACTTCTCCATTTCTAGTGAGCAACCTCACTGGCTACAGGCAGCAGGGCCTGGAGCTGTCATTTAGCTTTGCTCTCCACAAGCTACAGGCATACATTTTGAGTTGTAGTTTTTGAGATTAGTGAGAGACACATACCACCATGATCCAGTGAAAATATAAGATTGGAGAGGGCAGATGAGAAAAGAGACTTTGTGTTTGTTCCTGTCTTTTATCTGAATTTTTCCACCTTCAAGTTGCTGTAACCTTAACTAGAATTTATAGGACAAATAATGAGCAGCACCTTCTACCAGAGAAAAATCAGGGAGAAAGTAGAGAAGCTGAAGAAATTTATTCACTGTCCAAATGGCTGAATTAGAAAAACTAGCCTACACAAATCTTCTTTTAAAAACACGGTGTGATTGCAGAGAGGCATGAAATAGTTGTGGCCATGGTCTTTACCTAATGAGGTCTTATTTCAAATATTGCTGGCATTTTCATGTTTGGTTAGCTCACTTTAAAACACAGATTTTCTTTAAGAATTTCTTTTATTTCTTTAATGATTTCTCAGTCTTCTTTACAGTGTGCAAATTGAATAGAAGTTTAATTTAACTTTGCTTTTAAATGCAAAATAGATAAGGATCAGAAGAAATACAAAGAAGGCCTCCTTAAAATTAGCAGTCAGTTTGTTCCTTGGGAAATAATTAGGATTTTTTTTTTCAAAGGAAGCAAGACTGATGTTGTGAATTACAGTATTAGGTCTTACCAACATAAAGAATGTCTGCCTCTCGTTTTCAGGAAGAGATAATTATTTTAAGTGGACTTTGTGCATCTATAATCAATTCCTTGAAATAAACCAACATCTATTATGCCTAAACTGAGATTATAATGTCCGCACAGAAACTCTCACCTGTTGTAGATAAACTCACATAACTTTCTTGCTTATTTAAAACACCGGGAACAGCCAGAGACTGGATAAACTGACAAACAAGGAATTACAGCTTCAGAATCATTTTCTATCAGAAACAATGTCATTGTTTAAAAATCTGCTGACAACTTTGTCCCAAAGACTGTAAAGTCATGTGCCACTCCCTTGCTCTCCTCCCCAGCTCATCTCTAAAAAATTGTGAAAGCTGAAATCTGTCCTGTTCAATCAGAAAGCGGCACATTGACAAGGGCGGTGCGTGCTGTGGAACTCTGGAAGCTGCCCTATACTGCAGGTAAGGACTGCACGCTAATTAACGCCCTCAGTTTTATTCTTTATTCTGAAATACTGCTCTACCATCAGAGGTGAGATATCAAAATAATATGACAATTCTTTTTTTCATAACAAGCAACATTTGAATAAACCCTTTACAGCAAGGGCAAACAATGCATACAGTTTAAGACTCAATCTCTTATGTTCCAGCAATTTGCCTGCAGGTTTCTGAAGGGTCTGTGCACAGGTAGCAAATATACCTTTGTATGAACCATCTTTGTCCAGGTTAGAGCAGTAGTAGCTGTGGAAAGAACGGAAGAGCTTTATGCACCCTCTCCTTTGAGGTCACTTGGCAATTTCACCAAAACACAGAACAGCAGACACAAAAGAAACCTCTTCCCCATATCTCCTCTACCCTCCCATCCCCATCCCATCTGCCAAAAAATGCTGATCTCCTCTGATTTTCTTTCCAGTACTCTTTAGCTTCTTCCACCTTAGTGCGTGTGTCAGCCAGCTCAGGCTCTTCACTGAAAGATCCTGGGGGGCAGTAAAATGTTTTCTTCTGATTGTCATCCTATACTGCGATGTCCAGACTTCTGTGGCTGGAAAACCATGGTAACAGTGGATGATACATCAGTCAGTCCTCTCAAATTCTACAGTAAGTAATATGAGACAGCACTTACCTTTTGTATAGAAGCAATATAGACCTTAATCACATTATTTCGTTAGCTGTCCCAACTATTCAGTACAAAGTAGATAGGATGTTCCACAAAGATGGCACACTTGTGGTTTATGATGCTCCAGCACACAGGCAGATCATTCTTCCTTGTAGAGAATAACGTGTATTGATCTCTGCTGTCCTGCCTTGAGGCCTTGAACAGATAGTAATGGTGTGCTGAGACAGCTGCTCCCAGGGACTGCCCTTTGTTTATTTTGTTCTCTAATCAAACCCGTAAGTATGACAATAAAGAGCATCAGTTTCAATACAAACACCTAACACATACCACAACTAGGCAATGTTTGGGCTCTTCCCAATATACCAACTTGTTTTTCTGTTTAAATAAATAAACTCAGCACAAATGTTTTTCCACAAAAAGGAAGGAACACCAAGGAAGAAAGGCTGGAGTTTCCAGGTTGCCTGACCATGCACTGAAACATCCCCAACACCACTGTCACCTAGATAGGCAGATACAGCACTTAAGAGAAGATGTGGCCAAGCACTGGTCAGAACCACATGGGCTATTCCTCTGCATACTCCAAAGCTCCTAGAATGGATCTCTGCTACAGACCTTTCTAGTGGCATTAACAAAATCTCTGTGGTTGCACAACTGTTATGGCCCTTCAAGGTGGCTCTTCAGTAAGGAGAAATCCAAAATACTCTGTTCTCCCTCCTTTCATTTGTTTATTTATTCATCCCTGACTAGAGCTTGGATTCTTTGCCCTAAGTTAACGTATTTATAAAGAGTAATTTTATTAGCATCTGTTATTTACTTTTCATTCAGTCATTAATTTTCATTAAACATTCACACATAAATATGTGTCTGGCAGACTTTTTTGAGGCGATTACACATAAAAATTTAAAAACTGAAACCTGCCTCTTGCAATGGGGAATAATTTTTAAAAAGATATTGCAAACAAAGCTCACAGTCAGATCTGAGAGGGGAAAAGTTGCAGAACCCCAATCCTAGACTCAAATTAGAAATGTTTATGTTTAATGTTAAGATTACCATGTAGTGACCTATGCACCAGGCCAAGTGAATGTGACAGGGCTGTATCATGTCTCTGCAAAACAGTATTCAAACACTCTCTTTCCCCGTGGAGTGCTTTTCCTAGTATATCTGAAGCAGCATGCATGATACACCTCAATCCAAGCTTTCCTCTGTTAGCTTGGAGTTTCCTACAGCCTCCTTTCACACTTTTCTTTGTTCCCTAATACCAATTTCATCTTTCCAGAGGAACACTGTGACCTGCTTTGACCAGTGCATGGAGTTAATACAGGACCAAATGTAAAGCCAGACTGGGGAGAAGTACCTGAAAGGCCTTCTGCGTCACAGACGATATTTCTAGATGAGGGACCTTTTTTTATTACAGAGAAGTACAAGGGATTACAGATACCTCTCTGAAAACCACAAGTTACTTTGGCAGTTTTTTGAGGTGGGGAAACTGAAGAAAAGGAACTCAGAATTCACAAATAAATTTATTGCTGAAATCTACAGAAAAAAAGCGCTGATAGATAAGAGAGGTAAACTGCAGGGAGAACACCATTCCTGCTCCACGCACCACACCGCTACAGACACATTCCTGTCTTGGGGGTTCTGCAGTAAATGCTCTGATAATGTTTTTGCTATTTATTCTGCCCACCTGCTCTGTGCACTTCTGTCTCTCTGGCAGGCCCTTGCACATGGCCCTACTTGTTTCCCTGTCATTATCCTGTTATGAAGTTTGAAAGTGCGGTTGATCCAGGTGCCAGGAACAGACAGGCTGCTTAGTCAAAAACAAGAATTTTAAAACATTTAAAAAAAATTCATGGAGTCACATCCGGCATCTCCTTCTCCCAAGGATGCATGTACTGAGCTTGCCAGTCATCGAAGATCTCCTCAGTGCACTCACAGACTACATGTTCCATTTGTAGGGAGGGGTGGAGTGATGCTTTCCATGTACTGAAAGGATCATCTGTCTTGGGATTTCTGTGAATTTTAGAGATGAGAGGACATAGCACAGAGATACAAAGTGTGACCACTTCTGTCTTCTTGAGAACACGATTAACGCTCATACTTATGCTCTGAAATAAAACTAGTTACACCCACAGAAAAAATGCAGCCATGTGCAGAGCTTGGACCACATCTTCAGTGTGCACCTGAGCTGAAGATTCTCCTGACAAAGCCCAGTTTCTGTACTGGTTGCTGTTGAATCAGCTGATATCATAGGCCCAGTGTGAATATCAGAGGAGTTCAGCTCTGTGCATCTGCCCAGATTCATCTATTTCTATTCAGCTCAGTAATTCCACAAGTCATTCTCTGCTGCTACTCCTTACTGAGCCATCGTTCAGCCACACATAAAACTTCACTCCTTGGAGCAGAGCTTGTATTCAAGTTCTCACAGAGCTCTGGGTTAAGCAAGAAGAAGAGAATGATCCTGCAGGATTTTGGTTTTCAGTGTTATGGCTTATTTTAAATGAAACAAACTCAAAAATGCACTGTGCTTTGCAGTGGAAGAAATCTTACATAGCCTTTTAAAGAAATGGCAGCAAATGCTGTCAAAGTTCTGTTTCATAATATTTACAAAGTAGTTGATCCAGACAGTAAGGGATGACTACATATCAGCAATCAGGAGAGAGACTTTCTTGCACAGTTATTGAATGAACATTCACAAAGTCCTGAAGTTACAGGAAACTCCTGATTCATTATCTGTCATATCCATGGGGTAAGCAAGGGCTGTAACGGGTCTACTTCTAATGGTGCCCCATGTTACGTTTGGTCACACAATTGAGTTTGTGGTTCACAGGTTAGTAGGGTGCCCTCATGGTAAATCAAGTAACATCTGCTTCACCAAAATATAAGCTCAGTGTTTTGCATATGAAAATATACTGTTGCTTCATGCTCCTTCTGTTTAAATCAGCCTATTAATTTTTGTACTATGCAGTCATTCTCAAGACAGGCATGACCTCAGTTTTTTATTATTTAATGACTTTCCCTTTGTGGGACAACATACAGCTCTTCCATGTTGCTCATCACTTGGAAAAGGACCAACTTCATGAGTTCCTTGACTGAATGAGGAGGGGGGGAAAAGGGAAAAAAAAGCCTTCTTCATTGTTTTTTAGGTGCTGAACTCTAGTCTTGCTTTCTTCAGGCTGGAGAAACTCCAGATAATTTCTGCCAGCACAAATATGAACGATATGCTTCTGGGAATCTAAACAGTGGCACAGCAAATTGTTTAACCCTTGTCTGAAGCACAGTTTCTTAAGACAGTGAGGTGCTATCCTCTTCAAAGCAGCTTCAGAGCATTAGAAGGTCTTCAAGTGAAACAGGACAGATTGAAGCAACAGTCATAATCTCATCTTTTCCCATTGCTATTTATCGCCAATGAAGTGTTCCTGTGCATCTGTAATGGCTCACATTTCTCTGGGGGACAGGAAGCTTTAGTGTATATTTCCACTGAACAATTTCTAAAAAACAGTCTGAATGCATAATTTTGACATTGAAAGGCTACTTCCCTGCAGACTCAAAGGCCAAGTGAAGTTGTCAGGTGAGACAGACTGTAAGACTGGCAGATGAAACCTTCCTGTTTCAGCAGATTAGGGCAAACGATGAGGACAGCAGGCTGCTGCCTACAGCAGAAGAAAGGGCCCAGCCCTGCTGCTGGCTTTGCCTGCCTGTGAGACCTAGAAAACCCTCAGCAGCTGTTGTGGCCATGGGAGGCCTGAAAACATGTGGACAGGGTTAGGGCTGGTCAGGCTCAGCAGCAGCAGCAGGCACTGCTCCCAAACTTCCACCCAAACTCTTCTCCACCCAAGCATTGCTGTGTCCCTTCCCTTCCTTCCCTCTGGTGGGAGCAGCCTGCCCTGGCCCAGCCTTGATGCTTGGTTCAGTTTCGCCTCAATCCAAAGATCCAACCTGCAAAAGAGCAGGAGCTGAGGAGGACAGAGGAGCCTCTGTGTAGTCCTGACAGCGGTGGGACCCATTGCAGATGGCCTCACCTGGGCAGGCCACTCAGTCAAGGTGCTTGAGTTGGATCTTAACAGCCGGGTCAATCTGAATGCCCATTGCTCTCTCCACCCACTGAACACCCCTCCTTACAAATAAAGGCTTTTTGTACATCGCTCGCAGAGGTAACCACCAGCACCCTTCCCATGCCAGTGGGTTGGAATGCGCCATCGGGCCATGCCCTGGTGTCAAGCAGGACCACAGGGCAGCAAGCCCTCCTCAGCCTCCCTCACGTGCACCGGGAGCACCAACAGCACACCTGGAGCCCACCGCGTCTGCACCGGCCCCACCTGACGGAGAACCCAGTGCCCCTCTTGCCCGCGGTTCGGGGGGCTGAGCTCTGTCCCAGGACGCCGGGTCACCGGGAGAGGGGGAGCTCTTCCTCAGGGGCCCGGCCCTTCCCTCCCATCCAGTGGGAACGGCCGGCTCGGACAGGGGTAGTGGAGCGGGGGCTGCCCCGAGGGGACCCGGTGATGGCGGCGGCTCCCGCTGCGGCTCGGCCGGGATCTGGAGCGGGGCGGGGGCCGGGCCGGCCGGGCGAGTGGAGGGGAGAGCCGCCTCGGCCGGAGGGGTGTGCGGAGCCGCCGTGGAGGGCGGAAACGGGGTGGGGGGATTTGCGTCAGTGAGGGAGCTGGGAGCGGGCGAGGGCGGGCGGGACGGCCGGAGGGACAGACGGACGGAGGGAGCTCTCCGAGAGGCACCGGCTCGCCCCGCTCGCCCGCCGCCGCTGCCCGCCGCCCCATGGAGCTGTGCCCGGGCCCCGCCGTGCCCTGGGGATGGGCGCTGCCGCTCCTGCTCGCCCTGGGCGCCGGGCTCAGCCACGGCACCCCGCACCTGCCGTACTCCCGGCCGGGCTCCCGCAGCAAGTGAGTACCGCCCAGCGGGAGCGGGAGCGGGAGGCGCTGCCGGCGGCGGGGCGAGCCGGGGCAGGAGAGCTGGGGCGGCGTGCGGGCTCCCTGACGGGCGCTGTCTTTCCACCCTGTAGGAACTGGTGCGCCTACATAGTGAACAAGAACGTGAGCTGCTCGGTGCTGGACGGGACGGAGAGCTACGTCCAGGCCCAGTACAAGTGCGCCTGGAACCAGTTCCCCTGCCAGCCGACCCCGGTGTAAGTAGCCGAGGAGGCGACCTCGGGAGGGCAAGCGCTTGGCCGCCCGCTGCCAAGCCCCGGCGCGGAGGTGGTCGCTGCGGCGGCGCTCGGGTGGTTCCCGGCACCCCAAAAGCGCAGGGCCGGGGCAGGAGGGCGCGGACAGCCCCTGCTCCCCAGCACGCCCCAAACAAAGCGCTCTCTCGTTGCAAGCATCAGGCGGCCGCAGCTAATTGGAGCCAGATTGAGTTGTTGGTCTGTGCAGCCGGCCCGCCGAGAGGGAGCTGCGCTGGCACACCTCGTCGGCGTGGTGGGGCGTGCAGGCAGGCGGAAAGCACGCGGGCTGCTTCCCAGGGACGGCGGGAACGCCGGGATCTGCCGGGAGCGCACCTATGGGCTGCTTGGAGCGCACCTACGCACCCTGGCTCAGAGCTGCCAGGGTACAGCCGCGCTCAAAACCGGTTTTATAGTTGCTCTGTGTTGCTGGATCAAGAGAGAGGCAGGAACGTGAGCCGACTGCTTTACACTCCGTTTTATCCCTGCCCGGCAAGGGGAGCTACCAGTGCAGAGACTTTTAAGGGGGGGTATATAAAGTTAGTTGTTTGATTTTAAGCTTCATGAGTCTGGCCACCTATGGCACGCCATGCTGCAGCAAGGCTGTGTGACCCTGCAGGTACCATAGGCATCAGGGAACAGATGTATCTCACCTTCGGGCTAATCTCAGGCAAGTCAGTTTCCCGCTTGAGAAGCAGTAATATTTGCAGGTTTCTGTTTGAAAGCTCTTGGTGATGTGCAGCTTATGAAACCATTTCACCTCTCCCAGAAGTCAGTGGGAGGACACCTGCAGATTTTCGTAGGCTCAGACTTGGGCTGAGGTGATGATGAGGATTGTTTTACGGTAGAACTTCAGTGACTAGTTTTTATTTTGACCTGAAACAGTGAGAATGAAACTGATACTGCTGCATCCTGGGTACGACTGAAATAAGACTGTGGACATTGATGACACTGCCACCCTGGGGCCCGTGACAATAGGTGTTGGGTGTTTGGCATTCAAATGCGCTGCTTTCTGTCTGTTTGGGTTGCTATTTTCGTTTAAAAAAGCAGCTTTTCTCTATTGGAAAAGATAAACACTAGAATTTGAGGGGAAAAAATAAAGACAGCAGACAGCTGAGTAACGCTCTCTTGTGTAATATCCCGTTTCTCTTTGGAGTGTTGAACTGGCCATTTTGGACTTGTGACTGAGTTTATGAACTGTGTAATGGGGTGTGCCCTCTATCCTGAGAAGTCTCCGTAGTGGAGCTACAGAGGAGTGAGGAGTGGTTGAAACTGAGCTCTTTAAACATATAAATCACCAAGCATTGAGATAAGGAATTTCAGAGGTGGTAAATTAGGACTTTCGTGGACTATTTGCTAGTAGAGAATGAAAAAAGTGCAAAGGCATTGCTTCTAGCTCAGGAAATTCCTGAACTGAAAATTTGAGTGTGTGAGGTCTTTGGCAGGAGTAAGTAAGGAGAGCAGGGGGCTGGACTGCATGACCTCCAGAAGTCCCATCCCTTTCATATTTCTCTGTGGTTCTGTGAAATGGCATTGTCTGTCCTTGTGCTTCTGAACATCTGGAGCTGGCTGCTGTCAGAGAGAATATGGGGCCAAACAGGCATTTGATCTCGCCAGCTGTGTCCAGTCTCATGGGGTTTTTTGTTCTTTTGAGAATGGGATTAGATACTTATCATAAGACTTTGTTTCCTCAATTTGACTTTCTTTGGTGAACATCACTATTATTTTCTTCTTAACTGTAATGGCAACTTCAAAACAATTCCTTATTCTTAACATAAAATATTTTAAGCACCTTACATAGCACCAGGTGATTAACACTGAAAGATGGTGGAATGTTAAAATCTTGAAATTTTATCGTGTTCAAAACTTTTGAACTTTTTGACCTTTATTTTTCTGTCTGCTGCATATACACCTTCTCTTAGTGCCAGAGTAGGAAAGGAGCTAGTCCAAAACATTTGAAAGACATGCCTCAAATCCTGCAAATCCCTACCTTCAGTCCTGTGAAAAGAATTGTTTAATTCAGAAGGAATAGTGGTCTGAATAACAAAATACGTTTATATATGTTTATTAGCTCATGCTGACATAAATGGGAGAGGAAAGAGCTATAAAAGCAACAAAGAAATAACTGTGAGGACTTTTCGGAAATTATTCTCTTTCCTTCCTTTGTACACTTGCATGGAGAACTTAAAATGAACTAAATAGCAGATATTCATGGTAATAAAGTACAGTCCCTGTGTAGTCTCCTCCTGATACCCAGGATTTATCTAAGAGCTCATTCAGCTGCAGACTCTGGGGACAGTGAGATCCAAATCAAACAAAGAGTTCCTTAACTGTATCATAGATGTAGGGGTTTCATTAGTGCTTAAGTACTGTTAGGTCTATTTTTTAATCAGTCAGTGGATTTACTGTTGATTTATGTCAGTTGAAGAATAGGTTTAAAGAGCCTTTCTAGTGTTTAGGTACAGTCTAGGTTGTGCATAGCAATTACCGAGATTGCATTTTATATGGGAGCATTTCACTGCCTTAAACTTACACTGTACTCCCCAACTCCATGTGTTCTTGACATACAAGAGAGTGTGTATTCAGATTTGGATTATAGTCGGCACCGATCGTCCTTTTAATTTTTTTTATTTTTTCTTTTAGAAATACAAAGCTCTGGTGATTAAGCCTAAAAATCATATGCAGGCATGAACCCTTTTTATCTACCCTTTAGGCCCATTAAAATATAATTTGTCTGCAGAAAAAAAAACCTAACAAAATCCCCTGTTGAGATGACTATACTTCTAAAAGTGTTAACTATAAATTCACTTCAGCTAGGGGGTGTATTTCCTGAACTGTTAAGTTGAAATTCAGGAAATTATTACACTTCATTGTTTAAGTGTTCTATAGGTACTTGGGCTCGATAGTGCACTTCCTTGCTGAAAAGTTGGTAAATGCTTTGGCTCATTAAGGTGTCAAGGATAAATGTGAGCTGAAGTGTGGCTGCTTAAGAGATAGGAAGAGAGGGAGTAGAAAGAGCAGAAAGGCCCTTTGAAGTATGTTCCCTTTGAAGTGTGGGGGGCTCCTGATTTATTTTTCTTAAAACTGTGGGTAGCAAAGGAAGGAGGAACGTTGTTATTAGTAGGTCATTGGGCTGAAAGGTACTTACACAAAATATTAATGTTTTTACCCACTAAAAAGAACTTGGATGTTTTGAAATTTAATATTACTTCATAAATAACTGACCCCTCCCTGCTTCTTTCATTGTGAATTTCCTTTCCTAGCTTTCTTATGAATGGTCTGGTAACTTCATTAGCATTATTAGCAATTTATAACTACTAGCATTGTCTGATTCTAAATAAAAAATGTACTGCCCTTGTGGTTAGATTCTACACACTCTTTAGGGTTTTGGCTTGTTTGGGCCAGTGTAGCTGTTTCAGAGTAGGGTATTGTCATACCAGTTGTTTGTTTTGCCTCGTGTATGTTGGGACACCTGGCTGTACCATAGGTAACAATCCCAGTTTATAGCCCAGCATGTTTGGGAAAAGCTGCTCTTGCTACTAAGGTTTTGATTTTAAAGTTTGAAGTGAACTGAAGTGGCTGAAGCAGAGGGATGTTTTCTGGGATTCTGTTGTCGCTGCAGAACTGCAATAGGACTTCCCTGTAAATCAAATAGAAGGAAATTTAGATTAGTAAGAACCTCTGGAGGTATGTAACGCCCCCGTGGCTCCCAGCTAGCAGGAGAGCCAGCTTCAAGGTTAGATAAGGTTGCTCCGGGACTTGGAAGAGGGGATGTTTTATCAGATCTTCTAATTTGTGTACCAACCCCCATCAGTTCTGTTCATGTGAGTAAAGATATTTGTGGGCTCTAGTCAGGTCACTGTCCTTAGCTTGTGAGAAGTGAATTTCATGGTTTAGTGTAAGCTTCTCATCATAACATTAATAAATGTTTAATAAGCAAACCCATTATTTCATTTTGTTTCACATACTTAGAAAATGATGAATGAATCAATAGCTGAATTGGCAAGCCTCTCCAAATCTCTCATTGAGCAATATTTTCCAACTTCTTGTCGTTTAATACTTTTAAACGAGTGTAAATAGGCCCACTGCCAAATTAATCACGGTTTTATTCATTGCCCAGAAGAAGATTTAAAGCAAAAGATTGAAATAACTTTCGAGAATATGAATAGTAGTTTTCTGTACTCATAAGTATGAGGATAGATGACTCCTTATGAGTAAAACACAGCTTTTAATAAGCAGCACTCAGTGTTTGTTAACAAAATAATACTAAGTAAAAGTGGAAATGTATTACTGCAGAACAGCATATGAGACTTCCAGTTTATGTTAAATGGCTTCATCAGTCTGGCAACTCCAGAGCAACCTGGGGGGAGCACGTCACCCACAGTTTAGGAACATGTAGGAAATCCACATCTCAACTTCAACAATCCCAATGCAGGTTTCACTGAGACTGTTCAGTTGCTAGAAATTAAGCATACAGACCAGTGTCAGAATGCTCAGGACCAGGCAGGCTCAAAACCTCAGATACACAAGTCAGCACAGATCAGAGCCTCTGCCTGCCACTGGCCTCCAGCAATACATATCTCTTAAGAAAAACTTTCAGGATGCACAAAAACTTGAAGGGAAAGTGAGAGCTGTTTAATGTTTCCCCTCCAAGTATCTATAAAGGTCTCCAGGATTTTTTTTCCAACTTCTTGTATTTTGTATGAAGCAGAGTTTCTTTGTACAGGCTCCAGCTAGCTGACTACGTAGGGAGGTTAGCCTAAAGGGTTGTGCATTGAAAACAGTAAGGAAACTTAAAAAACTTCAGTCTCCTGGAGTGCTTGTTTGAAAATCTTTGAGGGCCTGCTGGGTGTGGTAAGCTTTCCTGGCTGTCTCCCCGAGCCTGAAACTGTGCATCTCAGCCTCCACACACTGAACGCAACAGAGTCTTTCTTCTCTGTGAACTGGACAGGGAATTTTAATTTCACACATCATCTGACTTTGTTGCAACAGTTTTTTAAAAAATCACACACTGCTCCTCACTTCACATTAGTGTAAATACTTAAGAGTTTTATGCTTTTCAGGTTTGAGAAATGCGTGACCTGGAGGTCTGGGGCCTCTTCTGTTAAGCACCAAACTGTTGCCAAAACAACGAATTTTCTCTTTTAGGGAGTTGCTGACCTATTTAAAGCGTATGTTGTCATAAATCACCCAAATAACTAAGGAACATGCTGCACCATTAGAAAGTGGGCAGTGCCAGTTTTACACACTGTGGATTATTGCTCCCATCTGACTTCGGTTTTGCATTCACATCTCATCTTTCCTTTCCCCTCTGGTTCGCTTTTGGCTTGGTGTCTTGAAAAGTAACAGCTCTCAAAACAATGCTCCATTTTATTCTGAAAGTTGGGATCCCAGCTAATCCCACAGTTAGCTCTTGCATTCATGAAAGTATTGGTTATCTGTTCTACCTGTGTGTGTTTTTAAATAATCTGTCAGCAATAGCTGATTCTAGGGCATCCTAGGAATCAGTTTATTTCATGAGCACAGAAGCAGGAGAGATACTATTGGAGCTCAGTTTCTCAGACAGCGTTATCAGTAGCAGTGTTCTGCATCCTCACTTGATCTTTCCGCTGGTGTAAGGTGAGAAACTTGGTCCTTGCTGCTGGAAGAGGCACATGAGTACATTGTTAACATATAACCTGTTGCAAAATTGCTCCTGTTCCATCCCTGTTAGACTACATCACATTGCTGCTCTACTAAGTTTTCCTGAAATCGTTTTGAAAGGACTGTGTTTTCAGGGTTTTCCTGTCCCATCCATTTAATAGCTTGGGATTTTAATAGCTTGCTGTTGTTCTGTCACCACATGTCTGACTGGCATAGGTATATCTTGTGACAAGATGGAAGGAAGCAACCATGTAAGATAATTCAAGGTTGCAAATCCCAAGAATGAAGATCTGCTTTGAGCTTTGCCACAGGCTGCCTGTGGCTGCAAGTCACTGAAATGCATCCTGTGTCTTGGTTTCACTGCTTCTAAGAAAAGGATACCTACCTAGTGATAATTTATGAACATTAAGAGTATTAACATTTCAAACTTCTGAGCATTTCCTACTGGACTTTAGTGGTCAGCTCTTTGAAAATAAAATCCTGGGTGGCTGAGAGAGAGTTAGACAGATAGGTATTTGTGTGTGTGTATGTGTCTATATGGAGATACATATACAACAAGAAGAAATAACTAGTATGAGACGTGAGGTCATGTTTGAGAGTGTGCAGTCCTTTGGCTCTTTCCTCCCAGGAAGAAACATTTCTGTCCCAAGAGAGAAAATTGTAATTTGAATCTCATCTTTTTTTGATAGAAAAATTCTAGCTGAGTGGCATGAAATTCTCTGTGTAAGTAATAAACAATGGCATTTCTGGAGGCTTTGAAAGGAGCTACAAATGAAACCATGTGGTGTTGCCTGAGAATAGTTGAAAGAGTTTGTCTTCTAACATTTCCTGTAATCTTCTGCCTCTCTTATTGAAAAAAACCACCCAAACTCTGAAATAAGATTCAGGGTTCTCTCGAATTCATTGAATTAATGTTCAGCATTGAAGAGAACTGTGTGCAAGAGACTGGCCCGTAATGAGCTGATTTGGGCACCACGATCGTCTGCTCCTTCTCCTTCCCTGGCAGCAGAAGGTGAGACAACAGTTTTATTTAGATGTAGGGAAAAGTAACTTCTTCCTTCCTAGCAGGAGGGAGTAATACAATCACCTGTGCCAGGTCTCTGCCCACTAGCAATTTCTTGCGTCGTGCTTTTCAGGCAGCATGAAGACACCAAATAAAAATAAGCACTGGAAAAAAGCACTTAGTCTCTAATGCTCATTCCTGTTTTACGCAACATTTAGTAAAATTACAGTGCTTTCATAATCAGATACCAAAACAGTCATTGCAGTGACCTGGATGGGTGATTTCTTGATTGTGTACACAGCAGGCAGTTGTGTTTCTGTGGATACATAGTGCTTTGATTTATTCCCTTGCTTGCCTTGAGTTTCAGTCGCTGTTCATGCGCTCAGGCAGCAGCAATTTTTTATTCAGCGTTTAGCTCAGAATAGATCTGGTACAAATGTTGGCCATGCTATACATTAGTGAAAACTTTATTAAAAGCTCCCTTGTGTACCTGTGCGAGCCCAGAGCAGCTGAGCCTCCTTGGTCATATGTGCTAATGGTACTCATCACAACTTTGTTTTCCACAGGGGTGCCTCAAAATTGTGTTTTTCCCAGCACAAAAAAATTTGAATCACACTGTGGTTGCTTTTCCTAATGAATATTAGGTCCTAATTATTATGTTATCCGTAAACCTGGCCATGGCTTTTCAGGATCTTCAATTAAGATGGCTGTGACTGGGCTAGTGGGTAAGGTCACTGACATTTTTTTCAAGAAAAAATAATTCCTCAGACCACAGTGCCTGCAGAGACATGTACTGACCTACTTCATGTAAATTTTTGGGGGAAAAAAAAGCCAGCTAAAGGAAGAATAGCAGTGTAAAGATAAAATTTTCTTAAGTCTGTCTGTAAGAAGAAGCTTAGCGTCTCTAAGGCCAGATCAAAATGGAAAATTATTTTGGGGTGCAGTAGGATTTTTTGTAAATTGATTTTGCTGCATTGTGTAATTGGAACTTATTATGGCCTTGATGTCTTTCTTTCACATAACACCTAGACTTCTGTTGGTTACTCTATTCCTGTCAAAACATTTTTTCACTGCTTGCTATAAATGCCTTAGGATAAACTCTTTAGTAAAGACACATTTTTCTCAAATTAAGCTCATCTGTGGGCTGGAACACAAGCTGGCTGCCAGTGCTGCTGTGCAGTAGTAAGGTTAGAAAAGAACAAAATCCAGAGGTAGGGTTTGACTCACCCTGGATTCAGTTGTCTGCCCTTTATACGGAGGGATAAATGTGAGCATGGGAACTTAGACATGGCATTAATGGTGACTCAAATGCAAGTCAGTGGTGTCCAGCGTGCTCTGTAGGTAGTCGGATGTAAATAATGACTTTAGGGTGAGATGCAGCCCTGGTTTGACTCTGCTGGCTGTATTGGCTATTTCTGTTGGCCATTGTGGAAATACAGACAACTAGTGCCTGTCCATACCTACACAGGAGGCACTGAAATCCAGGAGTGCTGAAACTCGCTGTTACAGACAACCACTGGAAGTCTCCCACGATTTCAGTGGAACTAGGATTTCTGGCACCATTTGTAGGGGTTACAATTAGGCCTGCAGTCTTGGGAAACAGCAAACTTGGGATCAACTAGTTCTAGTTTAGTATTTGTGTAGTATAAACCTACAAAATAAAAAATGTTTGGTCAAAGTACCTTTGCATTTAATTTCTTCTAGGTAGTATTTTTGAGAGTGACTGTGCTACTTCAGCGCTCCCACTGCAGTCTATATTGGAAATTTAGATGACTGGGACAGTATAACCAGATAAAAATAACTAGCAGACTATATAATTTACAAAGAATGGATCTACATTCAATAAAAGCATGTAAGAGTAAAGATTTGTTATCTTATATTCAATAAGACAGCAATTTTCAGGCTGCTGAAGTGTGGGACTTGTTCCAATCACTACAGAATTTTGGACCAACCTTAAAGCCTTGTGCTCAGAATAAACATTTTATATGCTGCTTATGCAGAAACATATGCTGATTCAGCAGTCCCTTCCTCGCAGTGAGGATGTGGTGGCACTTATCTCACTGCATTTCCCAAAAGGTTGAGTGTTAATATCCAGTTCCAGAACTGAGCCATATGTTTTCCCACCAGTTTTGTCCAAATGTTTCTGATTTGTTTTATCGCTATTAGGTGACATTCCAAATATCAGTGTTAACTGTTTCCTTCTGTGGTTTAGCACCATGAGAATATTATAGCTTATTCTCTAGTCAAAATGTCTAGCATTTACAGCAAACATGAATTTTTAATTAAGCATTTTCCTAAGGATGTACTTCTCTTTCAAAGAGGAGCAATATGCTGTTGTCACCCTGTACAACTTTATTTCAGCTGCAAAACACTTAGATATTAGAAGTGGAGATTTGCATTAGCATTCTGAATGTGTTTTCTCATTTGATCAGCATGTTGAATTCATGGTGAAGGTAGCAGGCGTTGGTAGTTACAAGCCTGTTGTGGCAAGACTCCTAAAAACCAGCTGTTGTTATTTTTTTCTGTTGCTCAGAAAGATTAGAGACTGTTGAAAGAATTATTTCAATTACAGTATTTAGCTCAGTTCATCTGGGGGATACGACCATCATCTTGGACTAAAGGTCCACAGGAAGACGGGGTGACTAGGCACAGTAAGTGCTCATGTATTGTATGTAACTTTTAATCACGTAAGAAATTACAATTTTTTTAAGTATCTTTAAGATACTTGTGAAAATAATTTTGTTTAGTAACATTTACATGAATAGCAGAAATCCGAGTCAACTGTAGGAAGATTTGATGTTTTGCTGGTTTTTAATTGCATTACAGCATTTAGAGGCATTAAAACAGAGCCTCAATTCTTTGAGAGGCTTCTGAATTTTTTGTGAACCTTTTTGACCAGATTGGCTCACTGGATAACTCTGTAAAGATTCACACCTACCAGATACACAATGTGAAAATTGATTATACGTTCTAACTGTGTAACTCTACCCAGCTTCATAGGGAACCAACATTTTGTGTCTCTGGCTACATAGAGTGCATTTCTTATGTTTTATATGTTTGTGATTGCATGTTATGCGTTTGCTGTGACTATATGTGAGCAATTTGGTTCAGAATACTGCAGAAATAAAGACATATCTGATTTGTATATTCTGGTAGCTCCCAGTCCTATGTCTTTCACATACATAGAATCACAAATTATTCCCTTGCAGGAAGTTATGGTTTGTTTTGTTAGAACAGTAACCAATAATACATTGTGTTCGATGCTGTTAGACTGTTACATCCTAGCAAAATCCTGGAAGTGTCCAGCTCCTCCACCGAAATTCACTGAGCAAGCAAAGTTCTGGCTTTAAAAAGCTTAATGTATGATTGAGAATCTCCCCTGGGCTGGATGCCTGCTAGTGACTGTCATTTATCAGTGCAGCTGGACAGTGCTGGCACAGTGGCACCATTCCTTGCATGGGCAACTTGCACAACAACTCTGCATGAAGTATGTCATCAGTAGAGAAGCTGCATCAATGAAGCTGGGATTTTTAAGAAATTTTTATTTGACTGAATTTAAATTAGTGTCAGTGTAAGTTCCTGTTTCCCAGCCTTACATGACTAGCCTTCCTGGAGGAAATGGGAGTAGCTCTGTGATTCATTCAGCTGGACTGACAGAAGAGAAAATGAATAGTTCTTGGTAAGTAATTGTGACTTTAATTTCTGAGCCATCCATGAGTATAGCTGTCTTGTTACCATAGATCAAAATGTGAAATATGAAAACTGTTCTAGATCCAGATTTTGAAATATTCTGATTCTAGCTTATTTATTCTCTAGGAGAATGATGGTTTAGGATTCAGGTTAGTCTGTATTTGATGTGCCGTATCTGAAATCAAAACAGATCCAATTTGTGTATTTGCTTACGTTTTCAAACTGGCAAGAATTTGTAAGAAATGGACTGCTACAACATTTAAAAGTTGTAGGTGCACAGTGTTTATATTTTATAATTTAGAATCTGAGAATTCTTCTGCATTTCAAATAATTTATTAAGTCATATAAGTATTTTATACCTCTTAGGATCACGAAACTATGAAACAAAAAAAAGGTAATAATGTCAAACATGCCTATTTCTTATTTTTAAGATGGAGTTTATAAGAATTTGCACATAAAAAAAATATTAAGCTTGATTTCTTTTTGTTTATATTCTTCTTTTGTGTCTTATGGTTTGTCTGAATGTTGAAGTCATCTTAAGGTGTCTACATTGATGAGTATGACTACAGAAAAGGTATAGAAAGAGAAACTTGTCAAAAATACAATAGAAAATTCTCATTCTATAATTAGAGCAAAGAAGTGCACAATTTGCATAAAACTAGTTCTTATTCTTTTTATGAAATTACTTTCAGCTATATTCTTAAAACTTTGTTAGGAAAAAAGAGAGATGTTTGAAAATAATCAAAATACTGTTATTTTCAGGAGGCGGGTTGGCCCTGAAAGTGTAGAGAGGAACACACACAAAGTTTGGAGCAGTTAAGTGCATTATGGAAATCAGAGAAAAGTATGTGCAACCATTTGCGGCGTGTGAACATTGATCTGGAAGTTCAAAGTTTGCCTTTCAGTAATATGGTAGTTGTGAGAGAGGTTGTAATGACTCTCAAAACCACTTCAAAACACTGAAGTGTCTAGCTAATCCTATTGCTCCTGATTCTGGCAGCTAGTTGGAAGGAAAGGATTCAAACCCAAATTATCTAGACAAGATGTTTAATACTTTAGATAAGGGAGAAGGAAAAGGAAGTTCCTGGGTGGTCGGGATATTATTCTTCCCAGTGTTGCCCTCTACGTTGCACTCCTCTATTTAATTTTTAAAGCACTTGACCTTGGGGATGTCTGTGCTTTATATTTGTAAGCAGGATTCAGCAGATGGTTCAGTGAAAATTGTAGAAGAAATGATGAGCTGGAGTGCAGTCTACAGCTGTTTCATACATGGTTTTGCGAAGGTGAAAAAGGATTGGAAACCCACTCTGAGTTTACGTGCTCCGGGTCAGCATCTGAACAGCTGACAGCCACAGCAAACCACTGTAGTTATGAGCAGCTAATAGGCAGGAGATACAGCATAGCCTGCCCCTACCTTCCTATGTAATAGAGAGACTTACTGGAACAAGATACTCTTAGTCCAGAAAGTAACTTTTTCCCATTAAATGAGAAGTCAGAGACAAGGTAATAATGCAAAACAACACTGAGTATATGCAAAAAATTAGAATATATTTGGCAGAATTGGGAAAGGTATGGTTGGAAAAGAAAAAGCTTCATAATTAGTAGTAAACATTTTAACCACCCTGCCAGGAGTTTATTAATCAGCTTACCAAAATGGGACAGCAAATGTCTGTCAGATGTGGGACATTATATTAAAATTATGTATCTGGAGGTGAAATATGCTGAATAAAAAAAATATGGAATTATTTCAGCAATTATTTCCACTCATGGCAAGGGATGCTTTGAAGGGTAACAGTTAAACTAACTCTCACTCTGTGACTTTGAGTAGAAACTGTTTCACAGTCAGTGTAAGAATTTAACTCTTTCCGTTTGATAGCTGAATACTGATTTTATTTTGTAACCAATAAGGAGTTCTGCAGATTAATACAACACAGTATTTAATGCAGTATCTGGTGATTTTTGTGTGCTAGCATGGCTGCTTTTAATGCCTGTTCTGTACTGTATTCTCTCTCTGTCCCAAGAGACACTCCCAGTGAGCCCAGCCAGGCTATGTGTGAAATCTGTTGCAGAGCTCCTGTAGAGTCCTTTGCTGCTGTTCTGTATTTATTCTGCCAGTGTTACTATTTTAGAGACATTTCAGCTGTGAAGTGAGCCTGTCGTTCATTAAGCGGATGCAACCTGTTGTTGTAATCTGAAATAATCTTAATCTTTGTGAGAAATTGGGACTTTCTGTTTCTCTCTGTTCCAACAATACAGTTTTATAGAGCTCAGGCAGCAAATCCCTGTTTTCCTCATTTTCCTCTTCTCTCAACCCAGAGTGAGCTGTACCTTAAGTTGATTTAGTTTTTATAAAATAGCAGAGCCTCTGCTTATAGTCTGGTGGCATACTGTAGTGTCTGACCACAGGTGAACATGCGGTATGTGTATGAAGGAAAGTTATGGAAGAAGTCTGTAGATAAAGAAAGGTGCACAGCCAGAATGCCTTTGTCATTTATTAACTTATGAGTGATTAATCAGGGAAGCTCAAGGTTGTACGTACATAATGTGTGCATGGGTTTGTCCGCCAGACCCTTTTCAGCTTAACTAATGAAGTAGGAAAAAGTTGATTTCTTGGTTGGTTTAGTATTTCATCTGACTCCTTCTTTCATGTCCTTGTCTGACTCATGTTTTCAGCGTTTTGTCCTTCTCTGGAATATCCCTTCTGGTTTTGACTGCTCTGTACCTATGGATCCTGATGAATGGTTTAAGTGAAGACTGTGAAAAGACAAGTGGGATAAAGCAGGCAGAAACATTTTTTGATGTCCAGAAGAGCCCCGTGGGTGGGTTTGCAATGAAAAGCAGTTATTAGAAGGAAAAAGTTTTGAATTTATAGAGTAAGACATTTATGGTCACTGTTACTCTCAGTGGTGTCTGAGAAGTTGGTCTTCACTTGCCACAACATTTTATCCCTCTACTCATATGTGAAAGCCCTTATTCCGTGGCAATATTTGTTTTTCCTGATGTGACTGTGTTGAGCGCAGGTAACTTTAATACCTAGAAGAAATGTTTATTTGTTTGATGTTTGAAGCAGAAAATGAATCATAGATGAAAGTATTTGATTTTCATTGGAAAAAAAACCCCAAAACCTGTTTTAATTTTTCCTTTAATCCAAATAGCAGGTTAGGTTACAGATCGTTTAAAATGCTTCCTGTTTTGGCAGATACCGAACAAGTTTCAGACCTCGGTACACAGTTGCATATAAGACAGTGACAGAGCTAGAATGGAGATGTTGTCCTGGGTACAAAGGGGAAGACTGCAGGGAAGGACCAGCAGAAAAGCCGAACACTGCTCGTCGTCCCACAACACCAGCGAAAGCTGTTGTGAAGAAAGGCATAGGTAAGTTTTGGTTTGAATTTTGGTAGGCATGATCATGTCTGGTTTCTTGTTTTGTCTTTAAAGGATAAGAACCGTTATGGCTTCTATTAAAATCAACTACTGGCAGGTACAAATGCCATATGGAAGACACGGTGTGGTGGGAAAATAATAGCCAGGCAAAAGCAGTCTTGATACCAAAATTTCCTGAAGAATAACAGAGGGTTGGGCTGTAGAATGCTGGCTGGAAATGCTAACTGACTACTCACGGTTCCAGAAAATCTTTGTTTTAAGATTGGAGTTTTTCTGAGAATGTATAGGTTGTTTTTTTTTTTCTGTGGTTTCTCCAATGTTCAGAAAAAAAAATAATTAAAAAAGAATTGAGAAGAACTATTATTAAAACAAAAAAAAACCACAACAGTTACTAATTTTGATTACACATAATGGTCCCTAGCAGTTTCACAGTGTTTCGTTCAAGGTTGTGTGGATTTTGCAGACTTTGTTAGATTACCTGCCTTAATAGTAAGGAGTAAGGGAATAAGTAAGGATAAGCCTCAGTTTCTCAAAGAGGATTTTACAGAATGAATGACATTTGTTTGTGTAAGATACTGTCTTCTGAAAGGACAAGAAGGAATGCTGTTACTGCTGTATTATGCCTTTTCTACATTAACAAAAAATAGTAAACAGATGTTTCCCTCTGAAGGGCTTTTTCCAACATAATGGGAGATTAGTGTCACATACAGCGCTTAGTCGGATTTCCACATGTGTTTTCTGTGTAGTAGAATGCATTGGGTGACTTAAAACATGATTTCAAACTAGTCCTATAGATTATATACCTGCTTTAAAAATAGCCTTTAAAATTATTTAGTTAGCCCACCTAAAACATTATTTCCAAAAGATGACACTAAAACATGGTGATATCTGTATATTCTTCTCTCTTCTAGACTAAATAAAAAAATTACTTTGACATTTCCTGAAGTTTATCCTTTCTTGACCTCTGATAATACTTGTTTTTTTGTTGTTGTTCTGGATTTTCTGCAGTTGTCACATATTTTGCTTGAAACGGAACATCCAGAATTGCACATGAAGCAAGTGTGGTAGCTGGAGTACCTTGCAGAACCCCGTCTCATATATGGGATGTATATTTGGACCTCAGTACAGTAAAACACTGGAGCACAAATCCACCTCATGCAAATAAATGGCTGACTGCCTCCTAAGTTTTCAGTGGGAATTCAGGAGCAAATTATTTTTATAGGAGATGCAGTGGTTCCAAGATGGTTGTGTTGTGATGTGTATGGATCTATAATGGTCTGTTATGTGTACTGTAGCTTAGATTTGTTGCTGAACAAGAAGGGCGATTCTGCTTCCCCGTTTATTTAGTGCTCTTGTATCTTGACAGGAGTTGGTCAATGTGCTAAAACTTTTTATTTTGGAGGCTTTTTGAGAATGTGTTAGTTATAAACTACTGAAAACGAGAACAGAAAAGGCAACAAGCATTCTGCAAATTAAATCATTATTTGGTTTTAAAGAAAAGTGAAATTAACCACAGCTGATTGAAACAGGTAACACGGAATATTTACATCTAGAGTTTGTCTGTTGTTTCTGTGAAACAGATGCAGAACCAACAGAAGTGCCAGAGGCTCCAGCATATGAGAAGAGGATGCAGTTTCTTGAGGATGAATTGTTTAGACTTACACGATCTGTCATTGAACTTCAGTCCTCCGTGGCAGGTGTGAATGAAAACCTAAAGTTGACTGTACAAGAAGACGCTAGTAAGATGTTGGTCACTTGGCTGAACAACCTTTATGACCGCCCAGAGCCTGACAGTGCAGTTGGTGGTGAAACAGATGCTATTCATCTGCCCGGACTCCACAACAATAAAGATCAAAAAGACCCTTTTATTGATTTTGAAATGGAAGATATAAAATCTGAGCTAACTGAGGTCAAAGAAGCCTTGAAGGTGAGGAATGATGAGCTGGAGGAACTGAATGGAAAAGTAAAAGGCTATGAAGGACAATTAAAACAACTGCAGGAGGCAGCACAAGGACCTACAATAACAATGCCCAGTGATAATATTTATCAGGAGTATATAGACTCAAAATTTGAGTCCCTCAGACAAGAAATAATGGAAGGATTTGAAAAGAAAATGTCGGATCTGAAGAACTCCTGTGAATACAAACTACAGGATATTCAACAGCAGTGTGATGACAATGAAAATAACTGTGTAGGGATAATTGATGTTATCAAAGGAAAAGAGAACGATTTGAGGAAAGAAATAAATAGTCTCCGAACTCAGATTCCATCAAACGACTCCAGTTGTTGTAACGAGGGTGAGAGAAATGACTTTGACCAAAAGATAAAAGATTTAGATAAGAAGATTGACAGAGTTGTGGAGGCACATAGGATCTTGAATGTCAGAATAGATAATGAAATCATTCGATTGTCAACTCCGGATCTAGAAGACGTATTTGGCGAGAGGCTGGAGGAGCTTGATGCCAGGATGAATATTACAGAACGAAATGCTGAAGAGCATTGCTTTTACGTTGAGGAAACCCTCCGTGGCACTATAGCTGCTGAGGTAGATGAACTGAGAGACTTGTTTGACCAAAAGCTGCGGGCACTGGAGGTTAGGCTGGGCGGCACTATTTTAGAGATTGCTAATACCACGGACCCAGATGGAATGTTTATGAACCCTGGGCCTATCTTGCCCAGTGATGCAGGATTTGCAAATGAGCAATTTACAGCAGAGATTGATTTCCTGAAGAACAAACTACTGTCGCTTGAACAACTCTGTGGACAGAAATGTCAGTCTGCACCGCGAGGTACAGAGGACCTTCAGAAACAGCTAGAAAACTGTAACGACAAGTACAATCACTTGCTTTTGAAAACAGAGAATAACTCTGTTCTTCTGCAGTCTCTAAATAGCTCTCTCAGTGAGAAGCTCAACTTAATTAAGGGTAACCAACGTGACATCCAGAAAATGCAAAGAGACGTACGCGTATTCAGGTATAATCTAAATGTCGTTGATAAAGATATGAAAAATCTTCAAGATGGCTTGAGTAGCTGCAAGGAGCAGCTTCTCGGTGTCAATTCTACATGTAGAAAAACACAGCGAGGTGTCTTCCGAAAAATTGACCAAATGCAGAGGACATTTGCAAATCAAACTGCTCATCCCAGTGAGAGTTGCTGTGGTGAAGTGAAAGAGAGACTAGAACAGTTGAATGACCTTGTCCTGAATGATCTTAGCAAGTGCAAAGAAAAGACACAAGGTATCCAGGAGGATGTTTCCGATGTTGAGAGCAGAGTCTCACATGTTGAAAAAGTTTGCGGCAAGCTGGACTCTGTCTCAGATAGCTTGCAGAGGATAAAAGAAGGTCTGAATAAGCACGTGAGCAGCTTATGGAACTGCATCCGTGAAATGAATGGAACTATAGCATCTCATTCCACGGATATTTCTGGCCTCAAAAATTCTGTCCAACAGTTTCATAGTCAGGTCTCCAGAATCACCACAGACATCGAAGGCGTGTTGAAATCTCAGTCTGACACAAGTAAGTTTTTTCTGTTTCTTTTTTTTTCCTTTTTTTTTCCTTTTTTTTGTTTGTTTGTTTTTCAATTGGCTTTCATTTCTGAAACATTTATAAAGGAGCTAAACAAGGGAGGAAAAACTTAGTATTACACAATTTCTACTCTGTTTTTACAGTGACTCTAATTTTGGCCCTTTGCTCTAGAACACCACAGAGTACTTTGAGTGCTTTTAAAAGTATCCTCCAAAAAAAACCAAAACCCAAAAAAGAAGTCTTACATGCTTTTATGTTTACTTTGAGACAGAATAAAGAGAGTGGGAAAAGTAGTCTTTTTGAATAGTGAATTTAAAGTAATAATTGTCTGTGGCTGTTATTCCAGTTAACTTGATTTAATTTTTTTTCTTTTGTTTTATTCTGTTGCGGGAGATTATTCTGTATGCCTCAGGGGAAATTGAAAAGTAAATGGAGGAAATCAAGTCAGAGTAATTCAAATTTATTTTGATAATATATATTATCCCCGCATTTTCTAAGTTGTGTTCTTAGCATGAGTTAATGATTGTAATTCAGCACTAACTCTTTGATCTAGAACTTTCACAAAGAAGTTCTGGCATATCTTGGCATGGCAGTATAAGAACTCTTTCGTAGCTCTCACAGAAGTTTGCATTCCCACAAAGTAGTTGGCAATAGTTGGCACACCCCAGCCACTTCTGTTGGTAGTCCAACATGTTAGCACAAATCTACCTCCACAGGTGCTTTAAAGTTTGCATTAGAGCAGCCAAGAAGCAGGGGCACATTCCCTGTGGCTCAAAGTGCTGTGAAATGGTAACCTCCGCATGTTGGTGAACCTTGCCATGAAGGTTTAGGGACCTTGACAAAAGCCACTCTGTTCCCTCTGCAGTTCTTGCTCCAAATTTCAGCAGTGGGTTGTTTTGCTGAGAGAGTTGAAGTTTGCAGAAGGAAGCTGAGTTCCTGTTTCTGTTAGTGTGACTCAGGAACATAGGAATTGGAGACTGCTTTGAAACTGCACTCCTCAGCTGGCTGATGCTTCTGGTTTTAATTCTGTACATGTATGAGATAAATAAGAGGCCAGTTTCTCTGACTGGCCTAAAATTAGGAGAGGCTTCCTTGAATTGACAAATCCTGCTTTATGAAGGGTCTGAACTAATTTCTTTAGGGAAGACTATTCTTCTCACTCCAAGGCAGAGACTTGAAAGACTGTAATAGATGTGAATCTATTGTTTAAAACCAAATGTATTGCAGTACTTGATGCAAAAATCCTTCTGAGGTGAGAAGCTTTTGTGTGAAATTTAGAAAAAATACATTTCCTTTAAAGGAAGAAGTGAAGAGGAATGAAGAGGGTCCATCATTTTCAGATAATTCTTTTAGTGTCATCTTGACTTAATTTCAACAGGGTTAGGACTTTTACCCCTAGATCTTGCAGAGCCAGACCCAATCCCCATTGAAATGGAATATGCTGTATCTGTGTAATCCTGTTTCTCATCCATGTTGCCCAAAATTAATTTGCACTAGGGACCGACACCGGAAAAAGGTCCAAGATACACACAGTAATCTTTCTTCTGCTGTTTAAAGCAGATGTTCAAATGACCTCATGGGTTGCATTTATCAGCCCCTATTACAGTGTATTAAAGCTTCAGCACAACTGGCTTTCCATGAAATAATGCTGCTTTAGGGCAGACCTCTCCATCTACCATTGGATGCTAAAAGCCTATGGAAAAATGCTGCTGCTGGATCTGGGGTGCAGGCACTCTGAGCATCCCTTGCTGTTAGGGGTGCCTCTGACCTATGAAGGATTTGTGAAGCACACATTTCAGTTCTCAAATGTTTCCAATTATAATAACACTGTCTGGCACAGCAGTCTAAGTAAGTTTTGAAGGCTGGAGTTTCAGAAACATTTTGGCAGAAGAGCCTTTTTTGGAAGTGATTTGGGAACACTGTTACTTGAGTTGGGGTATGGCTTTAACTATTTTTGCATCTGTGATCTGCAGCATTGTCTCCGATACCAATGTTATTTGAAAGGAAGACTTGACAGTCCTGGACTTGAATCAGTGTAGAATTTCTTTTGCACAATTTGCCAGCATATTGTAGCATTCAGATGATGTCATTGGACTTCAGAAGGGCCGAAACAGAAACAAATTGTTACTAATAAAGTTGTTGAGGGCAGTAAGGCAAGAATATATTGCAAGGAATGCAATATAAAGTCTCATCAAGCAGTGTAAGCCCAGCGCACTGTAAACCTGAGCAAAGTCAAATGACACTGATTTTAGGAATGTGACTATTTTCTTCCAAATGTTTTTATTAAGGGGTTTCAAGTGCCTCAATCTAAACTAACAAGCCAACGCAGTGAATGACTGTACATCAGATATGAACCCAGAGGCCAGAAGTGTGTTTAATTTGTTATAATTCCTGATGACGATAGTGCAATGTCCTGCCTCACACAAGGCAGTGGTGGCAGCAGGTCTGCTCTAAGCGTTTAGGGGACCACGCATGACGTGCTCTCCCAGGTAGTATGATCTTGTAGCTTTTCATCCACACTAAATGGTGACTACCCCCAGCTCCATATCTCGTAGGGTAAGTTGTTCTCCTTGCACTCTGTGCCTCTCTGTGAGTACGTTTGCCCTTCAAATGGCACGAAACTGAAAGCCAGTAGTAGTAGTCTCTTTTAATTACTGCCTATTCATATATATCCATGAAGTTTCCCAGGGATCAAAGTGTGGTCTTGCAGCCAGATACCGTGCTGGGAATGCAGTTTGCTTTGGTTACGGTTATTTGACCTGAACTGCAATTCCTACAGTAATTATCTCTGTAGCAGGGATTTGAAAGCAACAGCAAAATGTTGTCTGGTGGAGTTACGTTCTAAGAAACCAAATGTGTGCTGTGCATTACAGCACCGATAAAAGGCAACATAAAATCTTAATGTTGCAGTGTGAATAGTCATGTAGTCATATAGTCAATTCCTCTGGGCTCCCTGTGAGCTTGTGCAAAATGCTGCTTCCTAGCCTAATTGTAAAATCCCTTTGGTATCTACAAGAAGATTCAAGTGAGGTTTTTCCGTCTTCTTGTGGGTGCAGTGACAAATTCCTTTAGTCATTAGTTTGCTTTATACACTTTATTTCTGTGTATTTTGAGGATTGAGGAGAGCATGGTGAGAGCAGAATGATACTAGAAACAAATGCATCCCAAAGGTCCACCCATCTCATGCATCCCGGTTGTGCTCATCTTCCTTCCCAGCAAATCATTCCTCCTTCTGGGAAGTAGCTTGCAGGTTAAAGCTGCCTGGCTGAACAAATTGAAGGGAGAGGAGAACAAAAGCAGTCGTGGAGGAAAATCTTTTTTTCCATTTTCGGTTGTGGATGAGCATCTGAGAGACTGGTATGTGATATGGTAACCAAAATGTCACTCACAGTGGTGATGACAACCAGAGCAGCAAGGCCATCTCTGCTGAGGACAGTGTTAGTGTTCCTATCTGTTCCTACTAATGATCTCAGCTCTATCCTTTGCATTCCCAGACAAATGGGAAGGTGATGGGTAAGATTCTGTTTCATGTGCTGCTCAGCAAAGTCAAACAGGTCCAGCTAGATTCCCCCCAGCCTTCATCAGGGGTTCATTTTCTCATTGCCTTGTGAATTGAAAACGTGCGTTACGGAATTCAGTGTCAGAATAGGTTGACTCCAGTGTTACCATCTTTATCTAGTGATTTATTGGTACTTTGTCTTGCTATGATGCATCTCAGTAGAAGAGGCCAAAAGGTTGGCAAAGATGGCAGACCAGATTACTCTCAACTCACACATACCTGATTGCTTCCACTTGAAGTTGAGCTTTAGGCAGGTGATTCTGGATTTAGTTTTTTGGAGATGGGATAATTCTGAATATTGCAGTATTGATGTTGCATGCAAGGAAGCAGTTTGCTCAGGATATGGGATTTCAACTGTTGATTGTTATTTAAAGGTCTAGAAAAATGTATTCATTTTCCCAGTGTCACTCCAAATAATTGTCTTAATAAAGCTCAGTATAACTGACTCAAGAAATGACAAGTATGTGCATCCCAAATGTTTTGTCAGTTTGTGTTTTGAATGAGGTTAATCTGAAGATATTAGTTGAAGGTCTAAATCGATGCTGCTGTGGGCAGAAGTTGTCTCTACTAAGTTAACAATTCTGTTAAACAGTTCACTTTGATACCTAAAGGCTTTTTTTTTTGGAAAAAAAAATCTAAGATTTTTTTAATCTTGGGATTTTTATGAAAATAATTTTAATCTGTAGAAAGCAAACATTTCACTCTTTAGGCCTCTGCCTTGTGGATGGAGTTACCAAGAGAGCTTTAGCCCAGCTTTGTGCTGTGCTGCCTGTGTAAGTTTCAGTCCTTGTAACAGTGAAAAAGTCAGCCAGCAAAGCTCAGGGAGATTTATTTCCAGCAGCCATATCGAGCAAGTGAATGCAGGTGGTGTGAGACTATGACTTCAGACATCCTCCCAGTACTCTGAAAGGCTTATGTGGACTTCTCATGAGACTGAAAACAAGAAATGGGATTCACAAGGGTAAAATGCAGGTGCTGAGCACTCACAAAACAGCATGTGGTTGCGATGACACGGTCCAGACCCCAGCCTTGCATCTTGGACAATACCTGCATGTCTTGGCTGTAAGCTCTTGCCCCAAGGAGCAGCGTAAGGCCCTCCTGGGGTCCCCAGCTGCACAGCAGAGCCAGGGGAAACCTCACTCCAAGGCTGTTTCTAAGTACAGCCAGGTGATTTAGCCCTAGACACTGATGAATTTATCCAGGCTGATTTTGGACTGTGCTGAATTGAAGTGCTTCATTGTGACCATTGAGACCTCAGAGAGGTGGACCAGGGCAAGCATCTCTCTGATGCGCGACAAGTTGCATCAGATGAATTTGCAATGGGGTTTGTGCCAATTTCCACAGAAACTCACATCGATCCCCGCACCTAACCAGAGTAACCTGTGCTGAAGTTTAATTTAGCATGAAATTCTAATTATTCTGTATAAAAGCTGTCGTTGCATCTGCTGAAATCTGCGTATTTGTAGATTTCTGTTATTAGTGTAGATGTAATTCAGCTTTATTCTTGGAGAACATTTCATTCTTTTAAATGTCATCTAGGACTTCATTTTAATGAATATCTTAATTCCTTTAAAGGGCTTAGAACTACACCAGATACACAAATGTAACCATGTCAATGCTGTTCAACGCTGATGTCATAAGAGTTGGCTGCCCTAGTGGAAAAGTCTTTTAATGGTATCTCTTCACTTTAAACAATAAAGAGTTTTCTGCGAGAATATATCCTAGGGTTCTCCCTTCATTGTCAGAAAATATTAGTAATGGAAGCAATTTGAATTCTAAGTTCATTGCTTTTTAAAGTAAGGAAAAAAATATCATAAGTCGTGCTGATTACTGACTTTTTTTGCTGTGAATGATTTTCTTTATGGTCATGCTAAAGAATCAGCCTTGTGCTGGGAGTTGTGCGAGTACAGAGTGGCAGAGTACTCGGTGGGTGTGAGGGGTTGAGCAGAACTGAAGCAAAAGTAGAGAGAGAGAGAGAGCATGCAGTGGAGATGAAGGTACTGCTGGGAAGAGGTGTGATACACGCCCTGCTTGGTGCAGAAGGTCAAAACTGGTCTAGTGGCTGAATCAGTGTTCACAGGTTATTAGACTGCTGCTTGTCCTGTCCCCAGACTGTCCTTTTCTTGTGTCACACAGGCTGGTAAAGAGGGCAGTCTGTAGTACTGCAGGAGTGGAATGGCGTTTTGCCAGTGCCAGTCTTGGGTCTGAGGCCTGTTGATGGCCTCCAATTGAGTCTTGTTTTATTTTAAAGTGTTTATTTTACAAAATGATGCCACTTTATTTACTGTTTTACAAATAATAATACAAATAATTTTGTATCTTTCCTCCTCTTTCATCATTTCAAAGGGCGATTAGAAGTACCACGGCCGCCGTTGCCACCAAGGCCACCCACGCAGCCCCATCCCGGCATATCCCTGCTGCCATCAAGGCCAAGGATACAACCCCCGCGATACAGGACCCCCCTCCAGCCACCACAGCTGAGACCTCCTCAACACCCGGTGCTGCCAGGGTCAGGAGTTGTGCCCCTTTTGCCTGGAACAACCGGGATCATCTTGGAGACTGGAGAGGCAGGGCCTCCTGGCACAGTTTTGATGTCAGGAAGAGGGCGGCTTAGAAGTGCAGATGGCCAGGCTGGTCAGAGTACCATGCCCGTTGCTGAAGGGTATGCTGGAGCACCAGGTGAGAGAACCAAACTGGTGGTGAATCACTCCCAGCTAAGTGCAATGGATGTGCCAGGTCCGGCTGGAGAAGTGACACTGAGATCTGTTGTGCTTTACCAGCCACTTTTTGACCTTCCTTGCTGTTTAGAATGGGTTTACAGCAGAGATGATTTGTGAATGGGCCTTTGCAGCCTCCAGCTGGCTATAGAAGTAGGGGAAACGCATTCAGTGCCAGTTTTGTTGCTTTTCCAAGGCTGCACAAAGCATGAGGTCAACAGAGCTGATGTAAAATCCCGGGTAACTACAGCAGTCTCTGCCACTAGGGAAACTTAAATTATTTTTTTCTTTCCATAGTGCTTGCAGTGGATTTAGTACGTTAAAGTAATAACTTGGTTTTCTTTGCCATGACCACCCCAGTTTAATGATAATTGAGCATTTCATAAGGGATGCTGTTTGGTAGCTATTTTGGTAGGTTGCTGTTCAGTAACCAAGGATCTTTTCAGACGACTGCAGTGATATTTGGTCATAATGAACTCTGCTATGTACTGAGTCACACATACTACTTCTCCTTTGTAGGATATCCAAAGTCATCTCCTCCTACCATGGACTCACAAGGTAAGGCAGTTGTTCCCTAGAAATTCTTCACACGGATATTTAATGTTTATTTCAGTCCCTGGAAAGTCACGGTTGAAAGAAAAAAAGTGTTGATTTTTAGTATTTAAGTTTAGCATTGAGGAAAATCTGACTGATTTTTGCTATATGTACGCATCAAAGCAGAATCTGCATACTTTAAAAATATGGGGGGGGAGAGAAGGGGTTTTGGTTTGGAAAAATAATTCATCTTGGGTTCTTGTTACTTACTTCAGTGTGTTTTTAAATACAAAGGGCTTGTATTTTCTAGGAAATGTTAGTATAGACCTTTTTATTTGCCTTTTAAATGAGAAAATAAACATATATTTCTGCTGATTTTAGTATTAATAAGATATGAATAAGGCCAAGACTAAGATCTTGAAGAACTGTTAGTGTCTTAGCCTAGTACATGAGTTGGTTCTCCGCTTGTGAGAGTTTCTGGCTTTGTTGGAATCACCAAGGCTTGTGTTCCTGACTTCGGTGAAAGCAAAAGTCATGCCCACTGACAGTCACAGATTAAAGGATTCAAAATGCAGTGTTCTTGGTTTGGTAGGGGATTTTTTATTTTTTATAATTGTTAATATTGCAATTCATTTATAGATCTGTATGATAAAGAGGTATAAAATTTGTGTAGGACATGCTAGTTGGCTTTGATAAATATGTTGATTAGGTGTTGCCAGCCCTGCGATCTCATACTCAAGATATTATCAAACCCTGGGGAATGGTATCCTCGATCAAAGTGAATGTTTCCACACCCTCTTCAAAAAGAATGATTTCATCTAAATTTGTTTGAGGAAATAGATGGAAATAAAACATAAGGGCTTTATGGAATCCAAGACCCTACCCTGGGACTTCGTTTGATGGCCATAACAAAGTCACAAAAACATGTCATAAAGACTGGTCTGGGGACTGACAAAAAAAGAGTTGTAACAGAGTTTACACTGTAATTCTGATATTTATACATTCTAATTAAAAATCCATCAAGCCTTAAAGCAATATTTTTGCATTTGGGAATTGGTGGTAAGAACAAGCAGCAATAGATGAGGTTTCTGGAAGAGGATAAGAAGTAAAGAAACATTCATTTATCTTGATGCCAGCAAAGCCAATATAGATGTCTAGATTTCTGTGATAAATGGATTTCCTGGGGGTTTTCTTCCACTTTGTACAATTTATTGCAGTTTATAGGCAGAAGTATTTTAATAAGTTCATGCTAAAACTGTGTGAAACAGTAGTTGGATGTTAGAAGTGCAGGGTGAGGCAGGCAGCGCACCCATCTGCTGCTTGGTGGAACACGTTGGTGGAACAGTTATCACCTTGGGATCCAGAGAGAGGTGGACTCCACCAAGGAGTTCCTTTTCCTGATCCATGCCCCTGAAGACCTATCTAAATATAAGGCACACCTACTGATCTGTCATTTAGCTTTCCCCCAAGTGCCTTGCAAACCTTAATGACAGGTACGGTCATAAAATAGAGAGTTAAGAATGGTGGAAAGAGCTGTTAGACTTCTGTGGAGTTGGAGCATGTACATCCACTGTCCCTAATCTGGCCCTGTGGCTGGATAGATGGGCCGAGACCAACAATATGAGGTTCAATAAGACCAAGTGCTGAGTCCTACATTTTGACCAGGATGAGAGACTCAGGAGAAAATTATGTGTCTTCATAACACACTGAGGTGTCAGCCACATCAGAAATACTGTGACTTAGCAGAACAGCTTCACTGAGCACTGGCTCATGGAAATAAATCAGTGTGATGCTGTGCTGCATGGCCATCCCATAAGCAGAAAAAATGTTCCTGAAAATGAGACATTAGGGTCAAACTGAAGTGTTGTAAAATAAAAAAGCAAATCTGACAAATGCTCCTTACCCGTGGCATATTCAAAGGAGTCATAAATGCCTGCTGGTGAATTAAATACTTATGGTCTTCTGTGTAGGTCCTTGAAGAATCTTCATTCCAGTTGCCGAGCAATTGTCAAGCAGCACCATCACACTGTTATTTTTTTTCCTCCTTTCACCTGGATGGCAAATACCTATGCTGTGCACTGTTTTATTTTGCTTAATATTTTTCTTCTTTTCTCTCCTTCTGGCCCTTGGGCTGTGTGGGAGGCATGAACTGTGCTGGGAAGTCAAAAGAAGTAGAGAACCAGAAATACAAGTAGCAGATCGGTAGAAATAGATGTAACCTAACAAGGGCCACCCATGCATCTTCCGTGGTTCTTTGACTCCCCAGAATGCATTACGTAGCTTAGATTGCCAAGAACAGACACACCTACTCCTTCTTACGTGCATGTATATAGATATAGATATATCTATCTCAGGTGAAACCTTCTGGAGTGCATCTGAAGTAAAAAGAGCTTTTTTTAACCCCAGAAGCTGTAAAACTGTGGTGAAATTTTTTGTCTGCCTAGCAGTTTCCTCATCAGAGCTGTGCCTGTGGTTCACTGCTTTTAAATGTTTTAAAATTTTTCTTTCTGATGTTAATACTTCCACAACACTGACTGCTTAAATGAAAGTAGTTTCCAAGCCTGGACCTTGCCTAGAGAAGCTGAACTTTGATCTTTGCACAAAGGAAAGTGCTTTCAAGGGTGGGGGGACGTGTAAGAGAGGGTATTGCACCCCTCTGTAAAGTTCTGCAAAAGCACTGCTGAGCTGTTGGTAGGAATTGTGAAAGCTTTGAACAGGCACAACTCCAGTTGGAAATAGTGAGGAGGGTAAAAGAGCACAGACACATTGTGTCTTTACTGCACCTCTTTATATTCACCCCTGAATTGATCTGTGGCATATTTAGACAGGTTTAGTATTTTCACTTTGAACAGATACATATAGTGTGCTAAACCAGGCTGCAGATCTGAAACAATGTCAGCAGCATAGCAGAACAGTTGTTAGTTATCTCTAACAACTGTTCTAGCAATTAGTAAGGAAAATCTTGAAGGAAGTCCTGGCAAGCTGGAGCAGGAGTTGCAGTATGACTGCAGGGGAGAGAAAGCGTTCTAGTGAGCCAGTAAGAAGTTGAGGTGTGTTTTCAGTTGATTTGAGTCTCAGGGTAAGCATCTACATAGAGATGCATTCTGTAAGTAGTGTGGTGTTAAGGTGGTGGAGTTTTACAGAAGCTGCTTAAGTAAGTAGACTTCCAGCAATTACTTTTGGTCTTTCAGATAACCTCATCTTAGCTTACAGGGGCACCTGCAGGCACACTGGCAGGCAGGGGTAATGAAAAAGGGCTTCTATCTGATTTCTGAGCATAAGACAAAATGCTGAATGAGATTTCTAAAGATACAGGAAGCAGCTGGTTACCAACCCCCAAGGGAAGTCAAGGTAGTTATTTGCCAGTTCTGAATTTGCAGGCATGTTTTCCCCTTGCCTTCCCCTCCCACTTCCCTATGCTGAGTTATTCAGGAAAAAAGTGGATAGGATAGCAGAGCATTTGTATGTCTACATTTTAGGTGAAGTTTTGTCACTTTTAAACTTCAATTTTTAAGTGATATAATCTGGATTAGATTGGATATTAGGAAAAGCCTTTTCACCCAGAGGGTGGTTGAGCACTGGAACAGGCTCCTCAGGGAAGTGTTCACAGCATGAAGCCTGTCAGAGTTTAAGAAGTGATTGGACAACCCTCTCAGGAACATGGTGTGATTCTTGGGGCTGTCCTGTGCAGGACCAGGAGTTGGATGGGTCTCTTTCATTTCAGGATATTCTATGATTCAACGAATTGAACATTTGTCGCTGATGGGCATCTCTGATTGAGAGGAAGAGGGCAAACATTTATTTTAAGGATGGCAGAAGGAGCAGGGTGAAGCAGCAGCTGTAGACAACTTTAAGGTCATTTGTTGTTTACCTACTTGCCTGAACAAAGCAACATGAGTTGACTACTTCTAGCAGTGTGTACTGCCTTAGGGGAAATGTTTAAAGGGAAGGTAACTAAAATGGGACTAATAAGTGGTTGAGTATTTAACACTTGTCATTAAGTCAGTCTGTTAAAAGTAAAAATTTGTCTTAATTATCTAAGTTGTATTTCATCCAGCCCAGTCTAATAGCAGTGTTTAGCTAGTAAGCAGATAGCCCCTATAAAATGCCTAAGTGTCTGTTTAATCTGCTGAGAAAAGGAGAAAAAATTGTGAAGTGAAAATTCACTCAAAAGGAAAGCGCCAGAGTGAGAGAATTGCCCTGGTGATGGTTCTCTTTGCATTAATACTGAAATGTTATATATTCTTATATCTGTTTTCACTACCTTTTGGCAGAGAAAGTAGGAGATCTAAGCTATGTGCAGCTTCTCAGCATGACTAGGAGAGCTGGCATGAGCTAAACACCTTCAGCACTCCTGTTGCCATTGTGGTAGTGACAGAGAGCAGAGATGTTGAAGGGCAACTTCAGTCCGAAGAAGGACTTTGGCAGAAGCATTGTGGAATTGAAAGGTGGTAGGATTTCCACTGTCAGCATTTAGAAGCCAGGTACTGTTTTCTTAGAAGGAAAAAAAAAAAAAAAAGACTGTGGCCAACACAGGAACTTTATGGTGCTCAGTAGATTTTATCGTGAGACACCTGGGACTTGGGCCAGCAATACGTATTCTGCTAATTCTGGCATCCCTCAACTGACAGGATTAGTCTAAGGGGATGTATGTGCAGGAACAGAGACATCGGATTATAAACCATCACAGGGAAAAGGCTGTGTTGTCATCCTGATGTGATTCTCACTCATGTTGTTATGCATTTTAGGACCTGCCACTGCTGCTGCTGCGCCCTCTCTGGTGTCGTTTTCTGCTGGGCTCACACAGAAGCCTTTCTCCAGTGATGCCGGCGTGGTTCACTTTAACAAAGTGCTTGTGAATGACGGGGACTATTATAACCCAAATACAGGTAATAGCCAAAGGATATGGACCCACAGAGATGATAGACAGGCAGTAGCATGAATTGCCAGGGTTTGATGTTATTTTGTTGTTCAATGTGCCAGCAAGATCTGAGATAAGTCCATTTAAACCAGACACACTGGGGTAAAAATCTCCTGTGGATGCAAAGAGGCGTACACTTTGCCATGTCTGGTTTTACCCAACTGCCCAGTACTACTGAGGCCCAGCTCACCACTGTGTCTTCTCTGGTGGCACAACTGATAGTGCTCCTCACCCCACCACAGGCCAGCTGAGTCCAGGTAGCAGAGGTGAGATTCCTTCCTAACCCTTACTTACTAATCCTGACTTCACTTCAGCTTAGCCAGCTGGGTCACCCGGAGGAGAGGTGGGAGGGGGGGACTCATACTGCCTCCCCAATGGCCGTACCTGCAGGCTGCCTCCTTCTCAAGCAGGGTGTCACGTCACTTGAGGGTGTTAGGTGTGCCTCAACCTACTGGGGACTTGCACAGCACGTGGGTGTCTCTCCTGGCTGCTTCCAGCTCTGAGTCATGGGAGCTGCCTAGGCCAGGATGTTTCTGAATGTGGACAAGACCTGCTCATGTCCTGGAAGACAGGTGGGCTCTAACATGAAAGCAGCACTCCTTTTGTCTTCATGACTGTGGTCAGTTGATCAAGGCAGACCTTGTGCAGTTACCTGTACATTAGGGGTGGATAACCCGTGTAGCTTTATGTTTGTCATCATGCTTAGAGAGGACAGGTGTCCCCATTTTGAATAACTCTGAAAAGCTGCCTCTCTTCTGCAGGCATTTTCACATCACCATATGAAGGGCGCTACCTGATCACCGCCGTGCTGGCCCCAGAGAGAGACGAGTATGTAGAAGCTGTGCTGTCCGTCTCCAACGCAAGTGTGGCTCAGCTCCACACGGCTGGGTACAGAAGGGAACTGCTGGAGTATCACAAACCCTACTCGGGGAAACGGACCTGTGGTGGTCCTGGGACGTTCCACCTTGTTCTTCACCTCAAAGCAGGAGATGAAGTAAACGTTGTCGTAACGGGAGGCAAACTGGCCTACACAGACTCTGACGAAATGTACTCCACATTTAGTGGAGTTCTCCTTTATCCTTCTATTTCTCATGTTTAGGTTTATCTTGAACAGGAAAGAAGGTAAGATGATACTCAGAAGAAATTAAGTGTAATAAAGTTCAAAGCTTTAATATATTCAGTTTATATATTTGATTTCAGTGATGGGTTTATAGTCTATACAGAGAACTTTTCCTTGTCCTTTGTTTCCAGAGGGAGCTACAACAGACATGTTTCTGTAGCTAAATGAACTCCTTCCCAAGCCTCTGTTTACCTGTACAAGCAGAACAACTGTTTAAAAAGTACATTCTCAATAGATACTTCTCCACTATGCTCTTGCTGTTCCCTATTAAATTGTCTTCGCAATCTTCTCCCTAGTTTTTCAAATTGTCCCTAGTATATCAGAGTTTACATCTTTGCTCAAGTTTACAGTTGTGGTCAGTTATTTTCATGTTTTCAGTAAAGCAGGGCCAAGAAAGAGAAATTGTAGTGGATGTGGTTGATGACTTTTTATTCCTTGTGTTATTTCATCACCTGTGTTTGCATAATCAATTTGTGCAGTGCAATTGCTGACCATGGTGGTGCAAAACAAAATGATACTCATCTGCATCGGTTTTCTTTTCTCCCCTAAGGGCCAAACACAGTGCTAGGAGGCAAGCTGAGTGACCCATTCCAGTCAAGTGAAAGCAGAAGTGCAGGGAGAAATTTGCCTCAGCTTTCCTCTGGGCAGATGTGAGCATAAGGTGCAGTTGGTACTATTGAAAGGTACAGAACAGCTACTGTCCACTTACAGAGTAAAAAAGAAGATCAGTTAAGCATGATGCTCTTGGGATTAAAGCTTGCTGCTGGAAATCAATTAAACAGGTCAGAAAAATCAGAATTATCTTTGCTTAGCTAGGAAAATGGTAATTTTGAAAAGTGTAACAAAATTTACAGTTTGTTTCTGGCACCCCTACAGTACTTGCATTAAGAGGGAAGTTTTTGTCTTTGGTGCATTGTAGAAGACAAATCAGAGGAAAAATGGTTGGTAAAGGAAAACAAACAGTCTTATTAGTCAGTACTGTCAAATTCAGAAACCAACCATCTGCAGCCTCCTTTGCATTGGTGCTTTGGAGTGAGGTTTGTTTTAACACTCAGCATCTGTTTATATGGATGAAACAACTTTCATGGCTTAAACAGACAAACACATTTGGGGCAGCAGTATCGTATTTCTCATTCTAGCCACTTCTCAGTGGAGGTAACAAAAGCGATGCTTTGGCTCTTAGAGGATAGCATTTCGTGGCTGAAAAAAAAAATCCAGCCTTGCCTTACTGAGTGCAGGGCTGTTCATTTGTCACCTGTATATTCTTGTATCAGCTGACCTTTCGGATAATCTGTTCATGCCACGTAGAGCTGTATTTATCATAGTGGTCTGTGTAGTATATTTTTCCTTCTTAAAAATGCAGAACAGCTGTTTATAGGCTCAGAACAAACAATTCCTTTAGGTGAGGGAAGAACTCTCTGTGCTGTAAGCAGCACAGTATGTTTATAGCTGAAGCCCTTCCCATCTGAGGAGATCAGATGAAGACTTGTGCCTTTGTTGCTTAGCTTTGGAATAGATACTTCCTAATAACTGTGTTTCCAGGCAATGAGATGGGGCCTTCCCACAACAAACTGTCACATCCTGGAAACTGAACTGCCTTTGAGAAAAGCAGGCAGAAAAAGCCGCCTCTCCGCGGAGGAACTCTTGAGTCAGTCCCTGTGCAGCTAGGATTGCACTGGGGGAGTTCCGAGCACAGGAAGGAAATGTTGAGTGGAGTTTTAAAGCACCTGTTTTGGGAAGATCTCTCGGCACCTGATTTTCAGAAATGATGGTGTTAGAGATAAGCAGAAGCTGGCTGTATTTGTAGCAGGAAGGCTGTTTCTGCAAGAGCAGCTGTTAGTCAGTAGCCAGAGATGTACAGTGAACTTGCACGTCACAGCCTGATAAAAGGAGCCACCTCTGTCTCATTTCCCTGCATGTTTTCTGGAGGGCGAGGCATTAGCATGTAGTCAGCAACCACACCATTATTCAAGGGGGACTTAGTGTTGTTTTGTCCTTTCTGTCTCATGTCTTTCTAGGTCTCAAAATTGAAGGGACAGACATGATGTGTTGTATTTTGTGTGTCCAAAGGTCAAGCACATCATCCACTTCTTTTTTCTTTAATGTAATTTCTTGTTATGTACAAAAGCCAGAGGCATTTTTTTCTTTTCTTTTAGAATATTTTTCACTCTTCTCAAGGAAGCTGTGTTCTCTAAGAAGTTGGCTCCAGACTATGTGTGACTCAAGTATTGTTAGATTATTGTTGCCTGTTCTAAAAATGACTCATGGAAATAAACAAAATGAGCTGAGTGCTTAGGGAGACCTTAGCTGGCAAACACAACCTTTTCTTTCCGCCCGCTCCAAGAGAGAAATTTTTAAGAATTGGCAGTGCAAGTTTAGTGCTAAGAGTTGCAAAAGTTGTATCATTTAATTATTACCTGGCAGCCCTGGGAGATTGCTAAATCCAATTCACAAATCTTTACAAGCCCAGTCTTCTACTAGAAAGTTTCTCCATAGGCCCAGAATCTGCTGATGCCTGTGCTGGAATGGTTGGAGCCCTCATAACGCAGAGTAACTGGTATTTGTACACTGCTGTAAAGCATTCCCTAAACTGTGTTGCAGCTGGGCCCAGTCTCTGCAGCATATTTTGAGGATCCTTTTAGACCTTTTGGGGATAGCTTCCCATTCATGTCTAGCAGTGTGGGTGGCTAAAGCCATGACCTTTTACAAGGAACCTCTGTCTTAAATTCCTGCCTTTGTTGAGGGGGCCTTGACCCTTAATTTCCACTTCATTGGTAATTGCTGTAATCAGGGTAGATGGCTCAATTCCTCCTAATGAGGTTATTTTCCTGAAGCTTACAAGGTGAAATACTCACCCAGCTGGGGAGACTACAGTGCTGTAGCCCCTTAATTGGCAAAGGGAGAATGGAACCTGAGTTCCAGTTCTCTGCTCCAGAGACTGCCTGGATAAAATATTAATAAAGCAAGAGCTAGAAGACACTCAAGCACAGAGGCGTTCATGGGCCTGCTGAGGGTTGGCTCCACACAGAACAGCCCAGCTTCAAAGAAAGGAGCAAGAGCCTTGCTCCAGAATACCCTGAACCTGCTGATGGAGCTTTTACATCTTTGGTGAGGATCAGCAGCAGAACATGGAAATACCTTCACTGAAAGGGACATTTCTCACTGTGGGTTCATAATTTGACTACCACATCCAGGAGCTTATACAGGAAGCATCTGTTAAGGAGAAAGCCTTAAAAAAATTAAATCCTGTAGGTGAGAGCTGTAAGGCAGGAATACTGCCTTGTTTCATAGATCACAGTGCCACCTTTTAGATCTGCTTTGTAGATAGTTCTCATACACTGCATTACAAAACTGCAAGATTCTTGGGCCATACAGTATCTGTTGTGCCAGGTGCTCTTGTTTGACATTGAAACAGAAGGAAAACCAAATCATACCAGGTGAAGCTGAACAGGCAGACAGGTGTCTGACATTCCCAGAGCCAGGCGTGAGGCATGGCAGTTCCACAGGGACTCTCCAAATATCAAAGCCAGCCAAGTCCCCAAGGCAACAAGGCTTGCAAGACAGGTGAATTCCCACAGGCAGGTCATTAGCAGCAGAACATCTGAAGACAAGCCAGCATGCTGACAGCCAGAGACTCAGTTCTGCCGAACATATCCTAGAGCAATAAGGTGACATATAAATCCGTCATATCCCCTGGAAAGCTCGCAGCAAACAGGAATGCCGATTTTCACAGCAAAAAGTAAATAAAAAACTACCTCATCATTTTAATTTGCTGTTAAGACTTCTGAAAACATCTCTGTGCTGAGCAATCAAAGCAGTGAGGACTGTCTGTGGTATTCCACTGTTTCCTTTCAGTGTACACCATGTTAGCTGCAGCAACTTTGTGAAGGGTCACAGAGACTATTTGGCTTGGTGAAGCCAACCAGCCCATCAAGAAAAATTACATATAGTCGAGGAAATGGAGCAAATTTTAAATGGAAAGCGTAGGAAAGCAACTTAAAATAAAATGCCCATCACTACCCAGTGCAGCTTTAAAATGCATGGAGAATTCAAAGTAATGGGATCTCCAGCTGGACTGAACTGTTTCCTGAGGATGCATGCATTTGGAAGTGAGTGCTATCTGCTGATTTAACTAAGACTTTGTGTTACAGTCCAGTAGTGGATACAGATCTATTTCACTAAAACTACAAAAGCACTTGCGGTCTCAGCTTGGAGATTGAAGGAACATGCATTCCAGTGGGAATTACTCACCAGGTACACGTTGGTTGCTGGTTGCTCCCAGATAATGGCACAGAGTTCAAATCATCAAGTTACCAGGAATACCTGGGGGCAGTCTCCTGTCATCACAAGGCAGACTTGTGCTCGAGCCAACACCAACTTTTTTGCAATGTACCCTGCAGACTTGAGACGAGATGCAGAACAGAAGCTCTGCCAATTCATGCTATATGGAAGATTTCAAAAACATCTTGCAACATGTACTACATAAGCAGGTTTTGGCATTTATTTTGCTATCCTGATTGTGGAAATAAGGAACATTAGTAAAATTCTTCAGCAAAAAAAGAACAGCACATTTGACATGCTTTAGGGTATGCATGTCTATACGTATATTCATGTGCATATATATATATATAAATGGATAGAGTAATATCCAGGAATGTGAAGAAAACTGTGTGATGGAAAACAACTGCAGATATGTCCAAATAAAGCCTACCTCTTATGTAACACCTTGATGCTCTTTTGCTTTCCAGGGAACACAGCAGCACTCTAAGCCAAAATTTTCACTCTTTTCTGCACCACCTTTTAAAGTGCAGTTTCTGGCTTCTCAGTCAAGCTTGCATGTATATTTTAAGTGTTTATTCAGTGTCAAGCACTGTTACCTAGGCTTTGTAGTACACCGAAGTTATGCCAATACAGTTCTTGTCCATTTTATTTGCTCAGTCACTGCCTTGATAATATTTCAGTCGCAAGGGACCAGCAATGATCATCTAGTCCAAGTGCCTGACTAATTCAGGGCTGGACAAAAGCTAAAGCACATTGTCAAGGGCATTGTCCAAATGCCTCTTAAACACTGACAGGCTTGAGGATCCTGAGATGACCCCTCTGTGCCCCCAGACTTGGGACCTGCATCTGCAGGGTTCAGCCTGTGACTGCTGCAAGTCTCTGTGTCTGCTCTCTATGCACACAGAGCAAGGGCCATCCATGCCCAGGAGAGCATGGTATGGTTGTTAATTTTTACCAATTTTTGGCCTTTGCATTTGTCCTGGTTCTGCCCAGGACAGGGTTACTTTCTGCAGCAGCCAGAAGGGGCACAACCAGGACCCTGGGGTTATTCAATACCACCTCCCCTCATGGGCAGGGGGCACAGAAGGGTGAGGGGTGTCACCAAACAAGTGTGATGACAACTGCATTTGAATTGTTCACCTGTCTTGTACACTCTGATAGTTGTATTATTGGTGGTGGTGTTACTGTTTGCTTTCTCATCTCATTGCTGTTTCTAGTAAATTGCTCTTATCTCAACCTTTGATCTTTACCTTTTTATGCCTTCAACTCCTCTTCATCCTCTGCAGGGGGAGGTGAGAGGGAGAGAAGTACGGACTCGAGTATTTCAATGGGAACACCAAATTGGGAAATATTCCTACACCAGAAGAGCATTTTAGAGCAGAAGTGCTGGCTGGAACGCTTGGCCTCCCACCACGGCCTGGGCTGCAGGAGGAAGGCTTCTGCCAAAATGGATCAGAAATTTATGGCCAAATCTGCCCTGTTCTTTAGGCAGTTCAGGCTGAGCAGTTCAGGCTATGTTGCTTATTCTCCCCAGACCACATACACATGAAGTATCATCAGAGACACGGAATTTAAGATTAAAGACCAGCAAGGTAGGAAGGAGAAGAAAAAGAAGAAGGCAGGGAAAGGTTGAAACAAAAGACTTAACTAGGAAGAAGACATGAGGTGCATCAGCTCTTGGTGCTGGGGTCGGACTGGCAGCCACCCAGTCCTTACAGCAGAATTCAGACTAAAGCCAAATGTTTAGTCAAAACCATACCTTTCTGGCACACTTCCTTACAAGCAAAGGCTTTTGTACCACTCCCAAGGAGGTGGCATAGCATCGCTTCTAATTATCCCAACGCGCAGCCCCATCCAGAGCACTACACACAAAAGCCATTAGCGCAAACTCTCGCTCTCCTGGAGCTCAACATCTGCTCTCCCACTGAGCCAGGCTGCTTCCACAGCCATTTGGCTGGAGGGCCTTCCCACCACGTGCCAGCCTGGCGCCTCAGTCAGAGCTGGCAACCACTCCGGCTGTGAAGAAAAATCCCCCCTCCCAGGGTTCTAGTGCTGGCATCTGTCTGCTATTATTTGCTCCAGCTCCCCTGTACGATTAGAGGGGTCTTGGGCATCTCTTGAGAGCGACAGAAACATCAGTCAGGGTTTGATTAATTTAAGGGAAAGGGAAAGGAGGAAAAGCAGCGGGTATTGTCCTGCTTAGGAAACATGCTTGTACTCCTGCCAGACAGAAGACCCTGACACACTGTTGCTCTGCCCAACAATGAAAACTCTCAAACCATGCAGCACATGGGGCATCTGCCCAAAAAACCCTTATGAGCAGCCAGCTGACTCACTGCTTAGCTCACCAATGGTCTGAGAGCTCAGCCAGCAACAAGAGGGAATGTACACATCCTCCCCACCAAAACGGTGCAGGGCTGCAGGCCCTCAGTGCGCCAACTGCATGACATGACTCAGAAATTGCATCCTGCACAGAAGTGCCCATTCCTGGAAACTGTCATTCTGTTCTTTACCTATCTAAACCTGTTGCTCCAAGACAGAAAAAAATTCATCTACCAAGAACAAAATCACCCCAGTAAGAGTCCATTAGGGTAAGATGGACACGAGATGAACAATGCCAGTCAGAAATATTTTTGCAACAGATCCAAACATTGGGCAGACATGGGACATGCCACCCTTGTATTGCCTGCATTGGCACAGTCACTGCACGCAAGGAAGCAGCGAGACCTAGGAGTGAAAGATGGGCAGGGAGCAGACAGTGGTGTGAGGAGGAAGTGCAGAGCGTGAGCAAAGTCGTGGGGGAAACCAGCAGGAACGCAGGAAACAACACAACTCCAGCAGTCAGCTCTGCGTCCAGGCACAAGGAGAGTGAACGGGTGCTGGGTGCAGCAACACAAACGACACCACAGAAGAACCGAAAGGCACAGCATCGCTGATGCTCTCATGCATCATGCTTTCTGTCATACTTTTACATGTGACTGAACAGTCAGGTTTTCTATGCAGGTTGCTAGTTAGTTGTATTTACAAGTAACAGCAAGAGACCAAGAAAATCAGTTTCTACTAAAGCCTGAGGCCTCTTTTTCAAGGCGGTCTCCCAGTATTTGCCTCAAACAATTCAACAACTGTTGTAGAAGACAGTACTCTTTGCCTTAAAAGGAAAAAGTTAATTTTGATGGAATTAGGATAAAACTCCAAACTAGGGCATTTACAAGAGCTCAGACTACGCAATTACAATTTTCTTCAAAGCAGCTTGTGCATTCCCAATGTTACCTGATATTCTATATTACAAGTGCATGTTTTTATGATAGTTATAACTGGTACTGGCACACAAGTTAAAAAATTGATTACTGTCATCAAATTTATCAGCTGTATAAATACTCTGAAGAAAAGTAAATCAAGTGTGAAAGCAAGCAAATGTATCATAGTCCTTAGAAGAGTAACCTGAATTCCACGTTAAACATGAATACAATTTTAATAACCCCACATGCACTAAATTAGCAATACAGTAATGGAATTACCAAACACAAAGCAAAGAGAAATTTTAGTTTAAGTCTGTTTATTGTGATAACATTGTTCCGAACACCAATAAACATTGCACTGAAGTGTGGGTCGCTGTACCCAAGACAGTCCAGTCTTAACAAAAACCACTGTATTTGTATGATCACAGATTTGACATGTTAAACACATTACCTTATTAGTGATTGGGTTGCTTAACAATCAAGTATTCCACATCTTCAAGGTAAAAACAAATGATTGAGGAGAGTTTTCCCACCCTCAAAATGAAACAACATCTTAACTTTCATCTGGAAGTAATTAAACACTGTAAAAAAATCCCAAACAATTCCATTTTATTTAGCAAATTTTAACTTTGGAAACTAAAACTTCTTCAGGCAAAAGTGACACTTTAAAGGCATCTCAAATTCACTATGCATTTTTGATGGTTCATTATGAATGTGCATTACAGTCATTTAAACAACTCATTCATATGACAGCATTTTTTAGAAGGCCTGTATGAAATATTAACATGAAATCTCATCTCTTTTGTCTTTACCATAAGTGGATTCATAGTTTGCTTCAGAAGTTCCATGACAGAGTTAACACAAGTGTTAAAACTTTTCCAGTTGAAAAAAAATAAAAGGTTTTAGGAGGAGCAAACTGATGACAGAAAGCTAAAGAGACACAAGTCAAGATTGCACATGCAATTGTTTACTGCTGGGAATTAGAGCCCAATCCTTTGAAGTACAAACATGCCTGGTACAGTAAAAAAAACAAACCAAACCAAACCAAACAAAAACCCGATTAAATCCAGAAATGTGTGTCCCTTGAATTGGTGATCTTTTAAGATATTATAGAAATGGGTAATGTCCAAGTCAGTAACAAGTTTTGAATTGCAGTGTTCCTTATTTACTCTCAGAGAGGTGTCATGGACTCAGCCTTTGACAGGTTCCAACACTAAGAGGATCTGCATCTTCAACAACACAGTCTTAACAGGGGTGTGCACGTGCCTGCAGACACGCACACTTAGAAGTTCCTCTTTCACAGAAAGAATGATTTAGTTTGTGCTAATTTTAAATCCATATAGCACAACTTGTTCTCAAACATTAGTTTCAGGCCACTTCTCTCGACTAAGGTAACAAAGGATAGGCTAATGCTTAATTCTTGTTAATATTGCAGCACAAGCCTACAGTTGATAGCAACGAGATGTCTTCTCTAGAGTCAGTAAAGTGCCCAGCAGCCCAAATGACGTAGGTGTGCAATGACAGGTACAGGGCCCCCATGTTCTGTCCCTAAACAGCGTTAACAGTCTGAAAAGCTTCAAACACCAGCCAGACTTAGAGAAAGCAAATAAGCCCTCTGCCCTACTCGTATCAGAAATACTCAGCAACACTTAAATTTTATCAAAAAACAAATATCAAACTGTAGCTATTACAGAGAAAAAAACCCATCAGATTTTTCAACTAAGCAACTTTTTGCACATTCCTACAATGCAAAATGACATTGTTAGCATAGTGAGGAGCTCTCCACACTCACACAACCACCAAATTTATACAAGCTGAAAGTACATGCATTTGGAGATACACCTGATATTATTTTTCCATGCTGATCATTTACTCAAGTCCCCACCTTGAAATCCACAGCTTATCTTTATGATATCCTGAAAAGATGGAACTGAAGTGAAGCAAAAAAAAAAAATAAATTAACCACATAAAAAAAATTAACCAAGAAAGATATAGCCAAACCTTCGTAACAATCTGTCCCATTTGGAAACTCATTGTAGTTTCATGAAGTACTTTTTTTTTTTAGAAAAGCTGTGTAATACCAGGGCCACCAAGAATAAGTAAAGCACGGTAAAGAAAATTTTCACATCCACAAAAGGACTGGTTTAGGAAAGGCTGCTTCATTCCCTTTATGCAAAATAGAATCTTTAGATAGAATATTTAATCTCATAATTAAAATACTTTATTATGTTGGATTCTTATTTATTTAAAGTATTTAAGTGACTTAAAAGCTCAAATTCCATTGATATTCAAAGCACTTGGTGATCATGAAAATTTCAGTTCTAGTGAAATCTATGAAACAAAAGGTAAGACAAGGAAAAAAAACCCACATGGAATAATGTTTGTAAGCTTCTGACAGTAAAAAATGAAAGAAAAAGTAAGCAGTAAGAGCAAAATAACCTGTGAAATCCACTTAAACACTGAATAGACTGGTGACCAAGAACCAATGAAAGTATTGTTCTTACAGTACAAAAATGAGGGTACCTTTCAATTCACTGACATGCATGGCACACCGTGACAGATAGGTACAGGTTTTTTCCCTACTCTCATTCTCCTGTTTTGAAAGAGATTCCATGTTGATTATGCTTGCCTCACTTATTATCCAATGTTTTATAAATACAGGAATACACTAGAGTTTTGTAAGGGGGAAAAAGTAATTTCATTTATATGGTGATCTAAAAATGATTCCCCCGAGCAGTTCACCAAATGTCTAGTGTTAGCTGGTGTTACATCAGAACTGGGGGTTAAGACATTCAGCCTGATAAAGAAAATATTCCTGGAAGGGTGCAAAATTCTCTAACTGCACTCTTGCAGGTAGTGAAACAGAGCAAGCTCCTTTCCTACATTCAGCCCACGAAAGCTGAAGCACAAGGCCTGCCTCAGCGTTCCTGAGAAGAGCAGCCCTGTGCAGGCACTGCAGCAGGTAGCCGTACAAATGCCTTCTGAAGATCACTCACCCTTCCCTGCTCCCACTGGGAGCTGTGCACAGGAAAGAGCTTGCTCCAGAGTCTGTGGAAATTCTGGATGTTGCCCCCTGAAGGATCTCCAATACATGGCCCCAGAAACACACTTAAGGAGTGAATGACAGGAAGCCCAGAACTGATGATTAAATGATGTTTAAATGACTGCAGTCTTTAAGCCCTCTGGGCTGGTGGAATGATACATTCTCACCACAGTTTTGTCCAAAGAAGGTTAAATGCACTAATTCAACTTAGAAAGCAGCTACCTTTGCCTTCAAGTACTTTTGAAGAGAGAAACACTAGCTGCTCCTACAGCTGACAAATACTACAGCTGGAATGTAATTTGTTCACAGGCTCTGATCTGAACCTGAGGAATGACCGGCATAATGTTTATGAATAACCCAAAACTTAAAAGAGAAAAAAACCCAACCAAACAAAAAAAAATGCAACAAAAAAAATCCTAAAGAAAAAAGAAAAAAAGTAAAAGGTTTTATTCTGCTCTGCAGCATTTAACCATTCTCATAGCCGGAATCTCACTACTTGGGGTGCATTTCCTTCCAGCTTTTGAAAACCTGCAATACAGAATTCTGGAAAGACCTGCAGTAGACAATTAAAATATTAAATACATAATTTTTTCAGTATTACAATTCCCTGAATATAATCTGTACATAAGTTTTACTGGCCTACACAACATACACACACATACACATCATCTCTGTGCTGAAAAAGGAAACAAAAATGTCAGTTCCCCGACTTTTACAGAATTGTTCAAGATTTTTCTTGATGGAAATTAACATGACACAGCTCAGCTTGAAAACAAAAAGCGCCATACATGTGTCTGAAGACAACTTTCATTTTTAACAAGCTCATCAAATAGTTTAAATATTGTATTTAAAAAAAGAAAAGTAATAAGCAGAGTTAGTTTGAGCAGATTTGTACAAGCACAGTCTAGTACATGAAACAAAAGGCATATTTACATCTTAAGAGGAATTTTATGTCTTCAGAGTCTGTCAGACTAGTAAGGTCTATACATTTTCTGTATTTTAGCTGAGAAAAAAAGCACACTGGTCTTAGGCTCTGGCTCCTTTCAAAAATTGCCTAATTGCCCATCTGAACATTAAACCACATTTTTTATTAACAGGTCTGACATTCTATTTGGCAGTTTCCATACACTTTTTGGCTTCATTTTAGAAAATATACTATTAAGACAAATTAAAAAAAATTATTCTATGTTTACAATAAAGTCTGTATTGATGAAAATGCGAAGTCATATTTTACCTCAGCATTTAGTTGCCCTGAAGCACTTGGGTACCATGACCATCAATGACAGGCCAATCTCAAGTGCCTTAGAACAGGTATATAAAGACAAGCAATAAAGAAAACAAAAAAACCCAGACACACACCAAAAATAAGACAGTAGCTTTGCATTTTCTTTGTTTCAAACCAACGAAGTTAAAGTGATTTCCTTAGTAAGACTTACGGTACCAATATATAAATTATCATCTTCATTAAGAAAGTTCTTCACATTTAAACTGAAGTTGAGTAGCTGAATATGAAATTCCATCTCCCGGTGAGAAGTACTTTTCAGGCCAGTTCATCCATGTTAAGTTCAGGAAGAGGCTCTCTCCAGTAGCAAAAAGAGCTGAATTCTGGGCACGCAAATGCAGAACTCTGTTCTTTATTAAGCAATGGGAACACATATTCCACAAGCTCACTTAGTCTGTAATACCTATATTAAAGAAGAAGAAAGGCCATTATTTAAAGGTCTAGTCACTGCTCAGCTGTAGCCAAAAAGGAGCTTTGGAAGTCTAGACCAGAAAGTTATAGTTGAATAAGGCCCCACTATTGCAGAACCTACTTTCAATTTTATTTTGCCAGTTTTCATTTTGAAAAAAGCTTCAGTCATGTATCCGAAGCTGCGAGTCTCTGGCAAATAAGGTTTTGCACCTTATGTACATATTATTACCATATGTAACAGAAGATTCTGGTCACAAATGCAATTGTTTTGTAATCTCATTCTTAGATACTTTCTTTAGTGGAAATAACAAAAATGGTCTTACGAAGATTTGTTTCCCTTAGTCTGTTCTTGGATCAGTTCACCCTTTGGATTCACAGTAAATATTCTGCAGGCTGGAACTCCCACTTGCATGTAGGCATATACATCCTGCAAAAACCATGAACAAAAGCACATGCTTCAACATTTCCTTATTGAGTCCAACAATGAGATGACTGTGATCCAACAATGAGAAAAGCCAATCCAAAAACAGTACAGTAGAACTATTTCTTTAAAGAAGTCCCTAAATGACAGAAAAAACCAAAATATGCACCACTTCCCCCTCTCCCCACCAAACCATACATATGCACCATAACAAAACATTCCCCCGCCCCCAAATGCTTAATTCCTGTTCCCAAGCCTGGGACCACAAACATGCACATAAATCTGTACGACCCAACACCACTCCTTGTGTCAGTACTCCTTTTGCAATACCCCCTCTCTTTTGCTCAATTACAGTAGCACTGAGCTGCAGAGAAAATACAGGAACTGTATAATAGGAAAAAGGATTCAAGACTGCAGAGCACTGCAATAATGTCTTTAGGTCACAAAACTGCCAAAAATCCTTAAAAATAATTTGGAAAGGTGGCACATATTAAATAAAATTCTGAGCATACTAATGCATCTTTGTAACTGTTCTCATATAAGCCATTGTAGAAGCTTTTTTTTAAAGCATCTACATATGGCTTTTCCTACCCAAACCCATAAAAGCATCAGTATCCCATTTCCATATTCAAATTCTGATAGACATAGAAAGAAAACCCTATTTTTTTTTTGCTTCTCAGGTACTTCATGCATTTTAACCCTTCAGTTAGAAAGGGGCAGACTTACATTGGGCCTGTTTCCAAAAGCAGCATAGAAAGGCTGTTTACTGGGAGCGAACAAATTCTTGATATCATTCAAACATTCAATTTTGAACTTTTCAGGCTTCTTTTCTATTACTTCCCTAAAATAAAATTTCAACAATCAAATTCCAAGTCATGATTTGACAGAGGGCATCTTCCTTCCCCCATTTATTTGATATTTGCTTCCCATTGGTAGTTACACAGACACTGGTAACTAGCTCCCCAAGGATGATACAAGAGACAATCAAACATTCCCTGTTTTCCATCATCCACAGTAAAAGACCAGGTCCATAAGCTGTGCATACGCTAAGTAAAAATGGGATGGAATTCCCAGTTGTGAATGCAGTTTGTGAACTGCTTTTATTGTAGATGAAGATCTAATCAGGTACACATAAGCTTGTCATAACTCGTCTCTGACAAAAAAGTGTGTAAGGCCCATGACCTTAATGGAATTTGTTCTCATTGCTATCCATGAATGAGTCATTCTTATTAAAAACAAAACCAAAAGGACTTTTCTACTATTAGCTCCTCCCATCAAGAACAAGTAGAATATGGCTGGTCCAAAAGATCACTTGAGTTAAACCATACCTAAATGCCATATTGCTTTGTAAGTAGTTATACCTGGAGCACTCCCAATATCACAAGGTCCTTTTGCATGACAGTCTGTATTTCCCAGCTTTTCTTCTTTTCTCTCTATCTTGTGCAGTAGGCACTGCACTACAACCCTTTCAGCTATACTTGAAAAGACAAAAGCGTACTGATATAAACAGAACCTAACTGTAATGAGTCATGGTCTAGGGGAGTAAAGAGGAGGGAAAACGAGCTCCTGTAAGACTGGTATGCTGGGTTTTGTAGCTACTTCTAAACATGCTCACAGAAACAGTAGCATAAAAGGGAAATTCAGACAAAATAAATAATTTATAAATGATCACTAGGGGGACCTCAAGACTCAATAGAAAATCTAGCACAGAGTAATAAATGGGGAGAGAATGGATGTATGAAATCCCACATCCTTACCTATGAAAGGCAGAAAACAAACTGCTGGGGGACAACATGAGAGGGCCCCTGGGGAGAATTGTTCCTTTGTCGTTCACCCAGTGCAAGTATCCTCTGGTGATATCTGCCATCCCAATGGCACGGGCAGAACAGTACAGAAACTTGTAGCCATTTCTAGAAAAGAATTATCAACTTAATTCATGTTCCTGCTGAAGGGTTTCTTTGCAAAGCTAAGTACACAATTATAGCAGTGTCCAGAGGCACCAGTTTATGTACTGACTTGTTGCAGTGCTCTGCACACACAAGGAGAAGACTTTTCTGCTGTTAAAGAATCTGCAAGGCAGTAGTTTAAATAATCAAAACTGAGAAACGGGAAGTGCAAAAAGAACAGGAATGGTAATACTCAGATGACACAATTAGATGAACTAGACTGTGTTTAAATAAGTGCCACACTGGTTTTATTCAGCTTCTTTCAGATCAGCTACGTGTTACAGCAGTTATTTAAATTACCTGCATCACAAAATAATGAGTGCCAGATCTCCTGCCTTTTTCAGGTTGTTGGCAGAATCTGCAGTGCAGGGTGAAGGACTGATAACAACAAACATTCATATTAAGCCCTAATTTTTTCCTGCAGACTTTGTAAGTTCATCTGTTACACAGATTTGTTATACAGCTACTGCACACATAAAAGGCTTGTGTGTTTATGAGCATTTTCAAAGACTTAATTTGGCAAATAATTCTAAAACTGCTCTTCTATTATGCACTGAATTAAAAAATAATAATAAAAAAATAACCAACCCCCCCCAAAAATATAAACAAACAAAAAACCCAAAAACCAAAACCAAAAAAACTACAACATTCAGGGTATCTGCCATGGAGTCCCATAGCCACAGATGAAATTTAGCCACAGAATGAAGGCCAACAATAAATTCTATGACCATAAATATTTTTGTGGGCAGAAAGACTACTAAAAAACAAGGATAAAAGTTGATTATTTTAAGTAAATCCTGAAGTTTTTAACAGTTGATCATCCTGTGATCTTCCTCAGTACCCAGTACTATTTCTGGCCTCACTAGATTTTTGAAAAAAGTTTGCTAAACAAAGGACCAAATCTGAAAGGTGAGGTGGTTTTGCTCTAAGTTACTGGACATAAATATTATAGGGCTATATACCTCTTAGGTGAACAGCACATTTTTAAGGGTGTTGTTTACAACACTTCTGAACAAAACAAATACTGCACCACTGCTGCAAGGGAGAAGGCACAGGGGTTGCCTCTGCAAGTCCTTGCAGATCACAAAGGTGAGCACAGGGAAATTGCTGATTTGCTGAATTACTTTTCCACTGTTCTACATCAGCTTATATCAGAAATGCAACTCTGACAGAAAACTTGAGCCAGGCCATAAACTACCTTTTGTGGCAGTAGCAAGTTGTTAATTAGGCTTGTTCCAGAACAGAGTTCATCCTAAGGAGCATTCACTTGAGTTGGGTAGCAAACCAAATAAAACACAAAAACTGATGCAATTTAGTTCTGAGTTTACACTGTACCATGTTTCTAAAAGGCTTTGCGATCAACCTCAGTTGGTAGAAACACACAGGCATGACTGTTTCAGAAATTTACACAATTCTTGTTTGAGAAAGTCACAAAAATATTACACAGTTCTTAAAAATGAAATGCAGATCAAACATTTGAGAAGGAAACTAGTAAATGGTGGCTTGCATTCTTGCAAAAGTATACATCTGGGGAAAGAATTTTGTTTGAATGACAGAAGTAGCTCACTTCCCAGCATTTAGACTAACAAATTCTAAGAAACTATCCACTAACAAATTATTTACAACTATCCAATTATCTGTCCATTAATCCCCAAATTCCAGAAAACTCTAATTGTTTCACAGATTACATACTCACTCATTTATGGAATGATAGAGTTTTGCAATGCCCTGATGAGTCCAGTCCTTGCCAAACTGAGGGAGGATATGTCCCAAAGCATCAGACCTAAAAGCAGAATCAAAGGTACCAGATACTCAGTGTATGAGTCAGTTTCCAAGTTAAGGTATGGCTGCTAAACCTGGAGAAGTCTAAGAGGGAACAGTCACATAGTAAAAATTACCATCTTTGCATCATTCTTTTAAAAGATTTTCTAGCTTGCTGTAAAGGCAATTACAAATTAAAATCAAAGCAAGACCTTTTTTTCATGATGGTTAATGAACATCCTTTAAAAGCCATCTTAAAAAAGGTTCTTCATCTTATTTTGAAAAGCAGAGTAGGATCAATAAAGCAAGATTAAAAGAATCAAAGAAAAAAAACCCACCAAAGATACTTACTTGGTTATTGTTCCATCAATGTCTGATATGATGATTTTATCATTCCAGTTCCAAAGGTATATTGTTCCTGCACAACGGCAAGTCCCTTGATACTGGGTTGTAATACTAAATACAACATCATTAGGGCCATCTCTGAGCTTCAACTTTGCCTTTAGAATAAATAAAAACAATTTAAGTTCCCCTCCCTCTAAAATTTTTAGAATCATAAATGAGCTGCAGCAAATGGCTCATATACTCTTCCTTGTCTATTCTGATTAACTCATCAAATAGTGAACCATGGTTTAACACTGGCACAGTTCTGCTGGCAAACTCTGCTCCAGTCTGGGTACATGTTTTTGTCCAGAGCTCCTCTATCTGTTTACAGTAGCAGATATTTCACTCTTTGCCTCTTTCTTTCTTGCTGTCACAGTAGACTTGCCGTACTATCAAATGGAACTCCCAGTTTGCCAAAGTATGCAACAGTATTTCCTATGTAGTGGGTGCTTTCCTCAAAATTCTTCCCTGATGCAGATCATACATTTAGACAGTAGCAGAACCAACTTGTTAGACCACAATGAGTAAACTGCACACCAGTTTAAATGCATGTTGTTAGACAGATGTTCAGATCTATTAGCCAGGTGTCCAGATCCCAGGATATCCAAAATGCAGAAGTAAACAACGTCACATTTTTGGCAACCTCTTAATATAGAAGTTTGATTATAAAAAATAATAATTTCTTACAAAGTTATAATCTAAACACAGATTCTTAAAAAACAGTTTCACAGGAAACTATTTTAACTTTCTTTTTAAATTTAGAATTTCCCCATTCCGTTTTTCTATTGCTAGCACTGTAACCCAAACATAATTTTTACTTTGTGAAATGTACTTATGTTGCATCTAAAAACCAGAAAAAGTTCAACTCCCAGAATCTGAGTGGAATTAGGGAGAATCCTATGTACAAGAAAGGTGTGCCACTTACTATTTGGTCCGAAGACAGTCTAAGAGACTTCTTGTAAGATGGAACATTCCCATGGGGTGGATGCTCTGCTGGGGCAGAATCCATTTTTAGAGACTCCTTCAACTCCTGTGATGCTTCATCACTAGAAGAATCATCTTCTGGAGGTCTAACAGGGCATCAACCAGAATACATGTAAGCTACAGAAAATGCTTCTTTAACAGAGTAAGGTTCTTATGCAAGATTAATTTCGGCTTATGTTGAAGACCTGCTACTACCTGAGAGCACAGATTAACAAAGTCCAAGATCTAGTGAATGCCCAGACAAAAGCCAATAAATGCCAGTAAGCAAGTAAGACTTGTAATGACAGTACTGGCGGAGTTCTAAACACTGCTACTCATAGCTGGCTCCACACACAACGGGTTTAGTACAGACACAGTGTCAAGTGGTCACTAATACTATGTCGATGAATTAGGCAAACTGCAAATGAAAAGGGACACTGAATAGATACCAGTGCTTTGCTTTTTAAGAAAAGCTGCCACAGTTTCTACGTAAATTAAACTGTGGGTGGTAAGTTAGTGGAGTAGCTCACCTTTTAAGGTTATTCACGGACTTATTTTCCTGCTCGTTAGAGATTTCAAGATTAAAAGCAGCACTTAGTTTCTCTGAAGTATTAAATCACAATATATTAAATTTTTTAATCTTTAAGACACCAACTTACAAGTATCATGGGAGAATATGAATATGCATAATAAGTTACCTAGAATGGGACAGTTTTGTGCTAAGCACTGATAGCTGTCTACCACAATCTTTGGCAACTTGTGCACTGTAATTAATACTATTTTATTGTTTCAATTATTTAATGTTACAAAAAATTCCATGTGGTTTAAATTATTTACACAATATTAGGCTTTCACAAAAGAAAAAAGTAATTACAAACAGTATCTCAGAAACAATACCACTATATTTACAGAGCAGTGTCCCATTGCTAAACGTTATCAGGTATGTTTTTGTCCTGTCAGTTACGCTATGATTTAAGAAATAAACACAATACGATTTAGGAAATAATTGTAGAGTGTTTGTAGTTCCTACAATGTTTGCTGTCACATTTTTTTTGTTGAATTGTTTGCTAAACACATATGGTTCCTTTTTCAGTAGCTTACAGAAAAATGTTTCTTCCCACACTACATTCCTACCAAATTCTTCGTTCAAAAAAAGAAAAATACAATAAAAAAAGAAGACACTATTCAGTCCACAAAATAAGTCTTCAGACAGGAACACACCTACTATTAACTTGCTCTTTTATGGTTGTTGGCAGCTCGTTTGCTCTTTGCGTCTCAGTTTTCCCCTCTTTTGCCTCTGGTATCTAAAACAACATGATAATAAAGAACATATTGACATTTTAAACTGATCTAAGTGAGTTTGTAGTTTTAAACAAACAGCTACCAATATAGTACATAAACTATACTAAGTCTCAGAATTGCTCATTCTACAAATTATTTAACAAAAGATGCTTATGAAGAAATGATCCATTAAAGCTTTTTATTATTTCAGGAAACTAAACTCTGCATGCCAAAAATTAAGAACTGCTAGTTTAACGTGAGTCATTTAGCATTAAGGGAGCCATCAACCTCTAAGTTTATAAAATTCACTTTTTTGTGGGGAGGTAAATTTAAAGCCCATACTCAAGGTTTAGAAAGCATAATTTAGTTTAAAATGGGGTGTCTCAGCATAAAATCTATTATGCAGAACAGCACCTACTTATTTGTGTGCACATTCCTAAAACATACTGCAGTGACTGAAGCTCTGACTACTGCTTATGGCTTAGAAGAAAGAATTTTAAGAACATTGTGCAACAGCTGAATACAATAAATTTTGTTGAAGCAACTAGTAACACCAAATATTGATGCAGTATTTGAGGCTAAATAAACAGATGCAGCTACAGCTACTGCAACACTGAGTAACTCATCTGGCAACCAGTGACACTATACAAGCAGCATTTTGAGGCACTTCTGACAAGTTACAGTTTTTTCATCTTTTTACAACTCAAAAAAATCAAAATAGGTCTCAAGTTACCTGTTTAGTCATGCTTTCTCTCTTGCGCCAGAACCACCATCTTCCAGATTTCTTCGGCATCTTTTCTTTGACCCAAGACTCAACAGTAGCCTGAAAAATTAGACATGGTTTTAATTTGTATAGAAAAACAAGGAGATAATCATGTGTTACTACACACAAAATTTTCAAGGAAAGTATGTATTTATCTATTTACCTTAGGCAAACTCTTCTGAAACACCTGCAAACTCAGAATCATCGGAGCAGCCAACGCCCAGTTATAATACCTGTTTTAAAACATGTTATTGATATTACAAAATCTGACTACAAGTCAATAAATATCATCATCAAAACTTGCCCTTTCGTTGATGAAAATATATATATTTGCTGCCAACGACTAATATTACAGTTTTGTGCAAGTAGAGTCATTTTAATATATACAATTCAACGTCAGTGGAAATTGCAGGAAAAAATCTCACTCCAGGTAAAGCCAAATTTAATGCAAATCTTCAGTTCAAAATCTCTTCTCTTTGAGACTGAGAAATAGATTTATCAATAAGATAAATTGCAAAGGAAGCTGAAAAATCTGCTCACTTTAAAGAGCAGATTTGAAATGAGATTTTCTATAGCCTACTTACATGATACAGAGAATTTACCTGTTATAAATCCGTATTACCAAATTAGGATTGTCAATGAGTCCAGGGTTTTCAGCAAATTCATGATAAGTAATAATATGTTCCATGAATTTTTCTGCAACAGAAAGAAATTCAAATTAATAATATAAAATCCCAAGATGTCTGATTAGTTTGTATCTAGGAAAACCCTTTCTGTCATCTCAGAGTCTTTGCTGATCTTGCAACGACTATGAAGATGTGCTAATAATGGCCTACCTGTCAAGGATCTTTTGTCACTGCCTCCCCCCTTACAGGGAAAGCCTTGCACCACTCCAACAGTCACAGTAATGAGCATTAGGAAATTAGAAGAGGGAGGATAAGGAGGAGGCAGACACTAATTCAGTTTGCAGGCTGGAAAAAGAGAGCCATGCTTGTCTAAGCAAGTTTTCTTCAAAAATTATAATGGCAGGTAAGAGGCCTAGATAACACACTAAAAGGGCAAGTGAAGGATGTTGTCTGCTTTTCAGGTTTGAAAAACTACTACTATCACTAATTAATTGCATTTTCATTACTAGTTTCTATACATGTTTGCAGAAATCCATGACTTAATGTAAGACCCCTGCAAGCAAGACAATTTTTTCAAATCAAATTCACTATTACTACTACCATGTTACCAAGAGTATGGAGTGTTCTGAGTCTTTATTAATGATCATTTAAATTTCACTTCATGCATTAGACATTGAATGACCATTATAAACTTAATACTAAAAACACTGTTGTACATGTTCATGAAGATTATGTGGTCCCAAGAGCTCCCTCAAAAATACATACAACTTCAACATTAAATAAACTAGAGCATTAAGAGAGAAGAATTAGCTGGTAAAAATCTGAAGGTCAAAAAATTAGGACGGGAAAAGTAGTGCAGGCAATGAGATAGTCCAACACAACAATTAAAGTTGTTGTTTTTTTTTTTAATCACTTAAGAAAACTAAAAAAAAGAAAAAAAAATCAGGCAAATGGAAAAAACATGACTTTTGAAGATTTATATAGGACGAAGCAAGTAATTGCCACCAGAAACCAGGCTGTTTGGTCAGATAAACAACATGTAGTGCAAAAAAGGAGACCGAAAGCTTCAAGACATCAAGCGCTCTTAATTAATTGGAGGTTAAATTCTGCTATCTCTGCTTGGCAAATGCTCCCGAAGTTTAAAAAAATGAAAGATTATCCATCCGCTTTTCTTGACACGGGCACAGTAATAAGCCAAGTTTTGTAAGGAGGAAATCAGAGCATTCAGATTTAGCTGCCTGACCTCTATTACTCTTCATGCTTTAAGTCTTTCACTTACCTTTAGAAATCTCTCCATTTTCATTGAGACCTCCACAAAGTGACAGTGTGACATCAGGCAAATCCATAGCAGAATCGGACATGCACTCTGTACCACTATCAGCAGCAGCACTTCCAACTGACTGGGGTGACTGGGAACCAGAAAGGGTATCTGACTCTGTCCACTGCCTGAAGCCAGGATCAGAGTCACTAAAAAAAAAAACAAAAACGTACAGAACACACTATATGATTACTCAAAAAAAAAATAAAAATTAAACCACACAAACACCCCCATCAACCTCTCATAATACTGGCAGATTGACAGTTTCCAGTTCTCCTGACATTCACCAAAATTGGGAAATAATTGCATTTCTCTTGCCTACAACAAAATTAGATTTAAATGAAAAAAAAAACATCCTCTACATTCTAATTCTGCAGAACAATACTGTGCTCCTCAATCTTTACCAGAAAGCTGCAGAATAAGAATTAAAGAACCCAAAACGACACCACTTTTATGCTTGGAGAAAGTACAATAGAAAAGAAAGGTGACATAAAAAAAAAAAAAAATCACACTGTCATCTGAGGTTAAAGTTATCAGTTTGAACTGAAGTACTGAAAAGTTTACTATTTTAGCTTTAACATAAACCAATGTACGCTTCTTTCTTATTAAGCTCTATTTTTATAAAGGTCTTCCTAGACAGTTTTTATTTTGCAGAATATTTTAGGAGTATAAAAACATTTCCAATTCCTCAGAAAAAGCCAATGAATTAATTTTGAGGCTGAGCTGCCTTGCATGAAGATGCAGTGGGATTTTTGTTGGATCTTTTTCGATATTAAAAAGTTGGAAAGGATGTACTGGGCATGCAAAATATAAACTCATGTCTGCTTCTCTAGAGCTAGCAAAGTGGCAAAACAATACTGATGCAAATGGAGTGCGCAGTCTAAATTTATTCCCCTCCCTGTTTGCAGAACATACAGGTTCCACAAAGATGAAACTCTCAGTAGTGATCTCCTGTGTGATCTTTCAGTGTGTTTCTCAAACCAGAAATAGATTTTCCCAATGAGATCAGTACCAGTTACTCCACAAAAGCCTAGAAATCTTAAGTCCAATTCCTGTTATCAAAACTGGCACATAAATAACACATGTAGTAACTCATGTAATACAACTGCAACATCACCCTAGATCCACTGAATTTTAGTTCAAAATTACCTTTTGGGAAAGTAAAGTGCTGCAACCTCAGGTTCCAAAGCCTTTAGGTCATCCAAGTAAATATCATCAGGTCCTTGATGATGGCTTCGCTTGTGCACTCCTGTTAATTTTAGCAATTAAAATTACCAATATGAAGCTACCCAGACACATTAAATACAAATGTAATTGTGGTATATTCAGACTTATTTGTATCATTTATAAATTCAAGAGTTTAATTATAGTTTTAGTCAGTTAAGACTTAAAAAGGAAAAACTGAGAAGGCCCATTTATACTTTTTTCCACTATGGCCTCAAAAATTGGTAGATCACACAGCAGGCAGGGATCAACAGCTTTATTACATACCTTTCTTTTTTGAAGGAGAGTCGGTTTTCGCTGTTGGCTTTGTTTCTGGTGAAGGGTCCACCAACATTCTGGAATGATGATCAGCATCTAATGGTAAAGCAACTTGCGGTTCTACGATTGCAGAAGCAAGAGAATCTTTGACATCCATCTGCTGAAGCAGAGGATGAGTTCTTGGCTCAGGTTTCAGTACTGTACAGACAGAATCTTTCACATCATCATCATCTTCAACTTCATCAGAGCTGAGGATGACCCTAAAATGAGTCTTCTCTGATGGAGTAATAGTAGCTGTTTTGCAATGTTCCAGTTTCTCTTTCTTGCTTATCTGAAAAACAAAAGTCTTGTCAATCCTTTCACTTCTCCTGTTTATTTTATTCTATTCTAAACATTAAACTTGTATTCACGGTACAAATCTTGGTCACAGGTAATCCAAAAAAAGAATTTGAACACATATTTTAGTAAGGTAAAACCTGTCCCACCATATTAGCAAAGTTCCCTGCAACAAAAGTTTCACACTAGTTTATTTACAAGTTCAGCATAGAAACTGGCATAGAGAAAGTGCTGACTTGACCAAACCATAGCAAGAAAAAAGCATAAATGTGGACATATCTGTGATTCTGTTACCAGCTGTCCTGTTAAGATACCACCAAGGCTACAATTCTTCTGGAACGAACTACAACTTACTCAACAATAAAGGAAATTATTTTCTAAAGTTTTGTCCTTCAGTTTCTAACTAAAAATTCAAAAATTTCAGACTTTCAGGGCTAGCGTTTCTGGAATAACTTTGCTGAGCAGCTCTTGAACTCAACGAAGCTGAACTTCTGCCAGCCACGAGGGGGTGCTACTTCCCCATTTCAGCTGAATCATTCTGAAGACCAGCAGCAGATTTCCAATCCTCTCCTACCATACAATTTTAGACAAGCAGAAACTCAGTTCACTAAAGTTAGAGACAATAAATAAATTTACCTTGGTTGATTCTGGAAATCCTCCCCATGTCCATTCCATGTGAGATTCAGATCTGAGCAAGCTCTCAGCAGGCTTAACTTCTAGTTCTGAATCGCTTTTAGGGCAGACTTGCTCAGAGAAAGGGCTAGGAAATCAACAAGAATTAAAAAAAAAAAAAAAAAAAGAAAGAAAAAGAAAAAAGAAAGATGCAGTGTTTAAAATGCATTTGTTGTGCAGCTACTGTTGGTAGAGTTTTCAACAGCTTAACAGAGCTTCAATTATTTGGCAACATGGCAAGAAGCCCAGCAGGGTTTTCAGACAGTGAGAAATTAGGTTAAAACCAAAATCACATTAAAGGACTTACATAGTGATCACACTAAACAGATTCCTACACTATATCTGCAGTGCAGATATAGCTCTCCTCTCAGCCCATGTTCCATTTTTCAAACAAAACAAGAGCAAAACAAAAAAAGTTTATCTAAAAGAAAGAGAAGTTAGCTTTAAGTTCCCTACCTTTGTAAAAATATAGCATTTCAGCTTGCTATGCCAAGAACTAAATAGAAAAAGACAACTGCATGAAACAACATCAATTCCCAATGCAGGGGAAAAAAATTTAGAAGATAACTTAGGAGACGGAAAGATTACTTGAAAACTTCCTTCAGACGTGTTTGTACTACGTGATCTTTTAGAATCCATCCTATTTTTCATACAGTCGTTATTATCTATAAATCAGAAACAGACTTACGAAATTTACTTTAGCCAAGATTACTTTTAAGCCAGAAGAACTATCTACAAAATGCTAGAAAGGAGTGATTTCAAAATCTTTTTTCTCTTGTTATCTTAACAGATTCAAGGAAATACAAGGTGTTGTTCTGAAGTAGCATTTAATGTTGAGACAGGTCCAAGTCTGCCCTTTCTTGAACAAGGCAATTATATTGCATATTACTGAACTGCTGCTCTTTTTATACTTTGACATTCATTAACATATTATGGCTTATATTTATATATATATATATACACACACATACAGAGATCAGTATTTGAATTTAAATTGCAGGGACCAGAATTGGACACGGCACTCCATGTGTGGCCTGACCAGCACTGAGTGGAGAGAGATAATCTCTGCCTCTGCCAGTAATACCCTTGTGGATATAGCCCAGGATCCAATTTGACTTTGTTACTGCAACCATGCTCTGCTAACCTGTGTTCAGCTTGTTGTGTACAGGACCCCCAGGTCAGCAAGGCTGCTCCCCATCCACACAGATCCCAGCCTGTACTGGGCTCTTTAGTTACGTTACCCCTGTACAGGATTTTGCACTTGTCATTGCACTTCTTGCACCAGGAGAGATTTTATCTTGATTTAAGAAAAGATTGTTTCACAAGGAGACCGATCAACCACTGGAACAATCTTCTCAGGAAAGTGGTCCCCATCACAGGAGGTTTACAATTTGTGACGTGTCAGGGTGCAACACCATCTCATTGAGACTCCTTCTCCATGAAAGGTTAGGCCAAATGAACATTTGAGGTTGTTCAGTGATTTAACACTGAAAATTTTACAGTAACCCCCTACAGGTATTTAATTTATGGATTTTTTTGTCCTTACAAAAATCCTGCAAAGATTAGTTACCTAATGCACTACCATATAATGCATACATAATGTACTACCTGAAACTTTCTGGAGGTTTGTGGAGTTCAGGTTTTACACTATCATACAGGACTAAACTGTGATCACAGTTCAGACTGCAAAAATAGACACTACTCAGATCAGATCACAATCCAGGCAGTAAAAATCCCTCACATTGCTCTAAGAGGGCATCACAAAATCCAAGAGATCAGGACGTTTAAACAAATCTACAGTGGCAATTTATCACCTCACAGTCAACTTCCAGCCTGCATTACTCAGGGGTACAGAGAGAAAAGCATTTAGATATTTCCCCCCTCAGCTCTCCTTTAACAATGCCCTACAGAAATGATAGATTTTTTGTACTGTTAGAAGAGCCTACTTAAAGTAACACACTGATGAAAATACATGTACATATTTGTTTTCAGGAAGAATATAAACTAATTTTCCATACATGCCAACATCACAAGTCAACTGGAAGCAATGCAGAACATTAACCTGTTTCTAAGCCTAGTTCTTAATATTCAGCAGTATTCAGTACAAAAGATTAAATACATCAGGGCTTTGGGACCCTATGTCTGTTCCACTTCCCCAAAGTATAGGTTTTCCATTGTCATTCTCAGGCAGAAGTCTTTAGCCAAAAGGCCCAAGCTTCTAATAGTGACCTAGTCATGCTAACATTACTTGTTAAAACAGGAAGAACACTCATGGTATCCCGTATTAAATAGTCAATGGTTATGCTTTTCATCTTATTATAGTGAGTAGGACAAACAGAAGTGTCCTCACGGAAAATTGACTTAGGCTATCATCTTCCCTGAGCTCTCTGCAAGGGTTCTGAAAACAACTAACCTCAATTACAAATCAGTTAGCTTTTTCAGCTCCAAAAAAGGAGGTTATTTAAACCTCCCAGTTCTCTTCCACTGTATGACAGCTACATTATAAAATGCTACTTTGATGGCTTAGGAGAAATAATTTAATGCAAAATTTCTCTTCTCCTAGATGGCTCGTGCCCAATCACCTCCTCAAAGAGGGAAAGGAAAATTGCCAATTTTTCTGTTACACTGCAATCTCTACTGGGTAGCTTTCTGTTAAAAAATCCCCCCAAATTATAAAGATCTTAGGTATATCTCACATGACACATAAACAAGTTGTTAGAGCAGACTAACCTCTAAATATGTAAACAAGAAGAGATGCATGAATCATCTCTCCCAGATATAGCTATAGCTAAGAGTTTTATAAACTGTAAATGAGTTGTAGCCTCTATGCTACAATTATTTAGGTGATATAATCCATACAATACCAATCCTTAGGGTCAAACACGGTGACTTCTTTTCAGTCATAAACCACAAACCTTTGGGGAACATTTGAAGACTACATCTCATTAACTATAATTGAGGATGTGGTTGTCAACCCAAAACAAAAAGGAATGATAATGGGATTTCCTGTCCAACTGCATCTGTTCATTAACAAGCTATGCGCTGGGGCAATATGCAGGCACCAAGCATGGGGTGGTACATTCAGCCTCCACTGATGCTACAGCCCTGGAAACACCTGAAGCAGAAACTACATGCACTTCAAAAAGTATTTTCTGAAGGCTGATCTCTTCTATTCTGCTCTACCCTCTACTGATACAGGAGAACAGGTTAGCAAGCAGCTAACAAGCAACGCTGGATATCACAGAAGGCTGACCAGTAATCCTCACTGACCCTGTGAATCTATCAAGCTGAAAAGCAGTAGAACCAGACATTTAGCGAAGAGTTCAGATGAATCAAGACACTACTTTGCATGCTATGTGCGAAATGGATGCTCTTTCCTGTACGTCCAATGTTCACAAAAGATAGAATTTATCTCAAGTGCTACCACATATGGACAGAATGGTATCTTATGCAAATAGATATTGATGTTAAGAGTTGTGAAATCCAAAGGGTGAGCCTTGAAAAATCAGAAACTGAAGAGTGTATGTGAGTGTACAGACAAAAGTGCCCTGGTCACAGTGAAAACTGAGCTGGTGAGCTGCATTATGCCACTTGTAAGACTCCACAGTCCACTGATGCTGATTTTCATATCTCTGGATAATCAAGGGTATCAGAACTCCAGTATCTAGCTAATTCTCTGTTCTAAAATGGAATGTGATTCAAGTTTAGGATCCAGCTTTACCTTGAGCAATTTGGATTACTTCACACAGCCAAACGTACCTTTAATACTCAACACTTCTGCTTTACGGCATATCAAGTATTGCTTGATCATAGGGATCATACTTGTTTTCCATACCCTTCTCAACCTAAGGAAATCTTCTTAATTATATTTTCTTTCTTTAATAGTGAATTTTAATAAGAAAGGGTTCTTTTTCATTGGAGGGGGAATGATAAAATAAAAACAACTTTTTTTAATACATTGAGTAGAGAGGAAAGTTCCCAAAGTTTCAAATGAGTATCAAATGCTGCATTTGGTATCACAGAAGTCAAGCAAGTTTGATAGTTTTATAGATCGGGGGGGAAATGAATAAAAAGGCACAGTGATTTTTTCTTTAACAATTACTCATCATTATATGTATGGTGACATTACAAAATTACTTACTTCTCCAGGGGGGACCAGTCTCCATCAGATAAGGGGTAATGGTCCTTCGAGTGGTAAATCAAAGATTCTTTTTGCTCTTCACCCTTTGGTGATGAATTTGAGGACCCTCTGTGGAGATACATGAGACATTAAGTCAGCGATAAAAAAATCTGCACTACTAATTCAGTTAAAAATTACATAACATATATGTTATTAAAAATCCAAGGTCAAAAGAAATCAGTGTATAGTTTCAAGGGACTTGTTGTTTGCAAAACTCCTTTATATAACCTAAAATTTATTTTAAAATTGTTATTACCTGAAAATATTGCAAGTTTAAAATCTACTACTCCTGTAAGTTAATACTGAAGAAATGACAATAGCATAAATGATATTACTCTTTATGAGTAATGATAAGTGATATTACTCTACACAGACAGATAATATTACCACAATACAGAGACAAACATACATTTTTAGACATAGCTTTTACAATGTGAATCTTACAATCACTGGAAAAGTTAAAAGAAAAGGTAGTTTTTACAATGCACATGTCATAAACTAAAACCAGTAAGAAATCAGCGGTAGGTACAAGCCTCACGATTCACCCAAAAGTTTACAAATTAACATCAACTACAACACGTAGATAGAAATACTGTACTTTTCTGAACAGTGGTATTTGTTTTGCACTGGGAAGTCTACTCAGTATCTACAAAGACCCAAAATCAATCAACATGAAGACCCATTGAGCAGTCATTCACTGTATTTTACCCAGAAGGCTCTTTTAAATGTTATCATCATAAGGACTTCAGATCTTTTTACAGCTTTCTGAATTTAATCAAAGAAATAGCTATTCTCACAATACAACTAACTTGTTTTGAGCTTAGATGAAGGGCATCATGGCTAAACACTGGATAAGAATAGAAAGAAGATATGCCTGGAATTTGACTGAAAAATGCAACAGAAATTATTTTAAGCCATTATTATGAAAAAGAAAAAAATATTTTTATTCCATTACCAGCACAGGTGCACTGGATTTGTTTTGGAATGCCAACGCTCATTTCTCTTACGGATGGAGAAAAGAAAATACTTTGTCATTATCAAATACATAAATATTTAGAATTTATGTGCTTACTCAACACAGCCCATTAGACACTAAGCAGTTATAGTGATCTACTTCATTTGGAAAAGTCCTTCATTTATAAGACATCTAGATTGTGGTAAATACTGAACTCTAAAAATCTCTTTGCAGCTCCACTTCTTATTCTATAATAGTATTCTTATGAAACATGACGATGCATCCTGACTTAAGAGCTGCAGAGACTGTACATCCTTTGTATTCATAAACCAACCTAAGTGTGACAGAAATATGTTTCACGCTATCTTTGTAGGCAGTTCTTAAGAGGGAAAAGGTATGATTGAACAACTAAGTAAACACATAAAAATTATTAGAGAGGCCCTTAATATTTTCACTTTAGAGGGGAGGCAAGATGACACATGGGTAGTACTGAACAGATCTTATTCACTGGAAATTACTGTCTAAAAGAGTTCAGATGAAGGATCAAACCAAAAATCAAATTTAACCCATAAGTGGATAAATCTACAAGATAAAAATCCAAATGCAATTGAAGATTATTGAAAATAAGAGGGGAAAATCAGTATGCATAACTTGAAGTTGTATTATCAATTTTAATGTTGCAACATTTATAAACAGTGCTGCCACTTCTCATCCTTATCCACTTTATACAGTCTAAATACATATATCAGATTTCAGAGACAGGTAACTACTGTAACTCTTTGATACCCTTAGCACTGAAGAAACAATGAGCTCTATTTCTGAGTTATACACACTGTAAGCTCAGTCGCCCGGTATTATTTTATGTACATCCAGCACTACTTACATATCTAAATCATAGCTGAAAAACACAAAGGACATATTTTTTAAAAAAAGTGGATAAACACTTGGAAATAGATTTTCCCCAAGAAACAGGAAACAGCTTGTTTTCTGCTTTATAAGAATAGAACTAGATAAGGCATTGCATACTTGCACCTGTGACTGAATTTTTGACCTTCCTCTCAGAATATCAGCCTCCCTTTTCCTTTCTTAGTTTCACTTTGAAATCTGAAGCTATGTCTAATCACAGTTAAGTTTCTATTTATCTTCCCTTTTTTTCCAGAGCAACACATTTATAACTAAAAACAAACAAACAAACCCAAACCAAACCACTACAATAAACCCACCAAAATCCCAAACAAAACAAACCCACTGGTATCACCTTACATACCCACAGGGTTTGAAAAGAAATTTTACAAACGCTTTCACAACCTTATCTTTAAACTGGAAAGAAAACAAGTGTCTGCCTATTGCAGGGCACTTTATTTCCTGCCTTGGCAGCCCACCGGAATGACAGTAAATCAACTCCACTAACAGACACACAGCTACAAATCTACTGTCTCTGAGCCTCCACCACTACAAAACATTTTTTCGCTCCTTCATTTACTTGCTATTCACAAGAAACAGCATTTTTTACAAAATCTTCTTTTCAGACTATGACACTGTTCTGTGTCCAATAACACATTTCTACTGCTGTTTCTGCTTACTCACGTGAAAAAAGTAGTCTACAAATAAGAAGTTTTTTAAATCTTTCATTCCAAAGGCTACAAAAAAATAAAACCAGAGTAACCTTTATGGAAGGACCATGGTCTGTTCAGCTATGACTAAATATTTGACACTTCAGTCAAACTTGCAATTTTTTATTCCTCTCTAGTCCAAGTAAGATAATTGCCAGGATAACAATTAGAATTCTATACACTGGATGAAACCAGCATGACATGGCTAAATGCTTCATACATTTGTAATGACACACTGAATGAAGAATAAACGATTCATGGGTTATATTTTCTTCCTGTACTTGATGGTTATTTTTATTTTTTGATGTTTTCAATGTGACAAGTTATTGTTGTCTTAAGAATCACACACTGAAGACTGAGCAAAGGCCTCCTTTTCTTACAGTGGAAAAAAAGGAAAAAAATCTCAAACCAAACAGAATGCCAGTTCCCAGACTTAAACAGAGCAGTGAATATCTAAATGACAATCTGTTGACATACATATGAGAGTAATAAAATAAGGCAAATGAACTAAGAAAACCACAGACACTCTAGAAAACTTTTATCCAAAATCCAGATTTTGTTTGTTGTGTTTTATTAGATATAGGTGTAATAACAGATTCATGTTTTCCTGTTCCTCTAACCTTTTTGGATGGTACTTATTAAATTTGAGACTCCTTTGAAGACCTGAAGGAGTTTTTTCAGTTATACTTTATTCTCTTACACCAAAACATTCTTGCAATTCCCAGACCAGAACTTGAATTTATTCAGACAGTAGTACATTTAATAACAAAGCTGTCCAATAAAACAGCTAGCTTTCTCTAAAAATTAAGTCCTGATGAATAGGCCTTTCCCAGATTTCAAGCATTTATATGCTTGATAGCTTTCTTCTATTACCTTAATCTTTCCTGTTACTCATGTAAACTTCTTCAGCTTACTAGTATGTGCTACCACTTCAGCACAAGCTCCACTTTACTAATAGTTTATCCACTTCAAACTACAGGACTAAATTTTTTTCCCCTCCTCTTTAAACACATGTAAAGAACTGTCTTTACTAACGTGAATGAACATTCATTTTTGTAGTTTTCAGTTGCCAAAGTAAACTTTGCTTTACAAAGAGGTCACAATTCAGATGTGGTGTACTACAGGCATTCCACACTGCAGTTTATGTGGAGGTTACCAAACACAACAGATCACTCTGCCTCATCAGAGAAATTACACTGGAACTTTCTCAGTGACACAACAGATCGCAACAACACTTCTTTACCAGAATGGGCATAATTACATTTCATGTTCATAAAAAAATGGCCCAACCTGAAGGATCTTGTAAAGATTTGGAAGATACCGGTTTGCAATTTTGTTTCTTTGCTTGAGGAAATGCCCAGCCAGAGCCCACCAAAACTTACATGCTGCTTGCATGGAGGAAATGTACAAGTCACCTTTCAAATGTTCAGTGATAACAGTGAAAGCAGTCAGCAACTACATGAGAGTTTACCTTAGGGGTTGAACACTTTTTTCATCATCTGAGCTGATTTCCATTTCGAAAATCTCTTCAGTCCCAGCAGAAGATATCTGATCTTCCTTCCTGCTATCTTGTTTGTATTTCTTTCTTCTTCTTTTTTTCTTTTTCACAGAACCTGGGGTGAATACAGTCTCTGCTTCCGCAGAGTGTAGAATTTCTGAGTTTGCACATGTCCTCTCATTTTCAACTGATTTCAAATGATTGTCAGTGTCTTTAAAAAACTGGTCTTCAGTGGGTATTGGAGATGTTGCCAAATATGCAGGAACCTTTTCCTTAAAAAAAAAAAAGAAAATTAAAAAAAGAATAGGATTTTTTTTTACATTGTTTTGTGCACACAGGATAGTTCTCAGCTACAGATTAATCCTTGTGTCTATATTTGGACACAAAATCATACAGCATGGTATGAAGCTGAAATCCTGAAAAGGAATCAAGTTCACTACAGTGATTACAAAAAGTTCAGAAAAATGCATATTAGTATTCTTACACTATCAGACATAACTGATTTTGCCAGCAAAGCAAATATCCAGAGAGTGGAATGTTTTTGAAATTATCTGCCCCTGAGCACATCAGTTCCATGCTTACTACATGTGTTAATAAAAACACGCTAATAGTTAAATCCACTGCTGTTTATTTTGAAACAGATTCTTAGAAAGTTATAGGTTGAAATGGACATCTGGAGATCATCTGGTCCAATGTACTGCTGAAAGTAGGGCCTCAGGTTCAGGTTATCCAGGGCCTTCTAAAGTCAAAGGTTGAGTATTTCCAGTGAGGGAGAGTCTATCACTTCTCAAGGCAACTACTCCTGTGTTATATTGTTCTCAATCTCAGTGAAGGATTTTTCTTATATCCAGCTGGAATTTTCTCCTTATGCCCTTCGCTCCATCTTATCACTAGGCATCCCTTTGAAGAGAGCCTCTATCTTCCCTATAACTATTCTGTAGGTAGTGCAAGACTGTAGTTAGATCCTCCTGAGTCTTCTCTAGGCTCAACACAACCAGCTACAGCAACCTTTCTTTCTATTTCAATTTCTCCAACCCTCTGATCAACTTGGTTCTCCATTGGACCCCCTCCAATTTTCCACATCTCTCTTGAACTGGAGAGATCGGGACTGTATTCCAGATTTGGTCTAACATCCACTAGGCTGAGCAGGACAACCCCACATCCCTCCATCTGCTGGCTGTGCTCTTGCTGATGCAGCCTGAGACATATTTGCCTTCACGGCTTCCAAGACACACTGCCATACAGATACAGAGGTGCATTTCATCCAGTCAGACCCCAGCCTGTACTGCTGTGCAGGATTCTTCCAACCCATATGCAAGACTTCACATATATCTTGCTTAAACCTTGTGAATCTTATTGGTCCAATCTCACAGCCTGCTAAGTTGGTTCTATGTGATGGCTCTTATTTCTGACCAATCTACATCTCCTCCCAGTTCAGCGTCACCCACAAAATTGGTGAAAGTGCATTCAATTTTGTCATCCATGTCAGGCACTATTTATGTAAAGTATCATTCAAAGAGAAAAACTCAGCTATAATGCACTCAGGTTAAAACCAACACACGACCAACCAACCTTCAATTAACTACAACCCTCTGCCTTTTAAAGGAAAAGCTTTAGCTTTAGGTTTATTTGCATCATAACAAGAAACTTAAAAGGCATTGACATCTAGACTGAAAGAAACACACTGTGAAGGGACAAAGTAGAAGAAAAATAGAAGAGAATGGAATTTGCATAGAGAGAAAGTTATGGAACTCAATTTCATGATCTAGAATAGAAGTAATTACAAGATGCCTGTTACTTTACAGGACTCTTATGCAGAAGATTAGTCAGGAACTACATTGTGATCAGAAACAGCTAGCGCACTGATAGCAGTTTTGATGTGTTCAAAGTCTGACCTGCTATTATTTAATATTAAATTTAATTTTTCCACTGAGTTAAGAGTTACAGATCACATTTTGTTCCACTGGTTGTACAGTGAAGTGAGAACAAAATACAGCTTTATACTGCATTGTGAAAAACCTCCAAAAAAAAATAGCACCTAAAATGAATATTCTACACGATTAGTGATAAATAATCACGAATAACAAAAAAAGAAACCCGCAGGAAAAGTTAAAAGAAAACCGGCTGAGAAATAGTCCTGATTTACACAGATTGAGATGAGTGGTATTGCTTCTGAATATCAAGATGTGAAAAGCACAAAACTGACCCTTTGAAATTACAGTTCTGAATCCATTAAAAAAAAAGAGGAAAAAAAAATCTATGAAAACTTTATGATTTATACCTTAAGCACAGCCTCAAGAGGTCATCAAGGACATGTTGATCACTTGCAGAAAAAAAAATGTCCAAAAGCACTAAAAATAACTGGTTTGCTTTTTAGAAAACCTGATCTATAGTTTCAGCATGAAGTACCACCTTTCAAGAACACATTATACACAGGTAAGGCACTCTTGTTATAATTTAAAACTAAACAAGTGCAATAAAACCAAACAAGTGCAATAAAACACTGTACTGGGGACAAAGGCAGTGGTTATCACCTTGGCTTTCTGAAAGTCATAAGACTGATCTGTTCCCATCAATGTCTGACAACCTACATCTATAAAAAACTGCTTTCAGTTTTTATTTCAATCATGGTGTATGCTAAAACAGAACCCAACCTTCCTTTTGCTTAAATCCCTACCCCACGTTATCATTTTGGGTCTTAATGCTTATTTTCTCCTTCCACTTTAAATTATATTTAACTCCTTTCAATATGAGAGATTCCTCTGATCCCTCATAGTAAACAAATAGCACTCTGAACTCAAAAGTGGATCAACCTCCTTTCCTTGAAAGTCTGATTCCTAATAACAACAGGAAGTTAACATTTCACCTTTAACTTCACTGACACAATTTTTTTTCCCTCTCTCTCTTCTAACTGACTGGATTCATTACACCTTTCAGAACTTTGTATTTAGAACTTCTTTCCTTCAGTCTTGCTGAAAAATGCCAACAGATTCAAAAGTGATGAAAAGCAATGCTCAGGACTGATCAGTACTGTGATTACATAGTTCCTATATCCTCGGGAAACTGGACTAAAAATGAACCATTATTCCTGTTTTTCAGAGGTTCATTAGCTTCCAGTTGCAATAGGTTCTTGGGAAATTAATTACTATATAACAATACATGAAGAATTCTCAAGTCAAAGAAGTTATTGTTAAACAGTGATAAAAAAATGGGCAAAAATTTGTAATACAAATTAAAAATATGCCAAAAAATAGACTACCTCTATTAGTAGAGGCCAGTAGCACCAGCTATAAGAACTGAAGGCAAAAATTACTGTAAGACACTGCAATCAGAATAACTTCAGTCAACAAGAATGAAAACTAAACCAAAGAAATTCAACACATCTTTCAAAAAATGCTCTAATAAAAATAATTTGTTACATTATTATTACTGGTAGCAAAATTGTACAAACCATCAAACATCTTGGCAGCATATGAAAATGATGTTAAATTCAGTCACAGAATATCTAGCTATCATAGAAGTTATAATATTGACAACACTGAATTAAGCATTTTTAACACATTACTTAGTTAATACTGCATGGTAGTTATCAAGCACAAAGCCCTTACATTCTCCTCCTCCGTTTCTTGTACAAAGAAAGCTTCTCCATTGTCACCCAATTTCATATGAAGGTCAACAGCATCACCATTAATTTCTATATCAATCTGTGGAAAGAGAATTTATCGTAAATAATTCATCATGGGGAAAGCACTGACCTCATGGCCCACTTAGCTCTGAGAGTAAACTTTGTTCCATTATATAATCATGTCTCTCCTCTCTCTACTTTCTAAAACAAGTCTGTCATAAAAATGGTCTTTAGTTTATTCACCTGCAAAATGTATCATGCTTCTAGCAGACAGCCTAACACCTAACAAGAAAAATAAGTAAAAAATTAAAAACATATACAGACAGAATCTTGTTCAAGTAATTCAGGGAGCTAGAAGCACAAATAATAATCATTGATCTAGCCTTTATTTCATGGAACCATGACTGAGGCTCTTCATATATTTAAATCTCAGTCTGAACTGGGGCCTGGTATGAATCTGAATCCTGAATACCAGAAGTTCCACTTGGAAGCCTCCTGGAGGCAGGCTTTGTTTGAAGCTGACAGAGACTCGCCACAATTATTTCTGCAACTCAGTTAATGTTCCAGATATTCCTACTCATAAGCTTATGGGTATATGACACAGGACCACAACCCTTGTGCAACCATACTACTTTTGTAAGAGAAGAATGTTTTTATTATCCTGAAAAGGTACCTTAACTTAGATTACATTGCACAGGTGGGAGAGATTATCTTTCACCACACGTATAACACAAAAGAAAAAACAAATGTCTTTTTAAAACCAATGTACAATTACTTTACTTTCTTCTTTTTATGAAATCTTGGGTATCCACGTAAGTTGCATCACAAATTTTTCCAAAACAAATGTGTTCAATTTTCAGATAAAAATTATTTTCTCCTGTACATCTACTTATTTAATGGTATTTGCATATCTGCATTTAGCCTAGCTAATTAAAAATAATTTAATACATGTCAGGTAGAAACACAATGGACTTGCCTTACTGAAGAAAATGCCAATGACATTTCAGGTTATGCACGATTTAGAAAAAAGGAGACCAAGTTAAAGACTGTTATTGCTATGAGATATCCAACATGTACACTACTCAAGTTCTAGTTTCCTGACAATACATAAGAAATTATACCCCAAGCCAATTCGTACTGTGATATGAATATTGTGATGTGAATTCATGTTCCTAGTCAATTACCATGACAGGAAATGGACAGTCAAAACCAAAAGGGAACTAATTTTAAGATTAGCATCTGGACTGCCCAGCAAAAAAGCAAAACACCACAGTGCTATGAAAGACAGTTATCCATATATCCTCACGCTCCATTATTCTCCCATTTATGAGAATAAAACCATTAGTCAAGAACCAAGTAATGAGAGATGATAAATAATAGGTAAATAACCAAACAAGCATGGGGATTATACCCAAATCCTTAAGATAACCACTTTTCTTTTTTCCCCAAAAGAACTGAATGGTTTTGATCTGAAAATTATATTTCTTTCACTACTGGACACTGTTTATTCTTAAAACATTGTCTTCAATCTCCAATTCAACAACATGAGTTTAAAACAAAATCCTTTTTTTTTTATGCTGATTTAAATAGACAAACATCTCTATTTTCAGCACCTATACCTCATGCTGCTTTCTGGATACCAGTATATATCTTAAGTTGGAGCACAGCTATGCACACTTTGTGTTCCCGTGCATCTTAAGACTACCTATTGATGTTGGCCTCATAATATGCCAGAGAAAAATGCATACACAATGCAGTAACAAACATTCCACTGACTATTGAGAACTGTATGAACGGTAACTCAAAGGATGGAGGGAGCCAGAAGCAGCACTCATCCACACACGCTAAACTTGAGAACTGCACTGACAGTCAAGTACAGCATGTACCAAAAGTAGATGTTGCGACTATCCAACAGGTTTTTAGAGGTACACGGAAGCAATATCCTCTCAAATTTGATTCAGCTACTCAAAACTGTAATTAAGACATTTAACAAACTCAAGTTTCAGATCACTTATGTTGTAAGGGTATCTCACTTGCTGAGACATCAGGAAAAGTACAGCTATACCACCTCTCTGGTACCTTGTTGAAAACTGTAATCTAATGTGTTACAGAACTTTTAAGAAAAATCAGTTGTCATCAGTGTGCTCATTACGAAAAACACTAGCAAGAGGGAATCAATCAAAAATTAAATTAAACATAAAACCTTACACTAGCCTGTGTTACTATGATAAATGTACAACTTTAATGCATGTAACTCCCAGTATTGACCATCAACAAAAAACCCCACTCTTTTAATTTCACTTTATTCTCCTTTTGCAACCAAAACATAAAGATGAGGATAGTTTCCTGCAATGGCCATTGATTACTTAAAAAAGCAGCATATAATTCTGCAGTTTTATATTCTGTTCAAATCAGTCCATGTTTTGGTAGCACACCTACATGCCACACTGCCACACACAGTATTCTCTACTGACAGTAATGTTAAATTCCCCCACAACACGTCCATTTTCCAGTCAAATTTTCAACCCAATCTAACTCACTCCCTGATTAACAAATCCTATGGGAAAGGGATGGCAGGACAATCTGCTTGAGTGGCGCCACCACCTCAGGCTGGCTGGACAGGATATTTTTTTCAAAATGTTTTCAAACACGCACACAGGAATGAAATTCAATGCCTTTTTTTATTTGCTTGCAGATATTAATGCATTTTCTACTGCGTATCAGCCTTGAACAGAGCTAACAAGGAACAATATTTATGATAGGTCACCAACACTTAACATATGCTCTATGTGTCCCTCAGACATTCCACAACAAGTTGCTTACATCAGGAATTAGTTAAATAGCATTAAGCATTTCTTTCCCAGCATATTTAAATAAGTAAATAAATAGTTTCATGTAAATATTCTAAGACTGTGAAGTCTATATGTTTGTAGTAGTCTTTCTGCAAAGCTCCAAAGCTGCCAAAGCTTTTCTTTCACGGTATTTTTTGCAGAGTCCTTGGATTACCACAAGAAGTTCTGCTTTGCATTCCAAAACTACCACTCTGTACAGCACGTATGAGCAACTGCTCTGTACTAAATTGGTCTTCTAACTGGGAATGTGAGGACATGGGAAGGAAGGAAGAGGGGGAAAAAAAGAGAATGCACTGGTATTCAAAACTTTGTTTTGGCCCCCTTTCTGAACTTACCACTTTTTCTTTAGAGCGCAATACACCAAGCTTCCCAAATCGGACGTGGAAAGGAGAACACTGGTATGTACCATCCTGTTGCCGGACCACAATGACATCAATGCATCCTGAAAGGGTTGCCTGATTAATGCCTTTGTACAGCTCCTTCACAGTAACCAGGACTTGCCCTGCAAGTTGTCCTACGTAGTTCATAGTCTGAGACTATGGAAGAGAAAGAAAGAAAAAAAAGTAAGTAAATCTAAAACACATTAAAAAATTTTAAAAATAATTTTTAAAAAACTCATTTAAATAGATGTGCGATGTCATTTTTCAATTACTCTATTGTAACAAACTTTACACGAATGTTTTCAAGAGTCAACAGAACTTTGAGCCAATTCCCTTACTAGCGAAAGTCTCCAGGGTTATAAAACTTATTCTTAAGAGTTTATCAACTTGAATCTACGATTAATTAAACATTTTAAACAAAATTTTGAACCACATAATTTTTAGACCTCAAAGATTAGAGGTAAGTGTTGCTCAATAACTCAGATAAGCTAAAAGGAAAAATTCATTCTCTGAGGGCTGCCTATTTAATACAACCGATCCTATATTGAAAATGAAGATAAATGTACATAAGGATGCGAAAAAATCTTAGAAGTCAGGAAAACTTATGTAGAGCATGCTGCATGTAACTCTTCCTTTACAGCTCTGTATTTTAAAAATGGATGAGTCACCTCAGAGAAATTATCAAAAATATAGAATGGGAGAGAGGAGATACACATATTAACAAGATTATGCCACAGTCAAACAGGATAAACAAGAGCACAAAATCATTTATTGAATATCCATTAGAAATACTTCAATAAATGAATGAATTCTGAATGAGTGCAGGTCTTTCAGACCAGGAATACAATGTAAACTATGACTGACAGTAAGTAAGGAAAAGTCCAAATATTTAAAACATCAGAGTTTTATTAAAAGAGGAGGAAAAACTGTGAAAATGTTCTAAGCGAAACCTGAGTGCAACCCTTCCTCGTTCTACCATCTCCTGCCTCTCACCCAGAAGACTGCTACAAGCTTATTTCAAAAACTTCTAAGCAACCACATGCCTGCGAAGTTAAGGATATTATTTAAGAGAACATGGAGCCACTGCCAACAAGCAAGACACAAAATGCTGAAGACATATCAGGACTTATATCGCAAAAAGTCTGTTTTGGGATAATATTTCTAGGAAAAAATAGACAAAGAAACTCACTGTAGACATTTCTATTCTATTTTTATTAGTCTTTGAACAAGGTTTAGGATTTTTCTTAATGCCTCTAAACAAAATTATACTGCATTACAAGAGTTCTTCCTACTGACATACTACTTTCATTATGTAGGTAATTAACCAATTATTTCTGTTGAGCCTTCAGAGTCTTCCTTACAGTAAAGTAGGATATTTCTCATTCACTCAAAAGGATGCTACTTTTGTGGCATCTAACAGCACCAATATGATTGTAAACATGCAAGAAATCTAAAACTACTTTCACAGACTCAGAGCAGCTACAGAAATATTTTTCTCCATCTCAGGCTCCCTCATACATTACCCAGTCATATTTATATTTAAAAAAAAAAAAATTCCTTCCTCTTCACAAGACTTACAAAGGAAGGTGAGGGTTTTCCAATACAGATTTAAAGCTGTTTTAAAACTATCCGCAGAATTACTCTGCTAGGTAACATGCTAGAGAATTTTTCTCCCACAGCTTTTGTACAACAGGGTTAATGAAGACAAAAAGAACAGACTGCCATTGAGTGACTAATGAGATTAGCAGGATGGATTCTCTATCAACATTAGTCATTAATTCAATTTCATCTCTAAGTAGCTTCATGTGCAACTATAAAATTGACTGCTTGCTAGAGAAGTAATAACTCACTTGCTAAAAAGGGAAGGTCTCTCTTCAACCTTTCCTCATCTAACCCTCTTAATGAGCTGATTTTAGCTCACTAACACAACTGGCAGAAGTCTACCTTTCTGTTGTTGTTGTTTGTTTCAGTGGGTTAATAAGTTAGATCAGCTCACAAAGAAGAACATGACTAACACCAGAGTCATGAAGCACAGAGCAGCACAGCAAAGCTAGGGGGAAAAAAAAAAAAAAAGAAGGAGGCCGAGGCAGGGAACTGAACATTTTTCTTTTGACGAGTAAGGTATTTGCTGCATCTGTGAAACTGTAACCCCAAGACAGAGAGGAGCAATATCTCCATTCTACTGTTTAAGCAATTAATCCTCCCCCAAAATGACAGTAATCTTTAATCTCTAACACACTGTCATTAATCATTCATGGCTACACCTTGTCCTCTTCCAAGGGTGATCCATGGTATTAGCTTACAAAGAAAAGTTGCTTTCATGTTACCCAGGAGACAGAATTTGTTAAATGTTTGACACAATCAGGAATAAAAGTCCTTAATAGAACCTCAATTCCATATATTTAATTTCAACGAACAGGATTTGAGAAGTGGGCATTAGCAAGGAATTCTCTATGATTTAAGTAGCGACTTTTTCAAAGATTATAATTTCACACCGTCTGCCAAGAACTGAGTTCAGATGATAAATAATCTAGTTTTTTCTCACATATATGCTAACTGATCTTGTCTAACCACAGAAAATTACCAAAAAAACTTATACAAGACTGAAGTATTCAGCCATTTTACATATCTTCTTGCTTTCCTGTAGCAATACTAACTCTTCTACAGATACCAGTTACATTTCTGTAGCTCACAGCACAGCCACTTTTATAATCATATATATACAGAATAACCTCTTACATGCGAAAGTTCAAACCTTTTTCACTATAACATGTGAAAAAATTATGAACTTTTGAACCTACTGAGTATTAAAAGCATTTATTAGGAAAGAAGCTTTTCATGATCCAAGTCTAAATGCAAATGTTGTTTTGTACATCGTAAGTAAACAAAATTGTAGATAAAGGTAATAAACTATTGTACATTATTGCTTATCAGGTTGCAGTTCAGCTTTTAACATAATGGTTCACTTTGCAAAATAAACATGTTATGTAAGAAGGTTCAAACTGTAACAAGAAAATGATCCAACAGAAATGAAGCGTCACTACATACCTGAGAAACATTTGATTTTATCTCAAATGTTAACAGAGCTCCAGCTGGGAGATTTTAAAATTTGGAGGTTAGGATTTGGTTTGGGTTTGGTTTTTCTTACATTTTATTGTATATTGTTAGAAAAGTTGTGAGCAGTACTGAATCTGACTATAGAGAGGAACAGTGTTAATTGTGTTAATTCTTGGAAATGCAACAGAAATAGCCTGATCACAGAATAACTAGTAAGACAAAGTATTTCCTTGATAACACTATTTATTTCATGCTTAATAAACATTTCTTAAATGTTTCCTTGACAGCAGTATGCCTTCATAACCTACTGTAAGAATCTGAAAAGTATGCTGATTTCCAGTTCTGAAATTCAAGACAGAAACCTGATGGAAAAGACAAGTTAAGAAAGGGCAATGCAGCAGTACTTCACAATACTGTTCAGCTTTTAAGTTTTAGTCCTTTTGGCATCCAGAGTCTATACACTGCCTGATGCAGTCACATTCAGAACTCTGAATAAAAGCTAAAGCTAATGCAGTTCACTACTGCTTTTTCTTCTCCAATAGAAAATTAAAAGGCTATGAATACCAGAGGTCTCAAAGCACAAAAAACACTCTTTGTGACTTCTGAGGCTCCAACGAGATTGGTTTTTGAATGTTTATGCAATACTACCTTGTTTGCAAAAATTCTAATAGCTGAACATGTTAATACTACTAAGCTAAGTGTTGCCATAATTGGAATGGGGAAAGGAATCTCTCTGTTATATCATAAAAATTTTTTTCTGGCAAGAAGCCATTACACTGCAAAAGACAGAAACTGAAACCGCTTTGGTTTTTTGTCCTTCTGTTCTTGACAGCATAAAATTAAATGCAAAGTAAGAAAATATCTACTTCAGAAGTTCAGTAACTAAAATTCTGTTCCTTCATCTATAAAATACTCAAATCAGTTAAACTAAAATTAACCCCGCATATGCTGGTTGACTTCCTCATGTTACAGCAGTGAGGAACAGAATGGCTCTCAGAAATTATGATTAAACAGTACTCCACCTCAGACTAAGTATCTAACATGCCTGACATGACAGACAGCCAAATTTTCAAAACTCATTACCAGGAAATGCTTACAGTAGCATAACCCGAGTGGGAGGTTTTGTATCATTAACAGAGACGTTATTTTGGCTGCCCCAAATGTTTTCTTAAACAATTTTTTAATGTTATTCAGTAATATCCATATACAAGGGCAAGATATAATCAAAAGCCTGTCCACAAATTTGTGTTTTCTGTGCATTTGGAGTAGCACTTTAGTAATGGTAATCTGCATTTTTTGTGTTCTTAAAGCCAACACCTTTTATGCAAGTGCACCCATATGAATATGAATACTAAAAATCTCTAGTTTGACAGCACAAAAAGAAGAATGCAAGTTACTCAAAGGCAAATTGTACTCAAAAATCAGATTGTTCTACAGAGCTAAAGTTTTAGAGGGCATGAATTTTAACAATCACTGAAAAAAAAAGTTATTTAAATGCAGATGTTATCTTAAGAGAGTAGATATTCATACATCCCATTTATTGTGAGATACATTCAGAGAATTAAAACATAGTATAATGCCACATCATGTACACAGCAAAGAAGCTGTATTTCTTTCAAGAGCTTAGGTAGAAAAACAAAATAAAAACTATGCATAGCAGTGGTTTACCTCAATTTATCTAATTTTGCCTATATTTGCATGTATATAGATTTACGAGGCAGAAGCTGTCCTTAAGCACAGAAAATCTTCAGCAAGTGTTTTACTAGTTTCTATTTTGTACCAAGAAAAGACTGGGGGGAAAAATGACCCTGTCAAACAGGACCACTGTAGCATCAGGTCTGCTCAACAAAAATCTCTTTGCTCCTAAGTAAAGATTTTAATTGGGGTTTTAGGATTCCTCCTAGTACCGCACAGAGCACTTATGGAACAAAAATGGGAAACAAAGTAAGTTTGTTGAATGCCTAAGTAAAGTCTTCCACTATACTATATATACTGTTAAATATAGCTGGTCAATTTTCATAATTTTAAACTGTGCTACAGGAAATTACATACCCATACTTAGCAATAAATCTATCACACTCACCAAGATTCCAGAAGGAACCTTTTCATGGGCAGCAGCATCACTTCTATTGGAGTCATCTTCAAAAACATCCTTTTCTGAGAAATTCATCTCAGAAAACAGGAAACTAGCTTTCCACAATACAAGCAAATGCAAAAACTGCAGCCATAACAGAATGTTGTAGCAACATTTCTTCTCTTTCCACAGAAGCAGAAAAATTATGTAAATCTTCTGGCCTCTTAGAGAAAGCAGCTTGATATCCTTTCCCACGCAATACTATGATTAAAAAGGAAGTGCTTCTTTAAGAAAGCTCACTTCGAAACTTCCTCACCAATAGGCTTTGCTTGAAATGTCACAGCCCCCTTGGGCGCTCCGAGATAAGTAATAACATGGGCAGACTTTGCCATATGTTTGCACTGATAGGTAATGATCTTGGTTTACATCGAGTCACGTGACTTCAGCTGAAGCTCCTCATGAAAACAGGGATTTAGTTAATGATTCTTAAGCAATGTCTACAATAGCTCACTTGGAGACTTTTCACCCACCCACTGTTGTAACTTCTGCCACTGGTAGCAGCATTCAAAGTCCTGGTTCAGCCTGTGCACACCTAATTCAAGATTGTCTGCTGCCTCTCCATGTGCTGCTCCCCCTGCCAATGGCGTCACTGCAGTAGCCAATCATGTCTGACACAACAAATTTGACAACATTTCAAGGTCTGGTGTCTGTGAGCTGTTTTCCCCCCTTATCGAAGCTTCATTACATTAGTAAAGAGACAACTGACCTGGTATCAAGTTTATACTTAGCCATAAAAAACCAATGCACACCAAAATAAACCTTTTTTCCTGTGAAAATTTTCTTGCTTTCTTTAAACTGAATTGTTAACTCAGCATAATTTGAGCATGTGGACAATACATACAAGCTTTTTGTATAATTACCTCCACAACTGAGAATAAGAATTAATTTTTCATCTGAGGAATTGTGAAATGTCATAGGTGAAATAACTCAAAGAGTAGTAGTGTAAGGAAACAATTCTGCTCCTCAATGGGAGAGACTCTCTGAGGACCATCAATATACTCTTAACATAAACACATTCTCATTACCCTAAACCCATGCATCTCCTTCCTACCCCCAGGGGGCTACAGAGTGTCTGCTCGGAACACTGCAGAGAATTACAAGTTGAAAAAATAATCTAGGATCCTATTACTAACTCCACTCTACCCTCCTCTAAGTAAATTCATGTATTAGACTCTGATGCAAGGACAATGAATCACATTATTGGATGCAACCAAGAGGTTTGTAGGTTTCCAAAATAACTAACGAACTACACTCAAAAGTCAAAACTAAATCAGTCTCAATGACAAACTCCTAAACTGAGTCTTGGGATTGCAATGTCTGCAGTAAGGTTGCAATAAACTGCTGCAATCTCTGAGCCCTTTACCATACACCAAGTAAGCTCATATTTAACAAGGCTCTTCACAGGAAAAACTACTGGTTTGTTAGTAAACACAACAAGTACTTTCAAAGGATATTAAAAATTACTAGACACACTCAGATTTCCCCTATGTGTTCAACATTCCCTCATCATGTGTGCTCCACTAAAACACTGTATAAAACACACAGTTACGAGCAAAACGGAAAGCAGATTTGTAAACCGGTGCTTCTTTTCAAACATTTTTCACCTAGCTTTATGTTGGGGTTTTTTTGCGTACAATTGTCTAAGATATCTATTCAATTTCCATATTTTTCAGTATTTCAGGCTGACATTATTTTCTTCAAAGCTTCTAAACGTGTTTTAGAAAGTAGACTTTCTAGAATACAGATAAAATTGTGGTCATTGCAGTAAGGTAAGATATAGGCAGGTAATAAGCTTTGCACATTTAGTAAGTGTCCTTGTCTTTTATTTCTCAATATTAATAAGGTAAGTAAAATATAATTCCTGCTGAGTAAGTTTAATTACCATATTATTTACTACAATTTGCACAAGAAAATTAGCTTCAGTTTTGAAAAGCAAATACCCCAAATTTGGATGTCTTAGAAGCAATCTTTTCCATGCAACCTTAAAGAAACTCTTTGGTGTAGGTAGATTTTACTGTAGTTTAGTCTCAGAAAGCACAGAGGAGTTTTTCCAGCAGCCTCATGCAAGTTAATACTGCTGAAAAAGATCATTCACCATGCCACAGTCTTTTTTTGACCTGCTCTTTGTGATTCCACATATTTTATTCTGTTGCTTGTTAATCAAAATCCCTGATGGGAAATATGATTCCATTTTTAAAATGTACTCTTCTGTAGCAACCTTCATAATACAGTTGATTGCATTTCATTTAGTTCTACAGCATTTTGGAAATGGGAGTATTTTTTTCAACTATGCAATAGAAAATTCAGGCCAGGAGATTAGAAATTAAAAATATAGTGGCTTTTAACACTTAGAACTTGATTTTTTAGATTTTCCCTCCTTTATTTACCTCTTTGCATATTCAAAACATTGCTTCAATAGGCTACATTTATAGTTGCAAATCAGATTTACATACCCCAGATGGTCATTAAAAAAAAACAACTCTGAGTGCCTGTGAAAACCACATTTTAGTGATTTGATTGTACTGTATAGGAACCGCAGAATAAACGTGGCCAGAAAAATGATACAGGATATTTCCCCATACAGGACTTTCACTGGTACATGTCATTGTAAGTTCTGGAAGGAAGCAGAAATCCTAATGATATGAGTTTCTATGAGCATACAATCCCAATTCACACATAGATCAGAATAAATATGCCAAGACGAATGGACCAAATCCTTCTCTAATTAACATATCCCAATAGATAGAGCAAGTACAGGACAACCTTTGTTAATGTTCAAATTGTCTCCTTCACCCCATCCTGTCCCACATAATTTTACTTATTATCAACCAAGACTTAAGCACCCCAGTTCTCAATGCCAGCTTGTGGTGGGCCAGTTCTCAGTCTCACACTCCATCCTGATACTGAAAAAGGTCCTTCCTCCCCAGGCTTCAACTGATTTCAAAATTCCACTGCACTTGTTTATTTTCATGCAGTTTTACACTTTGTCTACGGGGTGCAGACAAAGTGGACGAGTTTCCAGTTCTCCTATAGAAATTAAAAAGACTTTCCTGTGTCCAAGTTCTTGATCCTAGCCCTGGTGTGAAGCATCTGCTTACTGAAACTGGAAATAAAGCTCTGCTCATTCCAGATTGTGCTAAAACACATTCAGTACAACATCTCTGATACTTATAAGTGAAAAGGCTATCCATTCTCATTGTGGACTTTTAAACCCAATTCAAAGGTTAATAACTTTACTAAAATAAACTTAGACATGAATAACAGAAGACCACCTGCCTCAGATCCCTTCTGAAAGCAACTCAAGAATTTTTCTAAGAGAAAACAGCTAGTTTTTCCTGCAGTGGAGTGGAAACATGTGAAGTGTCACTTCTTGTTAAAAAAAGTGAATATACTTGCTAAAGTTTTCCATATAAAAGCTGAAGGGAGCTAAAATATACCCTGGAATGACGTTTTCCGGTTTTAGCAAATTACATGCAACTAAAAATGAAATTCTGCTCAATAATGTTGAAAAATACTAACAGGCAGTGTTACCTGCTTTTACCTGCAATTCCCTGCTGTCCAAAAAATAAAAATAATAAAAAAGCCCTATCGCAAGCGATAATAGCATGGTACAAGAATCAAAGCAGTTAACAGATGTTAGAGAAACACTAGTGATACAAAACCCATGTATTGTTCACTAAAGTGGTGGTTAAAAAATAATAATACCAAATGTCTAGTTTTCCACCTATGATACAAGATGGTAAATTCAATGCCTTCACAATTTCCTGTCAGGTGAAATCAGGAGCCATTCAAGTCAGAGTATTTTTCAGTGCAACTTAAGTATTAATTATCACCAGGAAAAAAAAAAGGCAAGAAAGGAAATCTGCAGGTTATTTGGAGCTGGCCCTTTCATAATGTGTCAACAGTTATATCTGTATGATCTGCTAAGAATCGTGCGACTTCAGGTACCTGTTCGGATATTAATTTGAGCATTTTAATTTTTTTTAGTGATTTTTTTTTCTGTTTACAAAAGAACATCAGTGAGGACAAAAAATACTTTAAGAGTTAATGAATTGATTTTTACTGTTAAAATTATCAGTTTAATAAAAAACTTAGGTTACATGCACACAAAATGTTCTTATGCATGTGAAGACCTTATCTTCTTTCAAGGTACTGAAAAAAGTAGCTGGCTAATCCAAGAGGGCAGCCCTTTGAAATCTGTACAGGCATATGCAGCACCTGCCACATTTGGATGGATGTATTTCCAGCAACACATTATTATTAACACATGTATTATTAATAAATTGGGTAAAAATCCTAGTCTTACAGAATGCCCATGCAAAGGTATTTATGTGAGATGTTGGGAACAAAAAAATTAGATATAGCTGAGCAAAGTGGCATATGCTTACTCATTCACCAAACCCAATCTACCTGCATTATTGAGGTAATGTAATTAACTATGTAATGACCACAGAGATCACATCTGTCTGAAGGATCTGTTCACCCCTAAGACACAACAGCGTGTCTGTACTGTCTATATGGGACATGACAAACCTGTAAAGTGGCCTCACAGATTTCCTGTCTGTCTTTACAGGCACACTTTTTAATTTCAGGAATGAATGCCTTAAAGTCACCCCTAAGTAATTTTATTTCTTTAAATCATTGTATTTCAGCTCACATCACAAATTAAATTCTAATGTTAGCCAAGTGAGAGTCAATTACTTCCATTTCTAACTGAATCTCAGCTACAATTCCTTATTGGAAGCACTTATTTGAAAGAATTTTGCAAAGAATCCTTTACACATTTCCTTTAAAAGGTCTTTCATAACCATAAATTCAGAAGAAGCATATTTCCTGAGGAGACAGTTATGCAGTCTAAAAAAACAGACAAGTAAACCTAAAGACACCACCTAAAACCGGCTTAGCATGTGCTGGCTTCAGCCACACAGACCAACACAAAAATGTCACCTGATATAATGGAGACTTTTCTATTATTACTTCACATATTTACACTTATGGTATTGAATTTAAGAACTTTGGATAAAGAAATGGGCCAGTTCCTCATCTTACCTGTTCACTCAGCACATACAAAAGCGATGAGGAAGTGTCCCTTAGTTTCAGGAAAATGAGTGACTTGGGACAACTTCTGGCAGCTAATGTCAAATTACATTAGTGCAAAGCTGAAACAAACTGATAAAAAGGAAATATTTAACTAGGAAGGGGAAATTAGCATCCTTTACTTCAAAATTCCCTCAAAATATAAATATACCAAAAAAAATCCCCCAAAAATGTGCTTAAGCTTTGACCTTAACCACAAAGACAATCTGGCTTGATTTAGCATGACAGTTTCATGTTAAATGAGTCTCCAGCCCAAACTGAAATGCAAGCACTAATGCAACAAGCAAGATGAGACAGTAGCTAGGCAGATTAAACACATTTTTAAGAGAAACATTTTTGCAAAAGTAGCAACATTTTTACTATGCTTAAACTGGATAATTGTATGTACAATTACAAAAACCCAACCTTTTCTTACCTATACAACATGGGGATATTTCCAGAGATAACATTTTTGTGTTACTGTAGGACCTTAAACTGTAACTTCAAAATCACAGGTTCATAGAAAACATGCTCCTGATCAGCACTGCCAGATACAAAAATCACTGGGATACAGGATGCTACGATGCTATGTTCTCAGAATGCGCCCAGTACAGGATGAAGACATCTAATACATACACTTTAGACTTGAATTTGAACACAAACATATCACCCACTGTTTTGTATAACCCTGAAAGCTTTTTCAGTATGGATATCTGTAACATGCAGCACTGAATCTCACACCAGATGATGTTCTTTCATCCCTTTTCAGGCAGTTACGTGGAACATATTGGTAATTCATGATATAAACAATGATTAAAAGTTAGCTTTGGCTTATACCTAAGTATTTTACAAAAAAGAAAAACACACTCTTTTTTTAGAAATTGTAACTTAAGCAGAGAGATTCTATGATCACACACAGACTGTAAGAAACTGTTTTCCTATATGCTGTGATCTTGCACTTAAGAGGCAAGATTGGAAAAACAAAATTGTGATCTAGAGTATTAACCATGTGCGCACCTTCCAGGAAGAAAGACACAAATGCAACTAATTTAACCTCTCGCTTTGACAGAAGTTCCCAATGTGGCTTTGAGCAAAACCCTTTCAGCTTTATCCACTCCAGATTCCAAGTTGTCTGCAGAAGAGACCAAGTCATAAAGCATGTAATCCAAACAAGGGCTGCTCAGGACCTCAGGACACATAAGGAGGCCTCAAGTGAAGCAAGTGCAGTTTAGTTTCCCCATAATTGATCAAAACTTTACAGTAGTGGAAGGTAATGCTGGAAAGAGTCAGAAGACTCAAAAAGTTCTGAGAAACTGCAACATTTTAAGTGCATGTCTTCCAAGTAAACAATAACAAAAAACTACACTTAATTTTGCAATAAACCAAAACATTAATTACCAAAAATAAGACAAAGTTTGAACACCACCTCTTTTTTTTTTTTACAGGCCACTAAAAAACCCAAACATTTTGGTAGGTCTAACTGAAAAGCTATGCTACAAGCTTAAAAATCAATATTTTAATTGCTAAGGAGAGCCATTCAGCACTCTCTAGTTACTCCTATTGCAATTAAGAGTAATACCAGGTAATACAGCTTATCAGTCAAAGCTTCTGACATCCTGAGTTCATTTAGAAACTTTTTTACTTTAGCCTATCAGTTTAATATTCTATTATATAATAGTAATAGGCTTTTAGGGAGCACCTTGGAAATCATTCCTTTACATCACTCGATTTTAGTAAGAGATGGTAGAACTGTTGACATTCCCGTATGTTCTGGGACGTAAGGGAACTATAGCAGGGGCTAGGAGAGAAGGCACAACTGTTGGCCCTGGCTGGAGCCTGCTGCCTTGGTATGCATACAAAAAATAGCTAGGTATCTACAGAGTGATTGACATGCCCACACTTCACCAACACAAAGTCAAGGTATTTTGAGACTCAGGACTTTTCATTACAACTAAGGAATACCTGTATGTTCTTAAAATGTATGTAACACTATAATTTTTTTGTATTTTGAAATGTTAAGGTCTCAGTATGCAAAATTGTCCTGGAAACACTATTAAAAAGTATAAAAGCCCCAAAACAACCACTGAAAGAAAACAAAACAAAAAACCAAACGATAACAATAACAAAAAACACCAAACAAAAAAAACCCACGGAGCTGTATTTCGATGATTCCTGTGGGTCCCTCAACTCAGGATATTCTACGACACCAAAGCCTGATTTCTGTAGGATTGTCTATCATCTTCTCTGACAGTATCCCGAATAATACCATATATCATGATGGGACGTGGCTAACAAATCCTCTCGTAACAACAATGGAATTTTGATTGGGGGGCGGGGGGGGGAAAGTAAAAAGATGATATGAACATACAAAGTGCAGCCACAACACAGGTATATTTATGACATCATTCTGCTGGATGAAAACGCACGGGTTTAAACGGCATAGTGCCCTGCTCTATTAAAAATCGTTGGTGCTTACTACATGCACTCAGCGACTACTTAAGGAGAAGAAAAACGCAGTTCACACAAATTAAGCCAGACGTAAACTTGGCAAAAAAAAAAAAAAAAAAAAAAGGCAGTGTAGTGCCACTTCAGATCTCCCCAGACCTGCGGGAACAAACACGAAAGGCAGGGCCGGAGAGCCCCGCAGGAGCGCGAGTTCGCAGCCCCAGCTTAGGAAATGCATCCCCCGTGGAGAGGAAGGCGCTGGGGCAGCAAGGCAAGGCAAGGCGCGTATCCCACTCCGCCAGAGCGGCACCGCCAGGCAGCGCCGGGAACGCCGGCGTTCCCGAGCGGTCCCGCCGCCCCCGTGTCGCGGCGGGGCGGCAGCGCCGGGCGTCACCCGCGGGGCCGGCGGGGCAGCAGCCAACGCGCCCGCTCTGCCCGGCAGCACGCCCGGCAGCCGGGGCACGGGACGGGATGCTTCCCCGTCCCCTCCGCCAGCCCGGGCTGCGGGAGCCGCGGGCAGCGGCGGGGAGGGAGGGCAGGCACCGCCGTCCGGGCAGCCCCGCTTCCCAGCGACGGTTCCGGGGAGGTTCTCGTCGTTCCCTGCTTCGAAGCCCTCTGCGCGGAGCAAGCCCGGCCTGGCAGCCGGGGCAGGCCCTGCCACGCTCTCCCTCCGTTCGTCCGTCCCTCGCTCCCTCCCTGTGTCCCCGGCAGCCGCCCGGGCTCGCCCGGCGCTGCCGCCCCTCTCCCGCACCCGGGCACGGACACCCCGCCCCGAGCCGACCCGGCAGCAGCGGCCCCTTCCCGCTTACCTGGAGAGAGGCCCGGCGGGGGCCGGCGCCACCCGAGGCAGGACGGAGGCACGGACGGCTGCAAGGATGGATGGAGGGCGGGACGGGAGCGGGGCTCCGGGAGAGCCGCGCTCGGCCGGCTGCGAACTGCGCCAAGCGCCGGCCGTTGGTGCAGCGCGGGCACGCGCGCGCGCGCGCTCCCGCTGGCGGCGGGTTGCGGGGGCGCGCCTCGCCCCGGGCGCCACGTGACCTGGGATCGGCGCGGGCCGCGAGGGGAGGGGGCACCGGGAAGGAGGCGCGTGGCCCGTGTGCGCGTGCGCGCGGCGGGGCAGCGGGAGCGGGAGCGGCGGGCGCGGCCCCGGGAAGCACGCAGCCCCATCCCGGTGCCTCCCGCCGCCGCTCGGGCCGTCCCGCCCGCCTGACCCCCTCGGCCGCGGGCATCAGCGGCCAAGCCCGCTCGGGTGCCGCTGTTCGTACACCGCGGTCTGAGCCGGGACGCGGGATTAACACCGCGTGACAGGGGGTTGGGAGAGGAACGCAGCCTTCACGGCCTTTGCCGCTTTATACGTCTCTCACTGCATACGTCTCCTGAAAGTTATTGGTCTACCCACAGGAGGATGGAAAATATTTATATATATATATATATATATATGTAAAAATAGCTATATACCATAGTTTCAAGCTGTGCCTTAGTCTCAAGCTGCTCCAGGGGAGGTTTAGGCTGGACATTAGGAGGAATTTCCTCACAGAAGGGGTGATTAAACATTGGAATGGGCTGCCCAGGGAGGTAGTGGAGTCACCACCCCTGGAGGTGTCTAAGGAAAGACTGGACATGGTACTTTAGTGCCGTGGTCTAGTCGACAAGGTGGTGTTGGGTCATAGGTTGGACTCAGTGATCCTGGAGGTCTTTTCCAACCATTTTTTCCATGATTCTGTATTTATTTATTTATTTATTTATTTGGTAATGAAAGTATAGAATTGCAAAATCAGAACGTGTCCAGCAGGCCGTGAATGCATTTCAGGTCAGCAGCTTCATATTGCCCATTGCTTTTGTGATTCATGCTGCTGCTTGCTGAAGTTGACTTGGTTGTATGTTATTATTTACCTGAGTCACCCTATTGCCCAGAGGCCCCAGATGATACTGACACAAAATATGTACTAAAACAGGATAATATTCTAGCCCCAGACAACTTGCAGTGTATAAAAAGGGAAAAGGAGAAGTAGCACAATTGGAAATACAACTCGGGTTTCACAAAAGAGAATTAGGTGTTTTATCACTACCCGTATTACTTCTTTATTTCACTGTACTTTCATTTGTCTACCAACTACTTTTTCATCCACCAATCTGTTGACAAGAGTTTTGCTGAAAGCTGGCTTTTCCTCACTTGGTGTTAGAGCCATTTGAGGCTCTCACATAGATTGTATGTAGTTGTCACATACTAAGAAATCAGGCTGCTCAGCAGAGTGTTCAATGCAACTGACAAAAAGACATGCTGGCTTGCAAAATAATATAGACAAAATTTATTGTAGTAGTCCACCTATCTCTTAAAAGATCCTTGGCAATCTTTTTTTACTAGTCCTACAAAGAGATAAGATCTGTTTATTCATCTGTACCTCCTGGGACAAGCTGCCTAAAAGATTATAGCCAGTGAGTTTGCTTATTTGCAGATAATATATTTAAATCCCTTTGAGCATGGAACTAAACCAAATCTATCCCTGCATAACATGCAGGCTGGATTTTTGAAGAACGTGGTTCATGGAAGAAATACAAACACAGAATTAGATGGATAGGGTGACTATATTATACACATGTAAAAAGGAAGGTCAGATTTCATGCCTGCCCATTTTGATGATGTTATTGTCATGTCAGAAATTCTGAGTCACTCTTGGAACACTTTCCAGGACTCAGGACACATGGAAGCAACAAAGACTAATGGAGCAATTTTCCACCCTTCAGTGCAACCATTTTTCAGCTGCAGCAGTTTTCTGAAGAGGCCTCCTGTTTGAATATAACGCTGTAATAATAATTACCTAGTCACATTAGCATAACATCTGTCGCAAACACACGGTCTGCCCTACAGATCATTTCCCTGCTTTGCAGAGTTCCTTATTTGGCACCTTAGTTGCTTAGTTTGTGAGGGTAACCACATCAGCAATTGCTCAAACAGAATATTTTCATTTGTGTTTCCATGATCTTATCTTTGCTGGTTATAACAGCAAGAGATTTTTTTGGTTGAGAGGATTCTCCTTTTCAACACCAGACAGCCCTGTTCACAGGGAGATAAGAGGTATGGGCTAAATCTATCATGTCCTCAAATTTGAACATTAAACTAAATCCTATTATAAAAATAAACCAGAAAAATCTTTACTTGAAAAGGGGCAACAAAGGGGTAACTCATACTTTTCTATTTCAAACCTGGAATGGGTGCTTCCAATAAAAGACCAGTTGTTTGAAAACACAGTGTTTTCTTTCTAGGTAATATTTACCATTCCAAAATTGTCATCTCTGGATGAATAAGACTAGAGAAGTAGACATCCCTCAGTATTGTCCTTTTGTATTCTGTACTCTTTTAGACTTACACATAGATTACGATCAAACTGTTAAATGACCTGAATTTTCCACAGCTATGTCTATCAAAAGAGGTTTGTTTCCCTTCTGCTTGTATGGAGTTATGCACCGTGGTGGTATAGATACAATCTCTACAACTATGCATGATTTGTGGTCCTCGTTGAACCATAACTCACTCCCTAAACCGGGGCCTACGGGCCACGGATACCCTGCCACCTCATTTACGTTTGTTTTTGCCTTTTCACCACAAATGTCACTATTGTTCTCCCCATCATGAACAGGGAAGGGTGTGATGAGAGCAACTACTTACTGGTTTGGCTTTTTTGATGGAGAGGAAGAAATTTGAAAGTGTATTGCATAAATCACCGGCTCTCTGGCTCTCCAACTGCCAGATCACGTCCAGCAGCAGTAGTGTGTGGAAAGGCTGCTTAGGGCTAGGCAAGAAATGATGAAAGGTCTCCAGCACGGTGCCAGGGTAAATCACAGGTCTGTGAGGATATAGGGTGCCAGGCATGGCTTTGGTAAAGTCTCAGAAAATTCATGGTTCTGCAGACAGCAAAGAGCTGTAGATACAGAGATGTAGCACCAGTCCCCAGCTTGCACTGGTGTGCTCAACATGTTGCCAACATTTACAGATGAAAGAAAAAATGGCCTTTATCCTTAGTTGTTACTGCAGTTTAAAAACAATAAAGTTTTTGACCACATAAGGCAAAAAAAGCAAGATGTTAGTGGTGAGCTGTTGTTATGTCATTTTGCATGGCTGTACAACACCCAGAAATGCTGTCTGAGCAGTCATTTATTCCATACCCACCACAGAGGATATCCTTTTTTTTTTTTTTTTATTTAATGTACTTTAGACTCATATTTTCTTCTGTAAGCCTGTGAGACTCCTTATCTCTGCATCTTAGTTCATAACTAACACATATCCCTCAGGAGTGTTTTCAGTACCTTCTCTGAGATCAGAATGACATTATGACAGGATGTTGCAGTTTAGTTTAGTTTATCTTTTTAATTCCATTTAACAGTCGAAACCAAATTAGGGAATTTAGTGCTGTAAGCAACTGTACACTGAGCCACCAAAATATTTAAGCACACCAATAGTCCCACAACTTGATGCACTTGTGTGTAGATTTAATGTATTTGGTTAAGCCAACACAACACAGATCAAGTCTCATGGGAGCGATATTTCTCTGTTCTTTGTCAACCATTAGCAGGTATTTCACAAACCATTCTCTGATAATAGATATGATAGGATTTCAGGCCTCCTGAAAGGAGGTTAAGAAGATCCTTATCCTTGCCATAATCAGAACTTGACTAAGTAGGAGGTTTTATTCTGCTCCTGCTGGTATGTGTCATGAAATGGTAAATGGAAATGATTGTATCAAATCCGATGGATGGTAGAAGATGCAAGATAGGGAAAGAGGGAAGAAAAGGTGTTTCATTTGAAAATTTGCGGAAGGAGATTACAAGAAAGACCTCTCACATAATGAAAGGGGAGATGGAACAAGGGCAAAAGTCAGCAGAATGTTGCAACCAAATCTGGTGCCTTCCTTCCTCTCTATCAGTCTCTGCCCCTTACCATCTCTCTCACAGTACCTTCATCTCTACAAGCCTTTGTGGAACAGAGCCATTTTCTCTAACAGTTTTCGCTTTACAGCTTTTGTTGCTCCTTTCCCTGACCAACATTTTGCTTCAATTATTAAAACCTAATGTCCTTTTAGCAAGACAAAAAACCCTCAAACCTGTGTGGAAAGATTTGTTGCAGGTGTCTGTCTGGTCAGTGTAAGTGCAGATTAAATGGAATATTGTTCATGCATGGACCTTATAGTTGTTGTTCAAGGATACAGAGCAGAAGTCTGCCCTGCACTAGTTTAAGGATAATCTCAGTTTGCAACTAGCTGCTTCAAAGATTATGGCTTAATGTATTACCAAATTATGGTTGTCAGTCTCGGACCACAGATAGATCTACCTCAATAATTGGCTAACAAATCCAGAACTAATTCTCAGAAGAACTCAAGGACAGCTGAACTCACAATGTCTTTACTACAGTGGAAGGGAAAGCTTATTTTTTGATCTCCTTTCATCTTCAAAAATCACCCTTTGTGCTTTTGGAAAGTGAATAGATAATATAGCTTATTGCAACACTTTCCCTTACTGTTAAATACAGTTGTTATAACAGAAGAACATAAATTTCTGAAACAGTTCTAAATTTGAATATAAAGAGTAATATGTACTGAAATGGAACATTTAGGTGAAAAATAAGATAATAACCAGAACAGGCACTTCACTTAGACATTGCAACCAGTGTCTGAGTTTAAAGGTAGTGAAATGGTTCTGTGTGTTTGATAGGGCATCCTGTTGCTACCGAAATTTGCATTCTATCATTATGTAATGTACTGAAACTGAAACAATTTTTTTCATACTTATAATAATATGGAGAATAAAATATAAATCATACATTTAAAACACAAGGAAGAAATTATTCAACCATGGTAACACAGTAAACTTTAGTATATTCAACAATTCTATTAATATTAATTTTGAACGTTTTGTTATACATTTGTGAACAACTACATCTTAAGTAATCAAAATGAAAGAAGGGGGGTTAATCTTTGGTGTTTATCTTATTACTATGCATAACAACACTGTGCTTCTGGATAGCAAATAGATTCCCATAGAACAATACCGACGTAACTCCATTTCGAGCTTTCTTAGGAAACATCCAAATTTAACAAAAAAAAACCAACCCAAACTCTAGTGCACTTTATTTTAGATTTTTAAAGGTATTTCCAGAAGTTTCAATTGAAATATCAGGCAAATAGTGATATTTTTTTTCAGCAAAAAGCTAAGACCTGATTCTGCTACACTGACACAAAAGAGAGATCTGCCATTGGCTTCATGGTGAGCAAAATGGGCTTTGTAATCTGAGATTTGGGATATTTTTAGAACATTCTTCTGAGATCTGGCTTGATTTCTATTAAAACTAATGAAAAGACCCCTGTGGCATTTTGCAGGAATTGGATCAGGCTCTCAGTGGTATTGTCTGTTCTATATATAACTTAGACACTGCCGTAGGTGTCTGTGGGAGACAGGCTCCCAACCCGAAGGAGCTGTAAGAGGTGATGGATTTTTAGAGATGTAAGACAGGTTGAAATAATTGCCATGGCAAAGGGGAGTTGTGTGATACAACCTGCAGTTTTGTACTGCTTTTGAAAGGCCAGACTCTGTCAGGGTGATGGAATTGCGCATCTGTGGATATTTATTATTTTCTGTAACAGTGGCACAAGAAATTACCTTAATTTGGGTTCCCTTACTGCATTTCTCTGTGGGACTTACGTTTATGTCATTCAGTGCTGTGCTATAGTACATAGATATGTAGAACAAGATGTGATGTGGAACTGAATCAAGCTCTGTGTGTCAAACAGCACCTAAATTTAATAGGGTGCTTTTAGTCGTAGTTCAGTCTGTATTTAATTTTCTCCCACCACCATTTTGTGTAGCAGTCAGTATTTTGACTTTTTTGGTCTGTTGCATTTTACATCCTTCTGTCACTAACTGTGGACCATCCAAGTGATTTAAATCCTTTACATTGTTTACAGAGATGTTACTACTCTAATTGCCTACATATAAGTGTCCTATCCAGTATTTCATCCAGCATGAATATCTCTGTTGGTTTTAAAAAGAGTTGAATAGAATTCTATTGGAATTCTACTAGAAGGAAATGGATTTCTTTTCATCAGAGGCATCAGTGTTTCAACTTTTATGCATTTACATGCTATTCAGATTCTTTGCTTTCTTATGCTAACAGTTGGATGAGGATGGATTATAAACTGATATTTCTCGTGTTTTGAGTATTTCCACATTTGTGATAGATCCAACACCAAAAAATACCAGTGCAATTGAGTAATCTTTCATCAATAATCCGTCTGGAAAAAGACAATACGATTGAGCCTCCTAAGAGCTGAAATCAATAAGAATATTTTCCTAGTAATTAAAATATCTTATTTTCATGTCTTATGTTTAATAATTTCTGGTCACTTAAAAGTTGAACTCAGCTTGCGTAGTAGCAAAATAAATCCTGACCTTTATTTTTATCGGTTTGCTTTTCAGCTTGAACTCTGCTTCTTCCATGGTATCTAAGCATCTCCAAATGAGTCATATTTTCCTATATCCTCAGTACACAAACATGTGAATGAACGCAGTAATGAATGTGAATGAGCACAGCAGAGATTCTTGGCTTGCATTTATTCGTTACATGGTCCTTACATGGACCGTGAAGCTACACTGTCTTATAAGAAAGCAGTGGGTCTGATGCTAATGAGTGGAAGGACAGGTACGGTTGGGCTGAGTCACTGAGGGGAAGAACAGTGGGTTTAGAAGAAATATGAGTGCTGTGCCAAAAAGTGTGGAGGGAAATGAACATGTGGGGCAGCTCCTGCTTCATGGGTGAATGCCATATCCACAGTAACTCACCAAGGCCAGAAGGGAATTAATGGAGTGGAGTCAAAGGCAGTCATGCGAGTCTTGGAGATAAGAAATGGCCAGATGTCATCCTGATCACCTGCTGAAACAGGTTTGCATGAAAGAAACTTGGATCAAAAGAAAACGTACTTGTGGCCCCCCTGCATGCATAGGAGATAGTTCTGTTTCTGGGCATCTTCCATTGTGGCCAAACTGGTCATGGTGGAAAGTGGAGCCCACATGGCATTATGAGGATTGCATGTATCATTTACTTGAAAAAGTAAGTAGTGTCTGCTTCAATCTATGATGACCTAGAAATGTTGATTAACACATCCACATAACTGATACCAACATTCTTTTACAGAGTAGTAAATATGTGAATTCTGGACAGGATTTGCTCTAATGAACTTTGCTTATCATGGACTTTTTTAGTAATTAAATTCACATTGTCAGTACATAAATCATTATGCAGATACTTAGAAATTCCTTCAGTGCCCAGACATAAGTGCCCATCTACTATGCATTTAGAGTTAGAAAGTATTACAAATGTTATTAAAAAGCCCACTAATAAACTTTTGTGTTAAAATATTATGGCTAGTTTACCACTCATGAAATCTCAGCTTGACTTTATTATCCAGTTCATGACAAGATCGTGTTCTTCGTTCAAGTTCAGTGGGGTTTACCCGAGGCTGCTTTTTCCGCTGGTGTCTTTCCCTGCTTATCCAAGCTTTCTGTGGGCTGAGGAACCGTTTCTGCTACTGCTGCTTTTCCATCAGTCTTCTTTGGTGCTACTGCTGCTTCTCCATCCGTCTTCTTTGGTCCTCCCTTGTTGCTTTTTGTATCCTTTTCTGTTTCCACAGGAGGGATTTCATTTGGATCAGGTATCTCTTCTGTAGCAATAATTTCTTCTACATGAGGCTTAATACAATCTGATTTAGGAGAAGTAATGAAATTTCCCTTGTATTTACTCTGCTCAGCAACATTTCTTTCACATTGGTTATGACCTTATCATGTTCTTTTCCTCTTCCCATACCCATTTAAAGACATTCAGTATCACAAATAACGTTACTACTTTTTATGGCACCAAAACCAAGCTCAAGTCTTTATGATCTTTCATTAAAATCTTTATGAGGTAGATCCTTTAAAACATTTACAGATGTAAATAACACTTAAGTCACCTAATTTACAGGATTGCTCAGAAATGTCTACCCATACCCATAAGGCAAGCAAGGAAAGAAATGCAGTAAAATACTGGTTCTTGCCTTAGGAGCAGAAAGGGGAGTGCATAAGAGTATTAATTGTTCTGTCAGCAATGATATAACATGTATACATTCTGTATACAAAGAAAAAATACTTATGCAAAAATACGTAAAACATGTTCTGATAATCTTGGAATTTAAAACTTATTTGGAGCTAAAATGTTCTACGTGAGGGAGTTGTAATTGTGAAGAATAAATCAATGTCCAAATAGCAATTATACAGTAACGGTCTAAAAGAACAGTAAAAATCTCTAATATACAAGAATGCTGAATCACCAGAGAACTTTAAGTTTTCTGCCCTTTGTCTAAATTGGAGAAAAAATTGATGCTTATAATTCCAACTTTACCATTCAATGTGGACATAAAGCTAAAAGAGAATAATTGATTAATCTCAAATAGTGGCTATACAATCTGGAGTTTCTAAAACACTTAGGCATTTAGGACCCCTTAATCAGCAAGACCTTTTTTTTTTTTTTGGGTGACGTGTCAAAGGTCCAGCTGCTGAAATAAGTCTCACTGTGGAAAATCACACTACCTGTGTATGTGTACATGATTGCAAAGTCTTTCCTCTGCATTCAGAAACTTAGAAGTATTTATTATGACTTAAAAAACTTTAATCGTACAGGTGAGTCACGGTGAGAATCCACAGTGGAAGTAGAGGAGGTGATTTAAAAATGTTGATTTAAATCTCTTTCACTGAGGTTTAACCTGGCAATTCATACTTTGCATCTGTTGTTGATTAAGAGGGTGCGTGCTTTAAACCTGAGCGATTGGGACCTATGACATATTGATTGGCACGGACTATGGACTCCATAATGTTTAACAATTTTTTCATTGGAATAGAAGAGCATAAACGTGAAAGCACTCTTACCTTTCTTTTCCCCTTCCTTCCGTTTGCTTGCCATTGTTTTTTTCTTTTTAGGTACAGTTTTATTATTTTGATTGTGTCCTTGGACTGTGTCAGTCTGCCCTGACACAGGAGTCACAATCACCTGAAGCAAAGCAAGAGCAAAAAGTGCACAAGCGAGAAATGTGGATACATCACAAATTCAGTCTGAAGCCACCATAACTGAATCCCTGGCAGCAGCACGTTTCGAGGCAGCTATTACTCTAACTTTCAGGGACACATCTGCCAAAGCAAAGCAAAGCAAAGCAAAGCAAAGTAAAATCTAGCCTTGTTACCTGGGAGGTGACCCACTTGTGTTCCCTGGCAGTTCTGCCAAAAGGAGGGAGGCAAGAGGACAGATTTTTGAAAATAAAGTAGTAGAAATAAGCTGCTGCCAAAATGCAGTCATTATTAAAAATATGCTAATACTAAGTAATAAACATCAGTTATCAGTTATTGCAAAGAGCTTGTCATATTCTTGCTTGCACTCTGGAGGATGGAAGATCTGTGGCACTAAGGTATATGTCCTGGGACAAAGATGGAGCGACCTGCATATCATCCTTCAATTGGCTTCATGTCATACTAAGGAAAATTGTGAAATAATTTTAAGTTCTTTTAATTTAAATTTTTCTGAGTTCTTCAAACTCAGAAAGTTTGCTGCATATCAAATTACAGATATTTTCATTATTGTATTTTGAAATTTAAAAATTAAGCTGTGTTACTTTGATATGCAGCTGCTGTGACTAAATAGTCTGAACTTTTTTTTATAAGAGGTTATTAATGTACATAATTACACAAGTAAACCTTAAAATTGCAATAATGTCATCAAGTTTGATACTTGAGTTTTAACCATTTTAGGAGATAAGGCTGTACACTGTTCATGTGAAATGCTGAAAACATCTTTACATACATGTTAAAAATCCCTGTGATGTGAAATCTGTTCTGAAAGAAAAAAGATTTATACCAAATAAACTTAACATGTTCCTTGATACTGGTGATACTATTAGTGCATAAAGTTAGGCACATGGTAACATGTTTTGGTAATTTTTAAGTCTGATCTAAATCCAGATTGTTTTTTTAAAGATTAAGATCATAATCATTAAACCTTTATAGAAACTGAGTTTTAAAAAAAAAATTGCAAAAATCAACATTTTCACTACTGCTAACTATGTTGAATCTATTTTTACCTGAACCATCAAGAACTACCTCATGCTTCCACTTCACCTTTACTGTTAGCTGACAGTAGACCTCAGATGGCAAGGGTTTAAGTGAGCATTAACTGTACAACACTTAGTAGTGGCATTCTCACAGAAATGCCCGTACTGCACCAGAATGAGTCCCTGGGAAACAGCAGTATGTCATAGTAACCAAAAACAACAAGGGAAAGTTGCACACAGATCATGCTTACAGTGAAAATATATGTGTTAGTTCTTTAGAGTTTGATGTGAAGTGTGCTGCAGTGAAACCTGTATTGAAGAGATTTATAGACATTGGACATTGCACTCCTAATTAGCAATTGGGCTGATAACTGCTTCTGATCCTATCCTATATATATCTAATATCACATATATATATCCAAAAATGTCCAGCAGTATCTGTTGCTTTTCCTCTGTGAATAATAATTAGTGGCACTGTGAAATAGCTGATATGGAGTTTTTAATCTATGTGTGTTCAAAAATCTGGAGAAATGTTTTTTCTCTGAAACATTTTTATCTAAAAAAACACCGCCAAAAAACCCAACCATATTTTTTTCTTCTGTTGCAGTGAAATTTTTTTTTGTAGCTTTAAAAGATCTTGATGAAATATGTTATTTCTGGATCTCCATTGTTAAGTTTGGATGAAATTAACTGACATCTTGATCTAACAGAATACTTACCTGACACCCTTAAATCACAATTCATGAGCAGGTCCATTGAAAAAATGTGAGACTACTCCTGTGCCAGAATTTGCAAAAATACCTTGTTGAGTTGAGATGTGAAGTAGTGAAGGTCTGGGCAGAAAGGTGTGAAGAGATGACATTGTGGGTTTTGTCATAAACGCCAAAGTGAAGATTAACAGGGATCTAAAGAGAAGCTAAAGGTAAGTGGTGAAAGTATTAAGACACTAAGATAATGTGTAAAACTACCAGAGCTGTGACTAGTAAAACAAGACAGTGAAACAAGCTTATGATAGAAGGAAAGAAGTGAATTCAGTTTATTTGTGAACATAGAGGAGAGTTCATACACTTTTACAGACACACACACACACATATTAGTATCCTGGCCTCCTAAGCCTTATTTTCATTTATGTTACAGTACTTTTACCCCATTTGGGCAGATTAAACAATATTTCAGGATGTAAATGACACTCATTTTAGGGCCTCTCTAAATTAACACAGCAATACAAAGGGGCCTTAATGTAGACAAAAACCAGCACCAATTTCTCTATGATCTAACACATTCTATCTATGCTACTTTTCCAAAGCTGGAATAGATCCTAACTGCTGCTCAAAAATGCCTCGATCGTTTTTGACCTTTCCATCTACCTCATCAGTTGCTTCCACCGAAACAATTCTTGACCCTTTCCTTCCAGTTGCTCCAGGGAGAAGGTCAGATGCTGGACCTGTGTTAGAACACAACTGGCCCTGTTTTCCCTGGCACAAATAAGTGTACTAGTAGCAAAAGTGAAGTGAATGGAAAAATCCAAGGCTGCCTGCTAAAGCAGAAAGCCATTTACACACACTGATTATGTCAGCCTATCATCCAGAATCTCCCCCATACTTCTGTCTTCTAGTCTTAAATTCATGCTTTCATTTCTGTTTTTCTTGCTCAGACTCTCTCTCTTCCTCAGGTATGTACACACTTACGGTGACATCGCTGGTCTCTGTACCGTACTTGTTCTTCACCACAATGCTGTATTTCCCGGAGTCGTGTGTGGACACAGTAGAAATAGAAAAACTGACATTTTTTCCAGATTCAAACCTCAGGATGCAATTAGCATCTGATACAAATGATTTTTCATTCTTCAGCCATGAGACCTCTGGGGTGGGATCTCCCCAGACAGTGCAAGAGAGATTAAGTGCCTGTAGAGAAAGTACAAAGGAATTATGAGTCAGTGAATATTTGCTATGTTTTTTAATGCCTCACTCTCTGAATATTCCAACTCCCCATTTAGCTTCCTGCTTTTAGTAAATGGATGCATACCATCATCAGTAATCAATAATTTATGTCAGTCTTCTGTATCATAAAGGAAAAGAAGGAACTAAGTTAATTCAAAAATGCCATTAAAAGCTTTCAATATTTTATGCACCTTCTCTACTCTCATAATCATTAGCAGAGCTTTCTCCATGCATATTGTTTAATATAAAATTAGATATTATCTGCATTTGTGTGTTAGATCTGAAATGAGATTTTGATGAACTGTCAGATGGTTTTATTCAGATTTTGTTCAGATTTTATTCACATTAAGCTCGCTATATCTTTATTCCATAAGTAAAGAAAGTGTGCTTGGTTTTTTTAATAACTAAGGGCAAAGTGTCCCTGTAATATTTTGTTTAATTTGGGATCCTTTTAAAACTATGCCCTGACAGCTCTTCTAACAAACTTGAATTGTTTTATGCACTCCTGTAAAACTATTTTTAACTGAAATCAATACAGGCTTTACTCATTCTTTGGTATTTCCCTTTGATGTTAGTAATGTTCCTAAGGGCTGAATTCCGTCCCATCAAACTGAAGGAAGTATCTTCACTGTCAGAGAATCACGTTGGAGAGATCGCTGGCAGCTTCTTCTACCTTCAGTAGGTTGGCAAGTATCTTGGGCACACAGTGTTCAGGCCTCCTTTTTTTCTTGTCAGCTAAGAAATTCATGTTTGGGAGATACTGATACATATAAATGATCCCAGCCTCTGGTCACAGCGCCATGGGAATACTCTTGAAAGTGTTTGCAAAAGTGAATATCACAGAGAGAGTCAAATGTGAAAGAAGTTCACCTGACGCTGCAGTGCAGTGCAGACCTTTCTCTGGAGCTTTATTCAGGAAGGAATTTATTTATATGTAAGTATTGAATAGTACATTGGTCTTTTAAAAAGATTTAAAAAAAAGGTTCAAAAGGGAATCTCACTTCTCCTCTATTAGAAATTGAAAAACTTCTACTGCAGAGAAAATGGTCTTTAGTGGCTCATTAAGAATGGACTAAGTGATACATAAGGAATAGACCAGCTTCCATTTGACTGGAATCAAGTTTTTCTTCCATTTTACTTAAAGGACTTTTATAAAAATGTGTCAAAAATAGAGACAACTTAACAGCATTCCCATGTTGTCCCTATAGGCTGTTAAGATAAAAGTCTACAGTGAGAAATCTATTTACCTAGCTACTTTCCCTTTAACTCTCTGCTTATTATCTGATAGTGTGATGGTGGAAGATGGGACAGAAGAGATATGCCCAGAAGGCCGTTGAAATGAGCAGATAGAAAATTTGGTACCTTTATAAAAATAAAAGGTTTTGATATCTCTGAGAACAAAATAAAAATAAAATACATCTCACGTGTCTGCCCTAAGGACTAAAATGAGAACAAAAGGGAAGGGAAAGTCTTTCTTCCATCAAGAACACATAATTCAGGGAAGGACAGACTCCAAGTGAGAGGTGGTTACAGCATGGTGGAAGTGGCCTCTATCTGATTTCCTGCAGCACCTACAGCTGGTGACCACATGGGGCTGTTGACTACCTTTTCTTGTAGCCCACTGGTGTGAACGTGGTTTTGATTGCCGTATCAGGCCATCTTTTTTGAAAAACAAGGGGAAAATAAGAGGGTTTACATTTTTCCGTCTTCCTTATCACTCTTGATACAGATGTGTCCTTAGCCTTAGCCAGGCATTGCATATGGGCACCTTTAGGTGCTTGGTATTGCTTTGTTGTCTTCTGATTCTCTGGCAAGCAAGAAATCAGCACTGAGTGGCCCCAGCTGCCACTCCACCACAATGCTAATGAGCTGATGTCCATGTCCAGACAGCTCTTCTAGTGGCATCACTGAAACCTGAGGTATTTGAAGTGCTGTCAGTATTCCTTAATTCAAAGAGATTCAAGCAGCAATGACTCTTTTCTTCTTCTAAATAGTTCCCTAAAATAGCTACATTTTCCTTAACCTTGCATCACTAGCTTATGTTTGACATCGGTACTTCTCTTGATGTTCCCAACTCTATTTATTTTCCAGTTACTAATGTGCAGAGATGTATCTTATAATTCGCTATGTAGATGATGAGATCTTCGATTTTCTGGAAGGTAATTCCTTAGCCAAGGAGAAGTAATTGTTCACTGTGACTACACTTGTCTGTTCCAGATTTTCTGTTCTTTGGGCACAAGACTGTCTTTGCACATGTATATCTTTACTGCTCACTGAACCCCCTGATTATAATACTGTGTTCAATGTAAAATCCTTATCGTGGTAAAAAAAGTGTGTCCTGTACTTCTGGATCTGGGGCATTGAGGCATGTGCACTTGGAGCAGCCAGCAGCTGCAAGTCCAGACCCTTTGTGCCCCTCACTATCTTTTCTACCTTTGACTGCAGATTGTCTTGAATGTAATACAAGTGGCAGAGGGAAATGTGTCACTGAATTTTAAGTATTGCCATTACTCTTGCACAGTAGCACACACTCACATTCATGGACGGTTTGGTGAGAGAACTGAAGCAGCTCAGTCAGGAGAACCTGTTCCTTTTGCCTAGCCTAGTTGTGAGGACACCTACCTCTGGCAGAAGAATGTTACATGTTGCTTCTTTGTCTGAACTGCCTGTCAAAATCCTAAGCCTCTCCTTTTAAAAATAAAGCCAATTTACTCACTTACAGACCTTCGTTAAGACAGCCACTTAGGTTAATTTGGCCGGCTGGACACAAAACTTATGCTAGTATTCTCTGTCAGGTCATATTCCTCCCTAATATGAACTGACACTTAGCCTTTTCCAATTATGCCACACTGATGAAGAGCATTTATGTCTATCAGTGGAAGCCTCTTAGGCCATCTGGAATGCTATTTGATTAACAGTGGGTAAACACTGCTTCATTTGTTCCCATCCATATCCTTCACTTCACACGTAAAAAGCTGATAAATAGCATCACAGTCACAATGCTAAGTTTAAATTTGAGATATACATATGCTTGGAAGTTCAGTCTAGGGATACCAATCTGTTCATACAGCCCTGTGGTTATGGCTGCACAAGTATTCACAGTCAAAGCTTGCAATTGCCAGACCTCTGTTACCTCATTTGCTGTTTTACAAAATCCTTGATGATTGTGCAATTTGCATGAATTACTCAATGGAGAACTTAATTTCCTTCTCTCCAGCATATATGCAAACAAGAGGCAGATGAGCCAACACCACCCAAACAAGCTCTGTTTTCCCTGATCACTCTCTGTCCTACTCAAAGTGACTGTCTACTGAATCAAGAAACATAAGGTCAAGGATATTTGTCTCGAGTTCTGGGAGTATTCAGTCATTTATTCAAACATTACAAATGTCCTTGCTCTCAAGGACAATATGTGTCTGGGTATGATTTTGCAACTCATTCTCTATAAACTCTTTTTAAAACTACACATTTTGCTTCAGTGAACTCTTACTCAAGTTCATATCTACTCTCTTTTAGGTGAATTCTTAAAGCTGGTAATAACCACCCAAATTTACCCCCTACCAAAGCATTATGGGAATCACATCTCCAAGCACAAGCACTGATTAGCTGAGAATCTGCTAATTTGTTCTGTTCCTTTGTGTCTTCTACCTACAGTTACAATGCTCATATGAGTGCTTCTTACTTCTGTAGCATTTCCTAAACTGCTCAATCCTTTAAAGAAAGGTTTAATCAAACATAATTTCATTTTGTAATGCCAACATACTTAATTTACCCAGAACTGCTGCAGTCTACTATCTGTTGGCTATGCTGTGTCTCACATTGTTAAGTGACTCAGACCAAGATCTTAGATTCTTAACACTTCTGCTGAACCTCTAATCAAATACTTTTAACCCAGCTAACCTACTGCCAGATAAAGTCAGAAATATCAGAAAGCTGCCCTACTGTAGTCATCACATTACAGGTTTTTACTGACATTCATGTGCCCTATTTCCAAGTTAGCACACACTGTTAAGAGAAACTGGCTCGTGGCAGAGCAGACGATTCTTGGTCTCAGTAATATTAAGCAGGAACTTGCAGAAGCAGTGTGCTGGGAAAAGGTTGTGAGATTGAAAACTGACTTTCTGGGTCACCTGTTCTATGCTCAAGCACTGATGTTCCTCTGGGAGTGCCTTACAATAATCTTTCAGCTAAACCCACCTAATATAATCCAGTGTAACACCACTGACTTATGTTGACTTCTCTCTCCTTTACCCTGATGGCATAGAAAAAAATTTCTCCTTTTGTCTGTATGAAAATAGAGGTATTGTGGTTTACTACTTTTCCACCATTTAAAAGGCAGCTTTGACAGGTGTGGCTTCCATGCCTCACTGCAAGGAAGTTAACTGCAGAAGACATAGAATGACTATCTACCACGTAAAGAAGGAATTAAACCAACTTGATGCCCTGTTACAAAAAAAAAAAAAAATTAACTCTGAAAACTGTGCATGAATTTTTAAAGAGCTGGTTATATAAGGAGTTTTAGTCCCAACTCACATTGTCATCTCACTTTTATCTAATTCTTAAGAAAAGACACTGCCCTGAATACATAAAACCATCTGTGATAGACTGTTGAATTATGTACAGAAGGCAGGGGACAAATAAATAATGTAGCAGATTTTAAAGTTTAAAAAAAAAAAGTTGAATGTTTTCCCATCATTGAAAGGCATTCAAGCTGTTGGGATGTTGTGTAGAGCTTCAGTAAACTTACTGTACCTTGCCCTCCTGGATGGTGACAACATCTGGCAAACCTCCAAGTACCCGGGCACGATCTGAAAATAAAGAAGCATGATTTTCTTTAGTGTCTCAAAATCAACTGTGTGCCAGATTCTGTGTGCCTGATTCCATTCCTCTTCTAGTTCTTTCCTTTTGTCTTATTTATGTACAACTTGTCTCGGATATCTGCTCTATCAGGGAACTATTCAGCATTTTTAGCACACCATTTGGACTTTAAAAAATGTTGAATTCACAGCAAAAGTTGTGTTAATAGCTGGTGTCAATCACTTACAGAGGGGAATTAAAGTACATATGCTGTGTCCTGCAGAATTTGGCACCAATTCACTGTTACTTCTGAGTGCACAAAAAAATTTAAAATTTTTGAGATCTGGTGCTCTAAATTTTTAATGTAGTAAACTAAAGACGCTGGGTTTCCAAAGGGAAATGAATGACCCTTAATGAAGTGCTGGAGATCAGGTTGTAATCTAAATACAAATACAGATTGATGTCTCAGTGTCAACAGTGATGTTCCACCATTCTGTATGTACCTGTGTGTAAACAAGATCGATACCTGATCGATCTAGTTCGAAGCTCAGAGTCCTGTAGAAATCTTGCACAAGTATGAATAAGCCAATCACATGCAGGGTATAGTGAGTGCACTTATCCTGGAAAATGGATTTTGTTCGTTACATATCTGGGCGGAGCCTGGCAGAGGAAGGAAATGACTGTACAGAATGTTCCCCTCTACTGTGTTCTATCAAAGATGTGCTCTGGAGCACAGAGATAACGACCTTATGAGACCAGGAAAGGAACTGTGTTATGTCAGTTAACATGCCAACCCCTTATGGATGGTCCAGGGTTAGAAATAAAATGCCCAGGTCGGGTCTATTACTGATCCCTTTGCGCTGTCTCAGCTGGGACATGTAGGGATCAAGTAATCAAGCCCTGCTCTGTTTGGAGTATGTGTCCAGGAGGAGTTAGCTCAGATCTCTCTACACATTTTTCTCAATAGCTTTTTGAATGCCAATTCTGCCCTCATTTTTATAGAGGTCTGCAAGTCATCTGCAGTGGGACAATTTCTTTTTCCTTGCATTTTTCTGTAAACAGGAAAAATTAGTTTAATAATTCAAGTTGAAGTCTAATGACTTACTCCTTAAGTAGTTAATGCACACTTTTGTTTTAGCTGCTGTGTTGGAATTGACACAGAAGGAGAAGTATGAGGAGATTCTAAGCAACACAAAAGCCACTGTTGCTTTCTTGTCCATTTCCGTATGTAGTGCATATCCTTTGACATTTTAGAGCATTCAGAACTGGCCAAATTATTTCCTCCATCTTTGAAGACAAAGTGACTTTTGTGCAGAGAACGTGCATGAGAGATCTCAGCAACAAAGTTAATTTTTAGAGAAGGCTAAGCGGTAAGGAGAACGGGAGCTTAGATGGGAAAAATCAACATAACCCATAACTATATCGTGATTAGCTGCAATGTGCACCAATGGTAAATCACTAAAAGGTCACTTACTTCTCCTTGGTATAAGGATAAACTCCTTTTAGGATAAGCAAACACATGTGCATGTATACATGCCCTCTCTTTCCCAACACACAACCTTCCTGGAAGGGGAGAAAACCTTCACAAACAGTTTATTACAACCATTGTCAAAGAAGGACAACTTACTTTTCTCTGCAATCGCAGCTTGCCTGGAGTTGAAAGAAACAAAGAGAAAGTCCAATTTCAGTTAAGGTTTACTTAGAGTGATTGAAAAGTAGATTATCTTTTTAACTGCCTTTAATCCATTAAGGAAAATCTCTCTCATCATTTGGCAATACTGCTTTTTGTTTGTTACCTAACTGTTACATAAGAGTTGCACCAAAGAAGTCACATGTAAAACTCCTACGGGCTTCTGTAGGACTAGGATTTGTTTCATAAGACATAGTTATATTTTAACACAAAACAAACAAATACTGTTGTTATTTTATGGCTGCCATTATTGTATTTAGATGGCATAATACTTACTTTAATCTCTGGAACTCAGCAAAGGCTTCATCAAACGCTTTGTAAAGAGAAAAAAATTAGGTTTAGAGATAAATTGTCACAGGTTTAAATATAAAATGTAGAAATAAATTTAAAATGTAGACATCATTAAAGAAGTATTAACAGATGCGTGCATGTATATTGTACAAATCCTGAAATGCTGAATGGTTCAACTAATAAAAGCTATCTGGTACATGGCAGATATCATATATACACATGAATGCATAAACATGCTTTTTTTCTTCTAGAAGAAAAGCTTTAAGACAAAGAAACAGCAGAAAAATAGTGGGCTAAAGGAATTTCACAAAATAGAGGAAGAAATGCACAATACAACACCTAAATGATAGATTATGGCAGTGACCTCCCAAATGTTTTAATTATACACTCCTACCTAAAATTTTTTTGAGTGTGCAATCCAAATATATGTATATTCATTTATAGATTGTGTAGAGCTTTATAGATTATATAGTGAAGTTCTTATATTTTCTTCCCACACCCCAGTGGTATGCACTGGGTCATCTTGCACATACCCCACTTCAGAGACCACTGGTTTATGGAATACAAGAGATAGGTTTTTTTGAAGTGCTTTTCACATCTGCTTTGAAGCACTACACTGATGGCTATGATCAAACCAAACAGCACATTGTTGCCTCCTTTGTAAATTCAGGCTAAGGTGCCATCATGTGAGAGGTCAACCTCTCGTGCTTTTAAAGGGAAGAAAAAATTTCTTTTCTCAGAAAGTGGAGATAGAGTACAGAAGGAGCAGCATGGAGATGATTATAAGGTTATTGCCCTTACACAGAGTTTGCAGACCAAAAGTGAAGCTTTAGGGATGGGAACAGCTGGGAATGGCAACTCAGAAGTTTGTAAGGACTTAATCTTTTCCTAAAACCTGAGAGGTCTCTCAGAGTAAAATCTTCCAACAGTCAATCCAAATTTTAGCTGTTCCCCTAACAATCCTTTGTCATGCTGATGAAAGGTCTTGGCATCTCTGAAGAATAAGTAGCTCTATTATATTCATCAAAGAAATACAGTAGAAAAGTAACAGAACAAAATTGTCCCTCACTTCCTCCTCAAAATATTACTTGGAAGGGAGAGATACAGAAGGCATTCAGTGCTACAACTCATTTTAAAGCTGCCAAGCAATGCTAGCAGCACAGGGGGTTTTGTAAGGTAGCTCTGACACTGGACTGACGTCTCAGTAGGCAAACTAAGCGGGTATTTGGAATAGGAAAAAGCCATTTGTAATTCATTACCCCGAGAGCACAGGTCGGGCAGAACAAATGGCACTGCTGCTACAAACACTGGCAGATTGGTGGGTGCACGCACAGACCCCAAAGGTAACAGATCTGTAGCAACATCCTGCTGTAGATGCTCCTATCCTAGCACAGCATAGCCCACACACAGGTGATGTTAGCAGAGGGAATGGCCTACCTTGTCCAGAAAGGTCTATTGTCTTTTTGTGTGCTGTGTTGCCATCAAAGAGTTCCATTATGTATTTGCCTTTGTCCTGTGGAGTTGGCTCGTTGATCTGCAACCAGATCTGCTCCCCGGTGACACCAGTCTTCACTCGGTCTGTGAACTTAATCTGGGTGTCACTGAAAAATACAAACCATTACCTTTTCATTTCACTGGAGTGTAAATGGGATTTGCTCACGTTGAGCTACTGAGTACATCTGTAGCTACTAAATAATTTCCAAGATGCTATGGTATGCCACCACATTTGAAACTTCAGAAGTCAAATCCTTCCCAAAGCTGTGAACAAACTGGGCAAAGTTGGTGTGACAGTCTTTCCCTGTTCAAGGCCCAGCTCTCCTCAAAGCTTGCAGAAAGGTTATGCATCCCAGTCCTGACCTGAGCCACAGAAGAACTATTCGTATTTAAAAGTCACATCTCGGAAGGGTAATCTACGAATCCTGAAATGTTCCTGCTTTCTTCTGAGCATAGGTTTATTTCTGCTTGGCCGAACAATAGTGTAGAGGGCTGTATCTACAAAAAAGGTCACAAACGGTGTCTGCCCAGTTAGAATGTTTTCTGATGCTCTGCTATGTTTGGGACTCACAGTTAAATACACTTTGACATATCTTCTCAAAAAAAAAAAAAAAGAAAATCAATTTCTCAGCTTCCTAGCTAAGCAGTTAATTGCCCTGCATGAGTCAAAAGATATTTGTCAAATAAGCTACTCATTTTCTTGTTATCTTTAAATTGACAACTTTGAATGTACTGGAGGGAAAAATATTTTTTTCTAGATTAATTTGGCATGCTTCAAGATGAAACAAGTTTCTAAAAATTAAATAGAGAAAAGAGAGAAAGAAAGGGAGAGGGAAAAAACTCCCAGAATACCTCATATTCAGTTACACTTATCAGAAATACTTAGGACATTTGGTGATACCAAGTCAAAAATGAATGCCAGGAAACAGTAAGGCCTCAGACTGCTTTATTTCCCTGACAGGGTGCTGGTTAGCATCAGTGTCGATAATTACAGCCAGCCTGCTACAGCACATTCTGGGTATTCTGTGCCTCATTTATATGAGTTTTATTGAGAGATCAGTAATTCAGATTCCATCCTAAAAGACTAACTACTACTGTGTCTACAGACATGACATGAACAGTAATAATAGATTTAAGTGTTCTAAATTGTTTATTTCTCAGGGTTTTCCAGTGCATGCAATGTGTGCTGGCTGAGAACTCAAAGAACATCAAATCATTTGGATGTGCAACTCCCAATAATTTTGTGGGGAACTGGACATTAAAATTCTTTTTTAAAATCTCAGTTTTTCTGTCTGTCTTGGTTAGACTTGTAGTGCTCTCAAGAGGGGCTGTCTGGATTTTACTGCCCCGGGCACACACTGGAATTTGCTTTGCTTTCTAAAAATGAAGCCACACATTAAGAGGATGTGCCTGCTTGTCCCAGTTCCAGCAAATTGTGTCTTCTAGACAAGCAGACCTCCAGGGTAGGTATCTCAGGATGGTCTCTCAGGTTATATTTGCATCAGTCCTTAAATTTGAGTCAGGGAAAGACGTAGCTCCCACTGGGGAGGTGGAAAGTGCTCTGAAGCAACACGGTCTTGACAGCATCCCATGGCATGGAACTATCTGTTCCGTTAGAGAAACAACAGCAGGGCCTGGCACCACCAACACCCAACTCTTGTACTGGTTTCATGTGAACGTAATTGACTGAAACTAACTTATATGAGATAAGGACTCATGAGAGATGAGAACTAACCTGGGCCTCACCTCGCTCACACAACCAGTTTCTTTCTGAATCTGTAAAAGCAAAATTGCACTGAGTTTTGCCAAGATTTTGTTTACTTACTTGTGCACCCAGCCTACTCTCAAATCTTCCACATAATAAGTAACATAGGAGTAGAGTCTGATACCCTCAGCTGTGCTCTGGATTTTCAGGTCTGTTGCAGATAAAGCTGAAAGAAGAGCAAATGGTTTTATGCAGCCATGCAGCCATTCACTGAGTGTCACAATGAGTCATTCATTCGAAAAGAGAATTAAGTACTTACCAATCCTTCTGCATACTTCATTCATCAAATCCGCAAAAGCTGTGGAAATAAAATTCAGAGACTAAGACTCTGTGTCTGCAGTTCAAGCACAGTCAATGATAGGACAAGTACTGGCTCTGAAATATCCTCCCCAGTAGGTTTGAAAGAGCAATCAGACCTACTTTTTAAAGCATATTAGAAATCTAAGTAATGGAGAAATGTAGCCTGTTATTTCAGAGTTTCCAGTCTTTATTTAAGTACAGCCTTGGAAAATACTGCTGCAGCTGAACGAAACTTTTTTTTTTTTAAATGCTATTATTCAGCTGGAATGCTAACTCATCTATATACATTCTAATAGATAGGATTTTTCTCCATTTGCTTGGAGACAAGTGAAATTTTAATAATACACTATATGCAATAAATGTGAAAGCCCCTAAATAAATGTCAAAACATAATAAAAATGTGAAAGGTTTTAAAATTATCTACTTCTGTAATTTTTTTCTATACTGTAGATTTACTGATGGCCCCCTGAGGAAACCTGTTATCATTTTGCTTAGCGTTAGTCATCATAGGCTCCCAAAATTATACAGAACCCAGATGCAATAAGCTGTATTCAAATGTTATTTGGACTTTAAAATCTCAGCTTTTCTAATCAGATGATCTTGTACACAAGGAGGAACAAAGCCACAAGAAGGTGACATGTGCAGATGCCTGTATTACCCCAAACCCACTTCAGTCAGGCTGTCAGCTGGTGTTGCTGAGAGCATGGAGACTCTGACCTGTGTCCTTAAGCTTTAGCTCACTGGAGTCCTTTCCTCTGTCATCCTTCAGTATGACTTCGTAAGTGCCAGCATCTTTCTTAGAAAACTGCAATATTGTAACAGTAAAACCGGTTTTCAGAACAAGTACTGTGGAAACATCTAGATTTTACTTCTGAACCCAGCTGATATCCTGTCCCTGTCCCCGGGGAGGTAACTGATGCCTGGGGCTGGAGCTGCCCCAGTGGGCCCAAGCTGCCCTGCTCCTGGCTGGGATGGTGGGATGGGCTTTGGAAGGTGTGTCATGGTATGCAGGACCTTGTCCCCCCCCACATCTGCTGCAAGGCTGGGTAAGCACTAGACCCCTGTGGTGATTCTGAGAGGGTGGTCCTCTGAAAGCCTGAGTGACAAGCACTTTCCAAATGCTATTCAAAATGGAAATGTGGTCTCAATCTGTTTCTAAACTGACATGCAAAGGAAGTGACAAGCTTATTATCTCTTCAGTCATCATTTCCTGAAAACCCGAACAAGCAGTTGCAGACAGACATTTGCTTTAGCTAAAACACAGACGCCTTGTGAGTTTTTCTATTTTTAAAACCCACTTCCTTTTTCAATTGTTCTGGTGGAGTATCAGATTAGATCATATCATTCATCTGAGTTCGAAACACTAACTTCAGCTGAGGGCTAATGAGGACAGTCACTCACCTCTGATATCAGCAGAGTACACACTCCATCCTTAAAGTCATGTTCTTCATCTACCATTATCTCCCTGTCATCTTTGTACCACACAATGTGTGTTTCCTTCTTAATATTAGCCACCTAAGATAGATGAAAACCACATCGCAATTATTTTCTTCATTTGAGCAGGGGAACTCAGTGTTGCATGGGTTAGCCTGTTCAGGTCTCTCATAAAAGAACAGCAAGCTTTACAACTTGGTTGCAGTGAATTATTGCAAGCCTCCATTTTAAAATGAGGAGGGGTGAGAGGGAAACCAGTAGGGATGAAAAGAGAGACAAAAGAAGCTCAGGGAAACAGTGGATCCCGCTCAGGGGATTTCTGCATGCATAAACAGGCCAAAAATGAGAAAGTTACAGGGTTTATAAAGACTTGTCATTCCTATACAGGTGCCTTTCCCTGAGTGGGCAGCTGAAAAGTTCAAGCTATTTTCCGGTGTATTTTGTTACACGCAATGAGCTGTCGCCCCAGCATGATTAACCTTCAGACACTCTGTCACTATCCAACATGCAGCTGGGAGTACAAAAGCAAAGCACGTGTCTTCCCACCCTCACCATCTAAGTAGTGGTGGGTCAAAGAGCTTTGAACACTGTACTCAGTGCTTTCTTTGTCCCTTACCTTACATTTCAGCATCACGTTACACTCATCCGTAACTTCCCATCCCAGTTTATCCACGAAATGAGGACCTGTTTAAAGTTACAGGTATGTTTTTAAAGGAATAGTTATATTTTAATGTATTTTTATTTTTCTTATTTCTCCTTCAGAAGGTAAGTAACCATGTAACAGAATAAAACTCATCTATTTCAAATTAACATATAAAAATATAATCAAACTCTTAGCAGGCTAACACATATATGATTCTTATATATAATCATATTGTCACCTTGTTTCCTCTGCCAATCTTTTCTCTGGAAATCTGCTTCATCCCGTAGCTTCTTGAATACTAGGAATTAAAACCAGTAAGACATACAAGGTTAAACTTCATGTGCCATTTGTAGGCCGGTGAATGTCACAGTTAGGAGCAGCTCTGTCCCTTGGATGTCAATGAGCATCCAGCCACGAGGTCAGGTTTTCACAGGAAATTTCAGAGTGTCAGAAGCTGATTACAGCTAACTCAACTTTCCCAGCTGCTTGCAGTCATCAGGAGTTTAATGTGTCCTGTCTGATGCTGTGCAATCCCCAATCATACAGCTACTTTCCGCTGCTGGTAGGAAGGCAAATGAACAGCAGCAGAGTCAGCAGCCGCTTGAGCTCTAACAGGTGCAGCTGTTTGTTCCCAGGTGAATGGGCTTTTTACATGGGAAATTTTCATTCCACCCATAGAAAAGATAACCATGACAAGCTGCAATATTTTACATTTGTGTAACAATTCCCATCACTTTAAAATTTTCAGTTCACACACATGCCCTGTCCTGTGTGAGGCAGACAAAACCGTGACACAAAAGACCTGCAAGTTCTGCTGATACTGAAAACAGTGGAAAGTGAAGCTGACAACTGAGGTAACCTCAGTATAATTTTTCCAACCCACTGCATAATACAGATTGGCCTACCATCACCAATGAGGACAAGGCTAGATTGGTTGGTTGCTTTTCCGTCCTGCACTTGGAAAGTGTAAGTGCCTTCATCCTTGTCCTCAAGCTTATCCATAATCATTTCAATAAGGCCAGTCTTCTGGTCCACCTTCATTTTATATTTCTTCAGGAGTAGAAAGTAAAACAACAATTAATGCGTATTAGAGACAGAAAATATTTTGAATATTTGTGTATCTGTAGACGAAATTCAGTTTTCTTTATTCAGATACCCACTTGCTCAGACTCCCACTGTCTCTAGTTCCAGCTAAATAAATCTATTCAAAGTGAAGCCTATTGATTGATGCTGTACAAGCATGTGACATCTGTGTTGTACAGTGAGTATTGTGTCCTTTTTCATTAGAAAGGTTTAGATTTGCATGTCTTCAGAATAACTCTGTCTCTGAGCATGATTATATTTTATAAGTATTTATTTAAAATGCCCCATTTCTGCCTTCTATCTGATATCACTGTTACAACAAAAGATGCCATGTCCTGTCCTTGGGAGTAACAATTTCTGATGCTGGAAACAACTTCTTGGGAATTTTTCTGTGGTGTAATAAATTCCGCCAAACAACAAAAGAAGGTGAGAACCAAGCACAAGGGTATTCCAGAGCCATAGATGAAGGAGATAGGATGGATCTGGGTTACTGCAGTGATTCCTTGAAACCACAGTGGCTGCTTACCTGGGGCTACCTTATTGTAAGAACAGCTGTGGTCCCCACTAGTTAACAGAACACGTGGTACTCGAGTGGCAGGAAGGCATTTAACTTCCCTGTATAATCTGCATCCAGTAGAATTGATCTGGAGCTCAGAACTACGGACAAAATCTTTCTATTTATGTTTTCCACGACTTCTGTTATTTCTCACGAAAATGCGTTAGTGTGGAGCAGTAGTTGGAAGTATATTGGAGTCAGAGACACTAATACTCATTGATACTCATAAAAATGCAAACACATCTAAGCAGTGAAAAGGCTTACCTCTCCATTGAAAATCTCCTTATCATTAAATACAAAGTTGGCCTTTGCATTGCCAGACAGTTTTTCAGCTTGCAACCAGAATCTCACTTCTCCTTTTTCCAAAATTTCCACTGCCAACTCAGAGGTAAGTGGGACAGCTACAAAGAAGAAAGAAAAGAATGAGGCCTATATTTTGCCTGTGCCCCAACAACTATTTTCTTCTACAATCAGAAAGCCACTTATTCTTTCATACTTGGATACTGTGTGCAAGGTAACTAGCTTATGATACCTTTTCGTATAGACAGAATGCCTCTCCACCCACATATACCTGTTATAGGATGACAGATAAGATTTAATTTTTTGATCCTTCATTCATAAGGTCTGTACAAACCAAAAGTGTTCAGGATTTGAGTTATGCTCTGTTCTAATACAAGGCTATTTCAAAGTTAAACAATAAGTGTCTGTGCAGCATGATGTGAATTCCGTATGGTGCCGACCCATGTTTAATGAGTTGCCTAACACCAAAAAACCCCAAAGCACAAAGCCAGATCAGAAAGCCAGCTGAGCTGCAGGCTGGGAAATTTCTGCAAGCACTCTGACCCTTTGCTGAGTGGAACCTGCATCTCCACGATTCACCAAGTATCACAGTACACCCTTGATCTTCCCAGTACATTTTGTTTTCCTATGAATAATGAAAATCCCCCACATATAAACCAATTCACTGTGTTAGCAGGGGGAAAAAATGAGTTAAAATCATGTAGTATACCATAGATATTATTAGTCTCTCTTTTTTTTTTTTTAATATATCCTTGTTCTTGTTAGTAATAGTCCTCAGCTTGCTTTCACTTTAACTTTTCATTAAGATACCATAATCAGCAACATTAAGCATGAGCATTTAGACTCTGATATTGGGACATATTGCTCATTTTATTGACTTCCGTCATTTTATCTGTCTTAGTGGATGCTCAGATTCTCAAGACAAGTCGTACTGCTGGGATTACGCATGCTGTATGTGAACTCTTCCCCCAGTCTCTGCTTTCTCAGCAGTGTAAAGTCTGCAGTGCCAGGGTGCAGCAGGGAACAGCTGAGGACAGTGTACAAACACATTGCTAAACATGTGATGATATAGTTTGGTGATAGTGTAAAGACACATCTCCTCCCAGAGGAATCCCGGGGCAGAGTGGTTACTTTAGCACCCTGCACGCAAAAACTCGGTTACGGCAGGAGAGGACTGGGACCGAAGCAGTGTCTAATTTCTCTCATCTTTATATTTGCAGTGTCCTAAATGACTGGAGTGCCTTCTGGAGCACAGCTGCCATCCCATCCCAGTGCCAAGAAAACTTAAGGGGTGAGGACCCTTCTTTCCCATGTACATCGCTTCTTCCCACACCTGCACGTATGCTTTCGGTGCCTTAGTGGTCTGTCTCTGGTGAAAATGAGGCTTCTGGGAGGTGAGGAAACAGTCACAGGGAAACAAAGACAATTATGAAAAAGACACAGGCTTAACCAGAGAGGGGAGAGCCTGGAGGGGCAGCATTGCCACGAGGGAGCGGGGCAAAGACAACCCCACAGGAGCGTGCCCCAGCTGTGCGAATGGTCTGTGTGAGCTTTCCTCACCCGGCTTATCCCTTTGTATGTAAGGAACAGAAGGAATCTCAGGCCTTGCATAATTTCTCAAAACAAAGCAACTGAAATGCTCCAGGAAGCAAGTGGGAGTGTGAATAGACATCAGGCTGCACTGCTTTTGTCTCACTGTCAGCTCTACAGCAATTTTAAACCCCCACTTGGCTTGCCTGTAATTAACTAAGAATATCTTAGTCTAACATGGAAGAGAGGAATGCATCTCAGAAACTGTTAAAAAAAGGGTTGAGAGGATGCAAAAGGATTCTTTTTGGGGTGAAAAGGCTGTTTGCTCCTCAGTCCAAAAGGACTGGACAAATCTGCATTACAGTCTGCTACAAGCAAAAGACTTATTTTAAAATATTTCCATACGCACCAACTGGCAGCTACTTTAGTCATTTTCCAGCCATCACGCTTACAGGGTTTTACATCCTATTTCTATAGCACCACAAATTACTGCCAGCACTTGACAGGGAGTTCTCGGGCAGTCGCTCAATTGAAGAGTCAGAAAAATTTATTTTTACCTAGCACCAATGCACTGTTGCACCCATACATAGCTGTGTTCTGTAAGGCTGCATTATTCAGGCAATGCAGTTACTGGCTGCAGGTGTTTCTAAGCAGAAGTTACCACTAATTGCTGTTCAGAAGTATAAGCAAGGCAACATGCAAGAGCTCATGTTGAATTAGAAGTGCCTAGCAACTAATTTTGGTTTTTAAGAATTTGGATAATCCTCAAGCAGATTATCTAGAGATATGACTAAGATTTCATGTTGATCCAGAGAAGCTCATTATTATTTTTCTAACCTCACAGGCATAGTCTGCTGAATCTCAACCCCTATTTGTAACATATATATGTATTTATTTTAAGTGCCCACATGGCTTGAAGTGGGCAAAGCAAGTAAGACAGTTTCCTCCTCAAGGACACTTTCTGCAGTGATCTCCCTTTTTTTCTGTGCCTTCTGGAAGCTCACGCACACCTGGAAGTGTGCTGTTACCTAACACATCGCAAAAAAGGTGACACGATCCGAGGAGCTTATTTTGTGACATTAGTTGTGCACACAAAGTGTGGAACAGCCCTCAGAAAGGAAGGGTCGGGGCAAGTGAGGTCATGCAGCAGCAGTAAGGTTTTGTGACGACTAAATTTCAGTGTGAAAATATAATTAGGAGGAAATAATTGGGAGGAGCACGAGTAAACAAGGGGAAGTTTGGGCTATCATTAAGCTGTCAAGAGGTGATACAATATGTTGAGAAGAGTAGAGCTGATATGAAGAAGATACAGAAGGAAATGAGAAAGAGATGATGTTGTGGGCAAAAAGGCCATTTCTGCAGCTAAGTTTTGGCTGAGCTGAGAGATGCAGTGTGGGCTGAGTTGGAAGAGGTGTCAGCGATGCATACAGAAAGCTGAAGATGTTAAAACAAGAGTTTCAGGGTCTTGAACAGAAAAGAAGCGAATGTAGTGGGAGAAGATGAGAGGAGGTTTAGGTCTCATCTTGTTGTGTGCAATAGGATTCATTATACAATCCAATATTATTTTCCCTCCCATTTATTAAAGTTCCACTCCAATGAAAATAAGTGAGTTTTGTGACTACCAGGATATTGTAAAGGTATGGGAGGTCTGTGGAATTGACACAAATAACGTCTAAAACTGCAGGAAGAATGTTCATATTGCCAAATGCTAAGGAAAGAGGGAGGGAATGAATTTCAGCAGAGAAATTCTGTACATATAGATCATTACAGCTGAATTTACTACACTTGCCTGCTTTGCTAGTCTTAAATTTAACTGATGCTAACTTCAGTCAGAAAGAAGCTAGATAATTTTTCAAATTCTGGTTTTCAAATCAGGTTAGGTATACTGAGTAAGTATAAAAGTCTGTTCTGCAGAACAAAGCCAACATGATACTTATTTTCCATATAGACTTGTCATATAGATATTGTCATATAGACTTATTATATGCCTAGATCAGTACCCTACAACTGATTGGGAAGAACACCAGTAATACACAAAGGTACTGAAAGAAAGAGGAAAAAAAATAAATGAATCTCAGATTTTTCAATTCAAACCCATTTTCACTTGAAATTACTATAGTGACCTCCCTACTTGATGGTGGCATGAGCTTTGTGATCATAGAATCACAGATTGTTTTGGGTTGGAAGAGGCCTTTAAAGGTCATCTAGTCCAACCCCTCCCTGCAATGCGCAGGGAAATCTTCAACTACATCAGGTTTGTGATATCCCACTGCATATAAAACTCTCCCCTACAGACATGGGATGGACTTACTTGGGAATTGGCGTTCATGGCTCAGAGCAAGCAGGCGTTTCATTTCTGCAAAAGACATAAAAGAAATAATATAAGGTGTGCCTGCTTTATGGATCTGAGAGACACAGAAGCAGGGAAAAACAGGTGTGAAAACAAACTAGGCATGCCTAATAGGCATATTGTGTCTACCTTCCTCATCGATTGTGTGACTTGATGAAACTCCATCGGTGTCTGTAACAATACAAGAGTAAATTCCCAAATCGTCTTCTCCAAGATTCTTAAAGGAAGCTTTTGACCTTTAGGGGGAAAAAAAGCATTTTTGATAAAAATGTGAGATCAATCTGAACAAAACCCCTCCTTTATGTCTGTAACACAACATAAAAATAGTCTTGTATTAGCTTTTGCTCTGACTGAACAGGCAAATGCGCAGCTCTGGCAACTATAAACTGTGTGTGGTACAAATGGAGACAGCAGCAAAAAAAGAGTGCTGTCAAGTCTTTGATGACACTAGAGGGATACAGGTCTATTCGATTTCCATATGCAACACTGTAACTACGGTGAGTCACCTTTTCTTTCAGTATGGCTTTTACATCATTAGAAGAGCACACAGACTCTTCATGGGCTGAACCTGTGCATTCACCATGCCTTCCTCTGTGAGAAGCCTGAAGAAACAGAGTGGGCTTGGAGACCATTATGTAAATTGCTAAAGTGGGCCAGGGTGATGCCATCAGAAGAAAGCCCTGCTTACTGCAGCAGCTCCAAAGATTACAGCTGTGTTACATGGCAAAAGCATTTTGCAAGCAGCCAGATAGTTTTATTATTTGGAGATTTAAAATAATAGCAATAGGAATAATAATAATCATCATCATCTGCCTTGACTGATAGGTTATAAGATGACAGGGCACAGATTTTCTCTCCTCATGCCTAAACATAACTAAATTCCCTAAAGAAGAGGTCTGACTCATTCCGTGTGATCTACAGTTTTCAAATGGTCTGGGTATGGACTTGCTGGAGAACAGCATACTCAGGAAGTAGCTCCAAGTAAGAGGCAGGTGTAGTCCTTAGTGAGGTCATCAGGATTGGATTTCTGTGACTGCCTAGATCTCTCAAACATGAGACTATTGCTTCCCTTAGGAGGTCTTACTTTCCGCCTTTGGTATCGATGTTCAGTCGAGAGTCATCCTCAATTGGTTCGTAATTCTTGGACCAAACAAACTTAGAGTCTGGAGACATCTGATCACATTCAAAGTTCAGGGAAATTACTCCATTGTCATCTACATCAACCACAAGTTCCTTGGTTCCTTAAAGAGATGAACAAGCCAATTACAGTTTCTCAGAGAAGCCAGCAATGTAGGTATATATAGATATCATTCATAGGGTGGATTAAGCAGATTCTTGCCATTTTCTTAGCTGGCACGTAAATTGCTGCACTCATCGGTATCCTTGGTCCTTGACTCACAAGAACAGTTCTTTTTCTAGTCCACAGTTTAAAAAACGTTATAAATCAACTGATTTATTTGAGCAAGTCTAAGCATCTAAGCACACATGAGAGTTATGATATTTGCTATGAAAAAAAACTGAAAGAGGGAAAAAACCCAAGCCTCTAAATCCACTAAATGTTTGAAATATTAAATAGAAATATTTTCCGTGCTAGGGAGTAGTTAGGTCTTTCATTACACAGCATGAATTTCCTGTTCTCTAATAAGCTAGGAGCTGTAAAGGGAATAACGTGTGCAAACGTGGGCGTTTGAAGAGGTGCAGAAGGCAGAAGAGGAAGCAATTGAGTCGCCCCAGCAGTGCACACTTGTGCGACTGAGGCACATTTTCACTGACACTGGCTTCACTCCAGGAGGTTGGTTTAATTGCTGTGCTTGGCATCCGGCCCTGCCACCGTCTGCACCATTAATCCTGGGCCCACAAAGGGAGTGAATATTTGCAATTAGCTGCTTAAGTCACCCACCCTGTTTTGCCAGTACCTACAGTTCTTGAGCTGGATACAGTGACCCAGTTTGTCCTTTAAAAGGTGCTGGGGGTGAATCCCGTGTCAGAAACCTGAAAGCACCTCTGTCCTGCTCACTTGCACTCCAGTGAAGCTGAGGGAATTTCATCCTGGATTTGGGTGACTGGGTGAGCTCATCATCTGTGGCGTTAACGTTCATTTCAACAACTTGTCTGAGAATGTCAGGGAGAGCATGTGCACTGAGAGGTGCTGGAGAACATCCAGCCTCCTTTTCTGAACAGCTCTGAGCTGGGTCTTGCATCTGAATAGGGCACCCATGTCCTATTACTTAGGCTAAGACAGTTCTGGGCTGCCCAGAATGTCAATGACACAGTTTCTCCATAAAGTATTGTACCTTAAAGGCAAGAGCCTTATTCCTGACATTGAGATTAAATGCTTTATTTCTTAACGACCCTCAAGCATACAAGGAGATTTCTGTGTTTCATCATTCTAATACTACACACATCTTGTCCAGCACTGTGAGCAGCTCCTGTAATGAGAATTTGTGTACATGCAGCTTTCTTAGTCTTTATAATTTGCCATAAGTGTTTAATGGAAGATGAGATTAATATTCCCATTTTGGCACTGTTGTTTACCAGCCCTTGCTGTAGTGAAGCACATCAAGTACCAACAGATGATAAATGAAGTCTAAGGTCTACAAATATTTTATTAGGCAGCAGCATATTTGCATTTTTAAAAATAATTTAATTTATTATATGCAAAATTCATCACTTGAAATTTCATTAGTGTTTACTTTCCTGTAGATCATTAGCCATTAGCATATGAATCTTTTGATGGCATCTTATGTGACATGCAAAGAATTACAGCCATAAGGTTCATTTGAATAGCAGAATATTTTATATTGGTTTTAAATTATTCTCATTACAATAACAATGCATAGCATTTATTTCCAGAAGTGATGATGGAATTTACCTCTAATATTAATATGATTTAAAAAAAAATTCTGTCTTAGTTACTGACTGCATCTGGAGACCTCTCTCCACCTATTTTGCAAAGTGGAGCCGAAGAACCATAGGATCATAGAATCAGTCGGGTTGGAAAAGACCTCTGAGATCATCAAATCCAACTCTTGATCCACTACCACTGTGATTACTGGACCATGGCACCGAGTGCCACATCCAGTTTCATCTTAAAAACTTCCAGGGATGGAGAATCTACCACTTCCCTGGGCAGCCCATTTCAATGCCATAATTCTAGTAGTCTTAATTTCCCTCCTCTAGATAGTTTGTTGGTTTCAACATATCATCCAGAGCTTCTCTTAGAGTCATAATAAGAAATAAAATACTAAGGTGTCATATCAAAACTCCATTTATCTGAGCTTTTTATTGCATCGACAGGAACAAAATAACATGAACATAAAGCAGACACCTTCAAAACACCAGAGTTAGTGGCATAATTTTGAATACAGATAGTCAGAAAAGTTGAATGGGACAGGATTTCATTAATTTCTGAGGTTCAAGCCCTTCTTAAGGGACTGATGCAGAGTGAGGATATAATTTTGCTTTGTATCAAGATACGCAAGGACTAAGGGCAGCAGTGGGGAAGAGTTACAGTCTACTCTTGGATTTCTCCTGCTTCCTGTGAAATACACACACGCTGAAGTGCTTTTGTCAAAAGACAAAGTTACAGCTCAAAAGTATCCTGGATTGGTATTTGTTTATGTGGTTGCGTTTTTTCATTTAATTTTAGAAGATAACTATGAAAATTAAATGTGGTTTCCAAAGAGAAGAAGGTGGATGCGAAGTATTGTATCAGTATATTTATGCATTTCACTGGATAAAGACAACTGGTAGCATTTGTATGAAAGCAAATATTTTCATTTGGGATATTATTGGCTTACATTCTTTGATTAGAAAGCTCAGTTATCTTCTGATTCTATACATTTGCCAAAAGCAGAATTCCAGGAGGAATTATCTAGAGAGATTTGACAATGTTTTGTCTCCATCCAAGATGGTAATGAAGGCATCATTCATTGGGCAACACCAAAAGACTTATGGTAATTTAAAAAAAAAAAGATATGGTTGTTCCTGAACTTGGTGTGGCTTGAATGAGAAAGGTGGAAGCCTTCCCAAGAGACTGTTTCCTGAAATAATTGTTTTTAATAAGCTTTTTGTCCTTTCTTAATACTTCTGAGAAGCTTAGTTTGGTGGATGCTGTACCAGCAGATCTCAGCTCAAATTATGGGTCAAGTAGATTAGTACATTTTTAGCTTCCCTGAGATTTCACTGGGCCAAATCTTGACTTTCTGGTGATCCCTCAGATGTTACACTTATGAACCTCCCTTCTCTAATGTTAAGGTCTGTAAAAAAACCTTCTGCTCAAGTTCATATTGCCAGGTGGACATGCACCTCATTTGAGTGAACACTGAAAACAATGGTCATGATTGTCATCTTTACAAGAGTTTATGTTCTTATTTTTTTTAATTGTAATGGCGTGTCCAATCCTTTATTTAGTACACTTGAAGGTTGTTCATCACAAGTTTCTATCAAAAGTATGACACATAGATATTAATCCTCAATGAAAATGGATTAATAAAGACAAAAGTTTAGTACTAATAGTGGTTTCATTCTGTTTTTAGAAGTGATTGCTATATATAAGCTGTTTTCAAGAATAAGTTTCTAAGTTTTGCCTTGATGCACTTGCAGGTAATGGAAATAGTCCTGGTGCTTCATCAGCTTTGTAGATCTGAAATTATGACTGCTGTATTTTTCAAAGATCCTGTTCCAAACCCTCCTTACTCACACATTTGCCATTTTTATTGTCCTTGTATCCCAATCTTACATATTTTCAACAGACCATTCTAGTACCTTCTTCCCATCTCAGCCTCACTAGCAGTCACCCCAGTCTCCCCACTCTGAGTTTCCCAGTTCTTTTACACCCCCAGCTTCAGACCTCCTTATTCAGACTTTCTTGACTTACAGACTCACTGAGAGCTAACTTAATGCCTGTTAAAATTTTTGCTGCCGTGGTCATAAGGACCAGGCATCCAGGAGAGTTTCGCTAGTGCTGCTGTGCGAACAGAAGATGTAAAAAGGGGTCTGGGATTCAGAAACAGGGAAAGGATCCAAGGAAATGCTCCCAAGGCATCCAGACTGGGAATAGGATCTGCTCGTCGCTGGTAATGTCTGCTCAATGCCTCACAACGCCTCACAGTCAGTAGCATCCCAAATAAATCCTGCCTATTTCTCCAGGCAGGAGCAGCCATCTGCCTTAGTGTGTAGGCAGAGTAGGCAGTGGTTTGCCCAGGCAGCCACCTCCTTTGTCTGTGCCCATGAACTGCTACTCATGCTCCCTGTGCCTGGCTTCCCCGGCACCTATGCTGTCCTGTCTGCCCACAGCTCTTAGAAACCTTCCCAGGTGAGATCAGATATGGGAGTCTGCAGATGTAGGAAGGGAACCTGTCAGAGGAAAAGAGCGTGGGCAGTGGCTCCAGGTTGGGTTGTACCCCTCTGCTTTCTTACATCATAGTAACCTTCTACTAGATTTTGTTAAAATATCCAGGAATTTGTTCTTGCCCCTCATAGAACTCTACACTTCTAAAATAATGTATAGATCATGGAATCATAGAATAAGCCACAAGTCCATGCTTGTGTTTTCTGTTAGGGACTTAGTGACAAGAAGTTGTTGTCTCTGACCAAAGTCACCTAAGTTACTTGTATAGCTAAATGGAACCCAGGGGTTTCCTGAAGTTCTAGGTATGGTGATTCTGCTTTTGCACTGATTCTGTGTTTCTTTCTGTTGTTACAGACACACTGGAGCCAGCCTTCAAGGATGACTCCAGCAAACAGCTGCACTTGAATTCCTACTGAAAGTGGTCTCTGAAGTGACTTTCATTGTGCTTTTAAAGCCTTTATTTTAAAGAACAAGGGGAAAAAAAATTCTTTTACCCTTTCCTGAGGCACATTATGAGGCATATTACATACAAAAAGGAGAATGATAAAGCATAAACAACAAGTTTAATATAGGAAGGGTAAAATCTACATCTGTAATATATCATTTGGTTGAGCTGATTTTAGTGGGTCCTCTGCTTATTTATCTACCTATAGATACATGCAAATCTTACCACTTTTTTGTATCTTTACATTCCTGAACCTGTAGTTACGGTAAGAAAATCTGTTCTGACCTTAAAATATACCAGACAAAAAAATAAGATAACACCCTCATATCTTGCTTTGTAAAAAAGCTTGACCTGAGAGAGGTCAGGCTGTTGGCATGTAGCCTGCAGGTGAACACATCACACAAACAGGAACTTGTATAAATATGACGAAAAAGAGGAAGTATTTCTAACAAACCTGGTCGTGTTTCAGCTATGACAGCATCCGTGACATCTGATGGTTTCCCAACACCAGCCTGGTTTGTTGCCCGCACACGAAACACGTAACTCACACCTTGTGTTAGGCCACTGATCTGGAGGAGCCAAATATACATACACAGTGGGTTGCAAAACACTGATTTTAATTTTGTGCTTATTAAGATCAGTCCGGATACCTGACAATTATAATTCCTTTCTTGTTTTGCTTCATTTTTTTTTCCAGTTGTCTTTTTCTTTTTTTTTTTTTTCTCAATTCCAGAGTGACATGACTCATCTGTACGACTTGCTCCTTCCTTGTGTGCATAGCTAACATTCAGACAGCGTCACTACTGTCATTGACTTTTCTGCAAAAGGAGCATTGGTTTTGGAACAGGGTGTTTTTAACTCTTGTACATTGACCTCTGAAACATCACAGTCTTTTACTGCAGATGAATGCTGGCTTTTAAAAAAGGAAATTATTAGGGAAATAAGTGTCAGCCACACCTATTTAGAAACAGGAGGGCATTTAATTCTACAGACTTAGTTGTAGCAACCTGAGGAATTCTACTGACATTACATCGCCTGTGAATACTCCTTTAAAACATATATGAAAGGAACATGTTTTAAAGTGAGTTGTCTTTCAAATACTCTGAAAAACATACAAATAGAAAATCTATTTCAGATGTATCTCTAGAACTGAGATACTGATGTTCCCTTATTTAGAAGCCATTCCACAACATTGTGTAGCATAATAGTGCAAAAACCTTGGGTTTAACTTATGAAATGTGAGGAAAGGATACTTTGTATTAGAAAGAATCACTTGCCACATTACCACATCTGGTTTTGTTCAGTGACACCCTTTGAGCCAGTAAATGCTAGGGATGCCTCCTGTGTTACAAGAATGGTATTTGGTTTTAGCAGTGCTTTCTTTTATTTTTAGGCTTATCATACCAGTTTGTGATCTGAGTTACTGTCTTGTCTGACTATACAGGTATTACATGTGTGTATCCTTGGGCCAAAATAGCTTTCTAAGTATACCATTTAGTGGAACCATGATCAGCACAGGATTGATGCTACTGAAGACTGACTTCCTCAAGGTTGTACTGTTATACCAGTATTTGAATGTTTGGCTATTTACCTTCAAGTATTTCTTTTGAAGTGGCTTCTCATTGACACTTCTCCAGCGTTCCTCCTTTGCTTCAGTTTCCTTCATATCAACATAATAACCAACTATGGGACTACGGCCAGTATAAACTGGTTCCTTCCACAGTAAAACCAGAGAGTCCTTCCTAACTTCTGTGCATTTGACATCATGGGGTGGCCCTGAAAGGTAAAAGTTGGAGTTGTGGCGTCAAAATAAATCCCAAAGGGACTAATACATAAGACTTCAGAGATCAAAACCAGACACACATGGTGCCCCCAGAACTGACATAATCTGCAGCTCCTTTGTATCATATCTAGAACCTGATGTAAATGCAACCCATGCCAATAAAAAAGACTAGTCCAAAAACCAATTGGTTGAGATTGGTATCTTGATCAAATATTCATGAACTTACAAAATTGACAAATAATCTCCAGACTCTGGGAAATAAGTTAATTATTAAGCTAATGTCCTGCTTATGTAAATGTATCACTTCAGGGATCTGGCCTTGAAGTGATACATTTACAGAAGGGTTACAAGACCTCATGCTTCTCTGCCTTGTACCTTACGCAGGTATTTATGTTTACTATTTAAACTGGAATGCAAAGTGGCAGATGCAGTAGAGGAACAAGAAGGAAAGATTAAAAAAAAATACAAGCTGCTTGTATAATTCTACTGATTAAATAGGGATTATGTAATGTATCATTGTAAAGGTACTAAACCGAAGTGATGGAGATTGAAGCCTGGGCATGAACTTCAGGGCCCCATTGACTCCCCTGCAAACAGACTGCACTGAGGACTTAGATAATAGATCACAGAGCACCCTTGGGCTGTGTCTCACTCAGGATCCTACCAGGTACAGCAATGGTCCACTCTTCACATTTGAAGGGATTGCTGGGTTGAGAGGGTGTTCCAACCCCAGCCAAGTTAGCAGCAGCCACCTGGAACTGGTACACCATGTTTTCCTTCAGGTTTTCTATCTGCAGGTAAGTATAGTAAGATGGTACTTACTAACTTTGGATTCAGTCTTTAGAAGAAAGTCACAATATCAATTATTGAACATGTGAGCATGCTTTTAAGTGTGCTTGAAGATGGAAGCATTATTGACAACTTAAGATGATAACTATTTTGTTTTTTCCTCTGATCAGTGATGGAGCACATTTGAGTGGTCTTAGCACATTCAAATTGTAACCCCCTTTTCCTATTGATAGACACTTTAATAGTCAGGGAGGAAACAGGGTATTGCTCAACAATCATCTTAGTCTGCCTCATGGTACAGAGCAAGTTCACTTTAGGCAAGAGTTGTCCTCACAGTGGGGTGAAACTCAGTCCTGGCATTGCTTTTCACTTCTAAAGCAGCTCAACAAGGTTGAAGCTAGCACTGTCTCTAAATTGGGTCAAGAACTGATCACAAAAAGTATCTGGCACAGGGCTGGTTCCAGCACCAGCAATCACTGGGATATGTCCACCAAGCCCAGTAGGAATGCCATTTCTTGTGAGGGCCTGACTTACAAATCAGACTATGTCAGTGAATTTACAGACAACAGTTGGTGCTAGATTAACAGGTAAGTGTACAAACAATTTTGCAGGAAGTTGAACAGAGCTAAATAAATTTATCATCATGGATTTAAAACCTTCTGAACAGCTATCTGTACACTGAATCATAATTCAACCCAACGTGTCTTTGACATTTGTTTTGGAAATGCTGTCTGCACCCCCAGCAATAACAGAAGTTAACCTCTTACCCGGTATGCTCTCTCAGTAACAGCCTTAATGTTGGCCTCCTTCCACTTCCCAGGAACTCCATCAACCACTTCACGATAATTCACATAGTAGCCAGTGATTTCAATTCCACCAGTGACTTTAGGTTGCTTCCATCCCAATACCATCGAGTCACGAACACTCTCAAGCACCACGATGTCATAGGGTGGAGATGGAGCAGCTGTTTCAATGTGAATAGCACATAAGTAGGAAGTAATATTTCAATTGTCAGACTGGCTTTCACTTACCGTATGCAGGTGGCTCCCACCCTGCGTTTCCTAATTAGGACAATATTTATGTGCTCAAGGGAAGTTTCTGGAGCTGGAATAAGAAATGAAGGATAAAAGCTTCCACAAACCAAATGCAGAAGTCCAAACTGCATAGGAATTACTTTTCAGGAATGCCTGTTTTTGAAAAGCAAGCTGATACATGGTGAAAGAATGTGTTGCAATTGCAGCTTTGATGCAAGTGATCAGGACTCACTTTAATATTGTGAAAAATGAGGAATTGAAACTATCATTACAGGAAAAATTAAAAAAATTGGAGATGCAATGATTTGTTTTCTTTTGCAGAAACCAAACCTTTTTTCACACATACAGTAGGCATTGTAGTTCCTTTGCTTTTTTAAATAGTCTCGCATTCTTCTCTTTCAAGAATGGCCTTTATCTGTTTCTTTTTTCTTTTTAATTTATACACTGTGCAAATTTCATCATTGCACCCATCACATGATCTTACCTTAATGGAAGACAGTGTGATCATAGGCATGGTAGACTGATCAGAAATGGAACATGTCTGTTACTGGAACTTACATGAAAAAATGCGTGGGATAATCCTCCTCCTTAGATTTTTTTTATAATAATGCAGAAATCATTCACTTAATCCCAACCCAATTTCTTATATTTCTTCTGTATCTAGTAGAGAAATGGTTGCCTGCACCCAATATGTCATGCACCAGTGAAAAGCCCTACTTGTGACTCCAAAGTCCTACTTTGGATGGAAATCCCACATCATATATATTTTCTTTTCTTCAAATGTTTTATATCAGTGTCATCTAGCCCCAGGTGCCTCTATTGTATTTTCTGTTCAACATTTTGCACAAGCTTTTTGAGTCCCATTTCAGAGGCCTGGGGGAGGAGTTCAGTTCATTGGCCGGGTACCAGGGTGAAATTCAAGCCCCACATTTCTTGGGCACAATGGATGTTTAGGTCCTGAAAACATCAAGCATGATTTTGTGCATGTGCCTATAAAATGATAGGTTTTCCTCCTTATGTATTGCTATCAGTCAGAGATAGAACACAACATTCAGAGTGTGTCAGAGATAAGCTGTAGCTTAGGCATAAATCCACGAAGGATCTTCATATATCCTAACAGAACACAGCTTTTCATGCTTACTAACATCATCAGATTTTGTTTCCTGCCCACATATATAACCCAGGGACTAGGTAACCAGACTCCTAATAAATTGCTGAAGTGATTTAGAAATATTACAGTATTTTGGATACATTAAAATGTAGTCAAACAAGCCATTAAATTACTAAATATATTTATATATTTCACTCTCGGTAAACACTAAATTTGTAAAGTGGTCTCCAGTACCATTATATGCATAATGATCTTAATGGAGAGTTGAGCACATAACTGATGGGCCTGTATCACTGCAGAGCATGTCCGCTTGAGGCATGGAGGAACAGAGGTTACAGCAGTCTGAAGTGGATGTACCAAAGCAACGAAATCTATTTAATTTATTAATTCTCACCTGTGTCTTTCTTCTTTGTGTCTTTTTCCACTGTCAAAAGATCACCGGGTCGAGACTTACTTGCCTGCTTAGCAGCAACTTTTTGTGGTGCAGAAGCATCCTTAACCATTTCTCTCATGTTACAGTCTCCTGTACTCCCCAGTTTGTCACAGCTACTGGGTAGTGTGTCTCTATTAAATTTAGCATTGCATTTTAGCAAAGCATCTGTGTCAAAGACAGGCTGGGAGGTCTCATGCATGCCTTCCCAGCTGGTAGTGCGGTCTGTTAGTCCACCAGCTTTACCACTCAGTTCAGGACACACACCATGAAGCAATCCTCCCCCTATAATTGCCAGAAAACAGCAAAGACATTTTGAATTAAAATACATTCTTTTCACTTCATTTAGTCAACAGAATTAAGAAATGCATACAGCAAAAAATACAGACAAAATATGACAAATGGCTGGGTTTATGCACAAAACGTTAAGCTTGAATTCACAAAAATTTGAAATGTGTAAAATACCTCTCAGCCTTCTCATAAATAATGCTTTTTAAAATAATGTCTAGTTTGCAGAGCAGAAAAAAAAATGGGATGTTAATAGTATCTTTAATTTGCTACAATTATTTTAGTATTAGATCTTTCAGGTCACGTTTCTGATCCTTTCAAGATGATCTCAGAAAATTGCCTTGGGCCACATCTCTCTGCTCTGAGGTTGAGAGGTACGCAGTTTTGATAAAAATGAGAGTGAGGATGTTGCAGACATGCAATTCATTCTAGCCTGATGATCTAATTAATCTTTATGGATTAGTTCAGGCAGTGGCAAACAGAAATAATCCATCAGCAAAGGGAGAACACACAGGGTTATAGAAGGTTTACAAAAGACACATTGCACTGATTACCGAGTTTAGGTACGGAAGCAAATTTCCTGGAAACTGACTGTATATAGAATGGTGTGCATTAGAGGTGATATACCAGATTACAGAATCAGAATGACATTCCATTTTCCAGGATACCTATGAAGTGAACTTGACAGTGCCCTCATATAGTGGTTCACAAGAAACACCTGAAGAAGACTGGATGGTGAGGGTGAACAGTGTACAAAAGTGCAGTGACAGTGAAACTATGGCTGTGAGACCATAGGATCTATGGATAAATTATTATTTGTGGACAACACTGTAAAACAAAACAATTAGTTACAAATAATTGCTGAAAACTTCTTTACTTAATTAAGACCTGACATATATACCATTGAAAAGAGCAATGGAAAATGGCTTACCAATGGCTGCTTTCACCTCTATAGGCTCTGATTCCTGTGAAAATTCACTGAGCCCTGCTGCATTAACAGCTCTGACTCTGAAAATGTACTTCTCACCATTGCTGAGCCCATGGCAAATGAATCTAAAAGAAATCAGTGATGGAATACTTAGAAAGTATTATAAAGAAAAGGAAAATCTTAAGGGGGAACAGAAAACATTTCTTCCGTAAATTTTATTCTGGTTTCTGAAAACCAAGGATAAACCATGACCCCAGTCCCTTATATGAAGGTGAGAGAATGCAGAAGGTATCTAAGCACCTTGTTCACCCAAAAAAGATAATGTCTAAACCCTATGTCTAATGTTTCTTTAGACATACCATTTACCAACACTCTTTCCTTCTTAAGACTGCACAAGTTTTTGTGTTACCACAGGGTCTACTTTACTTCTGCTAGTATATAAAATCCATACTTCCTAATAGAAAAATGTGAAAATCTGCAGAGGTAAGGTCTATATTTGCTTCTTGTGGGATATTTTCATCACGTAGGTAAAAGACACAAGTAGCACAAGCTTCCATAAATCACATCCAATCATAAATGGAAAATTGTATTGTTCACAAAAATTACAGGGCATTGTACAAGAGTTAAATGATTTTTTTGATTTCACTTTCTTGCTTCTACACATGGCACAATAATTTGAGCCAGAAAAATTATTTTATTTGAATAGGTTTTTTACTAGATTACTTAATTGTCTCATTAAAAACACTCTCATAAATTTTCTCTGGTGTCCACCCTGAAAACACAAAACTTCACAAAACAGGAATAATTTATTTCGGAATAGATTGTGGTTTGGAAATTTAAACTTTTTATTTAAAACAACACTTATTTTTCAATAAGTATTTTAACTGTGTTTTATTGCATGTGACTTTTATTTCATTCTACTTCATAATTTCATGTCTTGTACTACCAACACTGGCATCATGCGATGATATATGAAGCAAATATAATGTGGAAAACAAAATCAAAATTTTATTTTGGAGGAAAAAGTAAAACCTGAATCAAAATTTTCAGAGCGGAATTTTTCCTACCCATTCCACTAGACTTCTCCAAATCATTTGCTTTCACCAGGATGAGTGCAGGAAACAAATTTCAAAAGATCAAAATATTCTTCATAATGCAAACTATGAACTACAGCTAATGCCTTGAGATTGACTCCACCAGAAAAACCAAGAGTTAACAGACAGCCTGCGCCTGACTGCATCGTACATTATATCGTAGTGACTAAAAATGCACTGACAGAAACTTGTGCATTGTAGTTATATCACAATATGTATTAACTCAGAACAATATTTTTATTTCTAAGGTGAATAAAAATCACATTTCATATTTTACAGAGAGCAAACAGCACAAAACTTCAACAATACTTGATATAACTATAATATAAATCATGGAAGTATATAATCAAAGTATATAATATTGACACATAGATCTGTTGCAATATAAATGCACAAAAGAATACTAAGCAGAAATTGTTGTGCTTGTGTTCAAGAAAGGAAGGGATTAGGTACTTTTGATATACTAAACATTTATAACTCTTTTCTAAACAACAAAGCTGGTCCAAGAGTATTTAGAAGAGCCTTACTTATTTTAATAAGGATTGTCATGGATAGCAATTACCAGTAAGCATAATCAGTCATAACAAGCAGGGACTACCTCTATATTGACATCAATCCACTTGAGACAAAGTTCTGCAATTACTTCTTCAGACTCTGAAGATTATATCCTTATTCAAATAAACCCAAGTCTGATTTAGCTTATAAAGTCTTAAATCTTCACTATTTTTTCTGACTAGAGACTAAGCTTCACATTACTAACAAATGTGAGTTTGTACCCAATATATGAGTGTTTCATTAATATCTTGATTATTGCAAGTGAAAGAGCCATTAGAAAGTAATACTGTTAGTATTATATAGTCGGTATGTCCTCCTGACAGTCTAGATACACAGTCCAGAAATGTTTACAGCAGTCTTCCAAAACAAAGCACTTTGCTTCCAAACATTATGCAGTTCAGTTTTCCACATTTGTAACTTCAGTCATTCCTCACTGTACTGTTTCTTGTCAAACTGTACAATAGTAGAACTAGCAAGCTACTTCTCTTTTCTTCACTAGCATGTCCATGTTTTTTCCCCCCTTGCCTAATTGTTTCTAATATAAGGTAGATTATAACTTCTTTTTGGACAAGACTCACACTTTGAAGTGTGTTTTTATAACTTCTTATGAACTTCACCTGCAAGACTGATTCCAGCCTTCTGGCTACCACAGAGAGATTACCTCTATTATTATTAATTACTGGAAAGCACATATATCCAGTAGATCAGAAACTGGTTACCATAATTTTCATGCCTTAAAATTCATTACCTTGTGCCTTTCACTGGGTTGTTGTTACACGGTTCCCAACGACCGGATCCCTCTACACTTGACTCAATGTAGTACCCAACTAGCTCCTTGGCATCTGGGGGCTCTGTCCAGGTGACAACAACTGAGGTGTCTGTATTTCTAGTTGGCATAATACGGCCAGGAGCTTTGGGAATATCTGTGGGAGAGAAGCAGAAATATATTAGTGATCAGCCAGTCAAATAAAATAAGGATGGCATTCTATTCTTGATTATATTAGCATGACTAGTACAGATATAACCTTCAAAAAACTTCTCTGATTTAAGGACAGGACAGGATCAGTAGGCTCAAGCCTTTGGTAGTGAGATTCCTCATTTCTCTGTTGCCTATGATTCAGGGCATTTCCTTCAAATTATGTTTAGTTTATTCCCTTGTACTGAATATTTGCACCAGAGATGTGATTTGGAGCCTTCTAAAAGGTAAAATGTGTTAGGTGCACATTGAAGATCTTGTGCAGTCCATAGGGTAAGCCAGAAACAAATGCCCTTGCAAAGGGCCAAGTGCATCTACAGTGTTGTTTGAAGAGACATTTTACTCTTCTTAAAAAGTGTAACTCACATTCATCAAAGTGCTCTGAGGATTTAATATGAAGCAAAGAGAGACCATCTGGGAACTGGATTGAAATCTGCACTGCTGTTTGGAAACAAATTGCTAATGTAGGTGTAGCTACTGATGTTTTACTGTGGTGAACATCTTGGCTTCTCTTCCAGTGAAAATAGTCTCTTCATTCATGTAAGTATTAAATTCTTCACTTTTGTTTAATTTGGCAAACAAGGAAGATTGAACTCTGCTGGTGTCTGGGCTTAATTTCAATAAAAACTCTAAGTAAAACAAAACATTTTTGGACTTCCTTGAGTTTTCATTTTCTTTTGCTATTTTCAGTCTTTGAAGCTCTTGGCATCGTTATTTTCCTTGGTTTGCATCTGTCGTTTGACTATACATTAAAGGTTGAACAACACAAACCAAAATTATTTCAGTTAAAGGGAATAAATCATTCAGTACTTTTCAAAATTGAATTATTTTCTGGGCAGTTATCTGCCTACAGACAGAACAATTACATCACAAACTGAAAAGTTACCATGGAGGTAATTTAATAGAAACGATCACACACTTACCGAGTTTGTCATCCACTACAGTGGCTTCAGTTGCTTCTGAGGGTTCACCAATTCCAGCTGAATTGCAGCAGCGAACTCGGAAGCAGTAGGATTTGCCTTCAGCCAAATCAAAAACTGCAAAGCGAGGAGACTTCACAGGGATCTCAGTGTTTACCCTTTGCCAGTCCTCTGTGCCAGCAACACACTGTAGACAATCCCAGAAACCACTTTCAGAAAAAATGCCTCTGAAATCTCAGTGTCTAACGCAACAAGGCTTTCTACCCAGACCACCAAATGCACATCTGCTGTGGAAAACAGGGAGACACATCCCTTTTTCTTTGCCTTTTCACAGAATGAGCATATTTCAAAGATTACAAATCTGCCAGATGTCCACCTACTCCAGAAAACTTACATAAAAGTTTACTGGTTTTTATATACCAAAGCTAAACTACTCTCCATCACAAGGATGTGATGCTATTAATAATTGCATTCAGTTTGGATCACTTTCAAAATAAGTTCTGCAGATATTCAGCATCATGTAAAGAGCAAAACTCCAACATTACTACATTGGTTATAAATGTGCTTGAGTCACTCTTAATGTTTTTGGTGTGGCTTCCAGATTAAGGAATCGGACCCTCATCAGGATCTGACCTTCATTTTCCAGAAGAAAAATTAACATATGCAGCTAATTTGTAAGTTGTTTTTATTTCTGTGGCTAAAAACTCTACATATCATGATCACTTATACTACTAATACTTGGTGATTAATTTTTCACTGTGATTTAATTTAAGTATAATTTCAAGTAATGATTCTGGTTTCTGAGGAATTCAAATTCTCAGGAGAATGTTCTCTAACTATCTGACATTGGTGCTGAGTAGTCAGCATGCAATCAGTTATTAAAAAGCTTTCTCATATGGAAACTCAAAATTCATATATTCACCCTCTCTAAGGCTGTTGCTAAGTGAAATTCATTTATTTAGACCAGATTTTGTATGAGAGATGAAAAACACATAATGGGAAGATATTTATGTCTCCCTTGATGACACCTCTAGCCTGATAGAGAAAAGCATTGATAAAAAAGTTTATGAGCCATGACATACAAGTTAAAAAGGGTGATGGGGTGAAGAATTTTCTAGGCTAGCAGCCATGAAGAAACACCTCAGGAAAGCTGAACACTGAAATTAAAACTGATGCTGTTCTAGAAAATCAGACAAGAAATGTTGTCATCTTTGTTGAGTTGGTGAAGCAAGTGGAAAGTTAATATAGAGGATAAATATGAAAAGGCAGCTGGAAGAGAAACTGTTGATGCCAAGAAACTTTTGCAGAATGCTTCCATCCAAAGTGTTAACAATCTGTCCTACAAGACAAGCTTTGTTTATACAAATTTTATGTATATATTTTATGCATCATATATATGTATGAGATACATATATATAAACATGTGACTTTGCTCTGTGCTTTCTCATTATAGAGAGAGTTTGTCAGTCCATCTACTCCAAATGAGGTGAATAACACAATTCACAAAAGAATATTACAGTTTGTGACACAATCTGCATCTGTTTTCTTATTTCTCTACTTTCTTCTCCTCTTAGTTTGTGTTAATCTACAGTTTAATAATTATCTTGATGGAGTTCTGGTTCTGGCCCTAGTTTGAAAGTCTCAGAGACAAACTGAAGTTAACTAGAAGTCCAGAAGAGTTGGCAAAACAAACGTAAAAGATTGCCATAGCATAATTTTGATTTTGTCCAATTTTACCTTTTCCACAAAGTACATGATACCCTCATGGCCCCTCTGTCCAGGAGGTTTCCAGCTAAGCACAACATAGTTCTTGGTAGCTTCAATAACTTGGAGGTCTGTAGGTGGACCTGGAACAACACCCTCTGAAGAATAGAATAAGAAATTAATATTTAATTCCTTTATATTTGTCTCAGAATTGGTGCTATAATTGAAATATAGGAATATTAATATACCTTGCCACCTCATATTTTAAAAAAAACATAGAGTTAGAAGTCTTCTAAATGTTGATTTTAAATGTCCTTCTTTTAATTCTAAGCATGCATTTTTTTGGGGAGGTCCTGAATAATGAAACCTCATCTCAACAACCAAGTTGTGAATTATTCAAGGTCGAGTGGCTCCCAGAACAACGAACTTTGGGTGAGTGCCAAAGTCCACTGAACTCACTCAGAGTGCTCCTAATTACTCGGCCAGTCTCACGTTATACTTCTGTAGGCAAAAGGACTGTGTTTACCTGCAGGTTCTTCCTCAGTCACAATAATCTGTCCAGTCCAAGGAGCAGAAGGGTGACCTGAAACAAATGCCAGAGGTATCACGGAAATGGGAGACTTCATGAACTTTTGAAACAAGAAAACAGACTCTTTTGTGGTTCAAAACTGACATTTGCAGAGTCCCTGTGAGCTCTGGGTTTGGTTAATGCTGTGACTATTGCTCATGTACTCACGCTAGTTGCAGGCTTATCAGCTTGAATATTGAGAGCAGCTCAGCAATCAACATAGCTAGAAAATTTAATCCACCAAAACACGTGTTCCTTTCTGAAATGTCACTGAAGTCTCCTAGGTGACAAGCAGAGCTATTTGGCTCACTTCATCATTTTCAGAGAATAATTTCAACTTTATTTTCTATCCTCTATTCCTTTGGTTTAACAGCTCACTTATTAAAAGAACAGCCAAATTCCTGCAGGCTGTATTTTGTCTCTTTTTAACCACTTTCCTTCACATTACCAGCTTTTAAATCTCAGGTCACAGTCACAAACAGAAATGTCTCAGCCTGACTCAACACATCCACTTGATATAATTGGGGTGGCTCTCTCAGTGCCTCTACATTATCATATTATTGCAGTTACGCATTCAGCTATCAGCCAGGTCAATGCACTTTCAGAGATAATTTTTGCAACGCTGTTCTCCACCTCCGCATTGCTCACCTTATGTCGGCTGATCTGTTTTGGAGATGTGAGCAGAGAGGGAGCCCGGTGGGGAGAAAAGGTCATGAAGGATGAGAAGAGGAGATATAATGCAAATAGGCCAACAAAACCAGACTTCAGCTCCTGAGAAAGCTTCTATGCTGCCCATCAAGAAGAAGAGGCCTCTCCCTGACTTAAGGTTTCACTGAGTGCAATGTTTCCTGGCCGTGCCAAACCTCCTTCCTCTGACCTTTTGTTTTTATATTGAATGGGATCTTCTATACTGCATTGTATACAGTAACTCATACAAGCTGGGACCATGGGATCCTGGAGCTTTGCACACAGTACCCCTTCAAATTGGACCATTTTAATTATATATGTTCAGAAATATGTAGAAGTAGATTTTGAATGGAAGTAGAATTTTATTTGAGGCATATGATTGTGGCATATGGGTCGAGAGGTGGATTTGGAAGCAAAATGCCTGAGACATTGTGAGGCCACAGGAGAAATACCCTTGACTTGTAAAATGCTAACTCTAAAGCTGAAAGCCTGGGATCCGTGGGGCTGTCCTGGTACTGTGCTGATGTTATTGCAAAACTTTGATTGTCACATGAGCACAGAATCAGCCACCCTCGTCCGTGTCTCAGAGAGACTATTCACAGGATCTGTTCAGCTATTTTGTTGGCTGAACAAAAGTGAGTCTCTCTAGCTCTCCTGTGCCTTTTTCCCCCTCTTCCTGCAAGTTTGGAGCACGGCACTGCAGGCAGCCAAAGCCATTTCAGCAGATAGAGCACTGAGTGCAAAGAGCACTGAGACGATTTCTTCTTGGCAAAGCTGTCTCCAAAGAACATTTTGGTTTTGCACTGCTCCCTCTAGTGGCACTTTGAAGGCTTCTGAGTTGATAGTCCTGCTTTTTTGTTTGGGTTTTTTTTTTTTGTAAATGAGTTGTGACTTAAACCTCTCAAGCCAACTTCAAAAAGCACATCTTACTTCTAAGCCTGGCTCTGTCTGCAGGATCCAGAGCAGCCACGGGCTCTGACACCCGGGATGGTAAGCTGACACCAGCTTTGTTCACGGCTCGGACTCGGAAAATGTAGGAACGGCCTTCAATGAGACCAGTGACAGGAAAACGAGCAAACTTCACAGGATTCTCATTGCACTGGGTCCAGTGGGCGGTGCCGACCTCACACCTGAAAAATATGAACAGCAAGAGCAGTGCTAAGAAGGGAAAAACACACACTTGGTGCACCCACATGCCTTTGCAGCTTCACCATCTGTTCGGTTTGATTGTCTGGTCCACACAAGTTTCCACAGCAGCTTTATATACTGGTGACATCAAAGCAGCTGCACCAAGGCATCAGGTCTGAGTACAGTCTGGGAACACACTAAATCCCTCGCAGTTGCACCCCTTCTTTCCTGAACTGAAGAGGGACAGGATCAGAACTCACTTCAGTGCTTAAACCCTCCGAAGTATGCTTAGGGAGTGTCAGCTTTAGCATATTTGAAAGGACACGGAACACCTGTCTCTCTTGCAGTTGCCAGAAGGTGACTAGTTTATCTTTCCTGCACAGTGCTGCACTGTACATACACTGTGCACTGTACATACACTGTACACTGGGCTTCTCAGGGTGCAGAGACCTCCATTGTGAGTTCTGAGACCAGCACAGCACAGAGGTGTCTGTGAACAGGGTTAAACTTGGGCACTTAGCCAAACCCTGCTTCAGAAACTGCTGAGGCTGCCAAGGGAGCCTCTGGTATGCTGGCTGCAGTCACTGCAATGACAAGACCCAGCGTGGTGCTGCTGCTCACACAGCTGTGAAGTCTCACATGTGTCAGTAGGCTGGTTTCTGGCAGAAGGAAGAGATAACCAGCAGCCACTTCAGCTCGGAGGGCCAGGAGGAGCCTGTGATGATATCTTCCCAGTATCTAGCAATGTGGTCAACAGGAACATGGCCCTTTAGCTTGGCAAAGATTTTTTATTGCCGATGAGATATCTGCCAAAACGAATGTTACAGTTCCTACCCTGATTTCTTGGTACATGTAAGCGTCTCTTGTTGAGAGAATTGTTACTGTCCTGCTCAGGGCAATTTTGTGTTTCTGGTTTCTGTTTGGGGTGAGGGATGACCAAGCTTTACCTTTAGCTTTAGCACAGACTAGTCCTGTTGGCTTGGACCACCCACTCACTCAAAAAAGGCAGTTAGGGGCTACCCTGGCTGAATGTTTGGGTACCTAAATGCCTTTAGTGGGATCAAACACTGGAGAGCAGCAACACAGCTTTGAATTTAGGAGCAAATGCAGAGTAAAGGAGGTGTGAACACAAGAGAAAAAGCAAAATCCCATTTGTCTTGGAGTTACTCTCAGTGCTAACATCCTTTAATAGCCTAGTTTTAAAATGAGATATTATTGTTCAGAGTCTGGTCCTGCCTTTTGTTCAGGGTTTTCCAATGAATGTTAAAGAGCTCTGACTTAGGCCTAATGCAGCACAGTTACAGCAGCAATTGACACTCAAAATTTAGCAAACGGTTATATTTGAATGTTAGATTTATTTCAAAATGCAATGCCCTCTTTTTACAGATATATAATGTAATACATATAATGTAAGTATATACGATGGCACAATACATGCTTCTGAATAAGCCCACAGAAATTTCGTATTTCTAATGATGTATTCTGTTACTGAAATTCAAACAAATATTACCAGCACTGAAGATCATTATAAGTCTCCAAATGCTGACTGAATGTCTTAAATCCTGTGTCTCTACACTCCTGCCACTGTGTGATATGTGGAGGTTTAGAGATTTTGTATTTTTTAAAATTATTTCCAATTCTTATTGTTGCAGAGACAAACAAGTAAGCATGATTTGCATGAGACTTGTGAATCTAAGAGCTTAGATAACAGCAGCATATAAAAAAGAAATCCAAGTCTCTTTGAGATAATATTTTGTTTTCTGGTACATAGTAACTATTAGGAAAGAGGCAGAAGAGTTATGGTACAAAAGGAGACACATTTGCCTGATGAAAGAGTAATCCCAAACACTGCAAAGTCCCGAGGCCTCTCAAGCTTCTAGGAAGCAGCAAGTGCTGAGCTATGCATCATCTCACTGAATCCTTTCTCTGCAGTTAAATGAAGCAAGATGTGATTATTTCCATGAAAGTTACATCAGGCCCAGCCAATATAAAACAAAAAAAAAAAAGTAATTTCTTCCAGCCAGCAAAAAGAATGAAAATAACAAATGACTATTTTATCTCATGTTTTTCAGTGTGCGTTTAGTTTTTCAAGTTAGAATGAGCAGCAATATGAATTCTCCAGTCCAGCGTGCTCACTGACCTGTCAATGAAATATCCAAGGATGGGGTTTCCTCCATCGACAGCAGGTTGCTTCCAGGAGACAATGACATAATCTTTGTTGGCATCTAAGCACTGCACATCCAGTGGTGCACCAGGGGCTCCAGGGATTTCAGCATCAGCATCTATGAGGATGGAAGGATAGGTTGCCAAATGTGAACCGCAGTTCTTTCACAATTATAAATCTTTAAGGACCTATTTGTGTTCCTACTGAGCCAAAAAAAAAACCACCATTACTGGCTTCCAAAAGTATTTGTTTTTATATTTGTCAGTGTTTTCCTATGTTTTGGTTTTCTCTTTGCAACATTTACAAATACTTAATATGTTACAGCTGTAATTATACTGTAAATGTAATTCACCTAGGCATTTTAAATAAAATTAGTACCATGCATTCTGGTTAGGGAGCTGCCAGAGACATAGCTGAACTAAAAACTTGGCAGACTGTGCCTTACAGCCAGGCAGTAGTTGAATCAGAAGTATTCACCCATTGGATACAACAACATTGAATTAAATATTTTATCTAAACTCATAGTCCTTCATTGTTTGATTTTGGCTAGCTATGAACTGCAAAGGTATCAAAACCTTTTGAAGTTTAATTATAATGCACACACATTATCACCGTGGAATATAACCCTCATAAGGAAGAGCATATTTTTTCTTTCAAGTGTTTATCACAAATCTGTGACTGCTTGTGTCAAAGGGCCTTGACCCCAGCATCAGTTTCTGGACATATCTTATCTAAAACTTTTAAAACCATATCACAGTACTGGGCACTGGGGAATGTTACTGTTTACACAGTCTAATTTGTGAAATGGTGTAATTTTCATGTAGAGAAAAATAAGTTTTGCAGGAAGATTGCGTGAAAAACTTTCAAATCAGAGAGGTTGTTTCTCTGCAGAATAACATCAGTTTGAATAATTACATGCAGCCTGTTGTGAGCTACTTCAAAAGAAGACCTGACTAAATGTATATACCTGAATAAACAATATTTTGAGAATAAATATTTTTCATACATTCCCTCTGAACCCAAGACTTTTTAAAAAGGTTTCATATTAGAAGGCATTACAGGACTTTGTATTACAATATAAATTAATCACTATTTTTCATGCTTTGGCTTTCAGGGGAAAAAAAAAAAGCGCCTTATAAGAGTATTTAACATGCTTCATTAAGTAAAACAGTAGCTTTCCTAAAAAAAAAAACCAAGCCACAAAACACACTTTATACTGTGCCTTCTCTTATAGACAGAGTTGCATCACACAGAGCTTTTGAAACTGCACTAAGTTTGCCAAGCCCAGGTTCAAATTAGAGGTAACTCAATGCATTTTTAAAAGTGATAACGTACAGAGTAAACAATCCAGTTAATATCACAAAATACTAAGAACATTAAGAGTAATAACAATATGTCTTCAGTGATCTCTTCACAAAAGGTTTTAATTGCTCATATTTACCATTTGACAGAACATGAGACAACACCGTTTCTTTCCAAGACAGACTGGGAAATAGCTGGGACAACCAGCATTGCTGATCAGCCTCTGGGAAGCTAGGATTTCATCCCTGGTGTCTTGCTGACAAATGATGACCTGTAGCCATGGCAGAGGAGTCACACATCCTCTCAAAGCCTGGCTGAAGACCTAACTTTTTGAGCCTTATCACTGCTTTGCTGCCTTCCATCAATAAACAGGGATTTCTAAGTGTGACACAAAAAGACAACTGCTCAAGGTAAAATACCACAGCTAGCCATTTTAGGTCAAATTTGTCTACAGTTTAGGAGAAGCAGTGAGGAATATACTAGCCAAGCAAGGCTGCGGGGACCACTTAAATAGGAATGTAGAATATGATTAATCTAATTAGAATTTGGCCAACACACCCATTGGGTAGTAAGATACTCTGGTGCTCTGGGTTCACAGTCAGGTCACACCTGCCTTGCTAGAAGATGTAATAGGATTGAGAATGATCATTTATTTGTATGGCAGCAGAATGTAAAACAAATAAGGAAAGATAAGTCCTATTTCTTGTCACAGATGCTCATTTCAATAGACTCTTCAGGTGCTGAAAACATCTGCTTTAGTCATATTTTCTGAGCAGGCTGTTATCTCACACAGCTCTAATGGACTTAACAACACAGAGTAATTCTGGGCATGGTCTCAGAGCCAAGAATTTCCAGAGCCTTTTGAATTAGCACTACACACTTCAGCTGCTCTTAGCAGCTGGGACAGATATAGAATCAGCACACAACCCGATAGCAATGGCTCCTTTTAAAGAAATAATTCTCAATAGAAATTCGATGAAGTTTTTCATGATACAAGCACATAACACTCAGAAAAATGACATTTTAATTCTACACTTTGCTGCTGTACTTTAGAGAATCACATAATGACTGAGATTAGCAGACAGCTCCAGAGACTGCCTAGTTCACCCCCCTGGCTTAAAGCAGAGTCAGCTAGAGTTGGTTGCTCAGGGCCATGTCAAATCAGGGTTTAGGTGTCCCTGAGGATTGAGAGTCCACAGCCTGTCTGGGTAACATGTTCCAGTGTTTAACCACTCTTACAGTAAAAAACAAAAGTGGGGTTTTTTTTATGTTTAAATGAGCTTCCCTTATTCGAACTTATGTCCATTGCCTCTTGTCCTGGCACTGGGCACAACTGAAAAGAGCCTGGCTCTGTCTTTTTTACTCCCTTCCATAGGGTACATAATGTAGATAAGCTCCTCCTAAGATCTCCCTTTTCTATGCTGAACAGACCCAGCTCTCTCAGCCTTTCCTCAAATCAGAGAGCTCTAAATCGCCTTCACAGCCCTTCACTGGACTCATTCCAGTGAGTCCACGCCTCTTTTGTATTGAGGGTCTGAGAACTGGATCCAGCATTCCAGGTGAGTCTCACCAGTGCTGAGTAGAGGGGTAGGATCACCTCTCCAGCCTGCCGGCCTAAAGCAGCCCAGGATGTCACTCCCTTTCTTTGTGACAAGGGCACGTGCGTACCTTGTTGTCCACCAGGATCTTTTCTGAAAAGCAGCCTTCGAGCCAGTCAGAGACCAGCCTACACTGCTGCATGAGATTAAGCTTCTCCAGGTGCAGATCTTTGTGTTTCCATTCCACTGTACTGTTTTTTCTGCACTGTGCATTAGAGACAATCCCTCAAATGGCACATAAAATCTTGATAAAAATAGTGCAGTTTAGCTAGAAGTGAGATGGTTACAAAAATGCATTTTTTATTATTCAGGGGCTTTTTCCTCCTTATGACTTATGTTCAATATTCTTCACTAGCTGAAAGTGAGAAGTAGTGAAGTTACATCAATACCCTAAGTTTCCTTCTCAGAATGCCAATGGAGTTTAGACTTCTGGCATGTAACACCAAAGCATTGAATTTTTTACAGAGATAACAACTGGGAACAATATTGCTAGAATCTATCAATAGAAAATAATTATTCTCTTTTTAATGAGGGGGGAAAAAAAAAAAGCACTCAAATATCTGAGACTGATTTCGCCACCATGTTTTGCTCAGTTCTGTAGTGAGTTTTGTTCACAAGACATTATCCTACCTCGAACAAAGACATAACCACTGTACTCTTCATAGTACTCTCCCATTGCCACTCGTAGGGTGTAAAGACCTTCATCTTCCTTGTTTGCGTGAGTCAATGTTAATGAAGCTCGCTCCCCGCTCCACTGCATCTGGACCCATTTGGATGGTGTAATAAGAACACCTAGGAATTAGAGAATTTCATGATGAGAAAGAGCTGAATCTACTGAGGAGTAGATTCTGAATACGGAGAATATATTTGAATAGATTGGAAACACACAAGAGACCATCCCTATTAGACAACTTTCTGTCTTTGAACAAAATCACAGCTAATTCTGCTCTCATGAAAATTTTGTCTTTAATTTCAAAGTGTAGCTTTAGAGAGCAACAGGATTTTTTTTCAGCTTTTGCACAACATATTTGTGCAACTACTTAAGAAATATCTTGAAATATATATAAATACTAAAAGCTATATGGACTTTGTAGATGGGCAATATAGATGTTTGATCTGATCAATATGCTTCTAATTTAGAATTTTTTAAGAAAGAAAAAGTTCCCAGAAAGCATTTCCACAGTTCCTTATCAGTTTCCTGTGGTTTCACATCAAAAGGCTAAATTTTGAAGCAATTTTAGTCAAAAAGAGAAAATACTACTCTTGGAAAAATAGAGAAAGTAATGATCAAATCATAACATTCACATATGCTGAAATAAGTAAAAAGAAAGACGTTTGTAGTTCTACTGTCAAACATTCTCACCATTTCTGTACCATTCAATGTCTGGTTTGAAGCGCTTGATATCAGGATTGATGACAACTGTGCAGCCCAGACTCATTGTCTCTCCTTCTCTCCCAAAGGCTACATCAAACTTGTCGACAAAGCTGATTTCAAACCTGGAAGCGTAGCCATGAGGGGTAACAGCAACTGTATAAAGGAATAAAAATAATCTGGTGTTTACTTTGTCTTTCTTTTTGTGACAAGAGTAGGAAGAAAAAATACTCAGTGATTATGAATACAGTCTCAACTAAAGTTTGTTATAAATAGGAACAATACATATATATTGTCATCATCCTCAGGGTAATTGCAGTGTTAAATAATCTGAACCCTTTCTATCACAAAGAATCAACTATTTCTTTGTTCATACAACTCTAGGTCTTACAGACAGTTAATTTTATCAGGAAGAGGCTCCTGCAGAATTTCATTTCAGTATTTTTTCAATTTCAGATCTGTGTGTTTTATTATCAGGTTTGTTTTATAACTTAAAAAATCTTCTATTTAGGATTAATTTTTTGTTCCGGTCAAGTTGATTTTTAGCTTATATGGTTCTTCTCTTTCCCTTTTTAATTCCTTGCTCTGTCTCAGAGCAGTCATGTGTCCACTCGGCCTTTATTTTTATAAGCTAAATAAACCTTTTGGGGGGCTATCAATATAAAATGAGTTCTCCAATCCCCTAGGCATTCAGGTAGTCTGTTTCTGTATTTGCTCCTGAATTTATGTTTTCTGATGCTCTACGTCCCAAGTTGTGCATTTTTCAGACAGAATATCCTAAGTGCCTTACACTTGGACTATACATACAGGGCCTTACATGTTTCTTTTCAAAACAACTGAGGAGATAAAACCTAAGGTCACATTTGCCTTTTACACAATGGGCCATCTTTCTTTCCCATAACCAAGTGATAGATCCTAAATTACATTGGAAATGTATGGCATTATATTTTGTAATGTGGCACATAATCTTGTTTCTATTATTTCAGAGCTTTGGCATGTAAATGCCAGCTAGTATGCCTTTGTAGCATCTCTCTGATTCTATTTGTGCTGCTGGAATAAAAGAAAAGTCCAGAAGTGTCATCTGTCAAGCCTTTCATGGGGTCTCTAGTGTGCTTCATCCGCATGGCATACGTGGGTAAATTGTCTTATCCTCACAGAAGCATCTATGCAATACTGTAAATAACATCAAAAGGCCAGATTCTCAGGTAAAACAAACTACAGTTTTTACCTTCTCATATCCAAAACAGTCACACAGGGTTCTGGATATTTGATCTTTTCTGTGTATTTTCCCAGCTCATGGAATCACACAGGCAGCAGACAAAAACAATTAATTCACCTACTCTGCTCAGGTACATGCACGCCCTACCGTTTTTTTTTCAGGTCATGTTTCACATATTGCAAAAGATGACGTGTCTCTCTTGTTGACAGATTTTATTTCACAGCGATGTGCAATATTAACAAAATGTTTCTTATATGAGCCAATATGCCTAGAAAGCAATGCCATTCCCCTACTGGTGGGGCTAACACCATCTGAAATTATAGAGCTCAAGACCTTTATAAATCAGACCTGTTTCCTTTTAAAATAATGTTACTAAATATTCTGCTTAGTCATGTGTCATGATGTCACGACTATAAATGGGAGTGTCAGACAAACATATTGTAACTTACATGGAGACATGGAAAGATTTCCAGCATGCAAAAGACTTGCATCAATTTCTCCTTTGTACCCTACATGGAAAAAGACAAATCCAGTCACTATCACCAAGAGGTAAAGGCTCTCTGAACCACAAAACCAAAACTGGTAATATGCATCTTAAAAAAAAAAAACTTGAAGGAAATATTTTGCAACCTACTCTTTACCACGAGGGAGGCATAAACTGAAACTTCTCCTTTAACGTTCATAGCAGAGGCCCTATACTGGGCAGTGTCGTCAAATTCACATCTGAAATTATAGAAATGATTAGGCAGCGCACACACTTACTCCTTCTTATAGCCTCTCCTATGTTTTAGATTAAGGAAACTCTCAGAAATGTGGGTAGAATCTGTAAAGTAAAAGCTTGGGAGACAGACACGCTGGACACTGGACTGATTGCAACCATTAAGTTTTTCCCAGTGTTAAAACCCAGGGTTTGAAATAAATGTCTCTTTTCAAATATCACTTACATATTTGCAATTGAGAATACAGCACAAATAGGGCAAATATTGATACTATCTGATAATATTTATCTCTAATTTACTGTCTCCTATGAAAAGAATGTGCAAGATGTAGAAATGGTAGATTTCATAAAATATTTTCAAGGGGCACCTGGCAGTATATAAACTGTCAAATCTAGATTGTTGTTGATTTGCTTTCATATTTTCACTGTTTTTAGTGAAAAGTAACTGCAAAAATTTCCCATTTGGAGGATGAGTACTGTTAAAAATCTTCCTTGTGTATAAGTGAGAACATCTCAGTTCTGTTCCTCATTTCAGTAAGAATTATGAACTTTGCTGATTTTGAAAAACATTTAACTCACATATTTTTACCCTTAACTGATTTTTTTTTCATGTTTAACTGCACTCATCAGGCAGACAAATGGGAAAAGTAGTCACAAATGTCCCACATGTTTCTGACTCAGCCATAAAGAGGATATCCGGATAAATAATCCAGATAAATAACTCAGGTAAATTACATATCCTCCACTGAAGTAAACCAGAACTCCTTCAACATTCAGGAGATAGCATTCACCTCAGCTGATACATGCGATACCTCTGATACCACTTGGTACCTCTTACATGCCCAAGAGATATGTTCACATTTTGCAAGTCTCAATCCATAGCAACATTTCAGCACAAGCTGCTTGTTATATTATCTGGTATTCCCTTACGTGGTAATCTCCAGTGAGTGCAGTCCATATCTGCTTTCAATGATATACTTGCCAGGGTGAGTCTGTACATCAATGGGCACGTTGTTCTTGTACCTGTGGAAAAGCAAAGAAGGAGTATGTCACAAAGAGAAGTGTATAATTATATACTTTAAAAAGTCAAGTGCTTGATATTTGAAATAGAACATCAGTTTCTGCGTGGGAAGACTCTACTTTGGAAGCGTAGCCTCTCTCTTTTTGTCTTTGACCTGCCCTAGGTAAATTTTGTTTTCTAATTAAAAGGGGAAAATAGTCTTGAGTGGGATGAAAATCAGTTTATATTATCATTAACTTCATGTTACTACTTGTAGAGGAAGGGAAAAGTCACATGAGCAACACCTCAGAGTTTTGTAAATTGCAAACAACAAAAATTCTGTATTAGGTATCATACACATTTTGTTTGGTTTGCATATTTGATCTGCTTTTAGAGCCTCTATATTCACAAAAATGTCAGCTAAAAAGTTAGCTTTGGCTTTTTTTTTTTCCTTCTGTAGTTAATGTAACAGAAGTCCTGATGGGGCTAGGCTGGTATATACAGTATGAGTGTTTTCTGGAACAGGAATATCTTCAGGATGGAAAAATTTATTGTTCAAAATTCCCAGTAAGTAATTTTCAGGAATGAATTAGTCCGTACTGATCAGTAGTCAGATGCTTCTGTTAATTTCAGAATTTATATAAACAGCTTGAGACTCTCCCTCTGAGAATTCAGTGGTTCATGGTAAACTGTTCCTCACCAGTTGCTGCATAAAATGTTGCCCATTCTGGACAATACATGGTATTGTCATGGTATTTACTTCAGGTAAATGTTTGAGTGAATCCCATCTCAAGCAAGTATTCCACTGGTAATATGGAATAAACTGGGAATAGAAGTCTAATAAATTCCACACTGAATTGTATTCAATACATTTGGGACTGATTTAAGGTCTATAAAGAAAAGGAAGAATGTTTCCTAGGAGAGTGCCCTACTTTAGCATAGCTTTTCCTGTTCTCCATAAGGTATGTATATGAAGTGGAATGATAAATGGTGATAGATAAAAGTATCTTCATCTCTTACTTCGATGTAGCTTAAATATACCTTTCTCCTCCTAAGAGGTAACCAGACAAAGAGCTTTGCTTCTTCATTTCAGATTTTAAATTTTAAATCTCTCATGACTTTCAATCCGGGAAGCGAACTGACCTGATGTCAGTGGACTGTCCCACTTCACCAAACAAATCAGTAATTCGCAATTTTATTTTTCCAAGAATATTATTATTTTATCTCAAGGTGAAGCTATATCTGCAACAAATCTGAAAATTGTCTTTCAGCACTGTCAGTGTTATGAAATAAAGAATATTTCCATGGCTAGAAATATTTGAGCACAGTAATACATTGGGATTTTTTCTAGTGCTGAAGTCAGCAAGGACCATAAACCCTAATGCTTTTTATCCTGATCTTCCTCTCAGCAAAATATCTACAAAAAGGGGCTCAGTGCAGGGCAATACTCTCTACTCAAGGGTTGGACTTGATGATTTCAGAGGCCCAGCTGGGTCTATGATTCTATGATTCTGTTCTGTACAACAATCAGTTGCAGAGATGCCTGACATCATTACAGATCTCCTACTCTACTATCCTGACCTAGACAAAGAATAATACATGGGTCCAGCAAGAGTAATCCATTCCCCACTCATCTCATCTCATCTGTGAGGTGGTGCCCTCCCCCAGACTGATCTACCTGGGAAAATCTGGACCTCTTTATGTTCCATCTAGTGTGTCAAATAGTTTAGAAAATAGAATAGTGCCATCAGTTCCTAATATTTTCCAGGGAATATGAAATCCTGGAAAACAGGACTTGACTCCAAAATCACTTTAACTTTTCCCCAAAGGGCTGAGCAACACTTGGATCCTATTGGCAGTGAAGTCGTTTGGTAGCATAGGGTACTGTGCAGAAATGAGCTTTAACTGGTCATGCCAGTAGCAAGAAGACTTTCCCTTCTTTTGCCTTCATTATCAATTTAGTAAAAAATAATTGTTTCAATTTTTGCTTATTTATATTCATCTATGGGAAGAATGGGGCTCGTGTGTTAGAAGGACCACTTGTTATTTCTGGAAGCACAAATTCCAGGATAGCCAGGTCATTAGCTAACGTTGGACTGCAACCTCCCACTGTCATTAGGCACTGATAGTTTATGCTTTCTGCTGCTGGTTTCAAATGTCCTGGGTTTTCCATATGCTTTTTTTTTTTTTCCAAGGGAGTCAGAACAGCTGCATCAGGCAGTTAAGATTTTCTTTAGAAAAAGCTCATGAAGCTTTATAATTTTTCAGGCACAGCATGAAAAGGTCTTCTTTGCTTATACAAAGAATGACTATTTGGAATACTTGACTAATATTTTGTTAGAAATGCTGAATGAAAGCTGACAGATCCAGGTCAGCACTGCTCTATATCTCAGATCAAAGACACCTGCTGAAATGGATGTGAGCTCTTTTTTTCCATTAGTAGCCTGTGGCAAACTGAAATCCCTTTGGATTTGAAAAACATTGTATTAATTTCAGCCGTCCACATTTAGCACTCAGATGAAACGCCGGAGCACAGTGAGAGCAAAGGCAGACAGCTGAAGGCTTGGTTTAACCACGTCAGGTTTTGTGGATAAGGTGGATCTCAACCAAAGTGAAAATGACCCAGCTCTCATGTTCTCGGGTAGGATTCAGATTACGGAGCTGGATTACAGCCATGAGCATAGCTGACCATTCCTTATGTCCAGCTGAGACCAGATCCCAAGGGTTTGTCTGGAATCCTCTTCAAGAGGAATGTCAACACAGGACATTTGCAATTCTTACATGACAGGAAAAGTGTCTCCATGCAGAACCTGGCTACTGGTTTTCAGAGCCCAAGGAGAGAGATCTAGTGACTTTGTGGACATCAGTTCTGGCCTATTAATGTACCTCTTAGGAGCATTTTTTGTCAAGCCCTGAGATTTGAGTTTTTAAGACTTAAATAAATGCAGAGTTCCTTAAGCAATTCAAGCAGTAAATCACACAATATGAGTATTATGTAACATCAGGATATAGTAGATGTTTTCTGTTGTCTCCACAAATACAAGTTCCATAGGACCTACTGCTGTTAATGCTGAACACAGGCTTTATCTTTGTTAATTTTAAAAACACGTACATACATTTTATACACACATTATAGAAGAATTTTTTTAACTAAATAACGAACACCAAATCTCATTTTGTGTCTGAAAAAACAGTTATTACTTATTATCTTAACAACCTGATGGTATATGTGTAGCGTGAGAGAGATAAGAAAGATCAGCTCAGTAGTTGGTGAGACAATAAAGCTTCACAAGTTACTGTTAATCAAGCTAAATTCAATTCCAATCAGGGTAAACTTTAACCCAAAAGTCAAATTAGACCTTCAGTTATGACTAAGAAGATATTTTGGAGTTATTACAGCAGAGATTTAGTACAAGAACCATTCAAGTGAATAGCAAGTTTCCAATAGCTTTCAGAATATGTGGATGGTTCCAGTTCTATCTGTTGTCTTTGATTTCAAACAACGATGATGTGTCTTCTGTGAACACATCATCACCATTGAGATTTCACGGCATCATCATTGAGATTTCAGTTTCATAGACATTCAGTGCTACAGCTGCTCCGCAACCAAGAAGCTTGCTCTTGACCAAAGCCTGCTTTAATGCTTCAGGGACACTAACGTCATTTTGTAGACTAAACAGAAGTATTTGGAAAACATTATTAAAGAAAGCATGATAAATTAAACTGCTATTTTTCCTTCATCATTGAACAGAAGGAATATATTAGATATCTCTACCAAGTAAAGGAAAAATCTATGTACTCCTAGTGCTGTTACACAAAGTACTATTTTGCCTTCTAATATTTTGTTCTCTTTTTGTACAAGGTGACTTGAAATGTTTTTGACAGGCCTGTCATGAGTACTTGAAATTTTTTAATTGAACTTACATTTTTCCAGAAAAATCACTAGATTCAGTGAGATGATTTCAGATATTGGTTATCTGGTGACTTTTAATGCCAGAGATGCAAACTTACCATGTAACACGGGGTGCTGGCCAGCCAGCCACGGAACAACGGAATACAACATTTTCTTTTTCCCAGATAGTGTGGGAGCGAGGCTCAATGATAAACTCGGGAGCATGTAAGAGTTTATCTTGATTCAACTTTTTATGGAATGCCTGAGTCTCTTCTAGCTGGAAAAGAAACATTTTATTATAATCTTGATTATAAAACTTGATTATAACAGCAGTTGGAAGTGCAAATTATTAATACCCACCAGAAAAAAAAAAAAAGGCAAAACTCGCTGTATTTTTTATTTAAAAACTCAGTCAAGCATAGTTAATGTATTTGTCTCACCTGGACACAGAAAACAAATTTTTCATTTTCCAGAAGTTCTCCTTCCACAAATAGGAAGATCTGATTTTACTGGGCTTTTTTCCTTAAAACTATTTGAAGTAGAATAATTTTTCACATTTAATTACTTATTTATTAGTTTAAATACAGAGTGAAAGATGAAATGGGTCTGAAACTCAGATGCCTTCTATACTTTTGCTGTAATGCAGGCTTGTGCAACCTAGATCATCTCTGACAGACCTACTCTCAAACTTTTCCTTATGAAGGGATTTTTCCCAAGGTAACTAATATGCTATAAATCTTGCTTTCTGCAAGCTAAATTATTTCTTTTCTGCCTTAACTTTCACCTATCTGGAGAATTATAGGTTCCTGTACTGAGATTATTAAAAGAAGACAGATTTCATAATCCTCTCAGTCTTTCATAAACTGGAAGATATCCCTTTTCCTTAGAACTTTTTTTCTCAATTCTGGACAGGTTCTATTTGTCCTCAACATTCATCAAACAGCAACTACTCACTATCATAGGTCCAAGAGACTCCAACACAATTAAATAACTGCCTGTTATGTGTTAGTGATAATACTCTAGAATGGCCTTTGTTTTTATATGACTGACATTCAATCGTCTGACATTAAATTTCTCTCAAGTTCTGAAGTACTTCTACCTAGCCTGGAATTCCTCATTTATTTTATCTTTTCCTTCTGTGTGTAGTAATCTCCATTGGTTGTTACCAAATTTCACCTTCCCTGTTTCTTAGTTTGAGATGATTTTGAATTTTTATCTTGTCCTTCAAAGTGTTTACACCCTTTCCAAACCTTATGTCATGAGGATATTTTATAAGCATATTGATAATTCTTCTGCTCAAAATAGCAATAAATTTGCAAAATAAAACATATTTGCACTTGCTATGTTCTGCCGGTCTGGTCATAACATATTTATAAATATGCTTTGAATATTATTTTTCAAGAAGTGGACAATAATGCATACAATTAGAGATTCAGTTCCAGATATTCCTCCGTAATTTACACACAATTTACCCCAATTCACCCTAATTCTGCCCTAATTTACACCCTATTATTAGAACTCTGGGGTGAATACCTTGGACAAGCTTGTTCTCAGGCTGTAAAGTCCAAAAACTACCCATCCACCTACTTATGGGCAAGATACATATATTGGCAGCTTTATTCTCTGCCCAGCAATTACCTCATATCTGAGTGAACGACGCTGTGCCATTTAACCAGGTGTAGGCATGACCAAAGAGCATACTCTGGTCCTCCACTCTATCCTTCTCTCCCAGCATAACAAGTGTGCCCGGTGCCTCAGGCACAGTGCCTCTTTCCTTATCCATCTGACACCTGGATAACAAGACTTGTAAGGAATTCAGAAGATTTCCATTGAAAACACCTGGGGGGTTTTTATGGAGTAAATCAGGCTCTGGTGTGCTAGGCACTTTACAAACACCAAACAAAAAAGACCCACGCTGTTTACAAGTCTAGGTGTTCATTTCTACTCTTTTACCGTTTTTTTCATGGCCACACGTTCAGCAGACTCCCGGATCGCTACTTTCCTTGATTTTTTTTCATGATGCTCCTCTTCAGAAGTTGACTTGGCCACCTTACTGACACTAACTCCTTCACCTGTGGCAAAAAGGTTCCTCTTGGCAACATATGCAGCACTTTCTTTAATTCTCTCTTCTTCAGTGTCTGTAATTCCACTGATATTCACTTCTCTGAAAGAATTTTTAAAAAGCAGAATCCTATCAGAAAATGCTGAGAACATATTCCATTTATACTTTCTATCAAATTAGCCACCTACAGTGGCCAACACTCTTTCACAACATATTTCTGCTACTACAGTCTCATATGCATTCAAAGCAGAAACATGGAAGGGCTCTGCAAAAAGAATGAGTATTTCACTGTCTAAAGACACAGCCATTTTCAGCACCACTCCCTATAACCGTGTCACGCACACAATAACTATGTCACACACATTTCCGGTTTAACCATTTATCCTGCTGTGGTTTTATATCTCCATCACCATAAAGAGTAGGGTAAGGCACACCCCCAGATCTTCAGTTACTGACTGGTGGCCTGCAGCATTCATAACAACACTACCAAAGGTGCAGGAGACAAGTGAAGCTGTGTGGCAATGTCCTCACTTGTTGTTTATACAAACCCCTCACATTACTGTATATAACAAAAAGTTCTCCTTGTTTGTAGAAAATTCAATCTTGTAATGCTTTCAAGGAGGTGATCAAGGATTTTCTTGAAGCCTGCTCTTCGGACTTTCTAGGGGAGTGAGACACAATGGTTACTCTCAATAAGTCCGATCCTGTTTCCCCACTCACATGTGGATGTACCATTGCAGCCGTATTGTTGTGACACTGTCAGGATATTATAGCTGCTATAGTAGTGCAAATACAATGAGAGTTCCTTGACTTAAGAAGAAGCATTAATATCCTTCTGCTGAATTTAGTTGTTTTAAGGTGACATTAGATGGCACACTGAAAACAGGTTCTGTTTTAGTTCTTAGTAAGTGCCGTCTTGCAAGCACTATAGAAACAGTAGCCTCTGTTTCCAGAATGCACTCAAGCATAGCCTCTCTATGTTATCATAAAATCCTTACTACTACTACAAAGCAAAAATATTAGGAAGAATTTTTTTTTCCTGTTTTCTTTTAGATTGCCAATATTATGCATTTGATAGCACATCTCAATACTCAAGAAAATTTGGATTTAAGCTCAATTAACTGTCCAGCCCCTTAGCTATGAAGTCAGTTTGGTGAGATGCAAGATAAGCCAAGAAGTTGAATTTGCTGTAAACTTAATTACATTTTAAAATTGCTTAAAAGCCTGAAAACTTTACTTAACGGCATAGAGCTTTGACCTATGTCAAGCTCAGCTTCCTGGGTTTTGGGTTGCTTTAAGAAGATGATCCTTAAAGAATCAGTGAAATTATAGATTCCCTTCATGTAGGCACACCAGCTGCCCCCACAAATATCATCTGAAGCTTCAGATATATATGGCCAAGATTTTTTAAAACAATTTTTAGAAATCAGTTTAATGAATATGAATATAACTATCTACATTCAGTTTAAACGAATCCATGGCATTTTTCTTCAAAGGCAAACTGATATTATTTCCTCCTTAATTACAGTAGCTAAGACCTCAGCAACTTCACAGTATAGACTTGTTCCTCAAGGCATTGAACATCTTCTGGGAGCTGATGAATATACTCAGGCTAATACAGGACTCTTCTTAGTCATCTGCAGTTGTGGTTCCCAGGTGGTTTTGATCAACAGTAATAAATATTTAGATTTTCTAATAATTTCTTCCTGTTATAATCTTCCCAGATCAAAGAGAAACATGCTTCCTAAAATGATGAGTGTACTAAGACAGCACAGGGTACCATTTAAGAATTGATTCAGCAATCATGTCTCAGGGGTTTCAGTAGAAAACACTTTTCAAACAGACACAACAAGATCAAACTCCTATTTTGTGACACACACAAAATATAATTTTAAGGGTATTTGCCATCTACAGTCCTTTGGCGTGGATTTATTAGTGGTTGCAAATAGTTCCACAAGCCACACTCAATATCTTCAGCATCTATGGCATTAAATCAGGCTCTGAGTGTTTTATTGTCTAGAATGCTGCCTGGCCATCCATAATTTTGTTTCACAAGGATTAGCCCCAGTGTTTAAGAGGAACACTTGTAAAAGTGAATAGTCTGAGCAAAGGAGTTTTTTACAGCAGAATGTGAAGGTTCCAAAGTAGAACTAAATAATGGAAATGGTGACACATCACTGAAGGTCATCCAGCGGGATGGGCAAGAGCTCCAATGAAGCCACAGAGAGCTGACCTTTATAAATAACTATTCCTTTTTAACAGCTATCTGCCCATGGGAAACAACACATCAATTTCACTGGGGAATTTGGGAATGACACATAACATGCACATGGTACAACGGCCTTCAGCTGTTATCTTTCAAACAAGAATAAATATCTGACAGGAATGTAGCATGCAACTTCCGCAGTCTTGGCATGCAGTCATGAGCGTGATGACAACAGAAAAAAGCCCAAACCTGATACCATTTCATGCCATGTTGAATTGGGCACCCTAACAATCTTTTTTTAACATTTTGAAAAAAGAAAGGATCAAACAAACTCTTTAGGTCATCTCAGTGGCAGAAAAGCACACACAGCTTTCTGAATTGCCATGTATAAAAAGTAAGATTGATACCAACAACAGGAAGAAGAATAACAATTATATAAGAATCTGACAGTATCTTTTAATGTAGGATACCAAACTATTGCACAGATACAAATAAATGAAGTAACACACTATCACATTGAGTTAGATATTACCATATGCATTAAGAAAAAAAATTAAAATAAAAGTATTTAAGATTTGTTAAGATGTTAACATGATGTCCTAAGATCACAGGGGCCCGTAAAAAAGCAAAGTACTAATTGCAAATTGTGTTTTTCAACTATTGTCCAACGCTATAAATTTTACCTTTGTAGACTCGAGATACAATAAAAAGGGAGGATATTTGTGCTTGAGGGCATGGGAGACCGATGAGGAATCTACTACCACGTAAGTATAAACACTGGGTGACATGCAAAAGTAGTGAGAAGCCCTGAGAATATGTTATTGCAAGTTTTGTTTAGACTACCACGTAACTAGTTATATGTTTCTATCACAAAAGATATAGAGGAAATTCCAAAGCAATTTTTTTTAAAAGGCAGCAGTGTGTTTCTTAATGTGGGTTGGATCAAAAAGAGCAGTGAATCTAGAACAGGAATATGCAAGGGCTGAGAAAAAAATTACTCTGAGATAGTGGGAGGGAGTTAATAAAACCAAAACTGCTGGTCTCACCACAAAAGCATCATAAATGCTCAGAAGGCCAGAGCAAAAATATCTTCCACTGACAAGCTGGAACTCAGTTTCACATGAAACCACAAACTTGGATAAAAAGCAAAAGTGCCATTGGGTGTTGACTAAGCAGCAGACAGAAAAGCACTGGTTCCCGGAAACAACTTGGAAGTGACCCATGAAATATGCTGTTGTGCAAAGGAAAGACAAGTTGTAGGGAGGTTTCTGTTCGACTGCAGACAGTAAAAAAATTTTTCACCTGGCCTCTAAGCAGGAACCAGTTTACCATACCACATCCCAGTATGTATTAATCTGAACAAGTGACTAGGCTGGAACTGCGGGACATACCTACTAAAATCACTATGCCATACCCCAAAAAGGGCAGTGGAGCCTCCTTGCTCATGTTGGTTCTGGCTTCCACATAAAGTTCACATTCAGCTTTACTGAGAACACTCCTGCAGTAAGATGTATTACATCAGTAGTAACCATACAATAAATACCACCAATACTTGAGATCAGTATGAATCATTACAGTGGATTTGAAAGAGTATTTGGTTTCATTCCAGGTTTTCCCTGTGCCAGGACAAGACATTAGCACATTGTTTCATTGTTTCTATGTTTAATGCTTGGTAAGAGACGTTTGATTACAGAACAAGTCTTTAAAACAAAAGAATAAGCTAAACATTGTGGACAACATGCTTGTCAAGTTCCTAATAAGCAGTGTTATAATTATATTTTCACTTCATAGAAAGTGGTCCTGACAATGTTAAAAACACAGTCCCGACACATAGGTTCGTTTGTCCTGGCTCTGGATGATCAATGTCTGATTTTCTGCCAGTCAGCTGACTTCTCTGTGTCTTTTGATCACTCATGTGAAGTGCAAACTGCCACCATGAGACCCATGAGTGTAAAAATAGATTAAAGGATTTGTTATTTTATAATTTGTTCATAAAATGTCAGAAATAAAATACCAAAAAAATGAAAATGAACATACCGTCCTGTGAATATGGGCACTGAGTAGTCCATGGCTTCGTTCTCTTTGTCCTCAGATATCAAATTCGGTTTTGCCCTCTTTGCTTTGGGACTCATCTTATAGGATTGATCTTCGATCATTAAATTGGTGTTTTTCAGTCTGAGATAAAAATTATATTGTTGAATTCAGGAAAAAAAAAGCTGTTAAGAAGCACTCCAAAATACAGTTGAAGTACAAAAATGTATTGCTGTGTTGTTTTATAAGCAAGAATTCATAATGTTTTATAGCCATAGGTTTAAAGTTACTAAACACATAAGCAAATGTACTTTTGACAAATCCATCATTACAAACATACCACTGATGCCCCTTAATATTAAATCTAATAGAGAAAATAAACAATATACTTGATTAAATATACATTTAATAGGTCTTTGTTTGGGACTTGGAGAGTTCATTTATCCAGTTTTGATAGATCCTGAAGTCACTGAGAGCACTGAGTAATTCTAAAGGATTACACATCTGAACTCATAACTTCTACTTTTCCAAAATTTACAGTCCTGAAATTGTCTGGTCCTGAAACAAAACAGTGGTGTTCAAATATATCCAAAGTAATTATACATTTAAGTTTCTCTGCAGAAATTGTAGGGCGGAGCACTGTTCAGTCACCAGTGTTGCTATTTCCACTGCTCTCCTGTACCACTCCAATCCAGTACAAGGGAAGAGCTGAGCGAAGTAGCAGCATTTAACATAGCACAGATAAATGGAGAATGAGTGGAAAGGAAGAAGAGCAAACCAGAGGGAAGGCTGCCCCTCCTAGCTAGCCTGGGAGGGATTCTGAAGTCTGTGAAGCATATCTGAGGCAATCATTTTAGGCTCATTTTTAACATGGTTGCAACTTGTTTTAGCGAAGCTCCAAACACTTCCCTTCTCCTTTCCCAAAACAACACATATCTAATTCCCAGATCTATGGAATATGCTAATTGGTTGCCTGCCTTTTATAAATCCCCAAAGTGTTTATTCTTCTCTGTTGCAACATCACCACGTTGATGGTCCGGACATTTGGCTACACAGCATAAGCTCATCACTTAGATGTGTAGATAGAGGAGCAGAATTCAGGCACAGAGTTGCTCAGCAAGGCTTGTTGTCCCAGCCATGTACCACTATCAGGGATAATGTTCCTCCCATTCCCTGGATAGCTTACACAGCATGCTGTACACATATAATCAAAACTCGTGCTAGCACTGGGCCCCTGAGAATGTTACACATGCATAATGCAGTATTACAGATATTATATCCTTGGGCTAATGTTTTCCTTAGGCTGTATCCCTGCAAAAGTACAAGGTTCAGAGGTGTCTCCAAGACAATAACAGTGCTTAATTTCCAAAATATGTAGTAATAATCTATCCATTGAGACTGTGTGTGAGATCACACTGGTCCAGTTTCATTCTCCCATCTTTCCTTCCTTTGTTTCTTTGTGCCCATCCCTTTGCTCAGACTGAGTTCTCTCCCTACACAGTCCCTGCTAAATCAGTCTGCCATTCTCTAGTTCTCTTAATATCTTTCCTAATGTAATTTTTTATCCTTTATCATCTAGTTCCTTGCCTCAATGTCAAATCCCCTCTCATATCTGCTTTCCAGCCCTCATCTTTTTGCCCTGCCAGTCCCAGGACTGTCAGGAAGAGTTTCCTTTCCTTTCTCTTAGTACCCACCTCATCAGACTCAATTGTATTCAGCTTGCCAGGCATTGCAGTGAGGCAGCCCCTCTCCTCTGTGCTCCCCACTGTCAAAAAACCCTTGATACAGGGGTTAAAAGCAAGCATGCACTGATTCTCCTCCCTTCCTCCTCTCCCTGTATCCTGGGTTCCATGTAAAGAAAAGCACAGCCAGTGAGGTCCTGGTAGGCACCACTGGGTCAGCCAAGACATGGATGACATCTACAGCAGAGAAATGCTGTGGGGTCTGACACCAGGCACTGGTGGAAGGGGGTCCAAGAGAGGCAGATCCAGCTCTAGGGACAGAAATCCATGCAGAAAACACTTGGGCACAGTCCAGACAGAAAGGATATTGTGAAGCAGGATATGCAGTGGCCTTACTCCTGGGCTGGACAATGATTTGGTACAATCACTAGGGCAAACCACAAATGTATTGGGAGAACTCATCATCAGATAAGTGATGTGAAGTATCAAAGGCAAACTACTTTCATTACTTTTCATAATTGAACTATAGTCTGTAAGGAGCTGCAGTTCTCTACTTAGCAGGTGACTTTTATTCCTGTCCTATTTTAAAATGGGACAAACCTGGAATTTTGACGCTGATTGCCATTAGATTTCCTCAGGGTTTTAGGCTGGACCTTTTGGAAGGCTACTTGATTCCTAGTTGTTTCTAGATCAAGAAGGAGAATGGTACTGTCTGAACTTCAGTTAAAATGCCAAGAAGTTTTCTATTTTCATAAAAGTAGTTGAAAACTGTGGTAAAACTTTCAGCTCAAGCATTTACAGCGCTGTTAAATCCAGACTAGCACTTTGTTCTTTGTTTGGCCTTGCTGACTGTTTAGTTTTCATTTATGGTCCAGATTATGCATTCGTGTAGGGAATTAATGGGGAGCATGCATAGAAATTCCCATTGCTCCCTGCTAGACATTATGTTGATGTCTTTCCTATATAATAGTAGGGATTTCCTATCTTTCACTTACAACACTCTAAAATTATTTGAAAAGAATAAATTCCTATAGGCTCTGTTTGTTTGACAGTTGTATTTTTTACATAAACACTCCAAGTGTTTGAAGTTGAATATCTCACCTTCATTTTTTCTGCCTTCCACATCTCACTTTATGAAAATATCCCCTGAATCCTTCAGATTAATGCCAGAGATCTTTATCACAACGAAGCCTGAGAAACAGAAATGGAACTGGGACTTTTACTGAGGTATGATGATTAGGATAAAAATATGTGTGGCTGATTCCCACTCACTTCTGAGTTTGCTAAACCACATCTCCTGACTGAGGTATTTTTGCTGCAGCCACCTGATTATTTTCTAGGTTATTACTCCTGGATCCTTCATGTTGTGGCATCCCTTGGTCAGTTCTTGTGTGTATATTCTCAGGAACAGAAAAGCACTTTTCTAGTTGTCTTTTCCTCTCTTCTTCTTTCCCTGGAAGAGGCAGCTAAAGCAGGAGCTGTTGTGCTGTCTTCTAAGAGCAATTCTTGGAGTGGTACAGGAGAGAGAGCACTCAGCTATCCAAAATGCATGTGATAACTGTGAGCAGAATGATGGATCCATGTGGATCCTCTAATTATCTGCTATTCTCAGACTGATAACACAACACTCCAATCAATTTCCTTCAGTCATTTGCTCTTCCAGAAAGTTGATCTGGACTAAGTAAGACACTACTGAGAAGTGTTCCATTGAATATTGCCGGTGATGCTTTTAGACCAGTTTCCTGTTCCTGGTCAAGAACGGGTAAAAAGAAAGTTTATGGAGAGTAAAATCCCTTCATCAATCCTTTTGGATTCAAGTAAAGACCTAGGGACATCCTGAGCCAGAGGTTGCATCCTGGCTGCAACAATGAGCTTACAATTTTATATATGAAAATGACACTTTCTTTTGAACCTGTTTTTATCTGCCACTTTATAATCTCTTCTGTGCTTACACACCATGCTGGGTGAAAAATTGTTCTTTCTTCACGCTCTGCACATCTATCGCATCACTCATTAACATCACTTGCACACATTCACCTTCTTCCCAAGGTAAGAGCCCCAGGGTCTTACCTACCCCCAATAGAAAGTATTCCACACCTCCCCCTATCCTCTTTACAAGTATCTGATCCTTTCCAGTTTCAGACTGTATGTTTTGAGATGAGATGATCAGAACCGCACCTGGTATTTCAACTACCTTGGATTAACACACTGGCATAATATGCTTTCTGTTTTACTTTTGCTTTCTTTCACAGCTGTTCCTAAATTTCTGATTGCTCCATGACCACACCAGAGCACCCAGCTGGTGTTTTCAGAGAGATATCCAGAGTCACTTTAAAGTCATCTTTAGAATTGCACTGGATAAGCCAAGAGCTGAGATAAATAAATTTGAAGCAGCAGAAAATGTTTCTCCTTTTCAAATCCTGTAATTTCCTTCTGATCAGGCCGAGCTATAGGAAGTCCAGTAGAAATGCATATTCAAATGGAGCTCTTTGGATGGGAAAACAGATCAACACTATTCTAGCATGAATAGTTTACCTTTTGTGTTATTACTATTTCCTATTGTACAACACAAAACCCAAACCCTGTCTACGACGATTATTTACATGGCCCAAAGGAGGACTCTGCTTTCTTGAACCAGATTCTAAAATCTTGCCCTTTATTTTAAAATGTTCCAACCTTTTACCTGATATGTGGAACAGAATCTCCCTGGAGGAGAAGGAGCAGAGTATCAGTGCTCTCTAGTTTCATGGGGAGGAACAGTACCATGACCTTTTAACATCTTTCAGCCTCATTTGATATGCCCAGCTAGCATATGTATGTTTTTTCCAGGTCAGGTACTATCTGTACTGCCTTATTAAGGTTGGTGGTCCAAGCCTACTGTCCTCGTTTCTTGGTGTTTTTCAGCAGGTTAAAGCACCAATGCCAGCATTTTTCTACTCTCTCAATAGAGTCACTGAATTGTAAATGCTAAAGTCACAGGCATTGCTCTGCAGAGATGCAAAAAATAGATACTATTAGCTTTTTTCCCCCTAGTCCAACAGAGGAACTAAAGACAACAACATTATGCAGGCTTCTGAAACTCCCAAACAGATGTTTTGTTTTGATTTCCTATTCTCAGACAGAGATTATGTTATCACTGTCCTTGCTTCCGCGCTTGGAGAGACAGGATTCCCACCCTGCACAAAGCGAGCCTGCACCCAGCAAATGTAGAAATTCCCTGCTAGAATGCTCCCAGAGCATGCTGCCAGAATGTGTTCTGGGAGCAGGCCACAACACCCTATTCCTTAGTTATTTCACTCCTTCATGAAAAGGCACCTGTAAGCTCTTTTACACCTCTACAAAATCATGTCCTCAGTATGCTTTTTTTACATCTCTCTTTCACTTTATTCCAGCAGCAGAAAGGGATGGTGTCATACACAATGTCTGCACCAGCTGCACCTGCTGGATGAGGTTCATTAGCCAAGAGGCATTTTCCAGGCTTTCTTTCTAGCAGATACTTCTTTCCTAATACTCTGTGTTTTAATTTACTCACTTTGAAGAGGAGAGAGTGGATTGGCAAACCCAGTTACAGGAAGGAAAAAAGAATAGGATTTTCTGAGAAGAGCTCTTTAAAGGCAGCCTCTAAAAATGAGACGTGCGCTCTGGTGACTATATTAATTTTAAGTTGGTGACAGGTTTGTCACAAGACCAGGCAATATTGCTGGCAATAATCATGCTGTTCCCTAACACAGCTTCCACAACAATTTTATTTGAAGGGGAATTGTTTCCACATAGCAGTTCTCATTACAATAAATTCCATGCTTGGCTATGACGTCTGGAAGCTACCTTCTTAACCCTCACCTATAATAAACCAAAGGATGAGCAGTGCCAAGATCATGGTCCTCTCATGTTTCTGCAAGTGTATTATTTACTCAGCCCTGTCATGATCCTGATTACAATATTTCTTAGAAGAACATTTACTCTCACTGTCTGGCAGTCTAATTAATTTTAAGTTAGTATGGTATCTCTCCTCTGTCTGGTTGGTTTACCTGGATTACACCACATCTGTGCTGTTTGGCTTGACCTGCAAAATACATACAAATGTCTAAGCCACACCAGTAACTTCTGTTTTCCCTCCAAGCGTTTGGCCCTTTTGGTGGCAGATAAACTGTCTGTGACAAAATGGGATTTTCCGATACTGCTAGACATGGAAAAGCAGTGAAAGATCAAGGAAAGGCAAATGACTGAGCTTCCCAAAAAAGAAGTAAATGAGTTTAATCCAATAATCCTGTCTGACAGGCCTGTAGTGCTATAAGCAGCTTTGGCAGACCTGACTTAAAGCTCCTCAGAGATACATGGATGATGGAGTGTTCCTGTGGAAGAAGGTTTTCCCGCAGGAACCAGCCTGTCCATGCTGGCATCCCCTGAGGACTAGGTAGGGAAGAAGATGGATGGCCACAACATTGGATTAAGGGAGGGAGCTGCCACCCCTCATCTGCAGAGATGCAGCCCATTTCTCAGGGGAAGCAACAGCCCCCCCCTTCTCCTGCCTCTGCTGAGGCCAAAGATGCAGTGTGTGGCTACAAACAGCCCTGGGAGCTGGTGGGGAGGGTTGGGTGTGAAGGGGCAACCTTTACACAGTGAGACTTTCTAACAGGACCCCAGGCTTTTGCAGTTTTTGCAAACTGTAATCAGCAAAGCTGCAAGCTTCCATACTTGCTCTTGTTTTTTACAGTTTTCATTTTTCTCATTTTACTTCTTCAAGCTGCTATGGTGTGAAGAAGACTTGAAATGTGTGGAAGGAGAGTCTACTTGCACAAGGAGATTTTTTGTCTTCACTGGAAAGCAAGATGTGGCTCCTTCAAGCTGTCTATGTCCATGCTCTGGGCATGTTTTCCACTCAAGTGAGACTTCAGCGTCAGAGAATTGGGTCCAGGTCAAGGTCTTGCAGGTTAGCTAGTCCATAGTCCTTCTCCTCTACTTTCCTCATGATAAAATCCTCACATAGCACAAACTGCATGTCAACACTGTTGCTTCATGAACACTCTTCTGTACAGTGACTATAGAAAAGGATGAGACTTAGATTTTGCAAAAAGACTGAAGTATGGCAGAGACTACTTTAGATAAAAATAAGAAGTGTCCTGAATAAAAGCTTAGTATTTGAATTTTCCTGTTGGGCTTGTTGGTGTTTATCCACAAAAGTCTATGCATTATACATTAGGTGTATATTTGACGTTACTATCTAGTGATAGATTGATGTAATAATCAATTGTTAGCTGAAAAATTTTGCCTGGATTTGGATTCATGTGTCCATTCTTGTTTCAAACAAACTTCACTTGAGGCCATTTATATACGGTATTTAAATTCAAGGCTCTTTATACTTTTTAAAAATTGAAAAATATTTGAAGACCCGTGTCCTTTTTATTATTTTTTTTTTCTACACCATTACTTTCATAGAGGTGAAAACAGAAAGTGTTTGATTTGCCCAATTTATTTTAGCAACACCTTTTGTTTCCATGTTATCTCTTGGAGTGTTTTGGGCCATCTGGGGAAGATAGCACAAACTTGGAAAGAGTTACTTCAAACTGGCACTACGTTTAGCTGTAGAGTCACATTGTTTGTTCCACTTTACCTCTTGCAAATTGGGCAAATGGGCTGCAAAGACAAAGTAAATATCAACATAGAGGCGATATTAACCATAAAACTATATTAAATATTGAGAATTTCATTCAGAAGCATATTCTCTCATGTGTTAATTAAGTTCTGTACAAGAGAGATTTGAATTGCATGTGTCTAATCTCCAGAGCCCTTGTCTTATATAGCAGCATTGTATTTCTCAAGCCTCCAACACAATGACAGGACCACAGAGAAAAAAAAAGAAGTTACAGCTGTGACATTCTTATCTCTGATTACCAGGATAGTATATCAAACTACTGGCAAGTCTCGTACTACAGAGTACTATATATGCAAATATACTATTTTAAAACAAAAGCTACTATCTTGAACAAAACCTAGGGAAACCTGGAAATGTTGTAAGTTCTCTCCCAGTTAAGCAATTTTGCGTCTTTTAATATTACTTTGCGGACATTAGAGTTCTTCTTATTAAAAATATACAGGTTTCAGAAGACATCCATATGACAACTGAAGTGCTTGTAACTGGGATTGAGAAACAACTTTTTTTTAATGATAATTCTTTACAACTTCAAATAATGTTCCTTTTTTTTATGAGAATCTTTTCTGTAAGAAGAAGGAGGCTCTGGGTTAGGGTCAGCAACAGAGCACAGGCACAACTGCATCACTGTAGAAATCTGGGATATCTTACCCTACTCAACTCTCTTTGGAAGCATAACCTTCAGTCCCAGCACCTCGAGTTTGCTTACCTTCACCAGCAGACGATAAATAAGGTTCTCACTGCTTCACTCAGTGGTTAATGATTTGCACAAGTGAAATTGTTTCAACAGCAAAGATTGGATATTACCCAGCCTGACACAGTCACCTGTAGAATCTTAGAATCATTAAGACTCTAAGGTCATCAAGTCCAACCATTAACCCAGCACTGCCAAGCACACCACTAAACCATGTCTCTAAGTGACAGCTCCACATGTTTTTTGAACGTTTCCAAGGATGATGATTCCACTACTTCCCTGGGCAGCCTATTCCAATGCCTGACCACCCTTTCAGTGAAGAAATGTTTCCTAATATCCAATTTAAACCTTCCCTAGTGCAACTTGAGGCCATTTCCTCTTGTCCTATCTCTTGTTACTTAGGAGAAGAGACTGGCTGCCACCTGGCTACAACCTCCTTTCCCACTTTGTAGAAAGTGATGAGGTCTCTCCCAAGTCTCCTTTTCTCCAGGCTAAACAACCCCAGTTCCCCCAGCTGCTCCTTATAAGACTTGCGCTCCACACCCTTCACCAGCTCTGTTGCCCTTCTTTGGACACGCTCCAACCACTCACTGTCTTCCTTGTAGTGAGGATTCACGTAAAGTCATTCCTCTGGGCTGTAACAGCCTGAGGTTCAAAGTCCTGCACAAACCCTGATAATCAGAGGTTTTACCCTGAACTTCCTGAAAGCCAAGTGAAGGCTGTAATCACAAGGTGTTGTTTACTGTGGTACAGATAGATTTTCCCTCAGTGATGTTGGCCATAATTCCACAATCCTTGGAGGACATTCAGTTTTCAAAATTAAAATTTTCTAGTTGACAAGTCCTGATCAGTTCTTCTAACAATACTCTAAATTTTATATTAATACAGCAGCAAGCAGATGTTTTGGGCTATAATTTGTTGATAATTTCCTTTGTTGCTAACAGCTGCTCTAATCTTACTTTAATACTCCCTAATTTCTGTAAATCTCTGAGATATATGCATACAAATAATTTGAGGCTACTATATCAAAAATATTCTGCTAATGTAATTGCTTAAGCAATATTTATTACCTTAAAGAAACAGAAAAACACGGCAGCTAAGCATAGCTGCCCTTCTTGTGCAAGATGGACACTTCAGGGTATTTTTACTTTGGATCTGCCTCAACCAATATACAGACCATTAGGGCAAAGAAGAATGATATATGGACAGGTCAGCTCAAACTTGCATAAACAGCTTTGAGTCCTTTTACTGCTCCATCCTGGTCAGGTAAGACACAGCTTCAAGCCAAAAGCTATCTCAACTCTTCATATTAAATTCAGCTGTACTAATATGGCTAAACAACTTGGAAGGAGAGGTGGTTCGTGCCTAATAATTTTGGAACATGAATATGTCATTATTCAGCCCCACCCGCATTGCCAGTGCTCTTATTATGCCAGTCCAACCATCACATGTGAATTAGTCCAACAAACTAAGCTGACCATAGGCCTTACCATTGCCAAAGCCAAATGAAAAAACCACACCAGGAAAATGCATTAACATCGAGCTACAGAGACAATTTATGTGGAAGAGGAGTAGAGTTTTGCCATTGATTTCAATGGGAATTGGCTGGACACTTTTGTACTGGAATGCTGTTTCAAAGATGGATCCACTTACCCTAGACTGTAGGCTTCAGATCCCAGCCTGTAGGCTGTAGCCAGCTTGTTGATGGATTCAGATGCATGGCCATACGCAGCTGAGCTCCTGCTGAGGGATTCAGAGTCGAGGCTGTAGGCAGCAGATCTCTTACTCTGTGCAGCAGAGTGATCATAGGCTGCGGATCCATAGCTATAGGCTGCCGACTCCAGGCCGTAGGCTGAGGAGGCATGGCTGTAGGCTGCTGAGGAGTCGAGGCTGAAGCCTGCTGCAGAGGCATGGCGATAGGCGGCAGAGCCCCTGGCATAAGCTGTGGATCCTTGAGCATAGACAGCAGCTTTGCTCTTTGTTTCCTTCTGGTACTGGCTTACAGTGGATGTCAGTGCTTTGTGGCGGTACGCACGGTCATAGTGCTCGTGGTGTCTTTGGTAGAAAGGTAAAGACATCATGGGTGCCTCCTAATTTTGCTTTTCACTGCACACTTCTGAATGCAAATAAGCAGGATGGTGTCTGAAAAAGGACAGATCAAATGTGAGGACTATTGTCAAGGAAACTCCTGAGTTAGCATACAAAGAAAACATAACTTCATACGAACTGACACAGAACTTGAAAAATCAACCGCAATGAATTCAGGTTTATCTTTTTTTGATGTGACCAGCTTTCAGATAGATTCATATTTAAGTTTCAAGATGCTCAGAGGTCATCCATCACGACCAGAAAACTTTGCACTAACGTGTCCCTTCATTTGTAGCTGGCCTCCCTGTTACTGCCAGCTATTCAAGTTTTACGTGCTCAGCTTCTCCACTCATTATTGCAAACTAATGAAACTTTATGTGCCTGGCTTCTTCAGAGATAGTGTAAATAATTTTGTTCAATTACAATAGAGATAATAGAGTAATAAACTATTTTAAAAGCCATGAGCAATTCCAACAAGGTTACGTAGGCTGAAATAAAAATATATGAGCATTTCACTAATCTTTTAGTCCAATTTTCAGATTCAATTTAATATTCCATTTAGTATTTTAACAATTAATAAAGACATCAAGATTAAAAAGGGTGTCAGTTTTTCTGTAAACATGCATATTACATTGATTATTTTGTATGTGATACTAGGGTTCAATTTAAAAGGACTTATCATACCTTTACAGTTTAATTGGGGGTACAATTTATATGCAATGGGTAAAATAATATCATGCTCCTTAGTCCAAATGAATCCTTTTTTTAACCTAGAATGTCATGTTCAAGATTGTCAAGAAACTTCCTCCAAACAATAGCCCTGTCTAAGTTTCAGTTTGCCCAGTAGATTATCTTGCAGTCGTTTGTGCTAGGAAATTTGATAAGGTGAGAAGTAGTTCCCCTCTCAAAATGGGATCAGGGGTAAGTGCAGAAAGGATTTCCCTTGTTTGTTTGTTTTTAAGCTATCAATTCAGTTCTTATTTTGCTTTTTTTATTATTATTATTATTTTGCTGTTGTTAGAAATGACTTTTTCTTCTTTGGCATGCAAGCTTGCCTCTACTAATCCATATGATAACCTTTCTTTCTCTTCTCTTTAGGCTTACAACATGTCTAGGAGTATACCTGAATAGATACCTGATTATTAATAGAAATGAGCTACAATGAGGAACATTTAGAATGATTTTAAAAAGATCCAAAACCAGTGGTGACAGGCGTTTGTTATTGGGTTTTTAAATATCAATCACAACAGTAAGAGACTTGTTCTGCTTCTTGTTTCATTCATCTTAATGAAAATAAAATCCAATGTTTTGACATAAAATACACTTACAGAACTGGAGAGCAACCATGACTTCATGAAAATCAAGATATTTGAGTGGTGCTGTCCTGTGCAGGGCCAGGAGCAGGACTTTTATGATCCTTATGGGTGCCTTCCATCTCAGAATACTCTATGGTTCTGTGATTTTTTTTCAATGTTTTTTATGCTTCCTATATTTCAGTCCTTGGCTTTTTCTTTAGTATTTGGTTCTGATATTAAGTCAACAAATTGTAAACTATTCTCTTCGATAACTGACCTGGTACTCACCCTAAGCAAGGCAAATTGTGAAAAAAACAAAACCAAAATAACCCTACCAACCAGCCAAAAACGAACAAAGAGGAAAACTTGCAGGGTCTCTCAAGGGAGATGCTCTTTGTATGATAATGGAGTAGATAATTTGTTTGCAGAAGATCAACAAGTAAGAAACTCACTCAGAAGTCTTTATGTAAAAGAAATTGATGATATCCTCACCACAGTGAAACACTGACTTCAAGGAGACCAGTTTATGCACTTCCTTTATTTTTATCTAAGGAATGGCGAGGAATGGGAACGTTTTAGCCTATTGCTCTCTATGGCAAAAAATGATGTTCCTCTTTAATTCCCTTATTCCTCGTGCTGGCTATTTTTTCATGTCAGTCTAAAAGAACACAATTATTCTCTCTAGTATCCTTGTTTCTAGTACCTGTCAATAATTTGTGTTGCTATTTATTTCACTTTGTTAACTACCAGTAGAATGTAATTCCTCTTATTTTTACTAGTTCCAGAAGATTTATTTTTCTTCATTTTTCTTCCTTGCTTTGTCTCCCAGCTCTGGCAAGCTGGGTTTAGGATTTGCAAGTCGTCATGATCTCTGCTGAGCAATGTTAAGGCATAGGGATTAGTATTGTCTTGCACACTGAAAAGGAATGAACATGAGAATATCCTGTTTTCCTTCTGCAGGGTACCACAGTTGTCTCCCTTTGTCTTCACCAGCTTTATTTGCAGCCTTGGCTGGATTCATCACACATACAACAGGCACAATGCTAAAGCCATTCAGTCTGGTTGCGCGGGGATTCCCACAAACCTTTGAGGATTAAAAGTAAGGAGGTGATCTAAAACAACAGAGCTCTGCATTTTTTGCCCATTAAGAAGTTAAACGAGGCATTTCACTTACATCTTATCAAAAGAACAAGCAACGTGAACAAAGGAAACCTTTTTCTTTCAAACTCATAAGGTCTGGACCTCAGGATTAAGAGTCTATGATAGGAGTTAAGAACTAAGGCAGTAAAGCAGGAGCTGAGCACAAAGTCATCTTTCCTGGTTCAAATCAAAGACTGACACTGACTCACATCTTATAAGAGGAAACTCCTTTTATAGGTATTTTATCACACTATGAGTAATGTTTTATTTTTCTTCTGAAACATCAGGAATTGCTTATAGGTCAGAATAAGTTGGTTACAGTAGTCTGATCAGAGTGACACTATCAGAGATGACAAGAAGCTCAGAACTTTCTAAGGTCTTTGCTCCTATTTGGAGCACTGTGTGATTATCAGATTGACTCCCATCTCTCAAGTTGTATAAAATCCATGCTACCAACACCCACTTTGACTGTGTCCATTAACCAGGCCCTTTCAGTGTGAGGGCAATACTCCCTCTCAAGATCTGTGTAGCATTTCATATCTGTAGAGCTTTGCCTAAAAATACTAGTGGCCATAGTTAGGTGAATACGCAGTTTTTGGAGCTACATGTTAGCAGCTGTTCAACTGAATTTTTAAAATTACTACTGAGCAGACAGACAGTTCTGTACTTGTCCATAGGTCGTAGCTACACATTAAAGGGAGTGATTTTACTTGCCTTACCTATTGCACTGTTTGCCAGTCTATGTAATTCTTTAAGGATCTACTCCATGAACCAGTGAAATAGATTTTTTAAAAAAAGAAACTCTTCTAAGAACGAAAAAGAAAAAGATAACATTTCTTTCAGTTCAGTCGATGGCTTTAAAATCAAAAGACATCCTATGCAACTAAAAAATATTCAGGTTATTTACACATTTTGTAAACCCAAAGGAGCTTACATGACAAACTCCTCCTGTATCTCAGTAAGCCATGCTTCATTTGAGAGTACTGTGATAATATACAATAACAGATGAGTGATAATAAAAAAACCCTTGCACTACTTTTTTTTTTTTCACAGCTGAATCCTCATATGTCTTCAGTTCATATCCACAAGTCCCTCAAATAACTGCTGAGCTGAGAAGAATAGAGGGAGCTACTATCAACAGATTCAGATTAAAAATAATTAAACACATAAAGCTTTCCAGCATAAAGAAACACTTACCAGGACCCAAATGAATGGCAGCAAATGAAATAGCTCTCAAGTGGATGAATAGCACAAAAATACAGCAACAATGAAGCCAGCAAAGAAAGAGGTAGTTAGGATGAGGAGTAAGGACTAGACTTCAAGGTCCAGAACAAAAATAATGCCTGCAGTCAGTGGAATGTCAGAGCCCCAGTCCAGACCTTTTATGGCCAGGGGGATGCTATAAATATAGCATCGAAGAGGGAGAGAGACAGAGACAGATAGTGATACCCTATGCTATCTCTGTGCAAAGACATGATGACAGCAGCTTCAAACTCAGAGTTCTCCCTTAAAAGTATCTTCACTAAATTCTGTATAAAACCAGCATTCCAATTCAAAATTATTCCTAGGAACCTTTTTCCTTACTTAAATCAGATTTAGGAGAAAAAAAAAAATACTGTGTCATGAGTCAGAAACTAAGGAAGACCAGTCCCTCTATTGACCTTGCCGTGGTACAAGAATGTGAGTATTTTATGAGTTCTTTTTTTTTTTTTAATGCCAAGCCAAGGTATATGTAATACAGATATTTCAGTTTAATGACAATCTAGCAAGACTATAAAGCCATACAGTGTGTTACAATTCAATAAATATGTATTTTCTTTGTTCTGCTAACAAAGGGTTACTTTTCTATCATCTTTTTTGAGATAAAATACTAAATTTAGAACATGACCTCATGAGGCATTTGAGGAGACATAAACAATGCATCTCTAAAATCCAACTTTTTGTTTCTAAATTAAACAGTATTACCTCTAGGAATAATTAGTGGGCTTGTCTTCTTTCACAGAATCACAGAACATGACGAGTTGGAAGGGGCCCACAAGGAACATCAAGTCCAGTTTCCAGCCTTGCACAGGACCATCCACAAGAGTCCCACCCAAGAGCACAGAAATGTGCAATCAATGTACCTGAATATTACATCAGAACAATTGCTGTCACCTGAGATCTAATAGATGGAATGCACTGTGACATCACTGTAAATACATATTTTAATCTGCACTGTAAATTTAACTTTCAATAGAGGTGATCAGTCCATTTTATTTTATGCATTGACATTGAAATTGCTTTTTAAGAATTCAGAAAGATGTAGGGAGATGAAAACAACTAAACATCTTGTTTCTCTGCTCTCATTTCAAGTCCAATACAGTTTTCACATTCTGTGCTGTCTCTGTTTATTCTGTAAATAAAATGGAGATACAGTGTTAACAGCAAAATATTTTGTATTCTTTTATTATTTTGGCACTTAAATTTGCACATATTTATATCTAGCTTTAATATGAGATAATATCCACAGCTAATCTCAGATCACTTAACCCCTATTTGAATATCAAAGTACATGTTTCAAATCACTTGGAGCTCTGAAGTCTCAGAATCTCTGCAGCACTGTGTATCCACATATATTGGTCTTGGGAGAGACACTCTTGGGAAATGTTAGTTCTGTCTTCTTCTAATTAGAATTTCATAGTGCCAAAGACCAGTTTGTTTTTCTGAATGGGAAAGCTGAAATATGAATTTAGAACCTGACATGGCAGACAAAAATAGCTGTCTAGACTTTCCACTGAAGTTTTGAGAGCTACGTAATCCTGTAGCTGTGGGCATAAATCAAATTCCACATCATCCCATTCCATCTCTTTCACTTAAGTAGAGCCTTCAATAAAACTAACAAAACACTTTCTGGAGCAAAAGGGTTTTGAGCATGTGTGTTGCCTTCTGAGATTTGTTTTCAAACCTGGGTCCAATTTTCTGAATCAATTCCCAAAAAATTCATTTTTCTCCAGAAAAAAAAGAAATCACTTCAGGAAAATGTGCTATTCTCCATTATACCCTAACTAGCCATCTTCATAACCCACTGAAGACAAAGGAAGTCTGTCTCCCTTACCTTCAGCCATGAGAAGGCTTTAATCTCCAAGTCAGTCTCTGTTTCTGCTTATTCTCTGCATCACTCTCAGTCATGTATTTCACAGGGAGTCAAACTTTAACAGAAGGGACTAGAAGCAGCTTACAGCAGCTTGAGTGTCTGGCCTCACACCTGAAGGACCAAGTACAAGACCACCATCTCCTTGATACAGATAGAAATTACATTTGGAGTTACCTAATCATAGCGTTTATAAGAGAGACTCTATAAGGTATTAGTCAAAACGTAATGTATTAGAGATAATACTGTAAGAAGAAAACAGTATAATCTTACATCTCCTTTTGTGCTGGGAGCCCCAAGCAGTGTAGCATCCAACAGAAGGCTCCAGGACACCTTTTAAGAGCCTCCCAGGGGGTCTACAAGAGAGCTGGAGAGGGACTTTTACCAGGACATGTAGTAATAGGACAAGGGAGGATAGCTTTAAATTGAAAGAAGGTAGGTTTAGATTAGATATTAGGAAGAAATTCTTTGCTGTGAGGATGGTGAGACACTGGAACAGGTTGTCCAGAGAAGCTGTTAATGTCTCATCCCTGGAAATGTTCAAGGCTAGGTTGGATGGGGCTTTGAGCAACATGGTCTCGGGGAAGGTGCCCCTGCTCATAGCAGCGGGGGTGGAAATAGATGATCTTTAAGGTCCCCTCCAACCCAAAACATTCTATGATTCTATCCCAAGAGCTCAATTTCTGAGACCTTAAACAAGATCTTAAAAGGCTGAGATATAACATAATATGGCAGAAACAAGTTATATTGGACTATTTTATTGTGCACAGCAGTGGCTGTAGCACTGCTGAGTGTACAGCCTGGCCTGTTCTGTGTAATCAGCTTCTCACCTACTATATTTTTCATTTAGTGCTTCATTCATTTGAAATTAATGTTTAAACCAAATCATTGTCCAGTTGAGCTAAAAATCCTTCTACTAAAAATCCCTGTACTGTTTCACACCAGCTTACATAGAGTACTTTGAATTTCTTCCACGCTTTGTCACTACTCAGTCTCTGTGTGTAAACTGCACAAAGATTTTATATGTGCTTGTAAATTTGACAGGCATATGTAATACAAATTTATTCAGAATATGCAAATTGATAGGGGAAAACATTCTCCCTCTCTCTTTTTTTCCCTGACTCTGATGATAATTACTGTTGCTTTGCATAAATCACAGCAGAGCTGTGGGAGCTGAAGAGATACAAGATTCAAGCTTCCTGTCTGAAGTAATTTGTCAAAAACCTTCCACGTGCTGATGAGCTTTCAAAAGAATTAAGACATTGTATCTCATATCTTCCAGTTGGTTTATATTTTAAATATTACATTATTTATCTTTTATTTATAAGCCTGGATTTTCCATCAGTTCTTATTTTCTTGTGTCAAAACTTTTCTATGTAGTACCTGTCATGGACATCTCAGCTAAGCTGTAATTCCTTACATGTTTTAAATTGGATCCCTTTCCATTTGAAAGAACAGTTGGAGGTTAGGGGGTTTTTACCCATATTATGAATTTTTACATAAAAAATTTCTTCATGTTGCCCCACAAAGGATTACTTTCTTACCATAATGAAAAAGAGGCAGCAGGATTGCAAATAAAAATGACATTTACTTTAAATAAATAGTTCTTTCTTCAAAGTCATCAAAGATCAGTCTAGCAGTCAAAGAATTTCATGTGGAAACTTAACAAAACCCCATCTGCAATATATTGGTTTGGAGGAGGAAAAACTGCTTTTCTCCATGCCTGTGGATCCTCTCTTGCAGCCACTGGCTTTTCTGATGTAATCAGTAAACATGAACTGGAGAAACTCTGCTGGATGCTCTCACAGATGAGTTATTGTCAAGCCTTGCTTGCAGGCTGAGACAAAATCATTCTCCAGATTAAAAAAATGAGCCATGAGAATGTGATTAACTTCCTGTTCTTTTCTAGTTTCCAAGGAAGAAAAATCACCCAATGTCCGTGGCATAACACCCCAATTTTGCTGGTCAGTTTGGTTATTTGGTACTGATTTCTTTACCAAACCATAGGAATCTGGGAAATTTTCCCAAGCTGTAACTATCACAGCTACGTGGTATCCATGGCATAAGAATCAGAAGACTTTAGTTCGTATTTCTTCTCTTTTATAGAACTTTTTGTCTTGTTATTCTGTGTTCTTCCCTTCTTTTTTCCTCTTTTTCCTCTCTTTCCCATCAGTGTTTTGGTCTTTACAGGATCTGAGTATTGCTTGGCTTCACAAAGCACTGATTTCTAAATTTTCCTTACACCATAGAGAATTATTGTTAAAAACAATGCAACACCAGCAGAATTGCTAAATCTAGCTGTACTTCAGTTGTGATTTATAGTCACACTTCTCTCTAATGAGTCTGAATTGTTTGCAGCAATATAGGACCAGTCTTCTAAACTACTCTGGTTAGCACGTCTGAAGTAAAATAAAAGAGTGGTTATTACTTTTATTGGATTGCAGTTATGCACTTGGAACAATTTTCAGTTGCCAAGAAAGTAATAACCGAGCTTAAGCAGAGAAAACCCCTCTTGGAAAAAAATTAAGCCTATGTGTAAGACTTTAGAAATTGGCCATATATTTTCATGAGACAGTACTGCTGGTGACAGGCAGAGGACAAGCATCCCATCATTTTACTGTCATCTCTCTATTTGCCATTATTTCTGCCTAATAGGCCTTATGTTTGCAGAAATTTTCATACTGCTAGTCCAGCTAACAATTTCAAGTAATTAATATCAACAGACAGTACAGTGCGTTTAAAAGGCAATTTGGAACTACAACGAGACTTACAAAAATGACAGAATAATTCAGGTTGGAAAGGGCCCATGCGGTCCCTTGTTGAACCTCCAGCCCAAAGCAGAGTCAGCTGTGAGATTGTCCACAGCTTTGTTGAGTTTGGTCTTGAAAACTTCAGCGATAGAGACTACACAACCCCCCTGAGCAACCTGTGCTAGCCCTTGACTCCTTTAACAGCTGAGAGACAGGACCATCATCCATAGATCCTCACAAATCTGGGGGTTCTCCTCTAGAATCATAGTTTGATTCTGTCTGCATTTTTGAAAAAATTGTGATATGTTTATGGTTCTACAGTCTGGTGTTTGAACCCCTCCAGATACCCCAAAGCAGGCTCTCAGTACTCTGAAAATTGTAGAACAGTAACAACAGATCATTTGGAGGTCTGATGACAGATTTATTTTAAAAGTCTCTGCAGTTTAAACAGTGCTGTATTTTACTTTTCCCATTACTGGTTCAGAATCTTTAGCATCAAAATCAGCCCCAGGCCCTGTAGTTCATCAATATCACAAAACAAAGCGATTTTGTTCTGTTGTACAACTTTCCAGTGTCTAACTGTGATTGCAAAGCTTTCCTTCAAGGGCTGATTTTTGTAAGTAACAGATTCCACAGAGGATTTAAAGGGTATTTTAACATTTCAACATTACTTGCCCTGTTTTCCATCTCCCATCCTAAGTCCCTATCTCTTGCTTTCCAAACTTTGCCTTATACTAGAAAATCAGTGGCAGAGCTTCAATCATTGGACTGGGAGCATTTGAAGGGATGCAGCTGGACAAAGCTTCTGAGGAGAACAGATTACCCTGCAGTCAGTTGAGTGCTGACACCAGAGGGGAGATTTTTCCTAAGAATTCAAACCTTGACATCCAAATGATCTCTGGCCATAGTTGAAGAAAGGATTGGTGCTGCACTGCTGAAGGCTCACAGACATTTAGCATTAGCAAGCATATGATGTCCAGGAACATCACTAAGTTTTCAGCTTCAAGTTCAAATAAAGGATGTGGACCTGAGAAGAAGGAAATCATCTTTCCATAGATTATGAAAGAGCTGTATGCAAATCCACAGAAGCTGAAGTAGAGGAGTTTAATGACCCATATGAAGGAAGATTAACTTCTTCATGCTGGACAATGGCAAAGGAAAGCCACTCATAACAGCTGTCAATGTTAGAGACAAGCAATCTGTATTTGCCTTATTTAACACTGAAAGCACTGAGCTGTACAGATATTGCATGCTGTGAGAACATGGAACTGTGGCAAGAATATGCATTTTAAAATTTGAATCCACTCTCTAAAACTGCTAAATTACATTAATTTTCAGAGCACTGCATCTCCAAATTATGTGTATAACTAATAGATCAGTATTCTGAATGTAAACTCAGACTAGCTAAACAACCACATGATTATTTGCATAGATCAGTGAAAACTGCTGAAAGCAACATTGATATTCACAATATCTAGCAAACATGGCAATGCTTTATTTGTTGGTGTGGGTTTTTTTGGTTTTTCTTTTCAAGTGTCAGATACAAGCATAATATCATTTCACTGAAAATAATTTTAAAGTAATGAACAAACAGAAACCAGCTGTGCAATACACAAAGCTGTTTGGTTTCAGTCCCTTCACAGCCCAAGTTCTCAAAACAAGCTTGTAAAGTCAAACCGAATTTGGAATTCAAATAATTTTTCTTAAGAAAAGTAATTATCTGGAAAAGACACATCTTGAGAATCCTGAAACTCTTTGAGGATGACTACACATTTGGGCATTACTATTCAAGAGGTAGTACTCAGAGAGTTTGTGAACAGCACTCACTGGGTTTGCTGCACATACACTCTCAACTAATAGCCACCTTTTAATAACAGTGGACTTAGAGTTTGTGGGAAATTAAAGATTCATTCACCATTGCCCCAGCTTGGACAGGCAGAAGGAGGGCTGACAAACCTGAATAGTTTCAGGGAATGGAACTGGCACCAGTCTGAGCACAGTGAGGTTATACTTTCCCTGCCTTTTTTACACTGTGGTCTCCGGCTTTTCAGTCTGCCCATGAAGGTGGAGCAACATGGAAATTCAACGTAAGAACCAAATAAATATGTGCAAGACTGAACAGAGAATATAGTGCTGGAAATGTGTTTCAGACTCTGGTCATCTAGGTCAAATTTCCAAACATTAAAATCCTCAGGCATAATTGCCTTTGCATTTTCTTTTGTAATTGGCCCCTCCTTTCTCTGTAGCACAGTTGGAGATCTGTTTCCAAAGTACCTTTGCAAACTATTTGGTATTTAAAGCTTTTGACTCCCAATCAATTTGCTGCTGCAACCTTATGTCTTATTCCGAAAATGGTTTCTCTCAGAGTTTGCTCAGTAGAGCAGGAACAACCCTATGTACTACCAGTATTGACTTTGCTGGCCAAGGAAGATGTTGCAACCTAATTCTCTGCAATAACTGAAAGTCTGGTGATCTCCCTGTTTTGCTTGGGTTTCTCCTGCTCATCTAGTGCTACATGGGCAGTGTGGCAGCCATTTGAAGCCTGGGATCTGGTATTAATAATCCTGCTCTTTTGTCACAGAATGTCTTTGGTTCTAGTGTCCTCAAATACAAATAATTCTGTGATTAACATTAGCTGCTCCAGTTCAAGAAGATGCAGCAATACCGGCATCTAAGGTTTCATCTTTCCACAAGTCTCTGAATTATTTTAAAATTGTATTATAAAGATCACTGTCAGCATATGCCCTTACTATCTGATGTAACTGTCGCTGGTAGCAAGCTGACAACAGAGCAGAAAAGTCTCTTTTGCCCAGGTATTTTCTGCTTCTGAGCCGCTTATAATCATGGTTCCTCCAGCATTCATCCCCTGGGCTAAATGAGTTATTTAGGGAACTACACACAGAGGGCTGTACTCTTTATGGATAGGCATGCACAGTACATGATCCTACAATGCCTGCTATCATAATGGCAATACAATCTCTTTATCACAAGAGGTGCCACTCTGCATGGCCTATTACACTGCTTACCCCAACACAAATGATTCCTAATCTTTACCAAGAGAAAAACTGTGCAAGGGAGACAGCCTCCAAAATTATCATCTCTTTAGACACACACTCTTTGGATTAATTAGAAACATTCCTACAGATAACAGCATAATCTTTGTAGGAATAATTAGAACAGTGATATGGACCCACAACACTCAAAGTTATTAGATAAAGTTAAAAGCATATGGAGCCTAGAGTTCATTGTGTCTTATACAGCTCATACCAATCCAAGTACTAAATGTGCACATCAAAAAATATGCGACTTATCTTTGTTTACTATTTATAGTCGCATGCAAAAACAGAGGAGAAGCATTTGTCAACTAGATCAGTCTTATTTTCTATAAGATGATCCAAATTTGAGCACATCTGATGACCATTTATAACCTCCTGGCAGTTCACTAAAGTTAATCCACATTTCTTTTGCAAAAAAAGATTTATTTAAACATTACTTTTCCTCTGGCCAAAGCCCAAAGAAAATTAAAGTTATCTACATGGGAGAAATCAAATTTAATAGTTCAATTATAGTCTCACATTCTGTCATTTTATGATTTAAAGTTTTAGGTTACTTAGCTTGCAGAGGCTGAACTTCTTGAAAGTTTTAGATTCCAATGGGATTTTGTGAAAAATTTTTGTGATAAATCAATACTGGGGGGAAATGGTGATATTTTGGAACCAGAAACATATAATTCTAAAAGATTTTTGCCCGTATTTTATTGTATTTATCTATATATGACAAAGAAACAGTTTTCATCAAGCCAGTCAGAGACACCTTGGAATTTTTAATACCTGTATTGCCATTATTTCTGGAAGTCTGAAAGTGTCATTAGAATAAAATACACAGTGGACATTTTTACAGCTGATATCAGATTTCTCTCATTTTGCCTGCATTAAAAAAAGAAAATGTTTTCTTATTAAGTGTACCACAGTACTTTACATTTCCCATCCATGAAAAAGTCCTGTGTTTTGGGTTTCAGAGTGAAAGGGGGAGTGCTGCTCTGACAGCTATGGTGAGCAGACAGCTGAATCCTCAGCCCACAGCTGTAAGCATGGCTGAGAACAATCCTGAAAGAGTTACTAGTGGCTTCCTGAAGCAGGGCTGATTGTCTGCTTACCCACCTGCGTCTGTGTAAATTCTCACTCTTTCATTACAGCTCTCTAGGGACTGTTACACTAGCGGGCAGAGTAAATAGAGAGGGAATATGTCCCTTCCCTCTGCTAATGCCAGCAGGGATTCATGACCAAGTGCAGCTGCGTAATGACTGCTAGAGGGTTAACAACAGCTGCTGATCACTTCCAGAAATTCCTGGTGGAGCAATTTTTTTTTTTTTCTTGCTGCTGGGTTGCTAATGAGAGGGGAAGAAGTATGCCTGCCAGAAGAGCTCAGGTGAGCAGCATCTGGCCTTGGTCATGGGCTTTCTATCCTAGCAATGGGGTACCTTTCCAGGAGGGTGCAGGAGCACTGGGAAACCCAACCTGCAGCAAGGAAGCCAGAGTGCCATGTTCCCCTCTACAGTGACTCTAGAGAAGGTATGGAGGGCTGGACAAGCAGGATCTGGTGGGAGAAGGGCTGGACAAGGGCTTCAAAACATCCCAGTTGGAAAAGTAGAAGCTTGTCCTTTTCCTTCCTTAAAATTGATACTAGGGGAGGAAAAGGGAAAAAAAGAGATTTTACTACATCTGTGAGATACCCCAAGAAGCCTTTCTGGGGTGCAGCCATGGGGGAGAATGGTCCATCAGCAGCTATTCTGCAATACGAGACACTCACAAGAAGACTACCTTTAATGTGGGAGTATCTAGAGGGACTTTGGGAGCCCCTGGTGGCCTAGTGGTTAGATCGCAGGACCTTCACCGCTGAGGCCTGGGTTCGATTCCAGCCAGGGATACTCCCCGGGCAGGTGG